>JBCFYV010003508.1:35794776-36999776 GCA_039000515.1 Timema cristinae | reverse complement strand
CGTGAGCTCTTTTCTATGAAAATTAGACAGTAATTACCATGTGCATATGAATTAATCCTGTTATCCAATTATTTCATCTGTGAGCGCTAAAGTTGGATGTGTAAATATTTGGTTTATTGACCGAGTTTATGATAGTTTGAAAGTTGTGTGAGATAAATAAGCATGTTTAAAAATTTAATTTAAATATCTATATAAAATATAACAAAATGAAATCCCTGTGTCATAGTAAAATTATTATTATTATTATTATTATTATTATTATTATTATTATTATTATTATTATTATTATATTAGCACCGTGTCTTACTAACCGTTGGGGTTATACGCACTTACGCTAATGTGTAATGGTAGGGTGATTGTGAGATATATGGAGGACCTACAGTTTAACGTGGGATCCGAACCACGGTGGAGGCCTGGCATTCCACACATTCACAAGTTGTGATTAATACACGTCTTGTCAGAGGTGAAGGAAGGGTTTGGGTAATCAGATAAATCTGTGCCGGTACAGAGGATTGAACCCAGGACCCCCAGCACAGAGGTCCGACAGCTTACACCTAATCCACCTGGTCCCCCTAGTCAGAGTTAAATTGATAATTATTGTTTTGATGCATTGTACGAGATTTTTATTTAATATAGGCCTACTACTGTTCAGGTTATATACATACATACATGATAATTACTCTAATAAATGAGGAAGGAAGCATTTTAGAGGTAATCTACCACCATTAAAAAAAATTCAGTACACCCGACCAAGATTTGAACCTTTATCTCCCCGCCATCGGTAGTCTATTCTACAGCGAGAGTAGCACGTTAGACCATGTGACCACCGAAGCGGGTTTTAATACAATTACGTTTGTAATCATTTTCAATGCAGCCTTTAAGGAGTTAAATTCGGGCTCTCGGGTCAGAATCGGGCACATTACTCTTAAGAATATCTCTGATCATTAAGTACACTAAAGCAGTGATTTCAAACTTTTTTTTAACTCACAACACTGGGCAAGGTATGCCATTAAAAACTAGTACAGTAGAGCGTCAATGATTCGGACGTAAAAAATCCGTTTCGCCCCCAAAAATTTATGATCCATAAAAATAGCCATATTGATGTCTGCTGATGGCTGCCAAAAAACCCACCTCGACCCTCGTTAAAAAAATTTAAGACTTTTTTATTTGTTAGATTTTGTCCTTTTGTATTCCTTCAGAATTTGTGATATTTAACAACATAAAAACAATGTTTTAAGTTCTTTGTTTAAAAAAAAGTGTAAATGTTTCTTCCTTAACACTGAGTTCACGTAAGTATTCCGTCTATGCTTTTTTTTTTTTTAATTTTTGGTATAGTTATGTATTTTCAAAAATCCTGACAAATCGATAATTTGGACTGGGTCGATCCCCAACTAGTCCGAACTATCGATTGATTAAAATTGTGGGTGGTCAGTAGCTGAAATTCTATTAATAGCAATATTTTTTAAATTATGTTTATCAACGATTTAAGATTTATATATTTAATCCTCAAATTTTGTCTCGTTTCTTTTTTACTTCCCCCAAACTCCCTCAGTACACCAATTTACCACAATACACTCGTTGAAAAACGCTGTGATAGACAGAGGTTCCCAAACTGTTGTGGTTCATGACACACTTAAATGTCTCGGTATTTTTTTTTTTAAGTAACAGCTATGTTTATTAAGTATTTAGGTTCAAACAACTTAATACGTAAACTATTTAAGTCCTACTTATTATACGTTTAGAAAAATAACATACATAAATTAAAATATATATATTTACTTGTTTCTTATTTTTAATTTAGTTATTAGAGGTATTAGTCATACACTTTATGAACTGAATGATTTTATCAACACATAAATTATAAACTAGCTTAAATCTATTCCCACCTCGGTGGCCGCGTGGTCTAATGTGTTAGACTAGACTTCTGAAAACGGGGAGATCAGGGTTCGATCCATGTAGGGTGCACTGAAGGGGGTTTTCCTAGACAATTTCAGACTCTCCCTCCATGCAAATGTGTGTGCACTTCCTCTCAGTCAAACCTTTCTAATCTCTAAACCCTTAATGCTATGAGTTACATGGGCGTACAACCCGAACGGGTATTCTGACGGGGTGCTAAAAGAGAACTTAAATTTATCTGCGCGCGGTACCTGTTTAAGATTTAAAATATTGGGGAACACCCTTTGGGAGTAGATTGACTCAAATAAATAGGCATATACCTTTATAATTTCAACTATCTATAATTTTGTAAAATCGGTTGGATATTTTCAATGGCGCAGAAAGCTAATCTTTATACGGGGAAAGGGGGGGGGGGGTCCGCTAAAAAATATTACTTTAACCTTTAGCCAATAGAGGTTTGTAGGCCTACACGTATGTATGTCCCCCCCCCCCCCCCGATCAGGAGTCCATACATTTTATTGGGGGTCTGGACCCCCCCCCCCCCCAAAATTCACCCCCTTTCTAATCCCTGGAATATTTTATAACATAAATAAAATAATAATATCCTTGCTTTGATTTACACTTTTAAAAAAACGAGTATTTTTACTGGCAGTTTGGAGACTAAATACTATCCCTCTAGTAAGATTGTTTGCTGCTGAAGAATCAAATTATTTCGAGCAGAAACGCATCTACCGTAGCGAAAGACCTTAACATGAAAATGTACTTTCTTAAAGACAGTTATGTGTGATTAGAAAATAAAGAGAGGAAAACACACAAACACACTAATTGTTATGATACACCTGACACGATTCACGCATTAATTTTGCATGTATCTTTGCAGTATGCGTCACTTAATAATATAATTTCCTGTCCATTTCATGTTCCATCTAGTCAAGCTTTCTTATGCGTAACATTTTCTAAGTGAAAATGACCGACAAATTTGAAAAAAAAGAAGAAAAAAAAGAACCAAACAAACAACCACACAAAAAAACGTAAATTAGAAATTTTGCATGAATCACCTTACACCTACATATCAAAGACGCTGTTTATAAACAACTTGATGTCGTTTTGCACTCAACATTGGACATGTATTTTTCTATTACGTGTTTGAATACGACAGGAAATGTGGGGGGGCGTTGTTGCAAAAGGGGGAGGGGGCTGTGTTTCCTGTTATATGTACGTAGTCCGTGCGCTTTAGAAGAGCTGGGACATGAAATTTAAAATAGGTATTTTGACTATAAATGGTTTATAAAGGGATGGTAAAACCAATCATAATGTGTAGATGAAATAGTTAATTAAAGACTAACATTTTCAATCAACTGAAAAATATAAAACCCCGCATGTAAATGCAATAAAACTGCAAATTTACGTACTTTCATATTGTTAGGCTTTATCCTTATACTCGCTTACCCACTTCCAGATGAGCTAGAAACTTGAAATTTGGCAAACTTATAGCTTCTAGCCTGTAACCAACGGGAAAATTTCAAAAAGTTAAAACATTTAATCTAGAACTCCTGAAAAAAAAAATATGTCGGAGCAACTTTAAAATAGGTGTGAACCTTTCTTTGGAGGTCTCTTGTGGCTAAACGGCAAGACCTATCAAAAAACGGCTCTGTAAATACATTAGTTTACATCCACTTGCAAAGAAAGTCCAGAAGGTTTGGAGGCGTAGCCCCCAACGAGAAAAGCAAATTATAATTATACAGTCATTACTATTTTAGCTATAAATAATCTTTATTGCTTTATTTTTAGTTATAGTTTAAATTAACAGTCATAATTTGATTGACAAAAATAGCGAACTTGTTTGAAGTTAAAGGCTTGCTCAAAAATAGGCTACAATTATTTTACTTTCTCCTACAGAATTACAAAACCATATATTAAGGACTCGTTGGACTCATGTGTGTTAAGAAATATTAAGCCATGCAAGAAAAGGCTGAGTCTATCAAAGCTTTTCCAATGTTAATGGTCGCAAAAATCATGATAGAATCGTTACACAATTTTTCGTAAAACGTTCCCCTATTAGAAATAGAAATAGTTCCTGCGCCTATGTCTTATACCAGGAAAGTTTTGTAAACTTCGTGCTTTTGGTACAAGGATAAGAAATAGATTGATATTAGGGCTAAGGATTAGGAAGGTAGCTTAGAGGAAATGAGAGTTAGTGTGAGGGTAATAGTGAGTATGAGGGTGATAGTGAGTGTGATGGTGATAGTTAGTATGAGGGTGATAGTTAGTATGAGGGTGATAGTTAGTATAAGGGTTATAGTGAGTGTGATGGTGATAGTTAGTATGAGGGTGATAGTGCGTATGATGATGATAATGAGTATAAGGGTTATAGTGAGTGTGATGGTGATAGTGAGTATGAGGGTGATGGTGAGTATGATGGTGATAGTAATTATGATGGTGATGGTGAGTATCAGGGTGTGGAACCAGTAGAAATTATTACAATCTAACTTAAGCCTAATTAACCAAACGTTGAGATAATTCCCAAGTTACTAACTGGGAATAGAGCCCGGGACCCTTAAGCTCGTAGCAAAGTGCATTGACACTACACCATGGGGCTGGTTGATATTATATTGACAGATCATAAGAGGAAAAAAGAACCCAGTCCACCGGGCCACAATTCTAAAATAAACATCATCCTCAAAATCGATCTGATGCAATCTTTATCTAACGCCCTTGGTCCTGTCGAGTGCAAGTCTAAAACCTATTTTGTGGGATGGTGGACGGGAGGGTGAAAGGCGTGGCGTGGCTTCACAACCCACCAAAGTATCCTTCCGCGCCAACAAGAAAAGATGGATTACGGAAACCGTAGATGGCGCTAGCTACCGAACAAGTCTTGCGGAAAAGTCATATTTTTGGAAATATCAGTTTTCTCGAGAACGAGTGAACTTTTCATTTTAATATTTTCAACACACCTTCTAAGATAACGTATCGATGTTTATTAATTGTTACATTTTCTTATTTATTGTTATGAAGCCGGCAGTTTTCTATTGATGAATTTCAATTTTATCGATATGTTATCATTGTTAAAATTATAGAGGAGATGTGTATATAAAAAGTGTAACTTAATCAACATGCTTCTTTTCTTGAACAAACCGTTTCCGAAAAGAAAGTTGCAAAACAATAAAAATACTTGAAGATAACCGTTGGTTCCCATAGCTCTGCATTTCCACGCCAAATGAAAAGGGCCAATCGCCTTAGCCCTGAGCCAGTGCAGGGTTAAGGGTAGGGTGTAGTATCGAAAGTTAAGTATCGATACTGTACTCATCAAAAGTATCGGAATAAAAGTATTGATACCTACTGGTATCGAAAGAAAAGTATCGATAACAGTAAGTATTGGTATCAAAATGTTAATCTGTAAAAAAAAAATTTAATCTATAAATAATAATTTCAACTCTTGCATCATAATTGTATTCTCATATGCATATAAACACTGAAAATTATAATAAGTTAACCATATTATAGTATATTTAGGTCTATCACGTCTATATTATATGTTAGAACTTGGACGGTATGGTAGATAGTATTTTATAATGGATGGTTTTACCATACCAGCTTTCAAAATATCTATGAAAATATAGCTGATCAAAAGTCTATCTTCATCCTTCTTTAACCATAGTATATGTGAGAATAGCCCAAACGGGTAGAAAGACGTGGTGCTAATAGTAATTTAACCATAATAAACATTTAATCCAAGCATAAGCGAAGATAACAAAAAAGTTGTTTCATTCGATACCGATCCGAAACCGTAGTGTTATTACTAATATCAGTAAAAGTATCGAGTAAAAAAAAACTAATATCGAAAGGAAAATATCGATATTATTAAATTATCGATACTTTTTTCACATCTTTAGTCAGGTGAATTCCTCGAGGTGACTTCAAGTGAAAAGTTTGGTAATGTTCCATTTACGGAATTTGTGTATAATTTATTTCCGTTCTCCACTGCGTGGTAAGGAGAAATGATAACGTAGTTATACCAATCCAAAATTTGGGATACCTCGGTTTTATTTTAGGCGCCAAGAATAAGTTCCTCGCTCACACTGGTGGACATGTGATCTTTATATTATATTATTATTATTATTATTATTATTATTATTATTATTAGCACCGCGTCTTATTACCCATTCGGGCTATACGCACTTACGCTAATGTGTAATGGTAGGGTGATTGTGAGATGAAATGGAGGACCTACAGTTTAACGTGGAATCCGAACCACGGTGGAGGCCTGGCATTCCCCACATTCAGTGATCTTAATGTCAGGCTTAATCTAATCTGATATTTTTCGGGTTACGGTTAGGTTGGGGGCTCAAAACCTGGCCAAACTCCCTACACACAAACGCTGGTACGTTTCCTCTAAAATATACCTTACTCAATCTTCTTCTACTGTCGTAATTCAAATGAGTATATATTTCAAACAGATATGAAGACTTGGTGGAAAATAAGAGTAATTAATATAACTCGCTTCGGTGGTAAAACGGTATACGCCAAGGTATTACTCTTGCAATAGGAGACTGTCAATGACGAGGATACCTGGGTTTGAATCCTGTTTGATTGTACTTAGGATCTTTTTTTTCCTGAATATGTTTCTCATTCATCCACCACGCAAGTTTTGGTACATTTCCTACAAATTATACCTTACTAATTATTAATCCATATGTATAAATAAGCGGATAGCTTAGAAGGGTAATGAGACGTGGGTGCAAGATAATAATTGTTTTGAGCTTTAACTTTTATTTGTGACGTTGATGTCCACTTTTGTGTCGACGTGTCCTTAAAACTAAAATGAGCTGCTTCTTTTGTTCTTGAAGTGGATGCTACTTACTCTATGTGACTGCAACTTTTGAAACAAAGGCAATCCATATGCTCACTTTCAATGCACGCGTGTTAGTTTCTAAACACGTTTCAAAGCAGAGAAATAGCACACACTTGACGTGTGTGTATGTGTGTGTATGTGTGTATGTGTGCGCGCCGCCACCCAATTACACGAGTCAAGAGTCGACGTGTGCTCGTTTCAAACGAACGTGAATATGGAAATTAAATTCATTAAGAAGAGAAAAAATAAAAAATAAAGAAAGGAAAATCAAAACTTAAGAAAAGGAAATGATGAAAACGGAAGTTAAAGTGTTGGTGTTGGGCTTTGTTCTGTAATAAGTAGGAATTCATTTGTAATGTAACATAAGTGAACTCATTTACGGAGGAAACAGTCTGTTTTGCTGTTTTCTAAGTTTTAATTGGTTTTTTTTAATCATCTTGTGGATGCAATATTAATTATGTTATATTTTATTTGATATTATTTTTATATTAATTTTTTATTAATTTAATATCATATACAACTTATAAGTTTATTTGGCCATTAGCGTGGATATATTTATGGAAGTTTTCAAAATTTAATTCGTAAGATAAAAATTATAGATTATATGTTTAAACTATAGGTATAAATTATTTTTTAAATAATAGAGACCTAAGATTTGAAAAACATACATAAACATCCTCGTTAATTAACGTTTATATATATATAATATTATTATTATATATATAATAAATTATTATAATATATATTATATTTATTATATTAATATATTATATATTATTATTATTATTATTATTATTATTATTATTAGCACCGCGTCTTACTACCCGTTCGGCTTATACGCACTTACGCTAATGTGTAATGGTAGGGTGATTGCGAGATGAAATGAAGGACCTACAGTTTAACGTGGAATCCGAACCACGGTGGAGGCCTGGATTCCCCACATTCACAAGATGTCTTGTCAGAGGTGAAGGAAGGGTTTGGTAATCAGATAAATCTGTGCCGGGACCGAGGATTGAACCCCGGCCACCATCACAGAAGTCTGACACCTTACCCTAGACCACCAGGTCACCGTTTATATATACATATAAATATAGAATTGTATATATACTTATACTATACATTATTTCTGTTGTCAACATCCCTTTTCTCAACTAATACAAAGCCTACAGCGATGAATAGGTATCAGTGGATAGGATTTTTTACCGACTTATGACATAGCATACTCACTTTACGTTAAAACACATTGTTTGTTTAAAAATTAAGTTAAAAGAAAAAAATGTGGGTGGGGAGGGGGGGGGGTGAGTTTAATGTGTGAGAGTTTCTCAAGGGTTTACTGGTACATATGTATAACTGTTAATATTGACCTTGGATTGGTAAAAACATTCATCAATTTATCCTTGTTAATGAGAAAATAAAGATTATTTTATATTAACAAGCTGAACTATTTTGTCAGTTTTTATTAATTATTATAAAGATCTGATTTTTCATAGTACTGTACTTACATTTTTCGTTACGCTACAAATGGCGCTTAAATCTATGCTCCACTGTAAAATTCATCGATTGTGTTCAAATGAAACAATCGGTTTCAGCGTTAGACAGAAATTAGAAAAAAAAAAAGTTAAGAGAAATATAAAACATTCATCCACCTAATATTTTCTTTTAAAAAAAAAGGAGTTTTGGTAGTTTGAACTATGGCGTCTCTGTTTCGTTTATAATATGTGGCTTAAAATTTACCATATATTAGTAATATAATTGGAACCCATTCAAATATCTAATACGAAATCAATACGTTATTATTATAATCATCTCTTAAAGACTAGATTATGGTCACATATACACACACATCTAAATTTTCTAAGGGTTATCGGTCCCGTCCAACATCTAGCCAGTCAGTAGCATGACTGCCTACTGAGCTAAGTATCCCGGGTTCGATTCACGGCATGGCCGAAAAATATATAATTTTTGATGTGATGTGATAAATTATCGGCAGGGAAGCTGGGTGTTGTATCTTTTATATATTTAAGTTAGTTTGTTAGTAATGTGCTGATATAATCAGTAGGTTCAGAAAAAAAAGGGCGTTATAACACCTCAAATAAAAATGAAAATTTAACAGTTACCGTTTTATTGTTCCATTGACTGTGTTTCTTTAACTCAGAACAAACGGAATATTAAACATTTAAAAGAATGAGGCATAAGAAAGAGAGAAATTAAAAATAAGGCTATTAAAAGACTAGGAAGGCTACGAAATAAGTTCAGACTTAACTGAGGAACCCTGTCCCCTCTCACGCGAAACAATTAACATTTATAATTCGTTGTCTGAGCATTTGTGCTCTTACAGTGAACGCCCTCCATAACCGTCAGCCTATTGAGAGAATTTCTATTTTTATAAAACTCCTCCTTCAACATTAGCTTACGGACTAAACATGAAACACTTGTTACAAGTGAATTTACATGTTCATAGCACACATGGGAAGCCATGCAGAGAAAGGTGGTAGTTTTTTTTTTTAATATAATATAGCGTGTGAATATATTTTATATCCTCACTGCTATATTATTACTAGCCAGTACGGTGGTAGTAAAGTTAAAGGGAGAGATGGTGAAACTTTTCTGACCAATGTACCACTTAAGGACTAGCTGAATTTTGGACTCATTTAATGTGCCACGTATTATTTACGTTAAAAATAATTAATTTTAACAGTTGTAAATTATTTAATAATGCCTAATTTTTTTAAAAAAAAGTAGAGTTTATTAAATTGTCAAAGTGAAAGTTATACACAATATTAATTCAAATAACTTGATGATATAGCATGGTAAAGCAGTGAGATGAGTTAAAAGACGTTTAGAAATTCCAGATTATTTAAGAAGATTTTTGATATGTTAAAATATAGTTTTCAACAAAATATAGGGGAGAGTTATTAACAGGTCTCTCTGACTACTTAAAACAGAGGCCTTTAACCTCTTTTATGTCCAAGGGTCAAAGTTTCTGTCTTGATGGCTCGCGGGCTGCAAAATTGTACTGACAGTATTCGAATTAATGAATATTAAAAATATTTGTATTAGCTTATTCCTATACTCTTATACTCACACTAGATATTTGGATTTCTCGTAATGTGTGTTCTAGTTTTTTATAACTATTTTTTGTTTGTTTTTTATAGCAGGAGGTAACACGATTCGTCTTGTCTACTAGAGTTGTCATTTGTCGGTTAGAGAAGTACATTTGTATTAAAACGCAATATCTTCTTCACGCAAAAAAGCAAAAATACTTTATAAAATAACGTTATTTACTTATTTATTTTATTAGTTGGTTATGTAAAATAAATATATATGTATGTCATTTTTTCTATTGAAATAATTTCATATTTTTCATGAACCAGTGGGCAGAAAAAAAAAAGCTACCAATGTTCAATAAATAGCCCGGGGGCTGCGGGTTGAATATCCCTAACTAAAAAAGTTTAAATTTTAAGTTTAACTTTTTCCATTTAACTATGCTTTACACAAAAATGTGTACATTTGAAATAAAAGCAAGGGTTAATAAAGATTGATCTAGTCTTACTGTATCAAATAAAGTTTTGTTTTTATAAGCTCAAAACAGAAAATATTAAGATAATCTGGGATTGTTTTATAGGGTTTTAGTAAGCTATTACTTTTTTTAAATTACTTTAAACTTGATATTTAATTATTATTTTTAACTGGTCAGAACTTTCACCTACATTTTGGTGAGAGCAATATTAAAATAATATCAAAAAACTTCTTAAAGAGTGCGGGATTTCTAAATTTATATTATTATTATTATTAGCACCGCGTCTTACTACCCATTCGGGTTAAAACACACTTACGCTAATGTGTAATGGTAGAGTGGTTGTGAGATGAAATGGAGGACCTACAGTTTAACGTGGAATCCGAACCACGGTGGAGGCCTGGCATTCCCACATTCAGAAGATGTCTTGTCAGAGATGAAGGAAGGGTTGATTTCTAAATGTTTGGAACTCTATTCACTGCTCTATCGTGCAGCATACTTGTGTAAAAGAATTGAAAGTAAAAAAAAAAATATCCTCAGTAAAACCGACCGGGAATTCAATAGTAATATCCTCGTTACAGGCAAACCAGACCATGTGAAACTGACATTTATACAACGTGGACATTGGTAAAGGATACTCAGATGTTAACATTATATAACTTGTTCGATTTGATAAGTACGGTTATAGCCGCATCTAAATATATTATTTAAATTGAAAAATGATTCCTAGACGCGGGAGTCGAACCCGGAACCTTTGAACTAATACACCAATGCTGTGAAGAAGAGGATTGGCGTGCTAAGCCAAAGTTTATGGGTTCAATTCTCGTTTCAATGTGTCATTTTTCAATTTAAAAATACGATTATAACTTTAGCCATATATTTTAAATATGTATGCAAACCCAAACATAAAAAAAAAACCAAGAACAAAAAAGACGTACAGATAAAGATGGTCGACTTACATAGGTTTCAAGTCTTAACAACACACAGCACAAAGTGCACAAATGATTCATTAAGATACGCCCACGAATTGAGACAGGTTAGAAAGTGCATCACGTAGTTATGTTTTAACTGTCATGAACCTACTTTCAAATTACATTTGTCACAGAGTTTTAACTTGTCGTCTAATGGTCTTATTGTGTACTTAACCCGTAAGAAGAAAAAAATAGGTCTAATAGAAACCAACAGAGCACTTCTTAAGGTCTTGTTTTCCTCATTTAAATACAAGAAAATGTTGGTATTTTTGTTGTTGTTATCATCACGAAAGGTTGTAGAAATTAAAGTGAGTGGATTACCCCACCCCTCCCCCCTCGCCACCATGCCTTCTCTTCAGCGAGTTCAACTTAACCGGAAGTTGGCCCAACAGGTGGGTCAATTACGTCATCAGCGTAGTGATTTTATCTGTGTAGCTCCGATAAAGAGTGAATTAAAAAAAAATAGGCGTAACGAGGTTTAATTCAACCGACCGACCGGATACCGTGTGTGGGCGTTAACGTTTCGTTAAGTTCACTAAATAACCGTTTCATATAATGATAATTATTAAGTTGAGGGTGTCAAAACATGATAACAGTCTTTGTTTAACCTCGGTCATGAGTTCAACATGTGTGACTTAAGGTGGGATGAAAGGTAACGTGAATTAAAGGCGGTTTTACAGTTTATATAACATGAAACATTTTGGGCAAAATAAATAATAAATACATTTAGTTTAATTTTATACGCATAGTATTCTAAACAATTCTGGAATATTTGTAATTGGCAGGGCCTGGATTTTAATAATATAAAACTGCTCAAAGTGTGACCAATATAATTACATAGAAAATGCTAAAAATAACTATAAACTTACAACAACAAAAATTACCCAAAAATCTAAACTAAAATTCGTAAAGAGTGCAGAATATGAATTGGCTAAACAAGCCCTTTACAAATTAAAAATAAAATAGATCTTTATGCAATGAAAACGTTTAAAAATAAAGTCTTGCATTTTGTTAAACGTGAACATTACCAGCCCGGTTCACTTAAGATGTTTTTAACAAATATGATTTTTTTCCCCAATCCTCTCTCCACGAAAATGTTTGTGTGTACTTCCTCGCCTTATTTTGTTAGAAGTATTTTTCTTACCCTTTCCGAAACAACTGATTATATCAACCATTTAAATATTAACTGACTTAATTCAAGATAAAAAAAAATAACATCCAGTCTTCCAGGCCATAATTTTCGTCACTCTAAAAGGAGATTACCTATCTCATCAGTGATAAAAAAAATTAGGTGCGCTAGGGAATCCAACCCGGGGCTTTTAGCTCAGTGTATAGGTGTGCTTCCGATTAAGCTAACTGCTCAGTTTCTCATAGCTAAATTTTCCATCCTTACCTTATATATTAATCTGCAAGTTCCCTTTGTTATAAACTTAAGAAAACTAAGTTCCCAGCTCTTATCCATCACATTGTCAAAATCCTGAACAATGTTGGCATGTTTGTTTTGATTTACATACATTTCTTGGACGTACGTGCTTAAAAGAGCTGGCTTAGCGAATATGAAATAACGAATTAGAAATATTAAAGGAGAATGCTGACTACTCATAACAATATTACTCTATTTGGAGAGGAAAGGGGCCAGAGTAGGCTATCAAAGCCTTTATTTTGTTAACATCGTGGCTGACCCATGGTCATCAAATCAAGTTCTTTAGGTAGAGACGCTGCCCGATGCCGGAGCATAGCAGATTACGTCTTGGGGTCATCGGTAGCACTTGTGTTGGGAGGGCAACCGTCGAACCCAGCATCCTGAGGTCGAGTTCTGAAAGGGGGTCAGGAGACGTGTCGGTCATTCCACCAGTCTAAGTGGCCACGAGTTAAGCACGGGCTTTCAATTTATTATATTTAATTCATATTTCATTTAACATCAAATTTTATCTCTTAGTACTAATATTTAACAAAAATTCCTAGCCTTACGTATTATTTCAAACCCACACAGCTAACATGCCTGTGACCTGAACCCTCCAGCAAGCTATCCTGACAGATCCAGCTTATTGAAGGGGTGGTCACGACAAATATAGGTTTTATGTTTTATTTGATTGAAAAACTACAATTTATGCCTGTAATTAATTCCAGGACATTTTATTAATGTACTTTTGCTCCACTCATTTAATTAGAGTATGATTGTGATAATAAAATACCTTTTTAAAATATACAAAACAGATTTGTTTGCGTTCAACGTTGATGAACTTTTTTATTAGTATTATTTTATAGATATTAATTTATTTAAATTCCTTTAATATAGATAGTCCACGGACAAAACGCTAACAAAAAAAAAGGGTGCCCAAAAAAACCTTCACATGTTTTTGGGTTCGGAAAAAAAACATTAATTTATATTTAGGAAGATACTCATAATTTTAGTAAAACTTACTGTGCATGAAGTGTACGGCGTTAAAAGGAATCCGTGAAGTGACATGCCAATAACCAAAGATTCTTTACTCCTGGTCTGGGATTAGTTTCTGGAGTTTGTCCTAAAACTACGTTGGATCAGCGCCACCAATGGATTCTAAAACAAATTCCAGTCATTCAAGATTTAAAAAATAAAATCTCGTATCTGATATTTTTTTCAAATCTTCAAATTTCTAATACAATAAAGAATAAGGTGAATTCAAGCACTCTACGATACAAAAGTTCAGGAACTCAAGAGTCTTATCCCTATCACCCCAACCCTTGGGCTATCGTGTCAGGATGGCTTAGTGGAATGGGTAGATAACGGCAAATAATCGTGGGTTTAGTTTTGATCTTGTTTATTTAAATATATTAATTACTCTACGAGTAAATAAATGTGATGTAAATTTTAGAACTAGTTGAAGAAGTTAAGACTAAAATAACCTCGTTTTATCAATATCTCTACTCAGCAGTTCTGAACCCTGACCTATCTTCGGTATTATAACTATAACTGGTGTCTAGCTCCAACTATCCAGATGGGTTGGGGCGTCCTCCTTCGTATTGAACAGGGACTCGAGTTGTAGAATATTCTCCTCATAAATCACTGTAACTCGGAAGATGAGTATGTAAAGAACTTCAATGTAGACCCTTAGCAACTGGCATCCTTCCCTGGCCCCGATTTTCGTGAAAAGGACTCCAAAAATGGAGGATTGTTTTCTCTAAGTTACTAGTTTTGCTAATAATCTGTGTTATGCTAATTGGCAAAACAATCTCTGTTTTTTAAAGCAATGGCTTGATATGCATAGGTAACTGCTGATTTAGAACAATTGACAAAATGAGTTATTGGTCTTACATCATTCTTGCATGCTATAGATTTACCTAAGGCTGCAAGCTACGACTATATATATATTTATATGTATAGACCTATCTATTTATAAGTAATTTGGTTGCCGGCTATAATTATGCTATTCATACACCCGGAAGCAATTTCCCAGTGACAGTCACGTGATAAAGTGTACTAAAAGTGACCGTTTTAAACTTCACCCTGTTTCATATTGCCCCTTCACCCTCCTCACTCTATGTGAGTAATGGCATACTATATAGAGTGCTGGGGTTGCTAAGAGGCCAAAGCTAAAGGGAGGGGGTGGCTCTGCTTTACAGGACTAGTAGGGAGTAGAGGATGTGTAAAGAGTTTTTTTTTTTATTAATACTCGCACACATATGATTCTAATCCTCTCCCCATCCAATCCTTTCCCTCTTCACCCGGAGCGGGCGGCCGCTCTGTTTACAATCCGAGGAAACACATTAACACTACACTGTCCCAAAAGGGGGCAGATTTGACAAAATGAAGTATGGAACTTTCAATCCTTTGCTTGGGGTAAAAACCCAGTAAGTCATAACTCATAGTTTTACTTTTTAAAGTTAGGATCCCACCTCATCGAATGGAGTACACCTAGCTTAGATAACTATTTATATTTTATTATATTATTATTATTATTTGAGGTATTTAAAGTTTATTTTCTAAGCTGACTGAGTATATCCACACATGACTTATATATTAACTTAAATTTAGAACAGACACAACACCCAGTCATCGTCGTCATCATCATCCAGCCCCTTCAACATCCTGTTCCCTCTCAACCGTAAATTCCTCCCTGTGAAAGTGAGACCCACATTTCACCACCGATAAATTTTTCACATTTGCCGAGAATCAAACCCATTACTTTTTTTTTTAGTACCACGTTTTACTTACTACCCGTCCGGGGTATACGATTATGTACTAATTACGCTAATGGTTTCAGAGATAAAGAACGTTATATTTGGAGGAAGTGTATTTTGATTTGCATGGAGGGAGAGTGGAAAACATTATTTAACCACCCTCAGTACACCCGATTAAGATTCGAACATCGATCTCCCTGTCATCAGCAGTCTAGTCTACTGCGATGGTGACGCGTTAGACCATCCGGCCACCGAAGCAGGTCCCTGTGACTCTTAACTTAATAGGCAGACAATCTACCAACTGAGATAAGGGTAGTAGCATTAGTAGCTTGAAAGTTCATTGACACGCTTACAAAAGTACGCCACCTAATTCCTATCTTGAGCTAGTTCTATCCAGTCCACCTCATTACAACCTATCTCTTCACCGTTTCACGCTGTATGTCCTACCCATCGTAATCTGCGAGACTTGAGTATCCTAACAATGTATTTATGATGAATACAAGGTATGTAACTCATATTTATGTATCCTCCTTCATTCTCATTAGCCTTATCTCTTTATTCTACTTTTAATAAAACCAAAACAAGTAAAATTGAGACAATTAAAACAGTTCTAATTTTTTAAATACAGTAACATTAAAAAATAGTATTTTAAAATGAAACACTATTTAACTGATCCTCATTTCGTAGTTTTCAAGGTAAGGCTGTATAAATCCACTTGGATAAGGGTAGTAAGAAACGTAGGGATATATAAAAAAAACGTTTACGGTGGTGAATATTAGAAGTTAGAGGCTACCATTATTCTTCTAATTTTAGAACAAGGGACCAGATTTGTTGAGAAACAGCTCTAGTGAGCTTTGGTGGTGAGGGGTCGAACCATAGACTGCCAAATCAGAGACAAACACCTACTACTATTTCCCTAACCATTCCCTTTTGTTCAACTACTTTTTTATTCTTATGTTATTTACAAGCATTGTATGCAAGTGCGGTTGTTAGTACAGTCCAATTTTCATAAAAAAGTCTGTTAGAAAAAACTATTTTTTGTGGTCAGTAGTAATAACATTTTACCATATTATTAGTGTTATTTTATTTGTACTAATATTATCTATTAAAAGTGACAGCTGTGGATCTAATGATT
The DNA here is from genome assembly GCA_039000515.1 of Timema cristinae. Taxonomy (NCBI): domain Eukaryota; kingdom Metazoa; phylum Arthropoda; class Insecta; order Phasmatodea; family Timematidae; genus Timema; species Timema cristinae. The sequence continues at coordinate 36,983,244 of JBCFYV010003508.1, read as the reverse complement.
TCGTGAAAAAGATCTTGTAACCTGTCGGATAAGAAAGGCCCTTTCTATAAAAATTGGACTACACCTGGGCTCCGCAAAAGATAGAGAATCTCAAAACCCACCTGTGAGACTATAAAGAAAATATAGACATCGCCAGGATTTGAACCAAGAGAATTAGCTCAAAAGGATTCATGATACCTTAATGATGATTTTCAAAGCCGAGACATTATTATTATTATTTAATTATTATTACATTTTAAATTTAATATCCAATTTCGTACTAGGATTGAATTAATCTTGTAAGGATTATAATATTTTATCGTTTTGCAGTGCTAATATATTGCAACTAAAAATAGCCCGTAACGATGGGAACATAAACACAGGTGTATTTATGGTTTGGTTTGCCAGGGTCGGTGGGTCTGGGGTTGAATCCTGGTAGGATTCTCTGATTTTTTTTTTCCACACAGGGTCTACAACTATTGTTTTTCCTTTATCTTCAAAAGTTATTATGGGTACATTTCATATAAAAAAAACTACTAACAATTTCTGCTTTTTATATTAAACTCGTTTATAAATTTAAGTTGAACGTAATCATTAAAAAAACTTTCAAAAATACTGATAAACCAAAACGTATTTCTTATTACTAATTTACCATGAAGTAAAATATAATCTAGCATGTCAATAGTTTGAAAAATATGTAAATTGAGGGGTGTGTGAAAATACTTTTTCGACTTGAAAGCAACCGAATATAGTTTAAATATTTCTGAAGCAAATCAAAGTTTATTTATTTTTCTAAAAAGAATGCAAGTTAACAAACATATATTTTGAATAATTTTATAGCTTTGTACTGAAATTATAATTTAAAAAATGTTCCATTACAAATCTGATAGATCCAGTTATTATCCCAAAATGTGATTAATTACTTCAAACTTTTAGCATGTCAATATTTTATTTTTTTCACAGACATAGAACAGAATTGAACTTTTATTCAAATTTGACGAATATTGAAATAAGTTATTCTCGAAGCTTAACACATCCATAATAATTTGTATTTTTAACTTTTAAAAATCTAAATGATTAACAAAATAATAACCTTAAGGTATTAAAGACCTCAAATTACAATTTCGATTAAATGGTTGTGAAAGTTTCTGAATCGACCAAATCAAACCATACCCAGCTTGCTAGTGGAGATATGCATTTTCTTGCACGTGTTCGGAGAATTTTAGACTTGTGAAAAGTGGTAGAAGGGATAGGAGAACGAAGGGTGGGCTGTGGGGGAGAGAGAAATTAAATGGTACAGGGACTTTATAAGAGGGAGGAATGAAATGAATTGACTAAAGTATAAAGCGCATAATATCAGTCCGATTATCTCGCCAACTAATCAAAGCAAGACTTAGAATCCCCTTACCCCCTCTTCTATCAGCTCCCTCTTCTCCATATTTACCCTACCCTCCTATTTTTTTTTAATTCACCCTTACCCTTCCATACAATGTGTGCAAAATATGCCATGTAATTTCACACTTCATACGTTAATTAATTTTACACTGCGAAGTGAATTCATGCAAATTATATCTCATGAATATTTTAGTTTTGAATAAACGGTTAACTTGGATCTATTAAGGATGCCTAAGAGATCTAAGTAAAGTAATAGGCCTACAACTGATGGATTGGTTCATGAAAAGTGTGAAGTTTCGCCAGTAAAAAATATTGACAGCTAGAAATACTCATTTTACATACGGGTGTAGTTAACGATGGGGTGAGACTCCCTAATAATTTAATGAAATGTAAAACTCGTAATACCATTAAAAAAAATGTAAATGATTTTATCATCAAATTAAAAATTCACGTTGTAGCGATGCTTACATTTATATTATGGACTTATGGAATTTATACTGTTATCATATTATTCATTTTGTACATTTAGTAAATAGTAATTAATTATTTTCTAATTTAGAGTGAAAATAGGCTAGTTTTATTCCCCATAAAAACTAAAATCAGTGACATCTATGGGTTCCCAGGTACAATACGTTTACTGTTAATGTGGGATGTAAGGGGGTCGCCCAAAAAAGGTTAGTGTTTTTGCAGTTTTTATGGCAAAAAAATTCTGGACAAAATAAATAAAATATTGCTCCAGTACAAACATATAGTTTAATTTTATACATATGTTGATATCAACAGTTGTTGACTTCATTTCATGAGTCTAGTGGCATTCTCAAACAAACTTTTTAAATGAAGAGAAAAAGTTATCATTAAATTCTAGAACACATTGATGTATATACAAGAAATTTTGAGGTCATCATATGAACAAAATTAAATTATATGTTTGTACAGGAGCAATATTTTATTCTACTTGGCCAAAAAAAAGTTTCCATAAAAACTGAAAAAACACATTTTCTCACCTCCCTTTCCATCCCACCTTAAGGTCCCCAGTCTTACCTTCACAGGTTAAGCTATGGACTTAAATCAAATAAGCGGCCCCATATAGTCAGTCGAAACAAACTAGATAAGCTTGTTACCTTTGAGGGTAAACGAAATGTACGTTAAACATTTACCTTTATATTATTATTAATTATTATTATTAGCACCGCGTTTTACTACCCCTACGGGTTATACGCACTTACGCTAATGAGTAATGGTAGGGTGATTGTGAGATAAATGAAGGACCTACAGGGAATCCGAACCACGGTGGTGGCCTGATTTACCTCTATAACTGAAAAAAATTGTAGTTTTTACTCCATTAAAATATGGTAATGTGTGAACAAATAAAAGGGGCAGATTACAAAAACCATATATTTTGGGCTTGCTGGTATTTTTATTCTATAAATGGAGTTGTACAACCGATCTTACAGGTACAACCAAAACCTTTCTACCAGACAATTAAAAAAAAACATCCGTTCAAGATCAAAATGATAGAACCACTGGGTAAAATGCTTAAGAAGCTATTACACCTGGCAATAAGTAATAACATTAGAAACCAAGCAGACACCTACGCACATTCTTACAACAACATAAAATTTCACTTCTTGAACTTGCTTCACCTGCCCTTTTTTGAAATGTACTCATCCCTCAAAAGCCCGTGAAATTAAAAAAAAAAAATGAGTACGTTCTGTGAGAGAAATATTCATTACATGCATATAATAAACAAGCAGGAAGTTCGTTTAGAAACCTCCTACCTTGATGCTTCGTAACACTTTTGGACCACCACGGTTACCACCCGCAGGGTTGGTAGCACTGCCAGACTGTCTGGGGAAAAAACCAGAGTTAGATTACTAATCACCACCGATGATCGCACGGTTCAAGTCGTAGGGCTCGCATTAGTCTGAATTGCTTGTGAAGGAAGATCAAGGTTTCGAATTTTGTGTCAGTTACACTTAGGGGGCAGCGGCGGGGGGTTGATTTCCTCTATATTATTTATCATTGTGGATTCTCTCATACCCTCCTTAGGTTAATGCGAGTGCACTTCTTCTAAAATTATCTCCTCATCCTTACTTCGTGTATTAAGCCATCAAATGACGTGTTATGTTGAGCCATATTAACTAAAAAAAACTATAGTTTAAAATTAAGCTGCCATTTGTCCCAGATTTTAGGGGGTAATTTCCAAAATAAGACACAAGTCCCGGACTATTTTGGCTCCAACCTTGGTCCTGAATTGTTAAGTAGATCAATGCAAGTTGAGAGGGATTTAAAATTAATCACAAATATTTTAATTAACCCTATTATTATCATAATCATCATCATCACCGAGTCTTACTACCAGTTCAGTTTATAAAAATACATTTCTGATAATTACTCTAATGGGGTAATGATGAATAAGGTTGAATTTAGAGGAACTAAGCCCAGATTTGCGTGGGGAAGAGTGTAAACTTTTTTTTAACCACCCTCAGTACACCCGACATGGATTCGAACCCCGATCTAACTGTAATCGGCAGCTAACAAGAGGGTGACATCTTAGACCATGCGGCCACCAAAGCAGATCTTTCTCAAGTAAAATGCTGATATACTACCCTAATCATCCTTACTCTTTTAGGTTTATTTATTATTAAAGATTTAGGTGTACTGTTGCCGTTTATGAATCAAACCTGAACCTAAATCACTTTAGTAGCGGAAATATCTAGATCTCATTAATAAAATGTATTAATTACTCCCCTTATTAGTTTTTAATTGAATTAGGCTTTCTATCAACTTTGGGGGCTGCGTGGTCTAACGCGCTACTCTCGCAATGAACTAGACTGCCGATGATGGGGAGATCGAGGTTCGAATCTCGGTCAGGTTTACTTAGGGGGATTTTTCCATACAGGTTTTCCACGCAAATGTGGGTACACTTCCTATGAATATAACCTACCTAATCTCTAAAACCATTAGCTTAATTAGTACATGGTAGTATAATCCAAACGGGTAGTAAGACATGCTGCTAAAAAAAAAAAGGCCAACTAGCTAGAGATGGAACTATACCAGTTTTTAGATTCCAACTATCGATTTCGATTCTTAAATTTTTACCTCGATACTTCGATACTCGATTCTTACTGGAATAGGCCTGAAATGACATGGGAACGGCCATATTAGTTTATGTAAATAGAAACCAATATGGCTGCCGTCATAGGTAAACCTTTTTTTTTACCAATTTGATTTTATTAAGAAATTTCGTTAACGTCTATTAAATATTAATCAGACTCTCAAAACATGTTTGCCTGTACAAATTACAGTCATGACTTTAATTTTGGCGTTAACATTTTGAAATAAACTTAACATATATTATTATTATTATTATATTTTATAATTTGTGACAGTAAATTTGCAAAGCAATCAGAATATATTTATTAACACAGGTTTGGTATCTGGAGATCTATTTGTGTTTTTTCTCTAATAGATTATGCTACCACGGTAAATATATTTACATATTGAAGCAAAACTTCAATTTTTATATTTTCAAATCTAATCAATGCTTTTATAAGTTTTACAATACAAATATATAGAATTAACAAAAAAATTAGTTACAAGCGGCCTTTAATATCCTATATTCATTAATCTCTTAATAAAGCATTCACGATCATTTGCACGTATCTTTAGGAATCGAGGCATCAAAAATCGAGGTTTTTCTTCGATTCTCGATCCTCTCTATACCTTTAAGAATCGATAGGTATCGAGGAATCGAACTTCCCAACTCTAAGTATTACTAACATATGACTCGAACATAGTCCCTTTGAGCATTAAAATAAAAGGCTAAGTTTTTTACGGAATTCAAAGACCTTTTTCAGTATAAATCTACTATTATCTTGGTTGGCTATAGAGCCTCGTTTTTAAATATAATTAATTAATAAGAAAGAAAACAATAGGTCTACCTTTCACAATGGGTTAGGTGATATTTCAAAATTAAAATTGGTTTGTCTGACGATGGTCTTTTTATTTAAATTTTCCCTTTCAACCCTTCGCGGTGAATTATAACTTCAACAGGTGACCAATACCAGGGGGATAAGTTTGGGTAGAATTATTGTTCGAAATTTGTACCATGGTATGGGTTAGATTTGTGAGGTAGCACCTGTCATAATATACATGGAGTTTTTTGTCAGGCTTACAGTCCAATTTTCATCTGCAAGTTCCAATAAAAAATCTTTTTGTGGGCAAAATTGATACAAGTTCAACAATTTTAGTTATTTTATAGGTATTGGTACTATCAATCAAATGTGCTGATCACTTAACCTTAGGTATTATTACTTAAAAGTAGCTCTAGTAGCTTTTATAACTGTCAGTATAAAGCCATTCCTGTGAAAATCGGACTGTTCCATAATTAACCTCACAATGAATAATATTTGAATTAAAAAAAATAAAAAATCCTCTACTGCCTTTAGCTGGCCCCATTCTGTTGAAGCTAAGCGCCAAGTATCCTGTCCAAGTTTGATCACAGGACCCCCTCTCCCCCTTCAAAAATCTCACCCCCTTTAACCCTCAAATCACATCAAACATTTAATACACGCCCTACCGTTACACGCTGCATTACATAGAGAATTTCAATTCCGGCCCTTCCCCTCCCTCAAACCTTTAATTTAACCCCTTTCCACCCCTTCTTCCCCTCTCCCTTTTCCTGCGTGGTACTTTCCTGAGAGAGGGTCATCACTTCACCATCAAGTCACTGGGGTACGTGTTCTGACTCAACTCTAGTGTGTCAACTCAATTTTAATAAATTTTAATCGGATTAAATCGCACTATTCCTCGTCATGTAAATACATCTCTCGGGGTATGAAGGGTCATGAAGGAGGGGAGGAAATAATCCACTAGTTTCTAGGCTTACAGGGTGTCACAGTTCCCGTGAAACTTTTTTTTTTCAGAAGGGAGGGTGTAGGGTAAAAGAGGGGGGGGGGAGAGGGCATGTGACCGAATACGTGCCGTGGTCCAAAACCATCGGATAAACACACTAAATATCCTACATTGATTTGTTTTGTAAAATGACACATCGTTTATTAGGTAAGCCCCCCCCCCCCCAACTCCAGGCCCTAATGGTATCCAAGTTGTTATGGGGACAAACAATAGAGCAAGGATATCCGGGTTTGATTTCTAAATGGTACTGTAAATAAACGACTATTTGTGAAATGTGTTGATAAACGATGTTAATAATGCCAGATTCCTAGAACTACCGTTGGCTGTGTCGTGTTCTTTGTGGGTTATCAATTTGTATGGGTCAGGAGATGATATATATAACATTATGATTAGAATTGTACTTTAAATAACCGAAATAGAACTAATAACAAATCGTTTGCACCTGTTTATTTTTTAAAACCAAATTATTTCCCGGCATAGCTGAAATACTTTATTTGGATCAGGTTGCAAAGAGGTGATATTAAAATGACTAAACACCAAGGTCACAGAGAGATAATTTTTCTAGGGGGTACACCAGAAAATTTTACTGTAGTCTACTTTGGAGCCCATAAATTTTGTATGCCATATAGAGGGGAAATATAGGGGGGGGGGGGGGGAAGGAGCTTCCATCAAACTCCAAGGTGGGCTGCCCCCCTGCCTAAGCCAACCCCTTTCTACGCCCTTGATAAATAGATTAAAAGGAATTTAATAAGTTAATTGTTAGCCAAATATTTGTTTTACATTCTAGTATTATAGTTTATGACGGCACCAATTGACTGTGAACACACGAAAAAACGGAAAACCACAATCCTGATGACCTTGTTTCGATTGCCACTAATTTACTTATTTTGATACTAAAAAAATTACACAGGTTTCAATAAAGAAAGGTCACTGGCAACTTGTTTCAGTCGATAACTTGTCTGTCTACTGATTTAAGTGTCTCAAGTTCAATTCCCGTTTATAATAGGTGAAACGGTGGTTTGCCCTTTCGATGGGATAAATTAACGGCCCGGGGGCTGGATGCTGTGTTTATTTGATATTTTAAGTTAGTTAGTTAATTAATAAGTCGTGTGCTGATATAATCAGTTGGTTCAGAAACTGCATGTTAAATACGTCGAAAATCAAATTTTTTTTTTTAATAAATGTATTTATTTCATTCAAACTAAGTGCCAGTAAATAATGTAACTAATTAATATGTTTATGAGATAAAGGAAAAAATACACGTAAACTTGTAGAATCCATCCAAAAATTTTTTTTTTCACCTGATAAAGTGCAAGAACCAGAAATTGATCGCAAGCCAAGTACCTAACGTTACATCCATTGCTGTTTCCAACTGTGGCCTAGGTCAGTTTATTATTCAAGCCATATATTTCCCACTACCGGCTTGCTAGCTAGGCCTGTCGTAGCTCCATATATCCTATAATCTAACAAACCTAGAACAGACACAACATCCAGTCCCCAGCCATTAATTCATCCCTGTGAAAGAGTACACCCACGTTTCATCAATGATACATTTTTTCAGCCATGCTGGGAATCGAACCAGTGACCCTTAGGTGAGCAGACAGACACGCTACCGACGTGGTAAGAGTTGGGTGTGTGTGATAACGGGCAATTTCCAAACAAACAAAGGGTCAGCTTCATAGTCAGACTTAACAAGACAACCCCTATTTAAACTCGAGTGGAATGGGCCAGTTTCACCTTGAGTCATGCTAAGTTTGACTATGAAACTGTCCTTACATCACCAGAGTGTCCTGACAAATTGCATATCGTGACAATTGCGCTGAAAGTATCGAGCAGGGGGGGGGGGGGACCCAGATAAGGGTCAACTTCGAAGTGATAATTGCGTACACCCTGGATTGAAAGGGGGTTAGATCAGTTTCGGCTATGTTAGGTTAGTTTAGCTTAAGCTAGTTTATGTTAGCTTAGGTTAGTTTAGGCTAGCTAAGGTTAGCTTAGCATAGGTTAGCTTAGTTAGCTTAGGTACTTAACTAGTCAGATTAGGTTAAGTTTGATTAGTTCCAGGTTAGCATAGGTTTTTATAAAAATGGGTTTTAGTGGTTCTGGGGGTAAATAAGGCCCCTATACCGATGGTATAGTGGGAGATAGTCAAACTATCCTAATAGCTTTATATTATTTACTCGCTTTGCTCGTTGGGGGCTCCGCCCCCAAACCCCGTAGTTCTCTTTGCAAGTGGATGTAAACTAACGTAATTCCAGAGCTGTTTTTTGACAGGTCTTACGTTTAGACCACAAGAGACCTCCAAAGAAAGGTCCGCACCAACTTTAAATTTTCTCCAATATTTTAAATATTTTTCGGGGGTTAAAAATTAAATTTTTTTAGCTTTATGGAATTTCTCCGTTGGTTACAGGCTAGAAGCTATAAGTTTGCCAAATTTCAAGTTCTTATCTCATCTGTAAGTGGGTAAACATTAATGTCAGTGATGAGTCAGCCGGCGGCTTTATATAGTAATTATATATTTATATAGTAGCCATTTATTGGGTGCACGCAATTATCGTGGTAAGCAATTGTCATATATTCATCAACGTACTTACAAACTCACTAAACCTAGGACAGTACATCTTATACTAAACCCTAAGTACTAGATCCTGGAGAGTTACTAATTTATACCAGGATGAGCCGTACAACCTACTAATAGTTAATATCTTCGTCAGAATCACTCAGAATCAAACCAAGGTCCCTTAGACATGTGACCGACCACTCTATCCACTTAGGGGCGCGCAAGGGGGATTACACACTTAGTGAAACTAGCTCCGACTGCAAGAGACACGAGTTCAATGCTCTTAGCCGGTTGTAGTGAGGATGTGTATGTACAATTCGTTAAGTTTGAATCTAGACTCTTCAAGGGGTCAAAGTTAAATAATATTGGATGATAATCAAGCAGGGAATAGACCTACAGAGTGGTTTTAAGTTGCATTTCAGTGAATTTATTGTCACAGGTTTTTCTTTACCACGTCTTACTACCCAAAGCCGTAGTCAGGGAGGGTTTTGGGGAGTTTAACCCCCCGAAATTGCATGAACAAAAGATATATGGCTTTATTTATGGTTCAAAATTGAGGTACAGGTACAAATTAGGGGGCTGTGTCTCTTAATAACATAATTGATACTATCTTCTCTTAATAACATTATTGATGCTATCTTCTCTCAAAAAATGTCTCACCTAAGTGACATTACTGACGGTGGGGGACAGGTGCTGGCAGAGGGAGGGGGGATGAGTTACCAATAACTTCACAAAATAGAATGAATGGGTAGCAATGAATTGGGGGGAGCGGGGGAATGTAGTTAATAAAAACTCATTGAATCCACTTGGTACTGATTTTGTATGCATGTACTATGTCTTACTACCCGCTTGGAATATCTCCATATTTATGTTAATGAGAGTGGTGCATGAAAGGATTCCACATTCTATGTAGGTGTGAGGAAAATAAAATCTTAGAGGAAATATACCATAAAAGTTGGAGTCAGAAAAAATAAATTCATGGATTTAGCCCACAATCGAGCCAAACTGACCGAGTGGTCACCGTCTGTTGGTGACGATATTGCCAAATTCTGCGGATATAGAGTATCATGGGTCAGCAAAACGAACACTACGGTCGTTAATCTCAGTTTTATATACCAAAGCAGCTACTTTTTTCATTTACGTAACTCCTCATTTGTCCTCAAAAGGCGGGGTTGAACCCGTTCCAGACTCACTGAATCATAGATAATTTGGAAGCACCGGGGATTGAACCAGGGACCTCTGAATATATAGTCAGGTACTCAATTAATAAATGAGAACTTCAATATTCCCGACCGGGATTCGAGCCCCAACTCCCCCCTCACCTGGAAACCAACCAGACGTTCCAAAAGATATGACTAGCATGAGAGTTAAAAAAGGAACTCAACAAAAGCTAAAAGAAATCAGTTTGGCACTGAAATGCGTAGGCCAAGTCCCTAAGGTAAAATGTATGCATCATTCGCCTTGTTTGAGTGACACTTCGATAACGTGTTATATAGTTTCATCCCTCTCCCCTCACTGTCAATACTCCCCCCCCTATCCACCTAGAGGTGTGATCCACCCTGAGGCCAGCACCTAGCTTCAGACACCCCTGAAGAAGTGAAGCCTCGTCACCCCCGCGTCGGTGGCTGAAGGGGCTCTTGGGAGCGTAGGGGATGTTTTCCAACTGGCAATCCTCCCCTACTATTTCACCCTCCTACCTCCTTATCCACCCCCTCTATAATATGATACTATAACAGTTATTACTGCGGGCAAATATGCTGCCCCGTCTCGAGTGGCGTGTTGTCAATCAAAAGGGGGCACACGCTCTTGAACTAAAGTCTTCAGCGGATCCTAAAGACACGGCTCCTTCGCTCTTTAAGGGTTTTATTTCGATGTTTGTTAAAGCTTAAAGAGCCCTTCACTTTGAATATAGGGTTTAAAAAAAAATGCTGTGTCAATCGCCTTCTTGTTGACATACAACAAACAATACGATTGGAAAGTTAATAAGTAGGATTTTGTTGTGAAGCAAGCGCGTCTCACTTCCCGTTTGGGTTATCCGAATATTTACACAAATGGAGTGTGGACGAGGATGGTATAATTTAGCTGTAATGTAATTGCATTTGCGTGAAGGTAGGTTATAAACCATCAAGGGATAAAAATCAGTACACTTACCGACGATTCGAACAAAGTAATTTTAGTATATTACGAGAATGCCGTCTTAGATGATGTGACGCTAGTACCTAATTTTTAACGTGCCATAGTAAAAAAAAAGTGTGCATCACATCCTACTACCAACCCGAGACATCGGTATACCCACAACGATTGGGTGCGGATGTGGAAAGTAGAATGAAGATGAAATGTACTCACACTTGTATAGAGTAAAGAGTCGGAAGCTATTTAGAAAGAAAAATCCTCACTACACCAAACCAGGACTAGAACCCTGACCCCCCATCTAATATATATTAAATGGTATATATCACCGTATCTCCCCAACCCTTGAACATAGAAACTTTAAATTTGGCATGAGGGTCCTTTTAAGCCCAGGCAAGATGTAAGACGGTGTTTTTCGACATTTTATCCCCAAGGCGTGTTAAGGGGCGGGGGTTGAATGATTTTAAAGTTCACTGATGTGTCTTTTGAGCCAGTGGAAATAGAATCTTGGAATTTATAATTCAGGTGCCTTTTTAGGACTGGGCTAAATAAAGTTTAAAGTTTTTTTAATGTTAACCCCTAAGAGTGTGGGGAGGGGAATAAAGGTGTGAAACTCACTCATTTCCGAATTTCCTCAACCTTTGGGCAGGTAAGGTAGCGGGATTGATCCATGTAACCATAAAAATCTGAAATTGTGAAATTTCAAAATGGGGTTTATGGATAAATGAGGGTGAGAGGAGGGCTATTATTTGAAGGGTAAAAAAAATTGTTTAGATGAGGTAGAAAATTAAAATTTGTCAGAGGGATAAATAAACACCTCCAGATAGCCCAAACAATCTTTAGATTTGAAATGTTCAAGAGGGAATTGGAGAAAAGGATTGAGAGGGGAGGGGGGGATGCAATATGTCAAAAACTAGTAACAAACTACTCAGCTGTGTAGTAGAAAACTGAAATTTAGCAGGCAGGTAAAAAATACCTCTAAAAAAATATTAAGGGCTGAAAATTGTAAATTTATAGTTACTGAAATGGGATTTTTAAAACTTTCAAAAACATAAATAATAAATCATTTTTCAGTAGTAGAATATTGAGATTTGTCAGTTGGGTATAAGAACCATCCTAATCAACCATTAAAATCCGATCCTTAAATTTTCAAAATTAGGATGCAGTAATTGGGGAAGATGGGTTCCCTCAAGATTCCAAAAACTAAAATAAAAAAATAATTTGGTATGATGTAAAATATAAGCTCAACATGTAAATCACTATACATTCCGGGAGCATCGAATGACGTATGAACATACCTAATTTCAAAATTTAAGTCCTGGAAATTGAAGAGTTCGATTTTTCTTAGTACCCCGTCTTACTACCCGTTCGGGCAATACGCCTATGTACCAATTACGCTAATGTGTTAGGGATTTGGAGGGCTTAGTTGAGAGGAAATTCATCCACATTAGCGTGGAGGGAGAGAGGAAAATCATTTAAGAAAACCACCCTCACTCACCCGACCCCCACCCCCAACTTTGGCAGTCTAGTCCAACACGTCAGTAGCGTGGCCATCAAAGCGGGTTAGCTCGAAATTGATACAGCTATTACAAAACACTACTTTTCTGTGGGGTTTTTACTCCTTTTGACTTTTGTACACTTTTTGTTTTATTATATTTACTTTCTGCCATTTTTAACTATTTTTCCATTTTTCCATACTAGACTTTAATAATTAAATCTTTTTTTTAATTAATAAAAAAGTGTAAAAATGTCAACATATTAAAAGGACTCAAAGGAATAGAAAGGGTAAAAATGGCAAAAAAAGGGTAAAAGAGTTAAAAGTGCAAAAATTTATTAAAAGGGGCAAATAGTTCAAGAATGGTAAAACGGGGGTTTAATAAAATATGTTAACAATTTAATATATTTACTTTTCACCCTTTCGTACTTTTTACCCTTCTTTACTTATTACCATTTTAGCCTTTTAACCCTTTTTTTTAGTTATATATTTTTGAATTTTGATTAGTTTAATTTTTTTAGCCTTATTGCGGTTTTACTATTTTTCTTTAACTACTCTCACGGGCAAAACCTGTTACATCATGCTAGCCTAATACATTAAGATATATTTTTCTACCCAAACGTTTAATGGACTCAGATTATCGCAAGACAAAAATATTATTTTGGACAATTTTCTTTATTTTGAAGGTACATTTTAATCCTTTGAGTAAACCGAGTTTACTTCTTTCTGAAATGCAGTATAGATGTCTAAATATATATAAATCAAACATTTTTGTCATTAAATAAATTTAAATATACGAAGGATGCAATTAGGCCTATAGTTATGGAATTTAATCTACAAAGCTATTTAACTCACTAAAAATATCTACCTCTGGTATTTAGTTTTGATTTAGATAACCAAACTTATAATTATTTTATACTCCCAATTTCCATGGGGCTTTTCTTATCTAACAGCTGGAAAAATTATTAGATCTACTTTTACGTATTCTTAAGTTCAGCAATGTAATCTTAAGCTTTAGTTTTTGATTGATGTTAACTAACAATAATTATAAAATTAAACCAATATAATAGTAAAAATGTTATCAGTTCTAGTCGCAAGCCAAATTTGTATTTTATAAAGTACCTTTATCATGAAAATTAGATTATAGTTGTGTTTGCATGGGACAAATGTTTACCATGTAAATTACTATATACATACACATGAGTTATATCAAAAATGTCAAACGTTCAAATATCAAAGTTGCCACTAATTTATTACTAGCAAATTCTTGATGAATTCCACGTTTTACAGAAGGAATTCCTTTTTTTTACATGCATTTTAGATTAAATAAAATAATACAATTTTATTTTTCATAAAACTTGCATAGTGTCAAGTCATGTAGTTTTGTTTAAAAAAGGATCATTTAATTGATGGGTAAATATATACATTCTGTTACTTCACAACCCTTGTTTAAAGGGTGATATGAAATGTTTGAATCAGCGTGCTTTAACTTCTTTAGTCCAACCGAGGACCTTGGGTTTTGATCTTTCAATTAAAGTGTCTCAAATGATCGAATATTCCAGTATTTTTTTGTTAGATTTTGCCAAATTCTGGTTTTTCCATCTACTTATCAACCATGAAATTACTCATCACGCACAATGCTGCTACTCTCAGATACTAGCCGATACTTCCAACTCGGGGTAAATGACATCAAGTATATCCCTATTGTTGTCGAATTCTCTTCCTGGTTCACGATCGATCTCCCCCCTCTCAATATCTCTGTTTCCCCCAACAGACAAAAACACGGGACAATGTGCCATACTTTGCCCCATACTTCCGTCCGAGCCAACTAGATATGTATCATCATCTCATATGGTAATAACAACAATCCTGAAAGAGGGAGGTTTGCTCCAGAAAAACAGCATCCTGCGCATGCGCCAATCATAAAGGAAATGTTATATATACATCCCTTTACTTTCATTAAATTTTTGGCCCAATTAACATATTATTTAGAGTGCAAGAGGAGAAAAAAAAGGCGTCAAGTCCACATTTTAACAGAAATAAATAAATGTCTGTTGGTATGTAGTATTTATAAGGTACCATCTCACGGATGGAAAATTAAATAAAAACTATTTTAAAACGTTTTAATAATAATAAAAACTTGGATGGAAAAGAACGTGAGCTAAGGCTCGTATTATTTGCAGTTTTTAAAATGAAAAAAACACATTTTGTGTGTTCAAAATAGATAATAGCTGCTTAGTAGATACATTTATGCACATAATAATCTCAACAACTCATATTTGTCATGGATATGCGGAAATTTTTGGTCCAACACTTTAGACCAGTCAGTAGAATGTCTGTCTTCCAGGGTTCGATTACTGGCATAGACGAAAAATGTATCATTGGTGAAATGTAGGTTTCCCTTTTCACGATGGTGAATTAACGGCCTGGGGGATTGTTGTTGTGGTTGTTGTATATAATTATAAATTAATTTATCAACCGTGTGCTGGTATAGCCAGTCAGCTCAAAAAGAGAACGTTAAAAGCCTCGAATAAGTTTAAAAAAAATTAAAAAAGGCCAAAAATTATAGCCAAAAAAACGAAAACATCAGTACCCTAACTGGCATTCTTTTTCATATGAACTTAAGGGTTGTTTTAAGACCAAACCATTGGATTAACAGCAGTTCAAAAACTTTTTCTGAAATTTCTGTCAAGGGTGATATACCCCGTTTTCTCTCTGTATTCTTCATATAACTTGCGTGCGGAAATCCGGCGGGGTATGTAAATTACGGGCACGGAAAAACAGACTCGGTTGTGGAGGTATGGCGAAGGGGGATGGGGTGGGGTGTAGGCAGAGAAAAATTGCATATTTACAACATATTGTATGGCAAGACTTCTCATTGAATAAAATGACAAAACGTCCCACCACATTTAGTATTAATAATATAGAGTAGTGTACTGTGAATCCTGCTATAGCCCGGTATTTATTCCAAAACCACGGTTGAACGAGTCGAACAGCGAAACTTGGGACACAAAGAGAGGATAATTATTATTCTAGATTTATGTCAGCTAGTTTCCCTCTCTCTTACTCCTCGCACACAAATGGGGATCGTTCGTAATAACAGCTCCACGATTAAAACGTTATCTTGTGCAGAAAACATATGTTTGATTCTATGAAACAAATATACGTTTGGCCGTTTGAAATATACGTTTGGCCATTTAAAATATAAGTTTGGCCGTTTGAAATATACTTTTGTTTCCGTTGACCTCAATTGTTTATTTTCACGGATAATGTAATTAAAATGTAGGCTTAAAATTTGATCAGTTTCGGTGGCCGTCTGGTCTAACGCGCTAAAACTCATGTTGGATGAGACTGCCGAAAACGGGGAGATTGGGGTTCGAATCCATTCGGGTGCAATGAGGGTGGTTTTCCACTCTACCTCCACGCAAATGCAGATACACTTCCTCTAATTAAGCCTTCATAATCCCTCATATATTCGTATAATTAGTACATAGGCGTATAACCTGAACCGGTAGTAACGAAAACGTGGTGCTAAAAAAATAACTAAACGTTAAAATACAATATTAATTATGATTTTTATTTGTAGTGTAAGCTTAGAACAAGTGTATTAACAACTTAAACCATGTGAGAGGCATTGTGAGGAAGAGAGGGGGGAGGGCATGGGAGCGATAGGGGTGAATCGAAAAGGGGAAACTAAAATGATAAATCACATAATTGTGTCTGAGGTTCAAACCTCGACCTCCTTGTCATCATTAACTCTATATATTTCGAACTTTACACCATAAACTTCGTGAACATATGTGATATTCATCGAGACTTGTAAGAAGTTTATTTAACTTATGTGTTTGCTAATTTTTTTTAAACTAAAAGTTTGAGTTGTCATAAAGGCCAATAAGTATATCAATATGGTAAAAAAAGACGTTCATAAAATAATTTAAAAACTTAAAATGCTGACAAAATTGGTAATCTCTAAACAAATTATTTATGTTATTTTATAGATATTTATTTATATCATCTATGACTTTAACAGTTGTAGATCACATGGATTAAGGTATAAATGCGTGAATGTAGATCCACTAAATTTATACCTGTCTTCCTATGAAAATAGGACTGAATGTTTTATACATTATTCAACTAAAACAATAAATCGCCGCCATGGTAAATTATATTTGTTTTAGAGATAAACACTTTAAGATTAGTGCATCATTTTAAAAATTAGTTCTCGTCTTTGACTGTGTAGTTATGGGATCATTGATATATTGCGGGTGGTACTGACATATAACATCAGTACCTGTACACGGATTAGTACTGATATGCTCTTAACAACAATACACAGTAGTGGGTATGTTGCATTAAATATACCATCACGTTGTAAACTAGTTTGTAATTCGTGTGCCAATTTAATAAGTATGTGGGATTGGAAAGTCCTCGATAAGCACCCTTATTTAAATAAAATAAGTACAAATCTTTGTTTAGATTTCTAATACTTTTTATCTCCGCGTCTTTAACTGCCTGTTTAGGTTATGCGCATGTCTGATAATTATCCTAATGGGGCAGGGATGAGTAAGGGAGAATTTTAGAGATAATCTACCCATATTTACGAGGAAGGAGAGTGGGAAACCATATATAAAAAAATACTATTAGTAGACCCAACTAGGATTCGAACCTCTATTTAAATCTTAAGCAGGCCAGCCTTACACGAGAGTGACGCCTTAAACCATATAACAAACTGTTGTACGAATAATATGTCGTGTTTTTCGTGACGTTTACTAGCACAGTTTTCAACCTTATTACCACACGCTTGGTGGCCACATGGTCTAAAGCGTCATTCTCTCGACAGATTAGACTGATGATGACGTAAAGATCGAGGTTAGAATGCTGGTCGGGTCTACTGAAATTAGGTTTCCTAAATGTCTTTCCCATCTCCCTCTACGCAAATACGTGTACACTTCTTCTAAAATCCAACCTTCCTCATCCTTAACACATTAAGGTATTTAGTGTATAGGCGTATAGATCTTACAGGTAGTAAGACGCGGTGCTAAAAAAGAAAACTAATGATACGATAAAATGTCATCAACACAAACCGCAAAAACAAAAAAAAACAAAAACACATGTTTGTGTTTTCTGAAAACTTGGTTCCGGACAAGATCCTACTGTATTCACCGGTGACGGGTGCCTCATAAACAAGTGAACCGCGGCGGGTGAAAAGGGGTCATTAATCATCTCACGCTCTTTCCACCGGCTAAAGGAGCGCTTCGGTGTCTTGCCACTAACGACCATTAACTCCGAGTAATGATGTAGTGTGATCTTCCTCCCCTGGCGGCAACAGCCTCCCATCCGGTCCACAGGACGGCTACCGTCTTCCGCGGAGGGGTGGACACAACCCTTTCTACCGGCCCTCCGTGGCTGGAGGGGGTTCTTGTTGTTCTATTAGCACCGCGTCTTACTATCCGTATGAACTAATTACGCAAAGGGTTTTTAAAGATAGGAAGGCTATATTTATAAGAAGTGTACCCGCATTTGTGTGTAGGGAGAGTGGGAAAGAACAGTTTGAGGAAAACCAACCTCAGTACACCCGATCGAGATTCGAACCACGATATCCCCGTAATCGGAAGTCTAGTCTACTGCGAGAGTAGCGCGTTAGACCACGCGGCCACCGAAGCGGGTTTCTTGTGTTTCTTTTAAGGGCACAATCGTGATTTGCGTATAAACGCTTTATGGTTCATGTTATGAATTTTTAAAGTATTGTGATTTATATATTTAATTATAGAGTAATTAACACAAATGAATCCGATATTAGTTAAGGTTGTAGGTGACTTGGTGGTCTAGGGGGTAAGGTGTCAGACTTCTATGCTGGTGGCCGGGGTTCAATCCTCGGCCCCGGCAAAGATTTATCTGATTACCAAACCCTTCCTTCACCTCTGACAAGACATCTTGTGAATGTGGGGAATGCCAGGCCTCCACCGTGGTTCGGATTCCACGTTAAACTGTAGGTCCTTCATTTCATCTCACAATCACCCTACCATTACACATTAGCGTAAGTGCGTATAACCCGAATGGGTAGTAAGACGCGGTGATAATAATAATAATAATAATAATAATAATAATAATAGTTGAGGTTGTACTGAAAGGGACGGGAGTTAGGGTCAATATTTTTTACTCTTATCTGACACCTCGGGGAAAGAAGTATTGTGATCGCCAAAAGAATCGAACCTGTGTGTTTTATGAATCTCGACCTAGAGCCGAAACCATTTTATCGATCGGACTGTAACTTGTTATTTAGGGTTTCCTTAAAAATCTTCCCCACCCGAGTTGTTTTTTGAATTCTATGTCTGACCCAAAAATTAAGGATATTTTACCAATGGAATAAAAGAGAGGAAAAAATAAGACTTATTTTCTAAAAATCGGCTTTAACGATTTAAAATTTTTAAAAAAGTATCTAGGAACTTTTTTATATCACAATAAAAATGGCACATCTAATTTTTATGGGAAAATGACAAGAGGGTACTTTACATAAGCGGATATCTACAATTTTGATTATATCTCCTCAACTCTTTAAGATACCAAATAACGTATCACTGCACATTTGTAGTAGGTATAATATTCATCAACATCATCATCATGAATAGCTTCCAGCCATCGGCACGGTCTGTTTGGAACATGAGCATCTCCACCACCTCCTTTCATCCCTCCACCTTGGCCTAATCCTCTCCCTCTTTCCTCCACACACTCCTCCTTACTCCCTCCACCCATCTGTCCCCTGGTCCTTCCCTCAGCCTCCACCTCTATATCCATAGAAAAATATATTTCAGATTAATTTTTTACTTTTAGGATAATAGTTGCCTTATAGGATGCCCATGAGGGATCTATGGAGGTTTTTTTTATATTTTTTTCACCTTCACTATTTGACTCAGTTTTAAACTGAGTCCTGTTTTTCTACAAACGTTAATTGTACAATTTTCTTGTAACCCTTTTATTTAATTTATCTAATCTGGTATTATTGACTCCTAGTACTATTTAGATCTAAATTAGAATTTATTAGTGGAAACCAATTAGAAATTAGATTTACATAGTAATAGGAATTATTAAGACCAGATTAGATAAATTAAATAAAAGGAATACGAGAAAAATGTGCAATTAACGTTTGTAGAAAAACAGGGACTCGGTTTAAAAATGTTAGAAACTGAGTCAAAAAGTGAAGGTAAAAAAAACAACCAAAAAACTTCATACAAAACATCCTCCTGCGCAGTCTATAAAGTCTACTATTCAAAGTAAACAAAACATCTGAAATAGATTTTTATTAAATTAATAGTTTATCTATTGGCAAATATAATTTTAAAAAATTAGATCTGGGAAGTTGTTATGCTCTTTGGTGAACAGAGATATTACTTTTTCCTCACTATGTTTCTGTAGCAGTGAAAATTATTATTTCATTTATGCTCTATTGGGTAACAATATATATTATTTAGTTTCATGTATATTTCAAAATTTGGGTAAATAACTCCATTTTTAGGTTCCTGAGAAAGTATTTGCGCTGCACCCAATCATATATTTTCATTGGGCATCTGTAAAAATGGTACCTTATTTTATTTAACCAATTTATAGTGTTTTATGTAATTATATCAATTCTTAGATAAAGTAAAGAGAAAGTCTAAGAGGTGAATCGTATCATTTATTTAAGTTTGTTTAAGGTTTGGTTTAATTTTCTACACAGAGTAATATCAACAGTTCTTTAACACTTGAGTGGAAATCGTGGAATTTAACCAGGGCTTTTTATTTCGATTTAAAAAGTTTATCTTCAAATGTCACTATCAAGTCAAGACGGATATAAAACCAATGTACAAATTACTTTAGGTATAAAATTAAACTAAACGTACTTACGGAAACATTTTTCAAAATACTTCTTTTGGACAAAAAAAAGTTTTTGTTGTAAAAAGTAAGAATTGGCTGATCTTCACTCCCTGGCATACTATCTAAAATAAATCTGTGTTGCGTTTTGTTAAGTTCGTTTATAAATAATATGTTTGAATAAATCTTGGTTTAAATGTGCCTGCTATTTTTCCCAGAAATAAAAACCTTTAATTTATTAATTTTTGTTGGTACTATTGCATTATTAAATCATAAAATAAATATTATCATCAACACTTAAGGATCATTGCACCGTTTAAAAACTCTCTCGTGCAATTAATAAACAAATAACTGTTTAATTCACACAATTTACAAATCATATTATAAAAAATTTGTATACATGGTTGTATATTAAATCAGTAATAATAGAATTAAAATTATGAACAAAATGGGTGGCTATTGGTTTCAAATACCTAACGTTATACAGCTTACATCAATGCAAGAACAAGATTACAATAAAATATATATTCGTCCTATTAAATATTAAATTATATTATATAGGTATCACTAAATGGATTTTAAATTAAGGTGATTGGCCCTTTTCATTTGGCATGGAAATGCAGAGCCATGGAAACAAACGGTTATCTTCAAGAATTTTTATTGTGTTGGTATTTTCTTTTCGGAAACGGGTTTTTAAGAATAGAATAATTTGATTTAGTTATACTTTTTATATACATACGTCTTCTATAATTTTAGCAGTAATCAAATATATATAAAATATACGTTTAAAACCACCGACATCATAACAAAAAATAAGAAAATTTAACAATTAATAAACATCGATGCATTATCTTAGAAGAGGTGTTGAAAATAATAAATAAAAAGTTCACTCGTTCTCTAGAAAACTGATATTTCCAAACGTATGAATTTTCCGCGAGACCTATCCGGTAGCTAGCGCCATCTACGTTTTCCATGATCCATTTGTTCATTGTTGGCACGGAAGGATACTTTGGTCGGTTGTGAAGCCACGCCACGCCTTTCACCCTCCTGCCCACCATCCCACAAAATAGGTTTCAAACTTGCATTCGACAGGGCTAAGGGTTTTAAGTTAGCCCAATATGCAACAGTATAATTTTAAAATATTCAACACTATTAATTTCCAAAGTTAAAAAACTATTAATAACCGCATCCTCATACATAACTAATATTTTAATAATATTAAAATCATATTATGTTGGTATTAAAAAAAACTTTTTTTTTGTCAAACCTTGACATCGAAAGAGCTGCTAGACAAAACATTCAATCATCTCTTGACCTTCATCACCCTTACCACCTTTCCTTTTCTGTCACAAGAAACCAACAGGTAACCAACCCCACCCCTTCCACCTAAACTCACCACCCCTCCCCTACAATTGAAACACGATGACGTGCAGTTTCATCGTCACTACCTTGTCACGTCGCCTCATAAAAGGATAGAATCTCCCGCTCGCCCCCCCCCCCCCCCCTCACACGTGACAAATTGTAACATTTCTTCATGGCTGACATAAAATAAATTATGATTTTCATCGTGAGTGACGTTTTAGAGAGAGAGAAAAAAAACAGGACCGAACCACCTTTGGATGTACTTTTATTTGACTATTTTCTATGGGTGCAGTGTGTGGTTTGTTGACAAGCAATTTGTTTCCGTTATGCTTACATAATATGGCTGTCATTGTGATACTTTATATATCTTCTCCCTATTTAAAACATGAAGCAGTTTCTTTGGAAAATTATTCCCAAAGTTCTGCCTAACTGATTTCAATTTTAAGTTTTAATTTGAAAGCTTATACTCAAGAGGATATACTTCAAAATTTCAAAAATATTCAAATTGGATTCCACAATTTATTGAGTTATGACAAACCGATTGTATTTTTTTTTTAATTTAAAAGCATTAACTTTGAGTACTATCGCATTAAAATTAACCCATTTTCACTCGCGTCAGTGGCTAAGTTATCTCTTGTTAGACTGGCCTGCTGATGACTGGGAGATCGGGATTTGAATCCTGGTCGAGAATACTTAGGGTGGTTCATCCTAAAGAATTTCCCACTCTCATGTCACGTATATATGGGTAGATTACCTCTAAAATGCTTTTTTATCACCATTCCCTATTAGAGTAATTATAATATATGTTTATAAATGTCATATAATAAATGCGTCTAATCTTAACTAACGCAGTGGTAAAATAGAATTAAGAAAACCACAAATTTTCCATAACTTATACGAAGTTTGAGGAAACCATTACCACAGATCTACTGGACCAAATTAAATTTTGTTATTTTCAGCCATCAATTTAAGAAAACTGTTTACACACTTCTAGAGAACAGAATTGAATTTGAATTCTTAAAGAAATTTTATATATGGAGAGTTTAATAAATCTGATTTTACATTTCTCTTAAGTCATACAAAATGTTTTCAGGGCATATCAAATATTTGAACAGTGTGTGAATATTGTAGTGTGTTTAACTATGAGAATTCAAATTTTACAAATATTATCAATTTTAATATGACCCACCTGAGTGGCATCGTTAGCTGACGCGCTAGTTTCGTGTTGAGCTATACTGCTAAAGACAGGGAGATAAAGGTTTAAATCTCGTTCGGGTGAACTGGAGGGGTTTTTCCTAAATGGTTTACCACACTACCTCCACGCAAATGAGGGCTCATTTTATCTATATTCAACCTTCCCAATTCATAACTCATTATCGTAATTAGTATTCAGGCGTATAACCCGAACGGGTAGTAGGAGGCAGCGCTAAATTTTAAAAAATGCTAGATAAACGCCTTAAGCTACTTGTCCCCAGATGTGGGCTTAAACTATATAATTTAAGGAATTAGGCAAAGGAATAGTTTTAAGAGTATGCATTAGAGAATGCCTTAAAGTATAATTGAGAGCCAATAGATTCAAACCTAATCGTCCCTATTTTAGACCCAAACACCCACAGCTGTGTATAAGCAGTCTTTGACGTTAGACTAATCAAATTTGGTTCACTACTAACGGGTAATATCTGATTAGAATCCTAGCCTGGTGCAATGAGGGGTGAATTTCCAAAAATTACTTTCCGTGTGGTTATCCACGTCAATGCGGGTGCGTTTCCTCTAATCAACTTTTCTCCTTCCTTTTCCTCATAATGTTTCGTTAATTGTGTCTCTTGGGGTTTTCCACCTTGCTTTATATCTTACTTTCTGCTAGAATTATCCGCTTATTTACAATGCGACAGAGATGAAATTAGAGTTTATACACCCGCATTTGCGTTAAGGGAGGGTTTAAAAAGCACTTGAGAAAAACACACCTCAGAATACTTGGCTAGGATTCAAACCCCGACCTTCCATCACAGGTAGACCATTCAAGACGAGACTGGTTCCTTATCTCATGTACCTACTGGTGGGGGTTAAGTTAAAAAAAATATTAAATTAATCAAAACCAAGGTTGGTAAATCCAAGTCAAGCGTGCTAAACGTGCATCTAAATCTGCCACTGTCAACCATTATCGTGTATAGTCTAGTTACACAAGGGACTGTACCAATCTGGTTAAAATGTTAGCATTAATATCGGAATAGAACTTTTTTTTTTTTTACTGCTGGTATTATTTCAGTGAACCCATAAATCCCTCTCCCCTCCCCCATACCGTATTTTCCTCTAACCTATGCCGTAACCTTGCGCCGTAAACAAACACATAATCTCGGTAAACTGCCTGTATTCTAGTTTCATGTTTATTGCATATTTAATTAACTATAACTCCAGGGGCAGTACGCTAGGGGTTGGTCGCGAGTGTTTTTAGGGTGGAAGAAGGGGACAAGTGGGTACCCTATAAAAGATAAAAGAAGTAATAGAAGAAAAGCGAAAAAAAAAAATTAGGGTTCTATGTCTCGTAATTAAGACATTTTTAGCTAAAAGAAAGTAAACTTGGTTATAAGTTTTTAAATTGTGTTACTCTATAATAAACATGCTTTTTTTTTCTTTTTATTCACGCGTTACTACCCGTCCGGGATAATTACACTGATAGGGTAATTTAAAAAAAGTTGGAATTTAAAGGAATTAGACTATACATTTCGGGGCGATAGAGTTGGAAAAATAATATAAGAATAATAAAGAAACAAACACTTCAGGAAATCTTGCTGAAATTTATAATTATTATTATCATTATTATTATTAGCACCGCATCTTACTACCCATTCGGGTTATACGCACTTGCGCTAATGTGTAATGGTAGGGTGATTGTGAGATGAAATGTAGGACCTACAGTTTAACGTGGAATCCGAACCACAGTGGAGGCCTGGCATTTCACACATTCACAAGTTGTTATTAATACATGTTTTGTCAAAGGTGAAGGAAGGGTTTGGCAGTCAGATAAACCTGTGCCGGGAACGAGGATTGAACCCTGAACCCCCACAGAGAAGTCCGACACCTTACCCTTAGACCGCCAGGTCACCCTATTGGATAACACAACTTAATTTTTTTTAAACATAAAACGATTAAATCAGCTCATTCTTAATGACTTTTCACACGAAATTCACAATTCTAGTATCAAAGTTATTAGATATAAATACAAATGTAGCGTTCCTTAAAGAAATAAATCTCATCTTCTCTAATAGGATTGAAACGAAAGTTTCTAAGACAGTTAAGGATTGTTTTAGTGGGTTTTTTAAAAATCTTATCTAAGCCTACTGCCATTCCAATAAGAAATACCGCAATGTGTGGATATACAGACGGCGCCCTTAAGCCCGACACCAAACTAGAGAATACATTCCCATCTCACAGATACCATTCAATACGCTAACACCCTTTCTTGGTCGGACGCCCTTTCTCCCGGTAATAGGGTAACGATTATAGCGCCGGTCCCCTATTTCAGATCAACCATGCATACGAGGTAATTTAACCCCCCTCCCCCTCCTGATCCGTAGTCGTGTGAGTCGCGGGAGGGGAAGGGGGCTACAAAGTGCGCCGAAGACCTCCTGTTGGTCCGGGAGATGGACAGAGAGACTATCAGACAAGGTGAATATACATCTACATGATGATAGGATTGGTTCTAATCCGTTAATAGGTGAACATATAGAGCGCTAGGGTGGAGAGGGGGGATTTCTGGTCCTCTAGATGTGCTTCTGGGAACGTCCAATCTCACTCTGTTGTATTTCAGCCTACACACTGAAATGCGATTATCCCGTGTCCCATAATATAACGAGGGGGAGTGTTCCCTATGGTACAGGGGTGGACAACTTGGAGCTGCGACATCCAATGAGGTATTGTGGGAACGTGACCTTAAATTGGACTTTAATACAGGATAATTGCTCGTGTACGCAGATTTTTTTTTTTAATAAGCTTCAAATCATTATAGTTATACATTCAAAGTAAATCCTATTTTTGTTATATAGTCATAGTCTCTGTATTCATCATGAACCGTTCTAATGGCCTACTGGTTTGATGGTTGGACACAAATTCCAGAGGACACAAGCTCCCGGGTAAAAGAAATGCATCATATGTCAATCAACTATGTGATTCAGTCGGCACATGAATCATTTCTTATTAAACATTAATGGAGATAAAAAGTTAAACAATGTTCAGTTTTAGGAAATTCTATTAACTATTAAATGG
This sequence comes from Timema cristinae, assembly GCA_039000515.1. Classification (NCBI taxonomy): domain Eukaryota; kingdom Metazoa; phylum Arthropoda; class Insecta; order Phasmatodea; family Timematidae; genus Timema; species Timema cristinae. Next base: position 36,957,298 of record JBCFYV010003508.1, on the reverse strand, counting down.
TATTTTGAATAAAAACTATATTGAAAAGGCCATCTTTACCATTTTAGAATGTCTTCACAGGTTATTACTGTGCACAAATCTTCATTCTGTCATAACAGGGACATACTGTAGTTATTAACAAGAAACTTTATCACTTTGTCCCCCACCGTCACCGCGGAAAATTTCGAGTAATCATTCAAATACGAATGTACTGCACACATTTCTGACATACCGCAGGTATTTTCTTTTCCCTTTTACTCCCATAATACCTAGCGCGAGCTGAGTTGGGACCTGCTATGATGAACGCTATTGATTTCATTTAATACTTTGATCCTTGGGATATTACGTTCGAAACGTCATTGAAAATTAGACAATTTCACCTTTTCATGATTTTTTTTTGTTTGATTACAAAACTTTAAAGTGCGAAGTTTTGAATCCTAAAGTATAGAAAAATATTGATACTTTTTTATCTCCATTTTTGTTTGAAACATTTGTAGATCGCAAATGACTTCTTAAATATTGCAGAATGTATGAACGTCTGTAACACGTCCTCAGGGCTCCAGTAGGTGGACCTCTTAACGACCTAATTGAAGGGATAGGTGGTATCCTAGAAGAAGTATTAATTAGCGTGGAGAGAAGTAATTAACGAGGAGTTCCTTGTTGTTAAGTGTTAGCAGAATTAATGTCAACTATCTGCATTACGTTCTCATACACAATACATCAAACACTCCATGATCAGGTATCATATGTGATTGGTCAAAAGGGAAACGAGTAAGGGAGAACATATCAAAAATTTGTTTCGTTCCTTGACTGATTACACTATGGCCATATCTTATAAGTTAAACGGATAAAAGGTACTTTAAGATAAACTTGGGTGACCTGGCGGTCTAGGGGTAAGGTGTCAGACTTTTGTGCTGGCGGCTGGGGTTCAATCCTCGTCCAGCACAAATTTACGATTACCAAACCCTTCCTCACTCTGACAGACATTGTGAATGTGGGATCCAGCTCCACGTGGTTCGATCCACGTAAACTGTAGTCATCATTTCATCTCACAATCACCTACAATTACACATTAGCGTAAGTGCGTACAACCCGAATGGGTAGTAAGACGTGGTGCTAATAATAAAGATAAACTTGCTACCTTTCAGGTGAACAGTGTGTGAGGATTTTAAAATCTCTGCCTAATCTAGCAACCCTTCACGACACGACACGACACGACACTTAAAATCACAAGGAAAATCACATCTCTAGTATCAATCCCGGTGCATCCGGCTACGGGATTCTAAACCACGACCTTTACGTCAATGACGAGCAAGTGGAAAAGATGAAGTCAGAGCGTTCAGCTATACCTTCTAGTAAAAAAAAAAAAAAGTAATCTAAAAAGTCATAAATACATCCATTTCTCGAAAGTATAATGTGTATGTTTTGTAGATATATTTCAACACAGCAACGTATGGATTCACAGAAGAGAAAGATTTGTTCTCCTCAAGATTCTACCCTCCCCCCACCCCTTTTACCCCCTTCCTATCCCCGATATATTCTAGTTCTTATGCGAGGTTGCGATGTAGTTTGACATGCCAAGATGGATCAATATTCCCTCATATTGATTATTGAGGATATGTGTTTGTATGTGTGTGTGTGTGTGTGTGTGTGTGTGTGTGTGTGTGTGTGTGTGTGTGGTGTGTGGTAAAGCCTGTATGGCGTGAGATATAGCTTCTGGAGACATGTATGTGCCTACTGGTGTATATATATGTGAGTGTGTGTGGATGGGAGACATTATTACCCTCTTCAGTGGGATGTCAAGGGACGCGTTAGCGCACGAGTATACATACATAAGAGAAGGTGATGGATGGGACCTTCAAACTTTATACTACGCGAGGGTTTATTCATATCGGTTGAGGGTGGAATTACTGGCAAAAACGACTCGAGTGCGGCGAGAAGAATTTTTTATTTTTTATTTAGTCATTTAAGATGAACATTTGTTTAAACTTGGGTGTACATTAATATACAATTTAACAACTAATTTAACCTAAAGACAACACATTTATCATCAAACATACGAGATGTCACGATTTTCTTGATCCTGTATTCTTGAAAATTTTAATCTCGATTTCATTTATTCTCGATTAAGATTCAACGTTTACAATTATTTAAATATTTATCCATGCATCTCTTCCATTTATTTATTATATATCATAGCGCCACGAAGTTGAAGAGAAAAAATATTCTAGAAAGTAAATTAAACCTCTAACAAAACGGCAATTTTTTTATTTGCGCAAAGTCATCAGAACAGAAAATGCCGTGTTTTAATCCATTTATAATTTTGCCGATACTAAAGAGAAACGACAAAATAGCTACTCAACGGTCAAAACAAAAATTTACCCGATTCTGAAGAAATCCGTTTCGTTTGGATGCCAAAACTTCCATTCAATGGCATTTACGAGAGATGAGAGTCAAGATATCGAGAATCGTGAAACTAAGATCGATTCTCAATTATATCGATGCCAGTAAGAATCGAGAGCATCGTCTCAAGGTATTGGGTTTGATGTCCTTACCAAGCATTCTTTATTAACGGGTAATTTAAGTGCCTACGCCCTAAGGTGATATTTTTAATAATTATTGATATAGTTTTATACTAATTTTACTGAAATAAAGAAAATCGACAACTCATAAGGGTTTGGTATTGTGTTACTGTTAAGTAAAATAGCACGTGTACAAATAAACAAAGTCCTATCTAAAGACAAGACCCAGAATCGCTTTTCATACAAAAAATTTAATATGTAGGCTGTAGGGAACGCGAGAAAATGCTTTATCAGTTTTAATAGAACATATTTTTTTTGCCAAAATTAATCAAATATTGCTCCAGTAGAAATGTAGAGTAATATTCTATACATTGTGATAACGTCAGTTCATGAATATCTGCCATGAGCAATTTTAACATTTATTTGATTATAAACTTTTTAAATGTAGAGAAAATGTTATCGTAAAATTCCAAAACACTCTTGACAGAGTATTCAAAAAATGTTAAGGTCACCATTTGAAGAAAAATACATTCTATGTTTGTACTGGAGCAATATTCCATTTTTTTTTAAGTGTTGGTATAAAGATTACAAAAATACTGACCTAAGCTTGCGGTTCCTATGCTCCAACCTTAATATCGGTAAATATTTTTTTTAAAAACTGAGATAATCTATTATTGTGCGTTTGGGCTACATCATTCGTAGCCCAATAGTGGAAAGCTTATACAGTGCTAATGTACCTTGCCCAGGGGACGCCCGAATATACTGACAGTACATCCTTTCCGTGGAGGTTCTTTCCATGTCACGATGAGATGAGTGATGTGAATAGTTGATGAATAGTGAGTATGATGGTGATGTGATATGTGGTGATATGGATGATGTGTGGAACCAGTAGAAACACTTAAACCTAGCTTAGACTAATTTAAACAACCCCTGGTAACCATTGGGGTAATTCCCCTCTCGGGACAAATAATACCCAAGGTAACAGCTGGGAATCAAACCCGGGCTCCCTAGACTGGTAGTCAGGTGCATTGGACACACGACATTACGGGGCTGGTTAAGAACCTTGATGAAATTTTAAACAGTACAATATAAGAATCAAATAGCCAAGGCTATTACAATTACTTTTTTTTAGTGAGGATTTACTCGTATCTAGATATCATATTCTGAAAATTGAAAAATCACACCTGGACACGGGAATAAAACCCTCACAATTATACTAATTGTACAAATGGCAACAATAAGCCAACCACCGAGTCGTTATCTGATAGCTCGTGATCTTAATAAAAATCACACATTTGTAACTGACGATTTCCGCACGTCCATCATAGACTCTGCCTTAAAATATGAGTGAAGAATGACCCTGGATAGCTCAGTGGTTGGAGCATTGACGTAATAAGCCAAAGGTCCCGGGTTCGATTCCCGTGTCAAGGCGTCAGTTTTCAGGTTTTTTAAATAGTTCAATATAAGTCTAATTTACGTTGTCATTTTAAAAAACTGTTTAAAATAATATTTTATTTCAAACTAAACGTGAAAATGAAGCCCAGGGTTTTGATCATCTGGTGAACAAGACAAATAAATTACGTGGTAGATTCTTAAGATCACTCTGGGATAAAATAAAGCTACATTTCCCGTTCTAGCATTGGGCTGGCGTATGGAGACATATCACGTAAGACATAGCAATTTCAACAAATAAAATATTTTCAAAAAACATTTAAACACGCAGAAATGTATGGAATAGTGTTGTCAATGTGTCGAATAATATTTAACTAATCAAAGTAATAGTCAACCATCTGGTTAAAATATAAAATGAAGAATAAAACTGCTTAGCAAAGTACTTGATCTCATTATTATATATATATTTAAAATTATTTTTTTCCTTCTTCACTGTATCCCACTATCTATTCGGGGCTACAGGCAGCTAAATAGATTAGTGCTAATTTTAATAAAACAAGATAATGTGGGAATGCCAGGCCTCCACCATGGTTCGGATTCCACGTTAAACTGTAGGTCCTTCATTTCATCTCACAATCACCCTGCCATTACACATTAGCGTAAGTGCGTATAACCCGAATGGTAGTAAGACGCGGTGCTAATAATAAAACAAGATATGTATTACATGCAGTTAAAATGTTTTATACTACATTTTGGAATTAAAAAAAAAATATTTTCATACATAGGTTATCTCAGATTGATTAACTTTTTAAAACCTGTTGCCATTTGGTAAATAACTACAGAAAGGAAGATTTTTGCCACCGTGAATAAATAGAATTGTTATATAATATTTAGTTTATGAATCTTACTTACATTTAAAATGAAAATTTTATAAAAATCCTTTTTAGGTTATCATAAATTTAATTGTTGTGTGTAAGAGTCACTCAAGTAGACTTACTAACAATTTTTCATAATTTTGTTCAATGGGTCTATTTTTAATTATTTTTTTCTAAAAAAGTAGGCGAAGTAAACATTTGCCAAATATAGTGGATCAAATTACAGAAAACTAGATTTTGCTGCGATAACCAATATTTAAAATTTACGTAAAAAAAAAACACGATTGTTTTCACTTTTATAGATTAGTAGATGTGTATATTTAAAATTTAGATTAAAGTTTTAATGACTATAAAAAAAAGATACACCTTTTGTGCCCGTAATTTTAAATTTAGTTTGAGAACTATTAAAAGTGAATTCCCTCTACGCAAAATATGACATTTTTTTTTAGCATTTAGTCTTACTACCCGTTCGGTTTATACGCTAAAAATATGTTGAGTAAATTCTGAACGAAATATAAAACACCTCACATTATAAATGAAGATTGAAACGCCACCGTAGGAGTTCTTGTCAGCCACTTTGTAAGCCACTAAGGGTTGAAAACGTCCCTAGACAACCATCCCTTTCCTCCAAAACACCTCTCCTCCTCCCCCACATGCTTGAAACATTTCATAACGTGCCTCGGGGTGAAGTCTAGTCCTAAACATTAAACCCTCATATTTCATAGAAGGAAGGGAGTAAATGCACCTGTCTTCCTCTTCAGGCGTAGATAAACACTGGGGTCTCTCTCTCTCTCTTTTTTTTTTTTTTTAACTGCTGCTTTATGTTCAAGACACACTATATTCTTTATTTATATAATATTTTAAACGTTTCTATGTTGTTATTTAAGGGTAGTTGTAATGATACTTCCATTAAGGTGGGGTGTAAGAGGACGCGAGAAAAGGTAAGTAAGTATTTTTGCAGTTTTTATGGCAAAACATTTTTTAGGCTAAAATAAATAAAATGTTGCTCCAGTACAAATAGAAAGTATAATTTTCTTCACATGGTGATATCAACAGTTGTTGAATACCTGTCATGAGAATGTTGGCGTTAGATGATACATTTTTTTAATGAAAAGAAAAAGTTTTCATTCAATTCTAGGACATTGGTGACCTGGTGGTCAAGGGGTAGGGTGTTAGACTTCTGTGCTGGGGGTCCGGGGTTCAATCCTAGGCCCCAGCACAGGTTTATCTGATTACCAAACCCTTCCTTCACCTCTGACAAGACGTGTATTAATCACAACTTGTGACTGTGTGGAATGCCAGGTCTCCATCGTGGTTCGGATTCCAAGTTAAACTGTAGGTCTCCATTTCATCTCACAATCAACCTACCATTACACATTAGCGTGAGTTTAACCCGAATGGGTAGTAGGAAGTGATGCTAATAATAATAATAATAATAATAATAATAATAATAATAATAATAAGTCCTAGGACACCCTTGACAGATATTCAACAACTGTTTATATCACCATGTGAATCAAATTAATCTATTTGTTTGTACTAAAGCAATATTTGATTTAATTTTGAGCAACAAGAAAAAAAAGAGTTTTGAAATAAAAACTGCAAAAACACTGACTTTTTCTTGCGTTCCTTTCATTCCCACATTAAACTCACTAGAAGAAAGTTGGCTTTATATTCCAAGAGATTTAAATTTGGTAATGGGTAGAATTTTAGCAACAAAACATTAGTAATCAGTTACAAAAGTAACCTACTCTTTTAATTATGAGGAGGATTTAATTAAGAATAAGTGTACCCAAATTTGAGTAAATATTAAAACCACCATCAGAAAACCCAATCAGGATTCTAACCCCGATCTCCCCATCATCAGAAGTTAAGTCTATTCTTAGAGTTAAGCCTTACGCGATCTATCCACTGAAGCAGATGATAGATAATACACATACCTATAAAATATTACTAATAATATTGTAAACTGTTATAAATGTTGATACAGTCAACTCTCGATTCTACGACCCCGGGAATAACGTCCCTCTCGAAGTAACAACCCTTTTTTGAGTAACCGTGAAAAAAAATTGGGGGAAAAAAAGGTCAAACATTTTAAAGAAATCAGCCGTAAAATGTATTTGTTACACTTATTTAGGTCGCTGGGTTGCGATTATTTTTGTGAGCGCTGAATTACTAGTAGCTGGGGTAGGTCAGGTATAAAAATGGACACCATCCCATCAGTGCCAGCCGATAGCACTTGACTCGGTCTACCCCCTCTCACAAGCAATACAATGTTTCCCCACGTGCGACTGCCGCTACACCACGCACCAGGCTTGTTTTTGCCATTGTAATTTCGATTCTCGATTTGGTTACGTTTTGGTTTGATTGTAAACATTTTTGACGCCATATTTACATGTTATTTCAATGGTCGTTTTTGATTGATTTTGTGAATGATTTTTGACGACCCACACTATTGTTTAACATTGTTATTTCAATTTGGTTACGTTTTTGTTTTGATTTTGTGCACGATTTTTGATGACCCACACTATTTTTTTTATTTGATAGGAACTTACAATTTCGACGAAATGAGTGGAAATAGGACCTTCTTGACGCTCATGCTTTAGTACCAGATCTTTCAGGAAGAAGATGAGAAGAAGATTACAAAAACAAAGATTGCGCGGCGACATGCCATCCTAAAGTCGACCCTTTTCACTATTCTCAAAATAAGAGAAGAAATTGTGAATATAGTGCTGAAGGAAGACCACAATGTAAAGACCAAATATTTGAAGGGTGCACACGCGAATATGGAGCAAGTTATGTTGGAGTGGTTCAGCCAGCATAGAGTGCAAAAAGTGCTATAAACAGACCGATGATGCAGAGGAAGGCCGATAAATTTTCCCTGAGGTTGGATATAGAAAACTGTGTGTTAAAGTGGGGGAGGGGGAGGGGGGGCTAGAGCTTTTCAAAATGCGTCACAGGATATCCAGACACAAGATCGTCGGTGAAAGCGCATCGGTTGACCCAACATCGGTGAGGGAGTGGATCCCTTGCTCCGAAACATACATAGGCACTTTCAGCCTCAAGATTTATACGACGCTGACGAGCTGGGTATGTTCTACAACCTCATGCCAGATCACACTCTTGCTGTGAAAAGGGATAAGTGCAAGGTTGCAAAGAGGAGAAGCAGCGCCTCACTCTCCTTCTGTGCTGCAACATGAACGGCAAGGATAAGATGAAGCCCCTCGTGATCAGAGAGTTCAAGAAACCCAGGAGATTCAAGGGCAACATCCTGCTTTGTGACTCTGATTTTAATAAGAAGGTATGGATGACCTCAGGGGTGTTCACGAGATGGCTTCAAGGCTTCGATCCGAAGATGGACACCGCAAATAGAAAAGTCATGCTCTTCGTTGACAATTTCCCCATACATCCTGCTCTCGACAAACTCAGGAACATCGAGCTAGTGTTTCCGCCAAAGAACCCCACCAGCATGCTTCAGCCCCTGTACAGGGGAATAATCCAGCAAGTGAAGGTGATTTTCCGTGAGATTCTTGTGAAAGTATGGTGTGGAACCTCGACATGGGCAAGGTGGTCAAAAAGTGGGACGTGTTCAGGGACATGAAGAGAATCGTCGCCATTTGGAGGGCCGTGAGACCGGTGGTAATCGCCAACTGCTTCCAACACGCCCACTTTGTCCTAACAGTAAACGAAGAGATTTCAGTCTTGTGCTTCCCACCACTGCCAGCGCCGAAGACTCAGACGACCCGTTGCCAGTAGACGCCAATTCTCAGGCAAGCCTCTCCAATGAACCGCAGCCTGGTCCATCAACAGCACCTTCGTCTGCCCCCATGACTTTCACTCGGCCGTGCGACGAAGAAACGTGGCAAAGACTAGCCCCAGACTGCACGTATGAGGAGTACATAGCGACAGACGATGACATCACAGTTTGGGGCACCCTCGATGACGCCGATATAATCAGGGAGTAGCAGGATTCCAGCGATGAATAAGGGGAGGAAGAAATGGAAGAAGAGCCTGAAGACATCCCTACAATGAAAGATGTTCTGAAAGTTGGGAAGTCTACTCAAGATCACTTAAGCGCCAGGGTGCTATGAATAGCTGTGGTCCCAATTCTATAATGTGAAAGACTTCGTCGAGAAAACTGACGCTAAGAAGAAGCAGGTCTTCATAATGGACTTCTTTGGGAAAAGGTAGGTATTTGTTTCAAGCGTATCATAAAAAAAAATGCAATTTTTGCTATGAGGGTCAGGGGTGGAACAAAATTGGTTAAAATTCCAATAACAACCCCTTCGAAATAACGACCCTTTTCCAGGGAACCGTGAAAGGTCGTAGAATCGAGAGTTGTCTGTATTTGGTAATGCGGTAATGCCGAAGTTCCATGTGTACCAGATTATCGAATTTTTACTGTAAATGATTAAAAACATTGATTAAATCATCTTCAAACAAGTAAAGCCACATTTGTAACAGGATTACAACAGACATTTCTAAGATAGTTAAAGATCATGTCGGTGGTTTTTAAGAAACCTGTGACGTCACGGCCGGTCAAAATAGGATTTCCCGTGTTAATGAATTTACGTTTTACTCGGTGAGTTTTAAAGATATAACGTTGAAACAAAAACAAAAAATTCTTAAATAATCTAAACATAGTCACAAAATTATTATTTTATCTTTAAGTAGTGTTTTGCAAAGATCTTTTTTTATAAATCTCTACAACTTAGGCTTGGACATGAAAATGTCCTGTAGGAGTCTTCCTGCCAGGATGTAGATAAAAAAGTCCGTGTTAGCATGTGTCTATCTAGAATAGGAAAAAAGGGAAAAGGTAAAATTATAAAGCGAGTCAATGTTTTCTATGCACCAATATTAAAGTGATGTGTAAACTGTTAGAGGAAGAGGGAAAGGGTTATCAGCACATAGACAAGAGCCCTCTCAGGGTGAACTTATCATTATCTTACGTCTAGTTCTATTTTGTACATGGTCGTCTAAGTGTGATAGTGCTTAGACTGCTTAGATGCGTCAAGCTTAGATCCAAACCGCTTCGAAAAATAGCTTCAAAATCTCTAAGAAGGTAACGTCGTTATAGCTGCAGAACTGCAATGTGAGGGTATTTCCCTTCGAATAGGTGGCACCCTTAGAAAACAGGGGGAGGGGGGAATCAATTTAAGGCATACAAGTCGTTAAAACTAAAAAGGCCTATATTATTTAGTTACCACTCAACACCTATAAACTACCGAGTTAAATGACTTATCTAGATATTACTTTATTTCAAACAAAGTAAACCGTGGGAGATATATAAATATGTAAATTTATATTATTTACAGCCATCTTAAGAAAGAAGATTTGGTCGGATCCGTATTATTTATTAAATGTGTTTGACGGCATCCTTAAACACAAAGGATGCAAACAAAAAACATATTTCTCAACCTGGTAACATTCTAGCTCACGAGATAGGACACGAATGTATAAATTTTAAAAAATAATATTTTTCTTCTTCACATATTTGTATACCACAGCTTTAAGTATAAAAATACATAGTAATAAATTTCTGCTGCCTAAATATCCCATTTTTATTTGTCGTCTTTATAGTGTAATAGCTTACACCATCTTTTAAACACTTCTGATAACTTCTGTGTAGGCATGTAAAAACAAAGACGACATTAAAAACTTGTTTTATAATTCTGTCTGGAGATTTCAGATGTTTTGGTTAGTTTGTTGTTTGTTTGTTGTTGTAAGAATGGTGTCTTATGCCCATAGTAATCAAATGTAATAAGAAAGAAAAGGAGATATAACGTGTTATCCTCCATACACATGAGCTATGTTCAGTATCTAACTCGATGGTATATTAATTACAAGTCAAGTATTACCATGTGAACAACCAACTGTCACGCAGCTATTAACGAATCAAGCGACTATCAGTAAACAATGTGCGTAGTTTGGTACTTGGTCTGATCCTAATTTTCACTGATTTTTAAATCCAAACGCTTGGATAGATTATTATTATTATTATTATTATTATTATTATTAGCACCGCGTCTTACTACCCGTTCGGGTTATACGCACTTACGCTAATGTGTAAGGTAGGGTGATTTGTGAGATGAAATGGAGGACCTACAGTTTAACGTGGAATCCGAACCACGGTGGCGACCTGGCATTCCACACATTCACAAGATGTCTTGTCAGAGGTGTAGGAAGGGTTTGGAAATCAGATAAATCTGTGCCGGGACCGAGGATTGAACCCCGGCCGCGCTTGGATAGATTAGCTGCTACAAATTGTCTTACATTATCGAATTTAACTGTTCTTTATCACTTGTTTCAAACACTAATATATACATATTTAATTAGTTCGAAGGAAGTTACTTTAATTAAATGTATTTTATAGATATGCTTTTTTTTATTTTATTTTTAATACGCATCTATCTATAGTCTATACACGTAATAAAACTGTAAATTTGTCTGTACATTTGATTTCACTCTGTTTATTTGTTTGTTTGTTTCCGGTAAACTCAAGAACTATTCATCAAATATTCTTCTGTTTTACTCATTATTTTTCAGAGAACCGTGGTATAAAAGCCTCACGCCAGCTGGCTGCGTGTTGCTACGCCCGTATGTATTTAGATCCTTCTTGTTGTTCTAAGGAAGGTAAATGTTTTTGTATTTACAAAATTTGTATATGATATTTCCTTTCAAAAACAGTAGATATTTGTTTTATATTCCCCCTGGCAGAATAGAGGTATCAGGTCAATGAGTAACCTAACCTAACCTAGATAAGCCTAACCTAACAACATTCCTTTATATTAGTTGTTCTAAAACAGGACCTAATCAAAAATTAAACGTCATATACGTCCTCTTAATGACTTAAAGTTGCTACTATCAAGGTTTTGACTCGCTGAAGTGAATTTACTATCAATATTGTGTAAACTGAAAAATAAACAACCATAAAGAGCTTTTACTACTTCTATGACAACTGATATTTGATCCAAAGAATGTCAAAATATTTTTTATTTATTTATTTGAAATATTTAACGTGCACTTTCTGCACCGATGGATTTATCAGCGCACAGGAATTTCTACGAGTGAGAGCGAAAGAGCCTACCAATTTTGGAGGGAAAGGTATTTTTACATCTTACAAAGTTCTTTTGCATGACACAATCGACGTGGAATAATAATAATAATAATATTTAGCACCGCGTCTTACTATCCGTTCGAGTTATACGCTTTAAGTACTAATTACGCTAATGGATATAGGAATTAGGAAGGTTGAATTAGAGGAAGTGAACCCGCATTTGCGTGGAGGGAGAGTGGAAAACCATTTAGGAACCGCCCCCCCCCCCCCCAGTTCACCCGACTGAGATTCGAACCTCGATCTCCCCGTCCTCAGCAGTTTGGCTCAACACGACAAGCGCTTTAGCCAACTACGCCACCGAGGCGGGTCAATCGGCGTGGAACCGACGGTTTTACTTCCCCTCCGGAGGAAGTTTGCTACGGATTTTTGATCGCTCAAAAAAAATCTGTTGGCCTGGAGTGGGCTTAAACCCAAGAAAATCGGGTTCTGAGGTGAGAATTTTACCCCAAGACAAACCAAACGAAGCCAACGTTTCTTAATATATTACTAGTGAACGAATATTCTACATAAGTTACTTATGAACGTATTTTTACCCACAAAAACTAGGCACAGCAGATGATTAGTAATATAATGGTATTATCATGTAACGTACATAAGTACGGTTAAGTTTAATTGATACATTATTCACAATAAGACATTACCAACATTAATCAAATTATTAATAATAATAACGTGTTCTGTAAGTACACCACAGTGTACTTACTAATCTCCATTATTTTTGTTGAGATGATTACTGATGATGTCGATGATAATAGTTTAAGTAGAGATGGAAATTTTGAATTGGAAAATTGTCCGCAGTGGTGGCTTGCAGTAAAGGATTTAAATTTTAGAAGGGGAACTTAAGATTATATTATTTACACTTCAAAATAGAGTGTGTTAAGAGACGAGTGAGTTATAAGAAAAAGGGAGGGGGGAGGGACTTTAGGTTGGGGAAGGGGTAGATAGGAAGCACGGAGTATAGGGGGGAGATAAATGTAGGGTCAGCTTTAAAATTATTTTAGTTAAATTACAAAAAATTCAATTATCAATTATCAACATAATGGGTTTACAAAGGCTCGTATTCATTTGTTTCTTTACTAATTTTTTTATAGCACTACGTCTTACTACCTGTTCGGGTTATACGCTTATGTACTAATTACGATAATGAGTTAGGTATGCAGAAGGTTTAATTAGAGAATTTGTATCAGCATTTTCCAAACCCTAGTAACCGTTGGGGTAGTTACTCTTACGGGGAAAATACCAAGGTACCAGCCGAGAATCAAACCCGGGACTCCTGGTCTCGTAGCAAGGTCCACTAACCACTACACCGCGGGGACCGGTTACTTCGTCCAATGTACCCTCACGTTCCAAAAGAGCGGAACCGCACTATCTTACTCGGTGACGTACGGCTGAAGTAATTCCTTTACCCCCTTCCTCGACGGTCGTCGAGAATTAATCTTCTGCTCTCAGCCTCCAAGAAGTTCCTCGTCACAGAAGCTACTTTGCCGCGGTTGGACCTCGCGCTGTTTCATCTCTGAGATATCATCTCTACAAGAAATGTCATGTCCATTAAGGAAGGAGTGCTTGCTGCCCTCCACGATGGTTGAGAGGTTAAGGAGTCTATCCACACAGCTCTCAACAACATACTCACTTTTTCTTTTACTTTCACATATGGAAAAAAAGCATTGTGATCGTTAACAAATATCACCCTGAGATTATGATGGACCTTGACGTTAAATATGTCCACAGACTAAAACAAAAGTGGGGGATTCAAATTTTAACTGAGATCTAGGAATAGAACCGAAACAGTTTAATGGATTTCATTAAAACTTGATATTTATATGTTCATGCGGGACCCGCCTCGGTGGCGTAGATGGCTAACGCGCTAGTCTCGTGTTGAGCACGACTGATGAGGACGGGGAGATCGAGGTTCGAATCTTGGTCTGGTGAACTGGGTGTGTTTTTTCCTAAATGGTTTTCCACTCTCCCTCCACGCAATTGCGGGTTCACTTCATCTAATTCAACCTTCCCCATTCCTAAATCCATTAGCGTAATTAGTACATAAGTGTATAACCTGAACGGGTAGTAAGACGCGGTGCTAAATATTATTATTATTATTATTTATATATGTCATGCGGTCATACCTTGAGGACAAATCGTGATTTCAACTATTGCCTTAATAGTAAGGATAGTTTACCGATGATAGATTTTCGTGGTTCTATCGGTTTTGTTCAAAATGGATGTCTAGGATAGGTTGTGTTTCATGATAATTCATCATCATCATCATCAACTTTTTCCCACCTATGACCGTGTCAGGTTATTAAAACGCCTTCATCTTCTATCCTTCCACCATTATTCTTATTTTAATTGCTTCCATTTTTCCTACTCTCACTTGCACACTTTCTGTTATTTGTTCCTCCCAACACTTTCTTGGTCTCCCTTTCAGTCCTTTTCCTACATATTTTATTTCCATCATCTCTTTTGATAAATAAGGTGATAAATACGAATGTATTTGGGTTTTCTGAAATATCATTTGAGGCTAGATTATTTTGAGAACTGTTAAAAAAATTGCAATAGTAATTTTATTCTAAATTAATGTTTTATTAATATTTCATATGACTATCAAAACAATGTATTTGTTCCAGAGGAGAAAAATTTAATATTTGCTTATTGATAATCGAATGATAAGTGTGAAATTAAGTAATATCATCATCTGAAGAAGTTTAAACCTTATTGTGTGATCCTCAGTCAAGTCGGTGTGGCGGCTTTTTAATCCTTGGGTAACCTCACCTGGTGGTCTAGGGGTAAGGTGTCGGACTTCGGTACTGGGGTCCGGGATTCAATCCTCGGTCCCGGCACAGATTTATCTGATTACCAAACCCTTCCTTCACCTCTGACAAGACGTGTATAATCACAGCTTGTGAATGTGTAGAATGCCACGCCTCCACCGTGGTTCGGAGCCCACGTTAAACTGTAGGTCCTCCATTTCATCTCACAATCACCCTACCATTACACATTAGCGCGTATAGCCGAATGGGTAGTAAGACGCGGTGATAATAAATAATAATAATAATAATTTTAAACCCTTTTCTCGCGCTAGTGTGAAAACAGCTGAATTTCTCTAAGACACCTTCCTCGAACGGATCACCAAGATATTATGGTTAAAAGCTATGCATTAAGTAATCAGACGGATATATAGTAGGTTTATGGTGTAAAAGTACCTTTAGAAAACACAAAACAATTATTTTACGGGAACATTGGTAACGTTTAACCATATAACTCGTCTTATTTCACTGGTATTTGATATTATATAAATTACATACAACTATGAATTTACGTATATACATTGTGAAAATTACTTTAGTAACTTTTATAACTGGCATAAAATGCTCCTTCCAGTCTAAATTGGATTGTAGCTAGAGCCTTTCTAGCAAGAATCACCGCCCAGGAACGTTACCTTTGCACCCAAACTACCTCAATTTGTCAAGAGTTTGTGAATTTTAGATTTTATTAGATTTTTTATTTACTTAAGGTATTTAACGTGCACTTTTTGAAATGACTAAATATATTATCAAACTCTAATTTCTATGAGCAAGAGAGAAAGGGCTTACCAATTTTCCAGGAAAGGTATTTTCACACACCTAACAAGGTTCTTTTACATTCCACAATAGATACGGGCCCGAAGACTTTTTCCCCTCCGAAGGAAGTTGTGCTAAGGATTTGTATCGCTAAAAAAAAAAAAAATCAGTTGACCTTCGCTGGGTTTGAACCCTCGAAAATTGGGTTCAGAAGTGATCACTTTACCCCAAGACTACCGAGGTTGACTGGATTTTACACGAGTTTTTTTTTTTTTTCGAATATTGGGTGTTCTAAAACTGTTGTGCCATGTTGTCCACAAATTGAACCATAGGGAATAAAAATATACTTTATGAAGAGTACAAGACTTGTTTATGGTCCACATGTGCATCGAATGCTTATCAATTGGTCCACTATTGGGAAAATATTGAAAAACCCTGAGCTAAATTATAATAACGGCGTGTCTGGGCTAATTTATTCGTAGCCCAGTTTGCAGATAGGGTAGCCAGTACTAATGTACCGTCACCCAGGGGACGCCCGAATGTACTAATCGTACATCCTTTACGTGGAGGCTCTGTCCATGTCCCGACGAGATATAAGAGTGTGAAGCCAACAAAAATCTTAAACGAACTTAACCCTGATTAACCAAACCCTGGTGATCGTGGGAATTATTTCCCTTTCGAGAAAAACTCACTGGTACCAAATGAGAATCGAACTCGGGAGCTTTAGGTTCAAATTCCTTGCACGTAAATATATCGTTTGTAAATGTCTTTATTTAATTGACAATGTATAACACTGTGTTTAGAAAGTTCAGTGATTCACTTTCATAAAATATGGGTGCCTCGCTATTGCCTAGATGGACATTGATTGACAGGTGAACTTTAAGAAAATGCAGAAATTCACCTACAAAGAGTTTAGAAAGCCAAACGTTACAAAAGGTAATGAAATAGTTTAAAAGCAGATGGTCAGGAAATCAAACCCCCGTACCTTAAGGGTTATTGTGAAACATACCAACCACGTGATTAATTCTGTAGAGTTAAAATGCAGGTTTTATATTCGATAAATAACTAAAACAACAAAAAGATATTCATCCAACAGATAGATTTTCAATTAAATATATTGATAATTCATTTCAATGTCACTTTATAACAATCATGATTTTTTGTCTAATTTCAACCAAACCTGTTCCCACCCCCTCTTAATCCAATCACACATGTATGTGCTGCGTGACACTATATCATATTTAAGCTTCTACCCCCTCCCCCCCTTTTCACGAAAATATCTTCTTTCATCGTGTAATCTCTTTGTGACCAAACGCAGAAAATACCTAGAGCGTAATTACATGCTTAGCATAACAGTCCATCATTCGAATTCATTCAGCTTACTATCTGATCAACCACCACCAGTTACTTATGTCAGTGAGATGGGGAGCGGTCCCCCCCCCCCCTCCCTCGTCATAGTATATATGTAACATTGTATCATGTACGTATCTTTCTTTACTTCCTAATTTAAAGTCTCATATACCCTCGAGGGCTGACGATCTTTCTTTGTCAGTAGATCCAGCAGGTGTTAAAAGAAGCAGTGAAGCCGAACACATGACGGACACTATCATCACATCGCTTCCCTTACCCGGAGGTCCTTAAAGAGAAAAAAAAGTGCCAAACGTACACCGGTTACTACTAAATGTTATGACAAGCGTAAGCGTACTGACCCCATTGTCTTTAAGAAATGTCTTATTACGAAGCCGTCGACACTGAGATATCATTTAATTTATTTTTGAATCGCCGGTACTTTGTTTTACCTGCCACTGCTCCGGTCAACGTAAAGTTTTTTTTTTTTAATGTGTGTGAGCTACGTGAAGATATTAAGATAGTGTTGAAAAAATAATTATGATAATTTTAATATTTCATTACAAGATAACTTAATTTTATTCATAGATGTAGTTTATGTTTTAACTTTTATTAGCTACGTTTACATGAGAATAATTAAAGGTTTGTTTTTATTTTAACTCGCGCACGCGCATAATAGTAGAAGGGAATGTTTTTCTTTAAAACACAATATATTAAATAAAGAGTCTTTTACAAAAAAACAAACTTTTTTGCGGTCAACAATATTAATAAATTACTATTTTATTAATGTTATAGCTATTGCTAATATCCATAAAAGTGATATCTGCACCTAACAGGAACTTTCAGGAGATCTAATATTTGGTCTCGCTATCAGATAGGGCCCTTCATATGATATTATTATTATTAGCACCGCGTCTTACTACCCATTCGGGTTATACGCACTTACGCTAATGTGTAATGGTAGGGTGATTGTGAGATGAAATGGAGGACCTACAGTTTAACGTGGAATCCGAACCACGGTGGCAGCCTGGGATTCCCCACATTCACAAGATATCTTGTCAGAGGTGAAGGAAGGGTTTGGTAATCAGATAAATTTGTGCCGGGACCAAGGATTGAACCCCGGCCACCAGCACAGAAGTCTGACACCATACCCCTAGACCACCAGGTCACCCCATATGATAATTGAACTTTACATTTGTCACATATTTAAAGGCAGTATATATAAAATACATCCACGTGTTTGCCTATAGTCTTTACGACTAAGTGGGTAAATATTACTAAATTTTAATTTTTACAAAATAGGTATAGATATAAAATTTAAAATTTAAAATCTAAAATCCTATTTTTTTTCCCTAGAATCGTGCCTTACAACCCGTCAGAGCTATACACCTATATACTAATTACTCTAATGTGCTGTGGATTAGGAAAGTGTAATTAAAAGGAAGTGTACCCCTTTTGCGTGGAGAGAGAGAGAGAGTGGAAAACCATTTAGGGGGGAGAAGCACCCTCATCACACCCGACCAAGACTTGAACTTAAATCTACCCGTCATCGGCAGTTGAGTCTATGGGTTGATTGACACCTTAGACCAAGTGGCCTCAGAAGACTATTATTATTATTATTATTATTATTATTATTATGGCTCAAAAAATGTCCAAGTGTGTATCAAAAGTTCTTTAAAATTACATCCTGATGGTATTTTAAAAAATGAGTCGGTGAGTAGGGTTGTTTATCTGGATAGTGCCAAACCTCAAGTTAATTATGGTTCTACAAACACTATTGGAGCTACTAGCCTCTGAGCGAGGTCCTTATAATCATGCTGACAACCTCTCGCACCGTTCAAACAGCACATTCCTCTACACCACCGGAATTCGAGGCTAGCTCTGTCAAATAAATGCGTGCCCCTCGTTTTAGTTCCATCATGGCAGAGGCCTTGTTAAATAAAAACCATACAAAGTGTTTTCCTATCTATTTTCTCCCTAGAAACCATACTCTGGTGGACGGCGCCACTGTTCCTGCTGCGGAAATTATGGCACCCACCACCTTTTGGAGACCGGGAACCCCCGGGAAGGTCACCATCATCTTATTTGATTCACACGTTCAACAAAAATAGAGAGTAGAATTTATCGTCACTTACCCTTCATTCTAATATGTAGAGGACTATTATTATTATTATTATTATTATTATCATCCCCGCGTCTTACTACCCGATCGGGTTTTACGCGCTTACGCTAATCTGTAATGGTAGGGTGATTGTGAGATGAAATAGAGGACCTACGGTTTAAACGTGGAATCCGAACCACGGTGGAGGCCTGGCATTCCTCACACATTCACAAGTTGTTATTAATACACGTCTTGTCAGAGGGGAAGGAAGGGTTCGGTAATCAGATAAATCTGTGCCGGAACCGGGGATTGAAGCCGGACCCCCAGCATATAAGTCAGACACCTTATCTCAGGTCACCAATATGTAGAGGAGGTAACGATAACTAGATTGTATTTAACTATTACAAAGCATAATTCATGACATGATAGAAGCAGGGAAACATATTATAGAAGTAAGAGAATTGAATTGGTAACAATAATAGATTTATTGTACAAATAACATAAAAAGGTATATTGAGTTACTAAACTTATTGTAGAATGAAAGATGGACAGAAAACAATAAAGTGTAGTAAAATCCGTTAGATAGGCTAGATAAATCAAGTAAATTATAGAAGTATAAATAAAAAACATCCAAGTTTAAACTGACAAATTTAACAGGGTTTAATTACTCAAAATAGATAGGAACTTCCCATTGCATGGGAGAATACGCGTCCAAGACGACACTGAAACCGTCAAAAGGAAGTTAAGTTGAAAGAATGTACTGGATGCCAGACTACAGCCAGACTTCCACTAGAAGGGTGTAAAACAGAAAACTTGGCGAATTAATTACTCATCAAGATATAACTGCAAATCCTATAGTTTTAGAGTTATTAAGCTAATTGACGGCCAAGCTAGCTTGACTTGAAAATATGAAAGACATCCTATATAATAAATTGTTAAGAGGACCTTCATTCAATTACATTAACAGATGGCTAACAATCAGGTGTCCACACAAAATTGTACTATGGACGGTCCTTTCCCAGTGGGTACTGCCATAGCATTTAATAGTACATTTATAACATTACCCACTCCCTGGGGTATATATCAAATATAGTACACGCCAACATTAAATACTAGGATACATAAACTGCCAACAAGTGAAGAATGAAAACACCATCTGTGCGGGCCACTATACAAAACTAGCCGTGCTCCTCACTTTGCTCACCCAAAATAGTAACGCAGAAAAAGAGGTATCAACAAAAATGTCGTGAGATACTGACCCAACTAGCTCCTCAAAAAAAAAAAGGGCGTTAGACCACCTTCTTGTAGCTATACGAAAATTCGGACCAGTGAGCTTGACGTCCACTGTGTCGTAGGATATTGTGAAGTCAAAAGGACTTAAAACGGAATAATGAACTTATGGAGAAGAGGAAGCTTAAAGCAAGGTCATTACTACATATAGGGTTCCAGCTCTTGTATTGAAGCTATGTTATATGAACATAGAGAAAACATATAGTCAGACTATCTGACTAAAGTAATTAAGTTGAGTTACACCAAACCAAAATTAGTCACTCGGACTAAATCAACAAGTCTGAAGGACTTGGACAACATTCGTAGAGTACTTGAAACGTCATACAAGATTATCTCGGTGTCGAGGGGGTAAGACTCACGACCCAACCATCAGGGCCAGATGTTACTTCTTGGTGTTGGAGCAGAGGTTCTTCCTTCAAGGATATCTGAAGATGAACTACAATCCTGTGAACCTAGAGGTCACCCGTTATATACTCTATATCATGACTATAACAGACCAAATATGGGCATGTAAATAAGAAAAAGGAAGGAGGGGGGAGGTTTGGAACAGTGGAGAAAGAGTTGCCAAGGAAGTCCGCTAGGGCAGCAGCGCTCGGGTTCGCGGCATTGAACCAATGATAGTCAGGTTTTTCTTCAACTTGGAGTTCAAGGGTTTAGACGTCTGTTTGAAACTGTCATGCCCTCGCTTCCGCCATGCTGGCAGAATACTGTATCGAAGCATGGTGATTGTATCCAGGAACATCCACTTAATGTAAGTAGAACACAAATGGTATTTTAGCAGAATATATCAGTTTTACTTCACTTATTTGGATTCTGTTTTTTCAGTTTTGTATTTTGTGCAGATTACGGCTTGTAGATGTCATTTCACTTGGTTGACATGCTACAGAATTTGCATGAACGGTGCAGCAAGTCACATGACCGCGGATATGTTTGTTGGCATCGCCAGCAATAAACAGATTATAAACATTTCTTATTTTTGAGTAGACAAAAACCCTCTTTAATTCTAGTAACACAATATATGTTTTCAAATGTTGTGTTGTGTCGTGAATTTATGTTACATTATTAATTTGAGGTATTTAACGTACACTTTTTGAATCGACTTGGTATATCAGCACACGAGAATTTATGTAAGCGAGAGCGAAAGTGTCTACCAATTTTGCCGGGAAAGATATTTTCACATACCTTCCATGGTTCTTTTTACAGGTCACAATCGACATGGGACCGACGGATTTACTTCCTCTCCGAAGGAAGTTGAGCTACGGATTTTTATTGCTCAAGAAAAATCCGTCAACCCCGGCTGGTTTTAAGCCCACCAACATCGGGTCCTGAGGCAAGCACTTTACTCCAAGAGCACTGAGGTTGTCTCAAGGATGAATTTCGGGTTTTTCCTTTCACAAAGAATGAATTAGTGAACTAGAGACAATATATAGAGTTAAGTTATTTTGTAGGTCATATGCTTATCAAACCATTTGATTCAGAAAGTGCATTTATATAATCGTAGTAATGACAAGTGTGAAGTGATGGTAATGACAGGGAAGAGGATAAGGTCTAGTATAGCTATAAAGTTGGATTGAGTAGAGTTGAGGAAAGTACAGAACGTAAAATATCTTGGAAGATTGATTAGGGCGAAAGGTGGAAGTAGAGAGGATATAATGGGAAGAGGGTAGCAGAAAGAGTTGTTCTAGATAGGTGTGTAAGAAACCTGCTATGGAGAAGAGAAGTGCCCTTGAAATGCCCTTTGAAGTGTTGTACAAGGCGTACTTTGTACCCATTGTCTCATATGCAGCAGAAACATGGACATTGAATTTAAGAAAAACTAGGAAAGTGGAAGCCATGACATGGACATTGAATGTAGAGAAACTAGGAATAGTGGAGGCCATGACATGGACATTGAGTGTAAGAGAAACTAGGAATAGTGGAGGCCATGACATGGGAATTGAATGTAAGAGAAACTAGGAATAGTGGAGGCCATGACATGGACATTGAGTGTAAGAGAAACTAGGAATAGTGGAGGCCATGACATGGGCATTGAATGTAAGAGAAACTAGGAATAGTGGAGGCCATGACATGGACATTGAGTGTAAGAGAAACTAGGAATAGTGGAGGCCATGACATGGACATTGAATGTAAGAGAAACTAGGAAAGCGGAGGCCATGGAAATGAAGTTGGTAAGGAGCATGTTTAGCTATCACAAGGAGAAATAATATTAGGAATTAAGTTATTCGGGAAAGAGTTGTGGGTACAGGGAGTACACGAGATAGTAGAGGAAGCAAGACTGAAATGGTATGGGCAGGTAATGAGAATGGAGTAAGAGATGATGCCAAATAAAATTTTGTAAATTAAGTTTGTAGGAAAAACCCCATAAGGGAGGCCAAGAAAGAAATGGGGGCCGTAGATAACATAAAATGTTCAAGACGAGAGGAATGGAATCAATTAAAGGAAGAAGAATGGCGGAAGTATAGAAGAAGATTGAGGAATTTTACTAAACTGACCTGGTCACAAACTGGAAATGGTTGGTGATGATGATTTATATAAAGAGCACTACTGAAAGTACCATTTTCAGCCATACCAATAATTGAATCCATGAAACACAGTTCAGTGAAAAAAAAAATCTTGAGTTATGAAAATGGGAATCTCCGTATAAGCGTATACACTGGGGAAATTACTTTGTTACACCAGAAACGAAGGGGATCCTCTTTTGTTTGGTGTTGTGTACAAGTAGGCCTACTTTCATGTATATTGAAATTGTGAATGGAATGTTATTTAAAAAATAAATTGTACGACACAATCGCACATAATTATTTATCAATTATAGTTTTTAATAAGCAGGTGGTCCAATATCTTAGTTCAGCTGGTAGTAAATCTGTCTCAAGGCCGTAGCAAGGAGGGGGTTGGAGGTTCAAGACCCCTCCTGAAATTTTATTAACATAATATATATGGCTTTGTTTATGGTTCAAACAATTTCAAAATTAAGATACAAGTACAAATTAGGAGCCTGTGTTATCATAAAAAGTACTTCAGAGAGCTTCTAGAGGTGTTTAGTATTTATAATTTTTTCTAGCTTCCGGCAAATGGGGGATGTGCCCACCAAACCCCCCTGAAATTATTGGTTGTCTACGGCCTTGACCTGTCTATTGAAATAAAGGTACCAGGCTTAATTCACGTTAGAAAAATTATCACTTTTGAAATAGGGGCAGGGGGCGGGTACTCAAGTTTCACAGTGATTAATTAACTGCAAGGTGACTTGGTGGTGTGCCTATTTAATAATTTAAATATTTTACAAGTTCTTTGCTGATATAATCAATCGGTTAAGATAGTGTAAGTTAAATTAATATTAACCTAGCCTACAGCTTCCTCCCATAATGAAAACACATGTTTGATCATTTCTTTTCTTTATTTTAGCACCACTTATTACTACCCGTTCGGTTATACACTTATGTACTAATTGCACTAATAGTCTTAGAGATTAGGAAGGTTATATTTAGAGGGAGAATACCCGTATTTATGTGGAGGGACAGTGGGAAACTATTTTTGGAAAAAAAAGCTCTCTCAGTTCACTCAACTGAGATTCGAACCTCAATCTCCCCATCATCGGCAGTTTAATCTACTGCGAGAGTGGCGCCTTAGACCCTACGGCCACCCAAACGGGTGTGTGCTATCTTGAAATAGCAAAACTATGTGAAATAGCAAAGTCCATGCAGGTAGGAATAACTTTCGAAACGAGAACAATAATTTCTACCAGAGTACATCGGTCGATACAAAGAGAGGCCGGGGATGGGGGGGGGGGGGGGGAGGTTAAAGAGGGAAGTGTGTGCGCGGAAAAGAATCGCCCCTGGCAATGCTCCCATATGTATAGTGCCGATATTATACACACGAGATGGGACATGTTTCCACACTCAGTCGCACTACGGCTAACAACCGTCCATGGGCGGGTAGTAGGCCTACTGCCGTGCGTTCAGCGAGATGGGGTCTCCCCTCTCCCCCGCCTAGGCTGCGTTTACATCACCGTCAAGGGTCTAAGGCGTTACTCTGGCAGTAGAATAAACTTTCATGACGGGGTGTATCTGGGTTTGAATCTCGGTAGGGTGTATTGAGGGTGGTTTTCACCCCAAAATGGTTTTACACTCTCCAGCCGTGCGAATGCGGGTACACTTCATGTAGATATAAGCTCCCTAATACCCAGTACCATTGGCGTAATTAGTACATAAGCGTATAAACCGAACGGGTAGTAAGGCACGGTGCTAAAAATAACTATAGAAAATTCTCTCCGATTTTTATTTATGAGTGGAAATTTGGAGCACAATTTAGAAAATATTAATATTGAAAAAAACTAAAAAAATTAATATCTGCTGACGCCATAACTTTACGTATGAATACAAGAAAAAAATGTATTAGCTTTCTTTACCTGACAGATATGTCCTTTCCTAAGACAATGGTAAAGACATGCAAACATCTACTCTAAAATAAAAGTTGTGATTTTTGCTGAAGAGAGTATGTATTTTGATAAATATATTTAAGAAATAATAGAGTTCTAAAAATGTTTCATTAGGGCTAGCTGATAACGTGCTTAGAGACTTGCAGTCCAAAAGATGATGCATTTCATAGAAATCAGTCGAAACACTGCTAGATAAGCTTTCAGTTAACACCAACGGAGAAAGAGCGTTCTGTAACCACCAAGCCAAGCTAATTTTAGAAAGCCCGCTTTGGTGGCCGCATGGTATAGGGCATTACTCTCGCAATAGACTAGACTGCCGATGAAGGGGAGGTGTTTTTTTACTGGTCGAGTGTAACTTACTGAGATTTTTTTTTACCACTTCTCTCTCTATCAAAGGTGGGTACATTTAATATAAAATTAAACCTTTCTAATTTTAGCTCACTACGTAATTAGTACATAAGCGTATAACCCGAATGGGTAGTAAGACACGGTGCAAAAAAAAAGTTTTTTTCCCTATGTCTTTAGTTCGTTGAAATTTCAAAATGGCTAACTCCATCTTTTAATTATGGGCTGGTTTGTTTCCTTTTAAACTTTAGTTTGTTTAAGCCATACACTCATACTGAAATTGTTACAATAGTGTCATTTCTAATATTCCTTTGCAATATTGTAATAAATATATTTTGAAGATTAATATTATTCATTAGCCCGCTTGATGCGTAGAAATACTCTTTGCAATGCAGCACTCTGTAGCTCCTTTGCAGAAGTCTGCTCTTTTTTATCGATATTTATCATACAATAGTCCCTTTATTATCAGATAGTTTACAAAGTATTTGCAAAAACTACACATACTATGTCTAGAGTGTGTCTACCATTTTCTTGGTGGAGAACCGGCACAGATTTATATGATTACCAACCCTTCCTTCACCTCTGACAAGACGTGTATTAATCACAACTTATGAATGTGTTGAATGCCCAGGCCTCCAAGCCAAGTAAGCTATATGGTATTGCACGATCTACTCTATAAAAGAAGCGTAAAAAATTATCGATTTGTATGCAAATGAAGAGAAGAAAATTCTTGGTTCAATATGCTCTATATTTAATCTTGAACAGGAGAAAAAGAGTTAGTTCAATATCTAATAAAGATGGAAAATGTTTTATGGTATAACAACAACAAGATATTCATCATTTAGCTTTCCAGTTAGCTGTAATGAATTCCCTTCAACATCCATTTAACCAAAATCATTGGATTAGCTGGGGAAAATTGGTTGAGTGGATTCTGAAACCATCATCTTGAACTATCGCTACGTACACCTGAGCATACACCTACAGCAAGAGCACAGCGATTTAACAAACAAACTGTTAGCAAGATTTTTTTCACTGTCAAAGTCTGTTTTAGATTAACACCACTTTCCTCCACACATGATTTTTTAATGTGGATGTAACAAGAATAACAACAGTGCAGACGAGGTCAAGCAAAGTTTTTGCCTGCAAAGAGAAAAGACAGTTGTGAGCAATGACCTCTGCAGAATGAGGAGTGTTGTCGACGGAAGTAATCTGCAGGTGGATATTTCATACCACCCATGATGATATTCCCACGACAGAGAATGAAAGCAGAACTGTGTGATGGTGATCCATCCAGGTGTAAGTTTGAATGCAATGGATCAGGATAGATGCAGTTAGAAACATTCTCTTCTTGGTTAGACCATTTTCTCAGTCGTACCAAACCAACAGAAAATGATCCTGTGCTTTTTTTTTAAAATCAATAATGGACACTCAACTCACACTAAAAACTTGAATGTTATCAATCGTGATAGAGAAAATCATGTCACACTTCTTTGTTTGTCACCTCATTGCATTCATAAAATCCAGCTATTATATCTGCCATTCATGTTCCCCCTTAACACAGTTTACGTGTCTGCTGTCGAGAAATTTCTTCGTAATAATCCAGGCTGTGCAGTAACCCAATATAAATCGATAAGCTTTTTTGGGGAGGCTTATTTGAAGGAAAGCACACCGTCAACAACTATCAATGGGTTTAAAAAGTGTGGTGTCTCCCCATTTGTACACAACGCTTTCGAATAGGCTGACTTTACACCTTCAATTCCAACTTATAGGCCAGATCCAAATTGTTCAACTCCAACAGCTAATAGATCTACTGAAAATGTGAACTCACAAATCTCACTTATTGCAGAAACTTATACTAAAAATGACAGCTTTATCTCCTCGTTCACTGCCAGCCCAGAAGAAATGTCTCCTTTGCTCAAGTCTTCACGAGCCTTTGGTGATAAACCTAACCAAACAAGAAAACGAGGGAGAACTGTAATTTTATCATAAGTCCCTACAAGAATGAACTTAATGAACAACAACAAAACTTTAAAAAATTACTTTAAATGATCAATTAAATTTGCCTGGACCTTCAGGCAACTAAACAAAGAACAACAAATCCAAAGTCAAAAAATTGCCATCAATAATGATAAGCCTATAGCTAAGCCTACAGAACATTGATCAAAATAGCGATAATGTGGAGTATGTGTATTGTCATGAAAACTTGATTACATCTCGATCTGGTGAAGAATCGATATGTTGTAAATCATGCTTGCAATGGGCACATGAAGAGTGTGCTGGTGTTGAAGATTAATATTTTAACTACACTTGTGATTTTTGCATTTAATTAATTTATTTATTTGTATTTTTAATTTAAATATCTTTGGAAATATAATGCATGTCGAATATCTTGCATTAAATATTCTATATTTTGTAAATTAGCGTTTGTTTTCATAATAAATCACACAAATTAACTAACATACAAACAGGCACCACTTTACTTCCCCCCCCCCCCTCTCCGGCGTAAAGTGGTCACTCTGCAGGCCTTAACAAAATAATTAAAATTAAAATTTAACAATTTTTGTTTTCGCATGGTAAAATCAGAAAAGCTGTATAAAGCCATGAGAAATTCTTAAAAAAATTCATATACATTGAGAAAAAAGATTAAGTTATAAAAAAGGATTTTTTTTCTTGAGGTGGCCACTTTGCCCTGATCTTCCCTACCTCCCAGGGTTCTTTCACATGCCACAATCGATATGGGATCAACAGCTCTACTTCCCCTCCGAAGGAAGTTGTGCTACGGTTTATTATCGCTCAAGAAAATTCCGTCGATTTGGGCTGTATTTGAATCCACAAACATCGGAACCTAAGGTGAGCAATTTAACCCAAGACACACCTTGAAATTAAAAACTCTCCAAAAATAGTGATGCAATCTATGTATCATGTAAAAGCTAGCTTCAAATTAAAAAAAAAAATTTGTCTTCTATTCCATTTCTAGATTGATTGATAATTTATTTTGTAATTGTATGTCACCGGAAAATTGAGTGTTTTGTTATAGATTTCAGAGGGCGGTAACTTATAAACTACTGGGGATATATTTTTTTAAATTTGATTTTTTTTCATCATCTTTGTGAGTACAATAGATGAGGTAAATTTGAAGGAAAAAATCCATGAGGATAAGGTTCAAAAGTGTTAAAATATTTGATCACTAACTATGTATGGTTTTATTTATGAGCCTATAAGATAAACTTTAAAACAACTATATCAGGTATACTTGCTAGGATTCACTGCATTATTTTTATATAATACAAATCTAATGAGCAAAGTTATAGCCGAACATAATATAATTAACTAAAGAGTCGTAATCAGATGAAAAATCATTCAAGTCAACTTTATTTCTTGTCCAGAGTTTGTAGTAATGCGTAAAAAAAAAAATTATCACCCCATTTTTTTTAAGAGAAATTAACAATTTTTTATGACATCGGGAAACCATCTTTCATACATTAACTGACTAATATAAATTAGATGTAGACTGCGAATTCATTATTGAAAATGTGTACACTTTTATAATGAAATCCTTGAGGTGAATTATTTTATTAGGATGTTTTGTTTTTATAAAAAAATATCTGTTTGATACAATTCGGCTGGCCTTTGTGGTATAGTGGTAAGGGTTATTGGATAAAGGTATAGAGGTCTCGGATTTGACCCAGTGGTTCTGGAACGGTTTCAAACTCAGCCTAGTGAAGACAACTGAGGAGCTACTTGAATAAATAAGTAGTAGCTCCGGTCAAGAAATCGATAATTAATAGCGTGCATCACATTCCAATCTGTGAAACAATGAGCTGGATATCGTAAATTTACACCAACACTATTAAACGTGTATCATTTCTTAATAAACATTAATGGAAGAATCTCCTTATACTGAACATTGTTAAAATATTAAATATTTGGATACAAACTGCAATGTGCAGGCCGTTTTTGACCATTTTAGAATGTCTTCACAGATAAATATTGTGTACAAATCTCCATTCTGTCATAACAGGGACATTCTGTAGTTATTAACAAGAAACTTTGTCGCTTTGTCTCCCATCGTCACCGCGGAAAATTTCGAGTAATCATTAAAATACTAGTGCACTTCACACATTTATGACATATTGTTAGGTCTTTTTCTTTTCCCTTTTATTCCCATAATACCTTGCGTCAACCGGGAGCTGAGTTGGGCCTGATATAACGGTAGGGTTCGTTGTGTTGACCAAATTTCACCCTCTATCCACAAATGCTGGTACTATAACCTCTAATGGCGGCAGCCGCTCGCTCAGGATAGCTCACTTGTGTACTCCACGAGGGAGATTTATTTTTTACAGCTCGGGGGATTGCTGATAGTAAATTGTAGTTGGACTACTATTGGCAAAGATTCTTCCTGACTTCATCTTAACCACATTACAAGTGTGACCAGTGGCGGCTCGTGTATAGGCACTTCGGAACTATAGCACCCCTTATTTCCACTTGATATTATCGAGAACATTTAACATGAATAATTTTTTCTTTAATTCTTTATTTATTTTTGTAGTACAATATATATTCCTCAAGCTTAATGTCAGTACTTCAGTAGCCATCCCCCAGTTTATGAAAAAATACTAAACTCTTTGTATGGAACTGTGCGCTTCACAGTGCCAGCAACGTGGTGTTTGACTGTTGTGCGCATGCGTACATAGGAGGGGGTGGGGAGGAAGGTGGGACTGCTAGGTAGAGAGAGCGCTATTGCTCTCGCAGTGCCGGCTCTGGCGTGATGGTGAAAGGAAGTATTTTTTTTACTCAGCGTGTGTTGTGCTTAAAAACCATGTACCACATTCTTG
The DNA here is from genome assembly GCA_039000515.1 of Timema cristinae. NCBI lineage: Eukaryota > Metazoa > Arthropoda > Insecta > Phasmatodea > Timematidae > Timema > Timema cristinae. The sequence goes on along the minus strand of JBCFYV010003508.1, from coordinate 36,927,503 downwards.
AATGTGATAAAGTGTAGAAGAGTGTAGAATTAGAATATTATTCTGCTTCCAGCTATTCTATTTGATTCATTTATTTCTGTTATTTTATTTAACAGAAAGATTAAATGCTCTTGCAGTACTTTCAATGGAGAAAAATTTCCTCAATTGTCATCCAGAGAACAAGGAGAAAATTATTGAAATTTTTTCGCAAATTAAAACAAGAAGAATGGATTTAATTTTTAAATGAATAGATCAATCTTGGATTGTAAAAATTTAAGTTAAAGTAAGTAAAAAAAATTGTTATTCTTTTGTTATGATTTTATCAAGTTCCTGAGTAAATTTTCTTTTTATACATGTTATTTTCGTTTTACACAATTTTAAAACAAAGGCTAAACATTTTCTGGAGCAGCACCCCCAATAATTTTAACTACGAGCCGCCACTGAATGTGACAGAAAGATTCCCCGCCCTTATCATTTAAGTGGTCCGGAGTAAAGTACTACCCCTTTGATTAGCCAATAATATTTGTCGGAAATCACAGTCAACAAGGAGACGGTTAATGATGGAAGATTTTTTTTTAAATACATTATGGATCCTGAAAATGGCAAAAGGAACAAATTTCTAACGCGTGGAAGGGAAACATTATTTTAAAATATATTTATTAAATCTATCTTCATAAAGGTGGAAACACTGTAATATCAATAATAATAGTTATCAAAGCTTAGAAAATACTTTTCTCGGTCATTATGTAGGAGCTCAATACAATTTGTATTTTTATTGTATTTGCTTAAAAACAGTTTAACTATCCCCATAAGGGTCTGAACGAATTAAATTTATTGTATTTATGATACTCTTGTTAAGACTAAACTACTGATATATGAAACATTTCAATAAAAACAACTAAAAAAATTGTTTTAAAACCAAAATTTAAAACTTCAATAGCTAAAGTAATAGCGGATTGAACAATAATTTTTATAATTTAGCATATTAGCTGATTGTACTCTACAAACTTAGACTTTATTTAATAAGTGACAATAGCTGCCTGTTTGTAATATCAATATTTGAATTACTAAATTACTATCTGACAGATTGTACTATCAAAGGCTAAGACTCCAACTAAAGAACTAGATGACTGTATTAGCCAAATTTAAGGCTTCAATAACTTAAGTACTAGCTGATTGTACTATCCAACCATAAGACATTAATTATTATTATTATTAATTATTTATTTATTATTAGCACCATGTCTTACTACCCGTTCGGGTTATACGCACGTACGCTAATGTGTAATGTAATGCAAATTAAGGACCTACAGATTAACGTGGAATCCGAACCACGGTGGAGGCCTGGCATTCCACACATTCACAAGTTGTGATTAATACACGTCTTGTCAGAGGTGAAGGAAGAGTTTGGTAATCAGATAAATCTGTGCCGGGACCGAGGATTGAACCCCGGATCCCAGCACAGAAGTCTGACACCTTACCCCTAGACCACCAGCTCACCTCATATGACATTAATAACTAACATACCAGATTATTATAGTATCTAAGGTTACTAATTTAGTAACTAAAGTACTGGCTTTCTGTACTGTCAAAAATTAATACTTTAGTGACTAAAGTACTAGATTATTGTATGATCCAAACTTAAGACACTAATTAACTTAACTAACATACTTGCTGATTGTACTGTCCAAAATTAACCCTTAGACTTATAATAAATGATCCAATTCATCATAGGTATAAATAGATCCAGGGTCACCCTTCTACATCAGTTCAATGAGTAAGGGACATCCCACTGGAGACAGACACTAGAATGTTGCACTATAGCTAGTGCTCCAGTCACGTGTAGTTGAAGGGACTTGGGTCATTGCGCTTGACCATAGCACTATATAGTCATGACGTGTTATTGCCAAGAGAGGGGAAGAGGGGAGGACAGGGGAGTTGCTCTGATATAATTAACACAACACTGCAGACTCAGGATATACGGTTAGTAATAAACTGAAATGTTCTACTAGGGAGGGGGTAGGGGGTGCGTAGGGGAGGACTCACCAGAAATATTCACCAATTACTAGTAACGATGCGTTCTGGCCATTTATCGACGGCGTATCGAGAGGGTATTACAAGGTAATATGCAAATTCAGACGGGTCATTTGGTCAGCAACGGGGATTTTTTTTAAATTATTACTACAGCTACAGTATGTACCGGTGAGATCGGTCACACCCGCATCGGTGGGTCACACCCTATAACACGTCATTCTCGTGTTAGTCTGAATTTCCGGTAACTGGGAGATCAGGGATTGAATCCAGGTTGGGATTACTGATGGTTTCTGCTTTTACTAAAACTGTTAGGTGACCTGGCGGTCTAGGGGTAAGGTGTCTGACTTCTGTGCTGGCGGCCGGGGTTCAATCCTCGGTACCGACACAGATTTATCTGATTACCAAACCCTTCCTTCACCTCTGACAAGACATCTTGTGAATATGGGGAATCCCAGGCCTCCACCGTGGTTCGGATTCCACGTTAAACTGTAGGTCCTCCATTTCATCTCACGATCACCCTACCATTACACTTTAGCGTAAGTGCGTATAACCCGAACGGGTAGTAAGACGCGGTGATGATAATAATAATAATAATAATAATAATAATACTAAAACTGTTTTACAAACGCTATCTCTATGCAAAAGCGGGTGTATTTCCTCTAAAACCGACCTTCTCAATCTCTACAAATTTAGCGTAACTAGTTAACAATTAGCTAAAATACTCAGCTTTTACCGGGATGGATATTTTTAGTTTAATGGTTGTACGTGAAGGGTAACTTTAAAATTGGTGCCTTTAAGCCCTTAATTGCTTGGTGCCCGATTAGATTTTTAATTAATTTGAAAAACCAATTAAAATGCAGTCTTCTAGGTGCACATGTTCGTGCACGGGGGCTACTAATGCGGTATAAGTTTATATCGTGCAGTGCTAATGAGAGAGAAACATTTTTCATTTTATTAATAAATATTCAAAGTTTGTATTTAAGGAGTGATTATTATTATGTGTTCTGTCTTACGACAGGTACATTCCTTTTGTCAGTGAACTTAGACCACCAATGCGCCCTGTCCTCTGCCTTCTCCTTCAGATCCAACCAATACATAGGATTAGATAGGAGTTTAAAATAAATTGTTAATTTGTAATTTAGATTACATATTTATTTTCAAATTTTTTCTTATTTTAGTTCATATTATTATTATTATTATTATTATTATTAACACCGCGTCTTACTACCCGTTCGGGTTATACGCACTTACGCTAATGTGTAATGGTAGGGTGATTGTGAGATGAAATGAAGGACCTACAGTTTAACGTGGGATCCGAACCACGGTGGAGACCTGGCATTCCCCACATTCACAAGATGTCTTGTTAGAGGTGAAGGAAGGGTTTGGCAATCAGAAAAATCTTTGCCGGGACCGAGGATTGAACCCCGGCCGCCAGCACAGAAGTCTGACACCTTACCTCTAGACCACCAGGTCACCTTTAGTTCATATTAGTTTAACCCAAACGAGTAGTAAGTCGTGGTGACAAAAATAATATATATATATTATTTATATATAAATATATAAGTATATATATAAATATATATAGGCCTATGAATATATATATATTTTTATAATTATACATACGTCGTCAAGTATTTTTAGCACCACATCTTTATATCCTTTCGAGTTATAAGCTTATGTACTAATTACTCTAATGGGTTAGGGATGAGTAAGGTTGAATTTAGAGTAAGTATACCCACATTTGCGTGGTGAGAGAGATAGTGGGAAAGTATTTAGTAAAAACCACTCTCAGTACACTTGACTGGGATCAAACAACGATCTTCCCGTCATCAGCAGTCTAGTCTATTGCTATATTAGCGCCTTAGACCATTCGGTCACCTTAGAAGGTTAAACCTAATTGTTTGCGTTAATTTTTATAAAAAAATATAAATATTTATAAACACTAAATATGAGTTACTGTTTCATTCAAAGGTCTGAGACAGTAATATGTTGTATCTAAATACTAAGTTTTAACGAAATCACTAAAACCGTTTCATCTGTAGATCAAAGGAAAGACATCAGATTATTGTGTAATATCCACTTTTGTGAGCTTAAGGGCCCATTAAATGTAAAAATACATCATAAACTTGGTGTACAAAAGTTCAATATTACAATACTTTCTCTAAGAGAAAATAAAAACGCCACTAAACTTAACAATAAGCGCCAGAAAACCACATAATAAAATTATAAATCATGTTAAGTCCCATGGCCGATTCCATTTCAATAAGCACCGCCGCTGAAACGGACCAATTTATAATTCCATTACGATCCAATTTAACTTTAGAGACTGACGAGCTTACAAATGAACAAAAACATCATCAATAGCGCTTCTGTTCAATTAAATGATACAGTGAGGCGAGACTTGGATGAGGGATTGAGTCGAAAGGGTGGATTTAGTTAAAGGCTACACATAGTAAAAAAAAACATACACTATCCCTAACTACTTTCATCACCCTTACACACTATTTTACAAGTAGCTTAAATTATTTGATTCAATTATTGGTGTCAAAAGAGAGCGCCATTATGGAAAGCAGCATAGTCACCTTAAGAAGAGGATGTAGGGGACGCGAAAAAAGGTCAGTGTTATTTAGTGTTTAATGCAAAACTTTTTTTTTTGCCTGAAATAAATCAAATATTGCTCCAGTAGAAACATAAAGAGTATAATTTTCTTCACATGGTGATATCAACAGTTGTGTAATACCTGTGTTGAACATAGTGACATTAAATGGGAAAACTTTTTATATTAAGAGGGAAAGTCGTCATTAAATTCCAAGATACTATAGACAGATATTCAACAAAGTTTTTTTTTAAACATACGAAGAAAATTAGACTACTTTTATGGAAGAAATATTTGATTTATTCAAAAGAAGAAATAACAGTTTTGCTAACAAAACCGCAAATATATGGTCCTCATCTCATGTTACCTTAATGTTTACTGGAATAAACACAAAACTATTTTCCATACACACACACAGACACATATACATACATATATATAATATGTATACATGTAAGTATATCAACCCCCAAATAATGAAATATAATAAATACGTGAAACTCATTGAGCAATCTGGGCAGGCTCCCGCCAGAGGCGCCACTTGTGTGATAAAAAAATAAATGAATGACGTAATCCCAGACAAAGACAACCATAAAATGCATTTAGGACTTCCTACTTGGCTCACAGTGCGACAAAACAGTTTTTACTGCATGCATAATGATTTCTTTAATAAATCATTCGGAAAAAAAAAACACCCAATAATGTTATGTTGTAAAGTAGCCTATTATTGATCTTTTTTCATTTGTGTTTTCAATATCTATCTTTTTGCAGACATATTTTAAATTAGTTTTTAACTATTATATTATGATTAAATAATAATTATAAATTTCCTCATGCATTTAAATCTACGTGGTTGAGGTAAGAGTGTAGGGAGTACCAAACAAGGTCAGTCCTTTTAGTTTTTTGATCAAAAGAAATCAAATAATTCTCCAGTAGAAACACAGACATTTTTTTTTTCATATGGTGACCTCAAAAATTGTTGAATATTTGTCAAGAGTGTTCTAGAATTTATTTACAACTTTTTTTCCCTTCATTTTAAAAGGTTTGTCATCCAATGCCGCTATGCCCATGCCAGATATTCAAGAACTGTTGTATATAATATGGGAAGAAAATTAAACTCTAGGTTTCTAATGGAGCAATATTTTACTAGGTTCAAAAATATATTTATCTATGAATAGTGATTTTTAAAAGAAAAACTATCCTTAGCTGATGCTATCTACACTTCCACCTTATTATTATTATTATTATTATTATTATTATTAGCACCGCGTCATACTACCCGTTCGGGTTATACGCACTTACGCTAGTGTGTAATGGTAGGGTGATTGTGAGATGAAATGGAGGACCTACAGTTTAACGTGGGATCCGAACCACGGTGGAGGCCTGGCATTCCCCACATTCACAAGCTGTGATTAATACACGTCTTGTCAGAGGTGAAGGAAGGGTTTGGTAATCAGATAAATCTGTGCCGGGACCAGGATTGAACCACGGACTCCCAGAACAGAAGTCCGACACCTTACCCCTAGACCACCAGGTCACCTACCACTTCCACCTTAAATGTAAGAAAAGGCACTAGGGTTAAGTGGGATAGAAAAGGCATTTGACCGCTTCTCCACAAGTTGGCACGGTCTAAGCGAGAGATCGTGTAAGAAGTCCCAGAACTTGTCAGGTCCATCAATCTTTGGGGTAAGTTACGTCGATAGTTCAAAGCCTTATTTGAATTCCGCTCTCATCTTCCGTCATACCTTGATGTCGCACCAGAAAATTAAAATATTCTACGGTTTGAATGATAAACATGTTTTTTGTTTTTTTACAAAGATGATAACTAAAATAATACAATCAGTATATTTTAATCTTTTTGTTTTTGATATTAAAAAAAATCGCTTTTGTTTTATTTCTATAGAATGGACATTATTTGAATGAACAATAATATATATAGTATCATAATTTATATTCAACAATAAATATTTGAAAACATGATGTACATATTAAACAGCTAAGGGCTTTCTTATTTAATGATATTGTGATGGAAGGTTCGGGTTTAAATTCCGGTCGGGTGCACTGAGGCTCGTTTTACACACTATAGTCCAACAATACTTTAACCCGTATACATTTACTTACCCTATTCCTCTCAGTTCTAAACCCTAGTTTAGTTCATTAGTAACTTTTGTGTACAACTTTTATTTTAAATGGGTGTACGTTTATACTGGGGCTATTAATAACTTATTTAAAAAAAGTATAAGGAGGATAATTTAGAAGAAATGCATCCGCATTGTCGTAGAGGTATGATAATATTATAGTTTTATTATTATAGCACCGCGTCTTACTAACCGTTCGGGTCATACGCACTTACGCTAATGTGTGATGGTAGGGTGATTGTGAGATGTAATGGAGGACCTACTGTTTAACGTGGGGATCCGAACCACGGTGGAGGCCTGGCATACCACACCTTCACAAGTTGTGATTAATACACGGTAGGATAATAACATCCTAAATAAAATAATTCGTGAAAATCCGCCTATCCCTAGTGTTCTTGATCAGGATTTGAACCCAAAACTCTTAGTCAACGATATCCGACTACAGGACGGGTATGATGTCTTAGACAAGGGGTTCACAACCTGGGGTACAAGAAGTCTTACTTACAATTTGAAATATATTATATACATTTTTTTTTAAACGTGCTTTATTTTTAACACCACGTCTTCCTACCTGTTATGGTTATAATCTTATATACTGGTGACCTGATGGTCTAGGGGTAAGATATCTTACTTCTGCGCTGGGGGTCCGGGGTTCAATCCTCGGTCCCGGCACAGATTTATATGATTGCCAAACCCTTCCTTCACCTCTGACAAGACGTGTATTAATCACAACTTGTGAATGTGTGGAATGCCAGGCTCCACCGTGGTTCGGATCCACGTTAAACTGTAGGTCTCATTTCATCTCACAATCACCCTACATTACATATTAGCGTAAGTGCGTATAACCCGAACGGGTAGTAAGAGCGGTGCTAATAATAATAATAATAATAATAATAATAATAATAATAATAATCTTATATACTCACTACGTTAATGGGTTATGAATTAGAAAAATTGAATCTAGTGGAAGTGCACCCGCATTTGTTAAGACAGAAAATGAGGAACATTTTGGATAAAACTACCCTCAGAACACCAGACCAGGATCGAACCACGATCTCCTCGTCATCGGCAGTCTAGTATACTTTGAGAATAGCGCTTTAGACAGTTTGGCCACCAAACGGGTAAAATTTACGTTAAATAACCCAATACAAATACTATCCACACTGCTGATCACGTGGAAATATGCTCAGGTTACACTTGTCTGATTTGCCTGTTTCCAAGGATAACTGGGTTCGGTTCCCGTCCGGGTCTACTGAAAGTGTTTTCCACCACTGAGATTAGGGTACAAATATATATCTACCTTCCTCATCCTTATCCTATTAGTGTTAAATATGTGAATGGACTGGATGGGTAGTAATGCCAGAGTATCGTAGAAATGGAGTGAGGGTAATGGATTTGTAACGTTAACAACCCCCTCAAGGAAAGACACACACTCAAGACATTAAGAGGTACCTTTCAGATTTATTTTTTTTAAAGAAAAGAGAAAGAGAGAGAGATAAGTGTGACTACCCCTCATCTTCCCAAAGCCGACACAAATAGCCCGTCCCAGCTATAACCCAATCAAGAAGAAACGGAAGTTAATGCTTCAACCATTTCTTTAAGGCCGCCTAGGGAATCCACTGATGTGCGAGTAGCGTTTGTACCAGACATTAAAAAAAAAAAAAAAAAATGAAGAGAGAATCTTTCTCTTTCTCGTTGATACGTTTCTTGGAAATCTTGTTGAATATTAGCCCATCTCCCATTTGACTCCATCCACCCACCCACCCCTTCTCTCAAACTCTCGACAACGTTTTGTTGTTTGAAGAGGGAGGAAGAAGAAGAAGAGTCCGTCAGTCTGTAAGTCGGCAATTACGGTGATTCCCCTTCTCTCTTATGTCCCCAAGGATATCTCTGGACTTTGGTCAGTAAAAGAAACTATGAAAGGGAAGGTTACAGATTTCTATACGGTAGTAATATAATAATGAAAAAAAAAATACATTCCCAGTCAGCTCTGGAAGTAAGGGTGAGGGGTGGGTGGGGGGGGGGAGAAACTGTTTGTAGACATCAAAGAGACGGTGCATGATCGGTTACTAAGAGAGAGAGAGAAGAAGGAAAGAAGAGGGAGAGGGGTTGGGGGGAAGGAACATTGCCGCAGTGGTGTTGAATATTTGATGACGACTGGTGATGGTATAAGATGACATAGTTGGTGTTTTATTCAAGTCCATTACGCCTTTCTATGAATCCGTTGGATCTCTCTTTAGCTCCTGTTCTTCCTTAAATTGGCTTTAAATTGTTTTACTAAGATCAATAGTGTATTATTATTATTATCATTATTTTGCGCCATGTCTTACTTCCCATCGGTAGAGATAGAAAAGTGTTAAATTAAGAGTAAGTATGACAGCATTAACGTGGAGGAATAGTGAAAAACTTTTTTTTTAAACCACCCATAATGCAATCGGCCGAAAATGGTCTCTTACTTTATATGACAAAAATAAATCTAGGTTGTTCAAAAACAAGATGCTTGGAAAGATATTTGGTACAAATTTGAATGAAGACTCTGGGAAGTGGAGGAGGTTACATAATGATTAGGTACCTAACATATACTCATCACAATATATTTTAAGGTTGGTAAAATCTCGTAAATTAAGGTGGGACAAAGGAAGAATCTAGAACAGTTTTCAGCAAGGTATTGTCTAGCTAGCCCAATAGGAAGATACCATTAAAAGACACAGATGGATGGATAACATAAGAATGTATCTTAGAGTGAAAGGGTGGAGTGAATATAACTATCTCAAGATAGGGATAGGGTGTATTGAGGTGGACTGGATAGAAATAGCTCACGATAGGGATAGGGTGTAATAAGGTGGATCAGATAGAACTAGTTCAAGATAGAGATAAGGTGTAGGCATAATGAAGTGGACTGGATAGAACCAGCTCAAGATTGTGATAGTTCAAATTTTACTTTCTATTGAATCTTCAGATAAAAAATTAGAACTACAGAGTGAGATTAATCTTTACGTTTCACGACATTTAACATTTTAAAAAAACCTTGTTTGTGTGTGTGTATTTCAGCCCAGAGCCCAAACCATTTTACCGATCAGGCTAAAGCTTGGTATCTAAAAAAAGAGAGTTTTGATAAAGTTTCCCCCGAGGATTAACACTAGAGTAATTTACTGAAGCGTAAAAAAAAAAAAAAAAACTTTTCCTGAATTCTGCAATGAAGATTTTTATTTGCTTTTATGTATGTATACTGTAATATTATAAACAAAATGACAGTTCCCATTTTCCCAGGTTAGTTTGCATGGGCATACATTCCCTATTTTGATCATATCCCCGCAACTATGTTAGATATGAAATAGTTCTACATCTTTATAGTGATAAGTTATTATAAATAAAACGCTTTTATTTGAAATAAATATTTTATAAAATCAATATTTTCTCAGCTAAAAGTCAAAGAATATATAGTTAAATTGATATTTATAATCTTTGGTCGATAAAATATTTCCTTTATCCTCAATGTTTCTGTAAAAGTGTATATTTTGTTCATTTATACTCTATGGTGGCTCGTTTCTTCAACAATGTATATTATTTCCTTTCACAAATCTTTCTAGCTTTAAGTAAATGTATCCATTCTTCGGTTGATGATTGAAAAAGCATGCTGGGTGCACCGTAATAATTATTTTATTCCTACTTTTAGAACAATAGTTGTCAACGATTTCATGTATGTTGCATGGTGAGCAGAATTTATTAAAATAAATTAATACGCATTCACTTGGTAAGAGGATAAGAAATATAATTTGAAAATCTCATTTGGAAGACCCCTCACCCCCTCACACATATCCCCTCAGCATACCCGATTACCCTATACCTCCCCGTCAATGGTTACAAAGGGCAATCAATCTTGATACGCCCTAGACCACGTGACCATGCTGGTGTCCTTTTAGTACAATTGACGTTTAATTTTTATTACTAGTTCCGGTACCCAATCCACCCATTTTAAAGTCAAACTTATATATCCTCTTATTGTGAATGTGGGGAATGCCAGGCCTCCACCGTGGTTCAGATCCCACGTTAAGTTGTAGGTCCTCCATTTATCTCACAAATCACCCTATCATTACACATTAGTGTAAGTGCGTATAACCCGAATGGGTAGTAAGACGCGGTGCTAATAATATTACTATATTATTTATTATTATTAATAATAATAATAATAATATAAATCCTCCAATAAAATCCAATTTGGGACACATTTCCCTCAACCATGACTCCAAAAATCCTACCCTCCGGAAAATAGAAAGAATAAAGCCTCTTATATCTTCGTCCTCACTTGGAACCGAGTCCAGGTCCCCAGGATCTGTCTCTACTTACTATGGCCTTTCAAACAAGATATGTAGTTCCATGCCACGTTTTAATAAATAGAAGAAACTTAATTTCACGCACCGTATTTTTATTATTATTATTTATTATTATATAGCTATTCAATTCTTTATCTGGGATTTTGTCTTTTTTTTCTTTCTTTATTCCTCGATTCAAAAACTCACTGTTTTTACTTCATGACTACCAACCTTTCCATTTCCTTAGATGAGCTAATTAAAAGTCTTTAGAATTTATTTTTAGTATCGTTCACATAAAAAAAAAGAACATCTATAGTATAACACGTATTTGTTTCTCTCAAAACAGAGTGCATTAAGGGAAAAAAAAGGAGGGTGGAATAAAAAGTATTTGGGAGAGATTTTCTTGTTATATTCTTCCTTTAGGGGCAATAGGGTCGGTGTAGATTTCTAATTAACCTTACTTAATGAACCTCGAATTACATCATTTTCATTACTGATCCGAACTCTTACTAAGGGGTAGGCGATGAGTAGAGGAGAGGGTAAAAAAAACATAGAGAAGGGGTAGAAATACTTGTATGTTGATCATGTTTGACTAGAGCGAGAACTAATTACTGTAATTAGTGCATTATCCTTTGCTTCTTAACTCTGCTGCAAGCTCGTCTATTTAAACACCAAATTTAGAAAGATGGAGAGGGTGAGGTATTGAAGAAAAAAAAGGAGGGTTGTAGGGTTAAAGGAAAGGTATTTTGATTGGTTACATAAAGGGTTATAAAAGGCAAGAGAAACTTTGTAATAACATTTACGTGATAGTATCAATTTTTTTCCCCCCCTCTCTCCTGATGTATTCACAACATAGAAGTGTAAATTTATACGGATTGAAAAACTAAATTATGCCTTCAAAAATTCTTCGTTAGATACGCTGCCAAAATAAAATTTAAAAAAATATTTAAGAAAAAATTATATAAATATATTAACTTTAATACGAACCACTAATTAATTTAACTAATTTTATTAAGGACATAACCTACATGTGACGTAAAGGTAGGTCAATATAATATTTTTCATGTTAACGTGTTTACTTAAGTTATTCCAAAAATATTCTTATATCGTCATAAAGTTATTATTTTGATCTTAGTAGTTTTTATGTAGAGGCAATTTTTAAACCCGTCCCCAGTTTTTAGACTATTTGGCTTATTAATAAAAATTAACATAGTAATCTTCTTGCCAGGATATAGATTAAAAAAAAGTATGTGGAAGCACGTGTCTATCTAGAATAGGAAACAATAAAAAAGTAGTTTTGAAATAATAGTCAATGTTGTCAAGGAGCAAATAGTAGAGTAGGTGTTTATACTCGTCAGTGGAAGAGAGGAAGTGTTTTAAGCAGTTAAATTAATTAGAGGCATCATAAAGTAAACTGCTTATTTTCTTACCTCTCTTACCTATTTGGTATATTGGCGTCTAAGTGTGATGATGCTTAGACTGCTTAGATGCGTCAAGTTAAGATGCAACCCGCTTCGTAAAATAGCTTCCAAATCTCCAAGTAAGCAACGTCGTTAATATTATTTCGTTGATATTTAAGTGTATTAGAACTATAACCATATCACATCTTGTGAATGTGGGGAATGCCAGGCCTCCACCGTGGTTCGGATTCCACGTTAAACTGTAGGTCCTCCATTTCATCTCACAATAACCCTACCATTACACATTAGCGTAAGTGCGTATAACCCGAATGGGCAGTAAGCCACGATTCTGAAAAAAAAAAAATACAAATCCTTTATACGGTTTTTCTGTGATCTGAAAGGGGACGTATACTCCACAAAGACAAGTTTACAAACATACTCTAATCATAAAAATTGGTACCATCTTTTCATACCGATTCCTCTTAATTAATTTTACAACAAAACTTCTAGAATAAACACGGGTACAGAGGCTCGTATTACAGTACCGTGCTCGCGTTATAAACAAATGAGTGTACCTGCTAGTTTTATTATTGTAGGCGTATTGATGAATTTCCTCATTAAAAGACACAGAATTCTCAGAAATGTATTCAGATTATCTTTCAAGTCGTAATTAATGAATCCGATAAAAGCTATATATTTATATTTACTTTTTAAAAGCTTTCATAGATGAACGTTGTGCTCGTAAGGAAAAAAAAAACTTCACTTGTGTTTATAAATTCCTTACCTCTTCTTGATTAATTAATAACATTGTTTTTATTTCAATTTACAATAGTAAATGTTTATTTTATTTGTATACATTAAATAATGGGTCTTTCAACTTGTTACATTTTTAAAACTTAAGGAGATTATTTGAGAGAAATAAGGAAAAATGTAGATAAAAGACGAGTGTGTGTGTGTGTGTGCACGTATGTGCAAAGGCCTAGATTGGTTTTTGGTGCTCAAAGGATTGCACTATAAATATATATATATAAGCACTGCGTCTTACTACCCATTCGGTTTATCCGCGTATCTACGAATTACTCTAATGGGCTAGGGTATAGTAAGGTTAACTTTAGAATAAGTGAGCCCGCATTTGCGTTTGCGCAATGGAAAATTGGAAAAACATTTTAGAAACAAACCTCCTTACTACATCCGAACAAGATTCGAACTTCAATCCCTTTTGTAATCGACAGTTTAGTTTACTGCGGGAGTGACGTCTTGGACCATGCGGCCACCGAAGCAGAAAAATAGTAAGCCTATATTAATTAGTTTTAAAATAAAATAAAATTGGTTAAATATAGTTTTTAGATCCTACGGAAGAGGGCAGAAAATATATCTTAATTACGTCATAAATGGAATAGTTATGAGAGAAGAATAGAGTTTATTCAATACAGATATTTAATTTTATAATTTATAAAACCAACATATTTCTTACAAACGAGCTAGGTCTGAAACAGCAACCCTTAATACTCAACCCTGTCAACCAACCATTCTGATAGATACCTGCTTGTGAAAGAGCAAGGGTTTCCTTTATTTGCAGACAAACTCCCGAAGCACTCGACCACGGGAATGTCACTTATATTTTATATAATATAATGCTAAAATATTGATTTAAAAAAATACATTGAGATATCTAGAAACAATGACCACACACACACACACTGTGCTAAAAAACATATAAATAATATGTTCTATTTAAATCCAAGAGTCAACCAAATTAAAGACACACAGGCGTGTAAATAAGTGTTTTCGTTTTGAGTTTATCGAGTCTAGGTTTATAGCTTACGCGTTCTCCCTCTAAAAGAGATCTAGATGGAATAAAATGTGAACCACTTCGTGTCTGTCGGCAGCTCGCATGGATTGGGACATCTATTAAAACCAATTCCATCTTTGTCGCCGCTCTAAAAACACTTGGCCACTTATATCGGCACATCAGTATCCATTTCATAGGGGATAGATAGCCCCTCGGTTTGAAGAAACGCGCAGTATTCATCGTTTTGGACTTATTTGGATACACTCTCTAAGATGGTAGTGTAAGGGACATAATAATGGCAGTATTTTCGCAGTTTTTAAATCAAAACATATATTTTTTGGTCAAAGTAAATTAAATATTTCTCCAGTACAAAAATTAGAGTTTAATTTTCTTCACATGTTGCTTTAAACGGTTTTTTAATTTTTTGCCAAGGGTGTTCTGAAGTCCCATGAATTTTTTTCATCTTCATTTAAATGTTTATCATCTAATGCCGCAATGCTCATAACATATATTTAACAATTGTTGATATCACCGTGTGAAGAACTTGATCTCTATGTTTCTACTGGAGCAATATATTTTATTTATTTTGTCCAAGATCATGTTTTTCTAAGTATTTTAATCAATTAAATTAACTTAAATGCAAGAATGATTGGTTTAAAGCTAGTGAATTAAATTTAAGAATAATTTCTAATGTATCTATCTACATTTAAAAACCTTTAAGACCACATTATATTTATTTTGTCCAAAATAATGCTTAGCCCAATAAAAAAAACTGCATTAACACTGCCCTTCGGGTGACCTGGCGGTCTAGGGGTCCGGGTCCAAAATCCGCTGTCCCGGCACAGATTTATCTGACGCCCAAACCCTTCCTTCACCTCTGACAAGACGTGTATTAATCACAATTGTGAATGTGTGGAATGCCAGGCCTCCATCGTGGTTCGGATTCCACGTTAAACTGTAGGTCCTCCATTTCATCTCACAATCAACCCTACCATTACACGTTAGTGTAAGTGCGTATAACCCAGACGGGTAGTAAGACGTGGTGCTAATAATAATAATAATAATAATAATAATAAACACTGACCTTGTCTCGCGTCCCCTACACACTCACACTTACAGGACTGTGACGTCAGTATCGGCGCACAGTCCTTTACGTGGGAAAACTACTTTATTCTGTCCTATCTTCCCTTTATGTCCGTCAAGGAGGTCGAGTGGTTAGGAAGTTTGTTTATATACAGGTGCACGTAACTAAAGTCCTACCACATATAACGAAAAAAAAAATGGTACCATACAATCGCCCGAAATTTCTCATACTGTGTTTTATAGCTTCAAAGAAAATTTTCATAAAAAGGTTTTCCGTAAACTTCCTTTAAGTAAGTTGTCCTAATAAAAACAAACGCTTCATCTTAACCACAATTAACACTCTTTATATATAAAAATTTTAACTTAACCCTTGCAAATATTTTAATGAACTTCTAATTTTCAAAAATAAGTTGTTTTTAAACTACCTTAAATATATTTGTAGTTTGTAAAAATAAAAACGTAATTCTTATTTACTAAGGACAACTATTGCTGGATACCCGTTTTGAACTCAATCTTCAAGGCTAAGTTTAAAAATGATCAAATTTACATAACTTGTTATAAATAATCTAATCTTAAATTAATATATTTTAGAAAAATAAACATAATATATTAATATTTATTATGTAAAATAGTCCATCATTACCAATTTTGAACAAAATCATTATAACTATTTTTTTTAAATCAAATTTTACAATAAATCATTAATCAGTAAACTTATTTAGTACGATTTTATTTAGAAAAACAAATATATAACTATTCATAATGTAAAGTAGTAGATACCCTATTTAAAACAAATTGCTAAAGGCATTTTTTTTTAAATATTCAAACTAAATAAAGAAATCAGTAAACTATCCTTAAATGAATTTTCCCCCCAAAACACGTTAATAGTTTTATTTCTCTTGTGAAACATTTCCTAAATATAAATCTTAAACAAAATATGTGTAGTTATTTTCAAAATATTTAGAATTTTTGAAAATAGCTCAAAAGCAAAATATATTCTAAAGAATATCCACGCAAATACCAATTACACAGTTTTAATTCGTTAGGTCAAACACTCCCTAAATATCCAACTTAAAATAAACCATTAGGACCATTTTTAAAAATTGGGAATTCAAACAAATCCCTTCAGTAAACTACCCTTAATTATTTAGGCCTAGGTTCAAAATTAAAAAAAAAAAAAATCTCGAGGTATTGCCTTTTAGTAACTATAGTAGATATCAAGTTTCAACAAAATCCCTCAAGTCGTTTTTTCTTCAATAAGTTCAACCGCAATTCACAAGGAATATAATCGCTAAATACTCTTTCAGCAGCCCCCCCCCTTCCCCCCCCCAACTTCCAGTCACATCGGCTACTATTCCCCAAGTGACCCAATTTGTTAATATATATATATATATATATATATATATATATATATATATATATATATATAAGTGGCAAAAGTGAAGAAGGGGAGACGATAGATAAGGGATATCCCACAAGAGAAAATAAAAGAAGGAAATTTAAGAAGTCATCAAGGAAGAGCTTAAGTTCTATAGGTCCAAGCTCATCTCTAAGATGCTGGACGAAGGCTGGTATTTGTGGCAATGAAAGATAACAAGTCGCCCCACCCCCCGAGTGTTAAAAAATCTGCTAGCTCTGTTTCTATTACCCTTGTTACTAGGATATTGAATAGAGTGTTCGTATCAGCAATACTAGCATTAAAACCTAGTGGTTTTTTTTTTTTTTTAGGGAATGGCATTACTGACCGGCAGGGACATGACATTTAGTTCGGCCGCCTGTATGTAGACTATTAGTCGCTCTGTCGCCACATAACGTTGCCCAGGGTATACCTATGGAGCCAATGATGAGTGATTGATGATAGTGAATAGTGAATATGAAGGTGTGGGCTAGTGGAAGTCTTAAACATAGCTTAAGCCTAATTTACCAACCTCTGATGACCTTTGGGATAATTCCCCTTCAGAAACATACTCAAGGTACTGGCCGGGAATCGAACCCGGGACCCCTAGGTTTGTAGTCAGGTGCACTGACCACTACACCACAAGGCCGATTTAAACCCACTAAGGTGGTCGAGTGGTCTCAGGCGTCACTCTAACAACAGGCGAGGCTGTCTATGACGGTAAATTCGGGTGTACTGAAGGTGGTATCTCCTAAATATATTTTCCACTCAACCTCCGCGTAAATGTAGGTACGCTTTCCCTAAATCCAACCTCTTCATCGCTAAATCATCAGCAAAGACTCGCATTCCAAAAGAAAGAAAAAATCCATGTGAACTTGGTTTTAGATCTCTAATACTGCTTATAACCAGTTTAACCAGTCATAATTAAAGGAGGAACTTAATAACCAGACCCCAGATCAGTAATTTAACAATTAACTATCCTATTCGGTGGCCACGTGATCTATAACGCTAATCTCGCAGTAGACTAGATTTCCGATGACGGGAAGATCGAGGTTCGAATCTCGGTCGAGTGTACTGAGAGTGGTTTTACCGTTTCCACTCTCCCTCCAAGAAAATGCGGGTACACTATCTGAACATAACCTTCCTAATCCCTAAAACCATTAGCGTGATTATTACATAAGCGTGTAACTCAAATAAGTTGAAAGATACGCTGCTAAAAAAAACTTTAAAAAAATCTTAACTAAATTCATGAACTCTACTATAAGAAATAATGCCAATATTTGTATTTTATATTAATTTATAACTATACTTATATTTTACCTTACCTTCATAATTTTTCCAAGCTTCGTATTCGTAAAAATGTGGATTCAACCCAACTTTATTTATTAACATAAGCAAAGAGTCACGAAGGGCTATGGACAACACTTCTAGTGATCTCCGAAATACACTCCATCCCCAACCTGCTTTCACAGTGCGTTACGACTAAATAAATTTTGAATCCGACCAGAGTATCCATAGGTTGTAAAGTACCTTATATACGACATACGTCCTTCAGGTCCTTTTGCGCGGCCCGAGTCCTTCGGAAGTCTCGTTTTGACCGGGGAGATGAAGGAAGAAAAGGACACGACGCTAGCTTGTAAACGCCATACATCGTGTGACGCATGACGACAATGACGTCACACCCAGAAAGTCAGCTGTTTCAGTATGAGGAGTTTAACTTCACAGGCCGCTCGTCCCTCGCTGGACATATTTATAGCACGATTTAGATCGGAAGGCAGCTCTTTTGACAGTTATAAAAGTTGCTAAAACTATGCATATAAATTCATATGTAAGGTCATTTAATTTGTAACGGTCACTTTCTATAGATAATCTTAATAACTATTAACTCATACCAAAAATAAAGTAAACATTTTCTATCAAAGTTGTCCGCAAACAAAATATTTAATTTTTCTAAAATGTTATTTCTCGCTAGAACTTATACTAAGCCTATATTTATTTTCACTAATCACCTTTTTCTACTGTCCTAGCTCTACGAACATTGACACTAATAGAGTAGGAACGAATTAGGTAGAATTTACTATTATTATTATTATTATTATGAATATTATTAGCATCGCGTCTTACTACCCGTTCGGGTTATACGCACTTACGCTAATGTGTAATGGTAGGGTGATTGTGAGATGAAATGGAGGACCTACAGTTTAACGTGGGATCCGAACCACGATTGTAATGTAACTGATTTGCCCCTGAAAAGTATGTGAAAGCATTGACAATAATATCGTCCTAATTTTATAAACATATCTTATTTCATTTAAATTATATAGTATATTAAATGGCGCTTAAAGCACTTCTTCTTCTAAGAAGGCAAAAGCCACTGAACAGTGACGTCACGCACGTGACACCAGTCAAGTCAGGTTGACAATATATATATATTTCAAATAATAACTTGTTCTTCTCGAAGGTTCGAAGAGAGATTTTAAAATGTAACTTGAGTCATTTTCCGGCTCTAGAAGCTTCGAGTAAAACAGAGATGTTTTTGTCTTGTATTTTGTTTTTCTAAACTAAACCTTCTCGAAGCTTCTATGACCAAGGAATATATACAAAGAATAGTGTTCAGTTGGGAGTTGGCAGTTGTCAGTTGGCAGTTGGTGTCCAATACTGACAGAACTCACTTGGCGTCTAGCAACACCTGTCCGCGCTAGCCCGCGTATATATTTCGACATGATCTATTTTCGCATTAATTAAACTGATTCAGAAATAAAAAACATGTCAAAATGAAAAGTGTATTAATCATAATTCATCAATAGGCGCCCATCGCGGTAACGTAATTCAGAACGTTACACGATGGAGGCCTGAGCATTCCACCATTCACAAGTTGTGATTAATACACGTCTTGTCAGAGGTGAAGGAAGGGTTTGGTAATCAGATAAATCTGTGCCGGGACCGAGGATTGAACCCCGGACCCCAGCACAGAAGTTTAACACCTTACTCCTAGACCACCATGTTACCATAGAATTTACTAAATTTACCCATAATAGCGTGGAAGCATGAGTGGTAAACCGTTTAGAGAAAAACCTTTATAAGTTTAAAATCAGTTGGTATATAAGTTCTGACCTTTCTCCCACCTACGGGAAATCAGATATTGTGAGACCGACACCATAATTGCACTATCACCGGTGCGGGGTATATACCAGTATGCACTTTTAGTTCTAGTGGATCACTTCACAAACGATGACGTCAAAGCCGGAGGTAAAAGTATATCGTCATCGAGATGGTCCAACTTCTCTACTTTAGCTCCTTGAATTTGATCCTTAAGGGTGTCTCGAGCCACGATTCACGACCAACCGACCCTAAATAGACGACAGTGTATTGAAACTGACTCAACAATCAATAAGTGAACGTTATCTGGAGAAAGCAAGGTTCGACGCTAAACTCTCTCAGGATGGTTCGGGGATCAGCTGAGAAGGGGGCTTCGTTCGGAGGGTGGATGAATGGGGGAAAGTGGGGAGAACTATATATATATAAAGCTTGGAATCCTTGCCGATACGATGTACACCCATACACAAGGGAAACTGGTGTCTGTTTCCGTGACCGAGTGTTTCGAGTTATTTTTATTTAGCACCGCGTCTTACTACCCGTCTGGGTTATACGCTTATGTACGAACTACACTATCAAATTGGAAGATGTGCCCCCTCCCCCCCTGCCCCCTACCCTGAAATTATTGGCTGGCTACGGTCTTGGTTGAGGTGTTAAGTACAGGTGAATGGCTTGTTAATATAGGCTTGTAAGTTCGCCTAAATATCAGGTCTACCTACAACTATTCCATGTGTGTTGTCCTGAAACTTAAAAAGGATGCACGTAGGCCCACAACTTCATCATCACTCATTTAGAATATTTAATCTCAAAAATAAGATAAATCTTTAACAACCTAAAGTTTAGTCCTATCCTGAAACAACCACCCCCATTAGTATACCTCTGGTAAGATTTAAGATCATTCTATCATGTTCCCATTTTCGATTTACCGTGGAGCTATAAGAGGTTGTGGTTATGTAACCAATACATCGTACCTTCATATATTTATTTTACCAATAACCTGACTTTCTGAAGGCACTTTAAAACCACTAAATAATAATTAATTGTACACAATTCCTTTGAAACGCAGTAGCCATGAAAGCATTTAACAATATCTAAGATACAATTTTACCCAAAAATATCCATCCTTTCTGAGGTGACAAAACCCCATATTGTGGTAGATTTAATTTTTTTTTTTGTTGCAGATCATCTTACCACCCGTTCAGGTTGGTTTTACAGTATATCTAAACAATAAGGGGTAAGGAGGAGTAAAATAAAATTTAGAGTAAATATACCAACATTTGCGTGGAGTGAGTTTAGGAAATCGTTGAGGTACAACCACTCTAGTCCACCCAATCGGGATTCAAACCCCAACTTAGCCGTCATCTGAAAAACAC
Source organism: Timema cristinae (assembly GCA_039000515.1). Taxonomy (NCBI): domain Eukaryota; kingdom Metazoa; phylum Arthropoda; class Insecta; order Phasmatodea; family Timematidae; genus Timema; species Timema cristinae. Next base: position 36,906,303 of record JBCFYV010003508.1, on the reverse strand, counting down.
ACCAGAACAAAGAAAAGTTTTGTTTATAGCTCTGGATGTGTGTCAACCAAAACGGTTCTCTAATCTTTTTTTTTTTTTTTTTTTAGCACAGCGTCTTAATGGTTTTTGAGATTAGGGATGTTATAGTTGTAGGAAATGTAGGCACATTTGCGTAGAGGAAAAGAGGAAAACCATTTTAGTAAACCACCTTCATTAGACCCGAATGGGATTTGATTCACGATCTTCCCATCATCAGCACATGAGATTGACGCCTGTGTTTATTCGTGTGTTTTTGTGTGTTTTTTAACAGTACAAGCATCAAATAGAGGACGTTACAGGAAACACAGGTGCACGTGACAAATTCTGCTAAACTTTCTTTAAATTAGGTCATTACTCTTCATTTAACGTTGGTCCAAAGAAATAAAGTATTTCTCTTCCATTGAAGAATATATTTTACTCTCGTATCGCCCAACACCTCAGCTCGGTTGATAGTGTTTCTGTTTTATAAGTTACTAATAGAAAGGAAGAAATTAGTATTATTATTATTAGCACCGCGTCTTACTACCCGTTCGTGTTATACGCACTTACGCTAGTGTGTAATGGTAGGGTGATTGTGAGATGAAATGGAGGACCTACAGTTTAACGTGGGATCCGAACCACGGTGGAGGCCTGGCATTCCCCACATTCACAAGTTGTGAATAATACACGTCTTGTCAGAGATGAAGGAAGGGTTTGTGGTAATCAGATAAATCTGTGCCGGGACCGAGGATTGAACCCCGGACCCCAGCACAGAAGTCCGACACCTTACCCCTAGAACACCAGGTCACCAATAAATAAATGTTTTATAAGCTAAGGGTATCTGGTTAGATTCCTGGCGTGGTCGAAAAAAAGGTGAAATGTGGGGTTTTCCTTTTACAATTATGAATTAACGGTTGGGGGCGGGGGGGGGGGGGGTGCTCTATCTTTTCTATATTTAAGTTAGTTTATGTCATGTGCTGGTATTATCAGTAAGCTCTAAACATGCACGTTAAATACCTGGAATACATACAAATATTATATCTAATCGGGAAATGAACCCAAACTTTTGAATCACCAGCAGACAAGGAACGGCGAGGCCATGTCTATATTCACTGACTCACTAGGGTGGCTTTTTTATTTTAAAATAATTATAAAAATATCAAAACACATTTGAATGACCTATAAGAAGGTTTCTAGTTTGAAAACATTTTATAACTTGGGGCGAAAAATCAAAAAACTTTAAAAAAAAAAAAGGTTGATATTTAAATGTAGGGTAAGTAAATGACAAATTACTTCCACGTGCACGTCAAAAAATACCCTCCATTTGAAAATCGACCCTTTATTTCCACCCTCCCTCTAATCATCAGAATTTCCGATACGATAATCCTCGATAGAAATCTATGTTCAACCATTTCAAAAAAAAAAGTAAAATGAGCACGAAGGGTGAGGGTGATGTTGGAGGAAGAAAGCAAATTTATAATACTTGAAGAGGGGTGAGTGAGGAAAATCCTAGTGATATATAATAATTGAAAAACTACTTATATCACTTTAAAAATAGAAGGAAAAAAAACAAAGTTTTCTTCCCTTAAAATTGATTGAATATTTTATTTGTTAGGATTAGTAATTTGAACACACTCCATTCACATAAGTTTTATAATCATCTTTTATACTAAAATGTAATTTTAAAATTATTTGTGGTTTTTTCCCCATGTGCATATATAAGAACTATTCAAATGGTTAAGAATGAAGGAGGGTGTATTTTAAATGCAATCTAACCGCATTTGCATGGAAGGAGAGTAGGAAACCATTTAGTAAAAACCAAACTCAATAAACCCAATGGGGATTTGAACCCCGTTCATCCCGTCATCATCAGGCGAGCCTAACACGATATTGACGCCTCAGACCATTCGGCCACTGAAGATTATTTTATTTTACTAAAGGAAACTAATTTTTACTGTCAACTATAACCGAAATGTCATTAGATATAACTTATATTGCGTATTTAACGTTATTTTTAGTCAAAGCCGTAAAAAACGGATATATCCTTGGAACACCTTTGAGCAGTTTTCCAAAAATTTAGAATTTTCAAAAATCAGTAAACTAACTTTAGTTTAAAAGCTACAATATTATTATTATTTTTATTATTATTATTAGCACCGCGTCTTACTACCCGTTCGGGTTGTACGCACTTACGCTAATGTGTAATGGTAGGATGATTGTGAGATGAGATGAAGGACCTACAGTTTAACGTGGAATTCGAACCACGGTGGAGGCCTGGCATTCCCCACATTCACAAGATGTCTTGTCAAGAGGTGTAGGAAGGGTTTGGTGATCAGATAAATCTGTGCCGGGACCGAGGATTGAACCCCGGCCGCCAGCATAGAATAAAAGCTACAATAGAAAGAATCATTTGAACCTGAGGTGTTACCATATTACAGCTAAATAATATGTTGACTATACAAGAGCCATTGACAGCTATTTTTTTTTTATCCAATCACTACATGTAAACTCTCTTTAAATAGGTAATTCCGAGACCTTCCTTTTACATTAGAGATTTTTACCCAAAGAATTGATATTTTTGAAGATGGTTTTATTGTTTGCTAGGCGTCCCTGACAATTTTGTAGTATTGAAATGCAAGAAGTACCTTTAAATTGTATTTTTTTTTATCTGATCAGCCATGTGAACATTTTTTATGTACATTCGAGACCATCATTTTACAATATATGTCGACTATAGAATTTCCAGTGACAGCTATATTTTTAATCCTATCGTTAAATGTAAACTCTTTAAGTAAGTAATTCCAAGCCCTTCCTTTTACCTAAGACTGTTTTGTATGAGAAATTAATATTTTTAGAGTTACTTTGATTGTTTGTTGTAATGTACTAATTGCCCGTTAGCACGTACACTCAAAATACCTTGTGTCTGGCAATTTTGTGGTATTGAAGTGCAAGATACACCATTTAAAATTTGTATTTTTTTTTTATCTGATCGGGTCTTGTGAAATTGTTTTATACAAGTAAGTTAGATCCCTTACTTTTACCATATAATATTATAATATATAATATCAGCTTTGAGTGAAATCCATTAATCGGATCCGGCGTTATTCCTTTAGACATAAAATATACAAACCGACGTAATATTATAATATAATATTAGCACCGCATCTTACTACCCGTTCGGGTTATACGCTTTAAGTACTAATTACGCTAATGGATTAGGAATTGGGAAGGTTGAATTAGAGGAAGTGAGCCCGCATTTGCGTGGAGGGATAGTGGAAAACCTTTTAGGAAAAACCACCCCAGTTCACCCGACTGAGATTCGAACCTCGATCTCCCCGTCCTCAGCAGTCGAGCTCAACACGACTAGCGCGTTAGCCAACTACACCACCGAGGCGGGTAATATTATAAAACATACATTTTTTTGAATATGGGATACTTAAAACTTAGTCTTACCATAATAACGAGCTAAAATATTTTCAAGATTACAATAATTTTCCCATAGGAGAAAAAATTAAATTATCAAAACTGTATAAGAGATTTTTTTTTTTTTACGTGACAGTGTGTACCATCGAGGGAAGTTTAGAGAAGAAACTTTCCCTAGCAAGAATATCCTATCCCCTCCTAACTCGCTGCCATGTGGTGATGGGTGACATCTCGGATTAATCGGAGGTCTCCACCGTTAAATTGGGCGAACGATGATTAGAAATATGAGCAAGCAAGCAAGCAAGCAAGCGAGTGGATTGAATGTGCCTTCTCTCCTAGAGGCCTATTGTGTCATTGTTCTGAGGCCTGAGGAGATTCCTAGCCACCCTCCTTACTGCAATCCCCCCCTCACCCTCTTACGAGCCTCTAACTTACGCCAACCCTCCTCCAAGGGTTCATTTGCGCTCAGTAATTGGGGGTCAACCCCACCCCCCCTTTACGATGGTGTATTATAACTCTCCCGCCGGACTAGAAGCTTTCTAGGGTCAATTAGATACCAACTGAGGTTACGTTCTGATGAGCACGGGGGGGGGGGGGGAATAGGAAAGGAAAACCCGTGTCAGAAGGTTGGTAACATTTATTTATTCTCGCCACGTAAGAGTACCACGTGTCATGCAATATGAGGGCTTCCAGTCAATAACATATTTAATTTTACCTGAGACTTTATGTTTTAAGTTATAGTATTCGTAAAATGGTCTGATACCGCAGCTCAGTCGATTGTCTTCTTAGATTATTGTCTCGGGTTTGATTCCTAGTTTGGCCGGGGGGGGGGGGGAAATTTTTGTGAAACTGTGGTTTGCCGTTTAGTAATTACGGTGGGACTGTAGGGAATGAAGAAAAAGCCAGTGTTTTTACAAAGCTTATAGCAATTTTTTTTTATTGATAAAATAAATAAAACCTTGCTTTAGTACAAACATAAGGTTTAATTTTCTTCACATCATGATGTCAACAATTGTTGAATTTTGGTCACAAGCATAGCAGCATTAGATGATAAACTTATTAAATGAAGATAAAAGCATGTCATTAAATTCCAGGACACCTTTGATAGATATTCAAGAATTGTTGACATCACTTTGTGAAGAAAATTAAATTTTATATTTGTACATTAGAAATATTTTATTTATTTTGGCAAAAAATATTTTTGCTATAAAAACTGAACAAAAGACTGGCATTATCAAGCCCCCTTTCCAACCTACCTTTAGAAAACGGTCAGGAGTCTGGGTGTTAAATTTATTCTAGAATAATGTGAGTTTATAAGTCAAATTCTGATATATCAGTCGGCTCAAAAAATGAACGTTAAATACACCAAATTTAAAAAAAACTAGGTGTAAGGTTTTTAACCGCATTTACAACCGCTTTTCATGACCTTATTAAGAAACTAGTTTAACCTAAAACAACAAATTAAAACAACTAGTAACTTAACATCGAGTTTAAAATCATGTTAGACACTATAAAAGGTTAAAATTGAAAATATGAGCAAATTAATCAATTTTAACCGGTTCGTAGTAATCTTAAGGACGTTGTTTATAATATGTAGTTGTAATTTTCTGTGACCCAAATATCCCTAGATTGTCCAGATAAAAAAATTAATAATAGCGCATCCAAACCATGCTTCAGTTAAAATAATTAAATACTGTGTCACACTAAACTCCACTTATGTTTATATTTTACTGATATGTCATAGTAAAAACAAGCTACACGCGGGCCAATCAAATTGATTGATTAATTAGTGTGTACAAAGTTTCCGACTCGTTTTCGACTCAAGAAGTCCTACATCCCCCGCCAACACCCCCCCCCCCTCAACATTCCCCCCCACACCACACACACACAAACTTCCCACCCCCAAAGGGGTCCAGTTTTTATTAGGACAGTTGATACAGGCAGTCATAATATAACTTATTCAATTTGATACAACTGTAAACCTTCAATTTATTTACGATTTAGTGGAAAGTTACTTTCATCATTGCAAAGCTTACCATCATCTCTAAAACCACCAACATTATTTAGAAAAAGGATTAGTACACATTAAACATTACGCACAAATCGCACATAGAAGTCGTAACGCCTACATCAGACTTTGAGCAGATAATCCTCAACAGTTAAAGCAGGGCATCTCTCACCCCTCTTACACCATTTTACCCTACTCCCCATTCCTCTTCTTAACTCTCCTAGATTTGGCAAGTTCTGGTAAATGAGATAACTTCTGTGCGCTGTGTGCCCATAAATATAGCTAACAGGTATTGCAAATGTAAATACCAAGGATAAACTATATACACTTTGGCTATATAGCTTTCTATTTCCGAGTAACGGTGTAATAGCTTTAACTAGATACACTGCTCTAACTGGGCTTAGTTTGCGATATAGTTAGTTTCCAAAATAATGTGACATAGCAGAGAGAAACACTGGAGGTAAATACAGTAACAAGATGTAAGAAAGGGCATTTAATAAAATATAACCCGCCTCGGTGGCCGTATGGTCTAACGTGCTACTCTCGCAGTAGAGTAGACTAACGATGACGAGGGGATCAAGGTTTGAATCTCGGTCAGGTGTATTTGGGTAATTTTCCTAAAATGGTTTTCCACTCTATCTACACGAAAATACTGGTACACTTTACATAAATATAACCTTTCTAATGCCTAAAACCCTTAACGTAATTAAAGTTATTGCAAGACTCTGTGTTAGATGAATATCGCTATGCCATCAACATTAATAGTAGTTTACTATATTAAAAGTATTATTTTATCCAAGAAATGTACAGTATGTGGGAAAACTCGTTTGTATGGAGTCAATAATGAATGGATTTTGAAAGTGTTTAGTTTGAAAGGGAATCCAATGCGTCAATGTGAAATAAGCGTCTTACGTTGGTTTTGGGAATGTTGAGAGGATGATTGTGAATCGAGTGACGAAACAAATATATGAAGGTAGAGTGGTGTGTGTATCAAAAGGATGGGGTAGGCTATGTAAGACATGGTTAAATGTTATACACAAATGTGTGAAAAAGATAAATATTAATAGTTTTAAGAATAAAGGAGCATGACTTGTCGTTGAAGCGGAGGGAATATGAAAGGATAAGGCAATACGGAGAAAGTTAGTGAAGATGGATTAAGGACGGAGGCTTTTTTTTTTAAATAGAGGCACAATTTCTTGCCTACCCCGTGAGGTAACGGAGTGATTAGGTATGTATGTTATTTTATAGGTAATGATAACATCCTAGATACAAAGTAATAAAAGTATTAACGAATATTTAGTATATTTTGATCTTACCCTTATTATCGTATTTCTACTAGACTCGTTAAATAATGTAATTCTCAGAAAACATAAGATTGGTTGTATTTTTTTAGTGAAATTAAGTTTTCTTTTAAAATCCCTCCACTATCCTCAACCTTAGCTTATATTTTAGTTTTTGTTTTTATTCCAGCATCTTTAAATAATACAGGTAGCCTTTTTTTTTTTTTAATTCCCAGCTCTGTTAATTAACATTTAAACCTAAGGATTAAAAGAGTGATCTTCATTATTGGACAATTTTATAAATATCATTAACGATTTGTTTATATTATTTAACTTGATATTGGTACAAGAGCTGATATTAAAGTTTTTTAATATTCTGTCCAATAAAATCTTAAAGTTATTTCCTATTTTTTACACTCTAAAATAAGTACTCTTGCTGTATTAGTATTAATATTAGTATTTAACATCTAAAAATTCCCAAATAATATAAATCAAATCCATTAGAATATATATATATATATATATATATACATATATATATACATATATATATATATCTTCTCGTTGGTTTGATATATACTATTTGGGAATTTTTAAATATTAAATACTATATATATATATATATATATATATATATATATATATAAATTGAAAATCATTTATTATAGACATCTAAAAATAATAGGACCATCTCCTAGGAGCTCCTGTCAAAAGCTTCTCCAACTGAAATGTAGTTTCCTAAAACACAAATCCTAACTCCAGCCTCTCCAGTGCAATTCAGACTGTTTCATTAATTCGCGAGAGTTAGAAGTAAGGTTGAAAGGGTTTTGAGGGGGTGGAAGGGATGAGGAAGAGAAGGGTTGGTCGGTATAAAGGGGTTGATAGGGGAGTAGAGGGGGGAGGGGGGGAAGCTCGAGCTAGGCTCACAACAGTTTGCTATATAGCATAGCTGGAGCTAGTCATATTCTTTACAAAACAGTAAACACTGTTCCCCTGTTCAAAAGTTACAACTGAATTAACAATACCCACTATGGGAATGAGTTAGACATAAGCTTCACGGATTGGTCGAGAGAATGGGGACTGGGGAAAAGGGGGGGGGGGAGGTGAGGGAGTTGAAGCTTTGTGCCTTTTGGAAAATGGATAAATGAGAAATTGATGGTTGTAGATAGGAAAGGGGATTAACGTGTGTAGGGTTGAAGTTCGTGTATAGTGTTCCAATGTGTGTGTTTCTATGTACATTGTAAGTCACAAAAAGTGACCAGTGTGTTTTCGGTTCTGGCTTCCACTGTGAACCGGTCACACTTTTTTTTTATGACTAGGGTGGTAAGTATATGCGGTGGAATGATTTGTGTGCGTATGAGGAAATGCGTGAACGTGTGTAAGTACATATGTATGGTAGCTGTTTTGTGTGGTGTGGTGGTTTGCCTGGGTGCCTGATAAGGTTCTCGCAAATTATACCCCCCCCGTCCCTACTCTCCATCTCTCTTAAACCTACTCGCCTACGTGCACAATCATACGTGCATTAGTCTTTGACCATAGTTTGTAAAGTATAATGTTCATTTATACTCAATTTTTTTAAACTTGAAGCTGTTTAAGCACGTGACAGACAAACTATATTAATCAAAGTGGTCTTACCCCTAAACCACCAGGTCACCTACATTTTATTTAAATTATTACCTTCCTCATCTCTATTCTATTAGTGTAATTAAGTGAGGATAATCCTACCGGCTGGTGAAACAAAAACAAAAAACTATTGGCATCTGGGCTAGTTACATACATGTTCTGATTTTGTAAATACCTATGCCAGAGGTCACACAGACTAAGGTGTAAGGATTGATTCTCAAGTTTCCTTGAGTACATATGCCAAGTTTTCAACCTTTTTTTTTGTATCTATTCACACTAATAGCCACGTGGGTTAAGGCACCAGATTCAAGAGAAAAAAATAATACGCCAAAGGTTTACTCAAGTAGGATATCTAATGACAAATTTGATTTCTAATTTTTTTTAAGCTACCTAAACTGGTGGTCAAGTGGTATAAGGCATCAGACTCAATAAATAAAAGTTAGAGAGCCACACTCGAGCTGTATGTATACAATCAGGTTTCACTAAATAACTTCAAAGTTTCATTTTTTTTTTTCGGGTTTCTTGGTTTTTGGAGCTTTCGCGTCTACCGATACAAAAACCACAAAAATATAGATCATACTTTATTTATATAAAGTTCTTTTAGTACCACGTCTAACTACTCGTTTTGGTTATACGCCTTTGTACTAATTACACTGTGTTACATATTAGGAACGTTTTAATTCAGAGGAAGTGCTCTCACGTTTAGGTGGAGAGAAAGTGGAAAACCAATACAGAATAACCCACCCTCAGTGCACACGAACGGGATAGAACCCCGTTCTCTCCGTCTACGGCAGGCTAGTCATTTAAAGAGTAGTACCTAAATCATGCGGCCACCAAATCGGGTAATATAATAAATATTATTATTATTATTATTATTATTATTAGCACCGCTCTTACTACCCGTTCAGGTTGTACGCACTTACGCTAATGTGTAATGGTAGGGTGATTGTGAGATGAAATGAAGGACCTACAGTTTAACGTGGAATCCGAACCACGGTGGAGGCCTGGCATTCCCCACATTCACAAGATGTCTTGTCAGAGGTGAAGGAAGGGTTAGGAAATCAGAATATATAATAAATAAAAGTGAAATAAAAATTATCTAAATATTAACTATCGACAAAATTAAGATTTTTTTTGTGAAATTTGGAATTGTGAAAAGAAGTCTTTGCCAGAATTTCGGTTTCAAATATGAATTTAAAATGAGATGTCCACCAAATCCTATTTAATATTTTCAAGGAGCCCCTTAAGAGTTAAAATAATTCAACTGATAAAATGTTTGAACCAGGTAGCTTATCAAAATGTATATATATATATTACTTCATAATTTGAAAAAAGTATCGAAGTTGTGAAAATTTTCTCTATCTTTATTACGATGAATCTTTAAGTTTTATCATCTCCCGAATTTAAATTCTGTTTATCTCCATTTATGTTTGTATATCTCTACCCAGAGTTATATCTGAAACGGTTAAATGGATTTCATTCAAACTTGTTATTTAGATGATATACGGTCATACTTTGAGATAGAATCGAATTCTAGTTCTATCTACGAAATTAATAGTACTTTAATAGAAACAAATTTTTGAAAATTCGAAATTTTTTCCGAAAATTATTATAACAATTTTGTTTAAAATTGATATATTTGGAGTGTTTTAAGTAGCAATTTGTACATTTTTTTAAGATAAAAGGTGACCTGGCGGTCTAGGGGTAAGGTGTCAGACTTCTGTGCTGGCGGCCGGGTTCAATCCTCGGTCCTGGCACAAATTTATCTGATTACCAAACCCTTCCTTCACCTCTGACAAGACATCTTGTGAATGTGTGGAATGCCAGGCCCCCACCGTGGTTCGGATTCCACGTTAAACTGTAGGTCCTTCATTTCATCTCATAATCATCCTACCATTACACATTAGCGTAAGAGCGTATAACCCGAACGGGTAGTAAGACGCAGTGCTAATAATAATAATAATTTAAGATAAAATTAATTTAACCCATGCAATCCTATATTATATTTTATCACAAAGAAAAGAGGGTTCCTACCCTCCCTTTTAATCACATATATTTACCTATTTAAACACAATTATGATGGTTGTTTCTATATTTTAACATATTTTATGAATGAGTACGCTATAAAAATTAATTTAATTTCTAATCTTAGAACCGCTTCTTAACTAATTATTCCAATGGTTTTAGGAATTATGAATGTTTATTTATAATAAATGTACCCGCATTTACATTATGGATGATTAGAAAACCATTTTGAAAATAAATAAAAAGTCTCATTACAACCAACAGAGATTCGAACTTCAATCTCCCTGCCATCGGTGAGAGTAGCGCATTAGAGCCTGCGTCCACCAACAATGAACCATACTAATTAAAGACTCCCCGCTAATCGGGTTGAGAGTCCACAACAATTGTCTGCTCACACCACGGGTAGTATTTAACTTATACTCCATTCACGATAGGATTATTCTCTGAAAGGTCTTTTTTCCTACCAATATCCTACTATATAATAGATTTCTGGTAGGGAAAAGGGCCTTTCAAAAATCAATTCCTACGCTGAACAAACTTTAAGTATATTATAAGATATCTGTTCACTGGTTCGTATATTCAGTGATACCACAGTTAACCGCAAACAGTGTTGTCACAAATAACAATAAAACACTTGCTGTTCTAAGGGTGAGGCTCTAATTATCCTTATCTACAAATAAATGTAATAATTTACAGATTGTTTACAAATACAACACACAAAACTAGCTTCAATGGGTAGATAAGAATCTGGTAGAAAACTAACTGGAGATTTAAGTATTCATATTCTAACTAATGGATTTAAATTTAAAATATTGAAATGTGGGATGGACGAACACACCGTTCTACCCCCCCCCCACCCCCCCCCCCAGGATTGCTTGGGTTAAGGGTAGTTTTCGAAACCATTTTCGAAGGTTTCTTTTATTTCAAACTTTTTATAGACTACGGGAGAAAAATTCTTGAAAATATTATTTAAATTTAAATTGTAGAATGCATTAATTTAAGTTTTTTTTAATGTCAATATTGAGCATAAAAAAATACTATAATAAAACGTTTTTATATATTTATATTGTTTAAGTATTACTTGTACTGGTATCAAATTTAAAAGAATGTTCCTTGATGTGTAGAATATTGAAGCAATAAGCTCTATGTCATATCTGAGGTGAGGAGAGAGAGAGAGTAGAAGCTAAACTTAGGAGAGAGAAAGAAACTGATAAAAGGGGTGTGGGTGTAGAAGAGGGAGATAGATGTATATATATGAGAAGAGATGTGTTGGCCGCACAAATTCCCATCACATAGCTGATGTGCATCACGGATGGATAGATGGACGCTGCTACTACTACATACAGTAACCCCCCCACCCCTCCATTTACCACCCTCTGAAATGGTAAACATGAAATTCACTCACTCACTCTAGCTGTACAAATACTGACAGGCACAAGTTGATGGCTGCATGACTGCCGGCATGATTGGTTCCAACATTGTAGGGAAGGGGGGTGTCGAGCGGGGGTTGGGGGGGGGGGGGGTGAATGGGTTGTTTGGGTGGGTCTGGGGTAGGGAGGGAGACCCCGAACATTCGCAATATTGAAACTGTGTATACGGAATGAAGATACAAAATTTAATTGTAAAACAGCGTACGTCTCAATAAATGAGAAGTGGAAAGGGGATTCCTGTTTAAAAATTTTTGTTTCAAATTCATTGATATTATATTATATTATATTATATATTATTCAAATTAATAAGCTAAATATAATATGTAAACATATAAACCAATCAAAGCTGACCAAAACTTATAAAAAATAACACACTTATAAGGTTTGAGTTTTTAAATGTTCTATTAATATTTAGTAAATAAGATTAATAATTTCAAAACTTCTTGGTGTGTTATTTGTAAACATTTTGGTACATTTTAATTTACTTATGTATTCATTATTTACATATTACATCCAAATTTTTTAATTTTAATAAACATTTTAAAAGTAGGTTATTTATAGGCCTAATAGATATAAATGTTCGCATTGTGAAATATAAAATCGGATGTATGTGTGTGTGTATATATATATATATGAATTTTCCACCGATAATTTTAATCCCAAAACCCTAGCAATATTAATATTTATAAGCGTATAACCAGAACGATTAAATAAACGACTAAATTATATAAACAAATTTTTTTTTAACTTTATTTAGACATAACGAATATGCCTGGTTTATGGATTGTTATATAAAAGCTAAAATAAATACATATATATGTATTTATTTTAGCTTTTATATAACAATCCATAAACCAGGCATATTCGTTATGTCTAAATAAAGTAAAAAAAAACATTTGTTTATATAATTTAGTCGTTTATTTAATCGTTCTGGTTATACGCTTATAAATATTAATATTGCTAGGGGTTTTGGGGATTAAAATTATCGGTGGAAAATTCAAACAAGCTAATTTTCACACAATCGGTTCACCTACATAAAGAAGGTATTCATGTAGCCTATGTAAAAAGGCAATGATAGTTAAAAGTATAGTCTTCACATAAAAAATACAATAAAAATATAAACAAATAAGAAAGTAACCTTAGATTCTTTTGTTTAAGTCAGTTCTAAACTTAGTTGACGGGTGACCTGGTGGTCTAGGAATAAGGTGTCAAGACTTCTGTGCTGGTGGTCCGGGGTTCAATCCTGGGTCCCAACACAGATTTATCTGATTACCAAATCCTTCCTTCACCTCTGACAAGACGTTTATTAATCACAACTTGGGAATGTGTGGAATGCCAGGCCTCCATGGTTCGGATCCCACGTTAAACTGTAGGTCCTCAATTTCATCTCACAATCACCCTACCATTACACATTAGCGTGAGTGCGTATAACCCGAACGGGTAGTAAGACGTGGTGCTAATAATAATAATTGTTACCTCAAGCCAAGGATATTGTAACTTTACTTTTACATCCATTACTGTTTCCAGCCTGTGGCCTGGGCCAGTTTTTTTTATTAAAGCCATATATTTTCCACTATCAGCTTGCTAGGCCTGTCCTAGCTTTATATTCCTTATAATCTAACTTAAGCCTAGGACAGGTACAACATCCAGTCCCCAACCGTTTATTTATCAATGTGAAAAGGTAAACCCATATTTCTCCAATGATACATTTTTCAGCCAGGACCCTTAGCTCTCAATAGGCAGACACGTTACCGACCGAGCTAGGGTGTCAGCCAAGAATAATTAAAAATAATATCCTCTATTACAACTCGTTCAACCTAGACGTCAATACCATATAAAAAGAAATTAACTGTTTTGTCACGAAGAAACTTTTTTTAACATTTACAAAAGTTAATAAAACCATTTCCAAATATTCATACCGCTAGTTATTTGATTCACTGCTGCCATTTTTGATAGATGCCGTAAAATCACTACTTATCAATTGTGTAGAAAGCTAATTGTTTAAGGTGTAAGGCGAAGGGACGTAGACTAGAAATTTAAGGTAATATGAAGATTTACTTATTTAACAGCTATAGACATATATAGGTGTGTGGGTAGAATGGAATGTGCGTATCCTAAAATGTGTAATGATTTAAATTTTTTGGTGGAAATTTAGGGGACGCAAGAAAAGGTCAGTATTCATGCAGTTTTAAATAAAGCATTTGTTTTGGTCAAAATAAATCAAATATTTATCCAGTAGAAACATAAAGTTTAATTTTCTACACATAGTGACCTCAACAATTCCCGAATATGTTGTCAAGGGCGTCATGGAATGTAATTACCAACATTTTATCTCCATTTAAAAAAAAAGTTTCCCATCTAATGCCGCTATGCTCATTACAGATAGTCAACAACTGTTGATATCACCAAGTGAAGAAAATTGAACTCTATGTTTTGACTGGAGCAATATTTTATTTATTTTGGCCAAAACATGTTTTGCTGTAAAAACTGAAAAGAAGCACTGGCCTTTTCTTGCGTTACCTACATCCCCACCTCACACGTGACCAAATTATATCAACATTATTAGCCAACTTTTGTAACCCTCTCTATCTCAGCTAATCTCAACAAACGTCCTTTGTTCTCTGATACTATTCTTGATGTATTATAAACAAATTATCTATAATAATAAAAGGAGGTGTGTGTTTGTTTGTGTGCGATGCCCAGCCAAATCTACGGCACCCAGAGATCTGAAATTTTTAACATAAGTGGACAGAAGGGGTTCCGAATGCACCCAAAGCTGGATTTTTAAATTTTTTATTAGATTTTTTAATTAGGCTATTTAAAAAAAGAAAAATTTAAGAAAAACCTTTTTTAATCTGTTTTAGAATTACGTTTCAGAGATAACGTTTCAAAATAAAATCGGGCACATGGGGGGGCAGGGGGGCTTATATAATTCTTATACGACAGTGGGTCACGGGCAGCGCCGTGCAGGATTGCTAGTTTGAAATAAATTGACAAATATAATTTTACAATAAGTAATGTTTTAAAAGTGAATATTTTAGGTAAGTAATAAAATAGTAAATTATGATATCACAAAAATGAATAGTAAAACTATGTATATAAGTACACCCCCTCACTCCCCTTGTTGGGTCTACCAAACCCAAGGGTAGACAACGATTTTCAGGCGTGTCCCTGACCAACCCGTTACCCATAATACCTATCAAATAGTTCTAATACTATAGTAAAGTGTTAATAAATTCTGTCCGTAAAAAAATATTAATTTATATTTTCTAAGTTTCTTCCGACCATAGAGAGTTAGTTAATCCTCCCTTGTATGATTGTACCTGGTTGTACCTGAGCCCCTATGCCTTCACCCCCCCTCTCTCTGTTTTTAGAGGGGTGTTAAGCTTCATGTTGGCGGTTCGGTACACACTACTGACATGTTATCAAACACAACACACAGAGTTGTGGGAGCAGGGTGTAAAGAGGGGGGAGGGAGGGTAGAGAGAGGGACAAACATACACGAGTTCGGAAGGGCCATGCATGTGTGAGCCCTGTCACGAATATTAGTGCAGCCCAATGACAGGAAGGTTCAGAGAATCTCTCAATACCCCCCCCCCCCCCCATTCTCTCTCTCTCTCTCCTCTACAACCCCCTTACCATCATTTTGTCCCTAACTATCATCCTGAACAAACCCTTTCATATCTCTAGAATGATTGGGTTCACTTTTTCAACCATCGGGAGGAAAGGGGGGGGGATATTAGGTGGCATTGGAGCGGAATTTATAATTTGGTAGATGATGCAAATTCTATCGCTTTTAAGTAAAATATGTGGAATCATAAGTTTTCGTCAGGGCCATACCCGGATTATTTTTTTTAGGGGGGAGGTTTCTGTGGTGTTTTGGGGTGCTGATAGTCATATGAGTTTATAGGGTATAGGGAAAGGGGTTGATGATGGTTAGGGTGGTGCAATTCCCCAAAATATCCTTCCTAATCCCTACCCCATTAGACTAATTACGTGTAACTTGAACAGGTAGTAAGACGAGGTAATAAAAAAATATTATATTCCAAAAATGTAATAGGACGTGGTTATATATATATATATATACATATCCATTGTATATATATATATATATACATATATATATATATACATATACAATATATATATATATATATACATATCCATTGTATATATATATATATATAATTATATATATATATATATATACATATCCATTGTATATGTTTTACAGCCCGAACCAGATTCCAGGATAAACTAGTTCGGACTAGGCCGAATTGATACATCCTGCCCCTTGTAGGATAAACCGATATAACCTGGTGTTTTTAGGCAGTGCTAGTTTTAATTCTGCTTAACCCATACGATAAATCGACCTTGGACAAGTTTCACCATTCACCATTCACCATATACAACATTGGCAAATGTTGTCAGATAATCTGACGTAACTTAAACCTGGTATGGCCTAGTAAAATTGTAGCCATTATTATTATTATCATCACCACGTCTTACTACCCGTTCGGGCTATACGCACTTACGCTAATGTGTAATGGTAGGATGATTGTGAGATGAAATGGAGGACCAACAGTTTAACTTGAGATCCAAACCACGGTGGAGGCCTGGCATTCCACACATTCACAAGTTGTGATTAAAACACGTCTTGTCAGTGGTGAAGGAAGGGTTTGGTAATCAGATAAATCTGTGCTGGGACCGAGGATTGAACCCCTAACCCCCAGCACAGAAGTTTGACATCTTACCAGGTCACCATGTAGCCTATACTAATGTATCCTATGTGCTAGGCCAAAATTTCAGGACTAACGAATATAGACTAAGCTAAACTAGTAGGCCAATATCCTGAGGCTCTTAAGATGTATCAATCCGACCTAGTCGGATCTAGTTTGTCCTGGAATCGGGTTTGTAAGGTAACATAATTTATGTAACGTATTCCATCTAGACATTTTCAGAACAAAGTGTACAATCGACAGTTTTTTATTCAAATTTAAACAAGAATTGAAACAATGTATTCCATACCAATTTGTACATATTTTTTAAATCGATTTATTTGCGTTACATACTGACCAGGACTTTTATAAACAGATTATCTATGTATGGGAAGCTCCTATCACCACAGTTAAAACTCTGCAATGAAAAGTAGTCCCCCTCGTATGGGCTTATTTCGCACTTCCTCCACGAACTCATTTGGTTGGCTCGCATTGTGTACATAAATCAAATGGAAATCTACATGTTTGGTTGTCCGTGCAACTAACCCATTTGATTCATTCTCTCATATATATAAATACATACATATATATATTTGTACAATTTCTAAATAAGTAATGTGACTGTATTGCTTTATATGTGCATCTATTTATATAACAATGGTTTGATTATAATTATATATTTAATTAATCAGCAGTGTCAATTTGCCACTTTTTGTATTTAATTTCGGAGGGTGAGATTCGATACAACTGGTAGGGATGTGAATATTCACCCCTAACTCTCTCCCCTACCAACCACACACACACGAGATTTTAATTTTAAAATTATTACTTGGTTTATCGTAAAACACAAATATTAATATCTTATTAGTATCCGTTATAACTCACTGCTGTATATCTATTGGAAATAATAAAAGCTAGGCAAATATGTAGTGCATAGAGTTTTTAAAAAAAACTTCAATTTCAAAGATAAATTTAGTATAGGGCACGCCATAAAAGGTAAGTGTTTTTCAAGTTTTTATATCAAAACATATTTTTGGTCAAAATAAATAAAAAAATATATCTTCAGTAGAAACATAGAATTTAATTTCCTTCAAATGGTGATATCAACAGTTGTTAAATATCTGTCCAAGGGTGTCCTAGAATTTTATGACAACTTTTTATTTTAATTTAAAAAGGTTGCTCATATAATGCGTATAGCCTTAATGGTTAGTAGGACGTGGTGCTAGACAATTTTAAAAAAAAAACTTAAGCAGACACATTTAGTTTAATTTTTTACATAGAGTAATCTCATTAGGTATTTAATGTATGTTGAAAATTAAACTAAACGTGTCTGTTGGAGCAATATTTTACTCATTTTGGCAATAAAAACTTCAAAAATATCCCCCCCATTAACTTGCGTTCCCTATCATTCCACTTTAAAACTTTTTTACTATAACTCATTGATAGATTTTACTGCCGCTATATCGTAATGCATGCATACATAATATATCGTCGCCGTTTCATACTACCTGCTCGTGTTTACCGGATTTAATCACACTAATGGGATAGCGATGTGTAAGGTGATATTTTAAAGGAAATAAAACTGCATTTGAATGGAAAATAATGTGTGAGTATATACATTTAATACAACATAACGGTATTCAAACCCTGACCTCACTGCGACTGGTGAACGAAATCAGATGAGCTTATTAGATTAGTAGTATACGTACCTACCTATGATGATGATGATGATGATGATAGGTGACCTGGTGGTCTAGGGGTAAGGTGTCAGACTTCTGTGCTGGCGGCCGGGTTCAAACCTCGGTTCCGGCACAGATTTATCTGATTTCCAAACCCTTCCTACACCTCTGACAAGACATCTTGTGAATGTGTGGAATGCCAGGCCGCCGCCGTGGTTCGGATTCCACGTTAAACTGTAGGTCCTCCATTTCATCTCACAATCACCCTACCATTACACATTAGCGTAAGTGCGTATAACCCAAACGGGTAGTAAGACGCGGTGCTAATAATAATAATAATAATAATAATGATGATGATGGTGGTGGTGGTGCTGGTGGTGTGGTGGTGGTGGTGCTGGTAAATAAAATAAAAGAGCCCTTATACATCTAACATTTTAGATAGCTGTCAAAGACCTAAAAGCACCTTCTCGAATCGTCAGCGTCTATCTAGGTTGAAAACTGTTTGCCCCTGACTTTGGTGATGAGCCAAACCAGTTGGATAAAATACAACATCACATAAAGAGTTGATTGCGGTAATTCGTTAAGGCACAAAGCAAGGTAGAGGAGTTGTTCGCTTTTCAGTGGTAGACGTATTCAAACCAGTCAATATTATGGTCCCATCCTACCTTACCCCCCCCCCCCACTACCCTAACTCTTTCCCCGCGATCCGTTCCTAACCAAAGTTAGCATGTGTAGAAAGAGAGAGGGAGAAATTATCCTGATGCGAACTGCTGCTGCCCGTAGAAATGTTGATACCGCCCGTGTTATGTGCTCCTGATATTTAAACCGAGAGACACTTCTCACGGAGTGGCATTATGTTGGCAATACTGGACAGATATTGTTCTGCGAGACTTGTTGCGACTCACGAACAAATAACAGAGCTACAGACGAGAGAAACATGAACTGTAGAGAGTCAAGAGTGGTGGTGACTTTTGACAAACAAACTAATTTATTATTATCTCCTTTCTACAGTGCACCGCAAATAAATTAGGGAAAACCACCCTCAGTCCAACTTATCGGGATCAAACCCCGATCTCCCCCATTTTCGACAGTCTAGTCCAACACGAGAGTAGCGCGTTAGACCACGCGGGCCACCGAAGTGGGTCCCGGCTATATTATTATTATTAGCACCGCGTCTTACTACCCGTTCAGGTTATACGCACTTACGCTAATGTGTAATGGTAGGGTGATTGTGAGATGAATTGAAGGACCTACAGTTTAACGTGGGATCCGAACCACGGTGGAGCCCTGGCATTTTAAATTATACCTTCATAATCTTTGACCCATAAGCGTTATTTAATTTGGTTAGTCCAAACGGGTTGGGAAAATAAGATCGTATGAAATGAAATGTTTTTCAAGCAGTGACTAAAAATAATATTTTCATCAATTTCCTTCCTACACAACCTAGTAATGAATAATTTAAATATGTTTGATCTGGAAATAGTTATATAAAATATTATTTTACACTCACCATTATATTGTATTAATGAATAGATACTGACATAATTTGTTCAAACTTACATTATGTGAAATCACAATTTAAATTTTTTTTTATAGAAAGTATGCGTTTGCAAAGCAAAGAAAAAGCCGTCGGTGTATCAATTCGTTGCAATGGGCATTGTCTCCATTGACACAATAGAATCAACGAAGGTAGAACCTCATTGTTTTTGTACAGATTTCAAATAACTCAAGTAATAAAGTCCTTTGAAAAAAGGTAATCCGTTCAGATTAAAATAAAACATCGATTATATCACTAATATTGAACCAATAATATTTTACTATTTTATTGTAAACACCAATGTCACAGGTCTTATGTGTAAGCGGGTACTTTTTTTTCTGATGACATATTCTGATTTACTTACTCATTGTGCAATTTTGCAAAATAATATACTTTTATTTATTTCTATCCCTTTTAGTTAAAAAAAATCACCTACATTGCTCAGATACAATGAAAAGTATTCCAATGATTGCCGTGTCTTACAATCTGTCTGCTCTATCTGTATTTAATTGACCGAGCGAAACGAGGTTTTATATTTGACCATTTGGCATTTCATATGTTCTATCCATATCTTTGTTACCAGGTTACTGTAAAAAAAATTGACACATTTTAATGAAATTTAGTAGGAAAATTATTTAATCCTGTACCGAACAACATTTAGTGTACATGGTTTGTTTATCTATCTGCTTATCAGTTTCAAGACGATGGTCATTCAAGAACCTGATTGTCTGTTCCAAGATAAACGACAAATTAGTAAATCAATTTTACCGAAATTTGGGAGGAATGTTCTTTGAACCTAGACCAAATGATTTATGAAGCCTAGATAGTTTTTCAAAATGGTGATCAGTTAAATAACACGGGGCACTCAAAATATGTATCGCTTAATAGTTTATTTATAGTCATACGCCTATATTGCTGAGGCTGGCGCGAATAACGATTATTCCCTATGAATGTAATGTATTATTCTAAATAGTGTTAATTTGTTTTCTGTATAACTTGATCAGCAAGGGAAAATAACTTCGAATACAAGAGAAAAAGAAAGACTATAGTAACGATAAGAACATGGAGGGAGTGAGGTCTACTGATCACGTAACTGGACAAAACCAACAGCATAGAAATCATTTTATAAGTAAATTATAGCTTTGTTAGGAAGAACAGTAGAAGTTGTTTGCTATAGTTACCAAAACAGTCATAGTATATTCATACAACAAGTCATGCTGGCTGCATCTGTCCCTTTTGTTAGATATTATCAATACTTATAAACTAACATAAATAATTTAGTAAAATGTTATCAAGGTTAGCTGCAAAGAAATATGTTTAATTCACTCTACTGTTCTCCCAACAAAAATCAGGTACAGCATAAAAATATCAAGAAATTTAATTCCAGATATTTTGTACATAGTCCAAATCTTATCTCAGTATTAACTTAATTGCGCGTCTGTTTATTTAACTAGAGGTCTCCAGTTAAATTCTCGGTAAGATCGAAATAATTTATTTATTGTTGGCATCAGATTTTTCCATTCCACAGTGATAAATTTACAGCCGAGATAATGCTCGTTATGTTAGTTCCAGGGTCAAGTTAATTTTCTAATTCATGTTATGATATGTGTAGTCAGTTGGTTTATAAAGTGCGCGTTAAATGCACTTGGGTAAAAATTAAAATAGTAATTTAATGAACTTGAACTTATAATTAACAAATAGATTATTTTTAATTGAATTGTGTTATCTCACCCAATTCAAAAAATAAAACAATTCAGTTCATAGTTCAGAAATCATTACCACGGCTGTGTGTCCACCACAAGTTTAAGACCTTGGTTCGAATCCGTGCACTATCGAGGAAGATATTTAATATCCGCTTTGTTGTGTATTTAGAGTTAAAGAAAACGTTAAAATACCCAAATAAACTTAATCAACCTACTTACAATTCAAAAGCACATTTCTCATTTATAAAGGTGGAAAGATTCAAAAATTTAGAAAGGAGCTTTGTCTGAGTTTGTTTATTTCAGAATATCTTCATTTAACTACATTAGGAGTGTAAATATGGGGAGCGTGGAATTCAGAGGAAATATGCACCTCAGTTTTCGTGGAGGTATAGTGGAAATCAATTTATGAATAAAACCACCTTTAGTCTACCTAGCCGGGATTTAGACATTGACCTGTCTGTCAGGGGTTATCCATAAGTCACGTAGCGCTGTTGAGACGGGTTGATGGGGTTGCTTTAATATCTACTTTGTGTTACACCATCTGAGGGTGGTTACATCACACTTTTATTTTTTATCACCACGTCTTGCTACCTATTTGGGCTATACGCTTATGTACTAACTTACGCTTGTTGTTTTATAGGTGAGGAAGGCTATTTTTATAGAAAGTGTAACTGCATTCACGTGGAAAGCTAGTGGTAAACCATTGCAAAAAAAAACCTCAGTACACCCAACAGAGATTCTAACCCCGATCTCCACACCATCGGCAGTCTAGTCTACTTAGAGAGTAGCGCCTTAGACCATGTGGACACCGAAGTGGGTATTACTATGTTATATTAGCACAGGTCTTATAATTTAAATTCTAATTTTGAAAAAAAGTATTATTGCTCAGCTAAAATATACTTATAGAAAACTTCAAATTATCAGTAGTTTATAGTCTCAAAATCTCCCCTATTAAGTAATGAATTTACTCTTGATGTGAAAATGTACTCAGCATTTGTTATTATTATTATTATTAGCACCTCGTCTTACTACCCGTTCAGGTTATACGCACTTACGCTAATGTGTAATGGTAGGGTGATTGTGAGATGAAATGAAGGACCTACAGTTTAACGTGGAATCCGAACCACGGTGGCGACCTGGTATTCCACACATTCACAAGATATCTTGTCAGAGGTGTAGGAAGGGTTTGGAAATCATATAAATCTGATCAGCATTTGTTGAAGCGGGGATATTTATAGGGGCAAGATAAATGATACATTGTGTTACACGAAGAAAAAGGGGCAGAAAAAAAAGGGCTACGTGAATTATAAATGACCCCTCACGGACAAACTAGAACAAATGATCTTGATGTTCAGTCCGCGTGCACCACTGACGTAGATTGCTAAGCCTTAATGTCTTTTAAATTAAACTAATGATTGACAGGCTTATGTCTCGTCTCTTCTCTTCTAAACAAGAGCTCTCCCATTCATGCGTTACGCAACTACCAAGCCATTCGACACTGTCAGATGAATCAAAATAAATAACTTTAATAACATAATGACCCCCCTCCCCCTACTCTTTTATTGCCTGTAACATGAGTGACATCTAACTTGGGCAGGAAGGGAAGGGGGGAGTATGGTTACCACAAAGAGGTAGCTAAACGTACTATGCTCCCTTCAAGACTGTACAAACTAGAACTACTTGATCTTTAAATTTATATTTACTCTCAAATTTTCACATTTATTTCACGCTCTAAATTTTAATCACATACAAAATACTTTGATTTTGATGAAAAAAAATTCGCTAAGTCTTAATACCCGTATGGGTTAGACACATAATTATATTAATGTGGGTTGGAACGGGACGCGAGAAAAGGCCTATGTTTTTATAGTTTTTATGGCAAAACTTTTTTTGGGGAAAAATAAATCAAATATTTCTCCAGAAGAAACATAGAGTTTTATTTTCTTCACATGTTGATATCAACAGTTGCTGAATATCTGTCATTAGTATGTTGGCATTATCTAACAAGCTTTTTAAATTAAATTAAATTTAATTTAATTTAATTTAATGAATCATGAACATAGCAGCCTTAGACGAGAAACATTTTAAATGATGAGAAAAAGTTGTCATTAAATTCCAGAACACCCTTTACAGATATTCAAGAAATTTTGATATCACCATGTGAAGAAAATTAAATTATATGTTTGTACTGGAGCAGTCGGTGACCTGGTGGTCTAGGGGTAAGGTGTCAGACTTCTATGCTGGCGGCCGGGGTTCAATCCTCGGTCCCGGCACAAATTTATCTGATTTCCAAACCCTTCCTTCACCTCTGACAAGACATCTTGTGAATGTGGGGAATGCCAGGCCGCCACCATGGTTCGGATTCCACGTTAAACTGTAGGTCCTTCATTTCATCTCACAATCACCCTACCATTACATATTAGCGTAAGTGCGTATAACCCGAACGGGTAGTAAGACGTGGTGATAATAATAATAATAATAATAATAATAATGTACTGGAGCAATATTTTATTTATTTTGTCGGAAAAAAGTTTTGCCATAAAAGCTGCAAGAACACTTGCATATTTTCTCTTGCCACCTTAATCTAGTGTAGTAGGAATATTTAAATTACAACTTTAAGGTATATGAACTTACTTTTTCTGTTTAGAAAGAGTGGGAGACCAATATAGGAAAAACTGCCTTAAGTACACACAACTGGGATCCGAACTCCGATCTCCCCGTCACCAACACTCTAATCAAACACGAGAGTGACGCTTAAAACCAGGGGATGGCCACCTTTTTTTGATACACCGGGTTGCATGGGTTTGAAAAAAAAAAAAAAAAAGGTGGTCCAATTAGGGGAAAAATATCGATATAATTGTGTCAACATTTATTCCTCACTAGATAGCTGTTGCCCGCGTGGAAGTTGATTATATACAAATAATAAAATATACATATGTATTTACAGATTAATTAAAAATATTACGTTACGTTGATGACCATAACTTGACCTCAGATCAAAAATAATGCAAGTCCGATACAAACTTTCACCCCCTTTTTCATCCCTTATTAAATAAAATTTCCAAAATTCCTGAAACACGTATTTATTTGTTTTACGTCAATAACCGAAATACAAAATTTTGTTTATGTAACTTTCAAAATGACGGACTTTCATACATATTATCATACATATTATCATCCCCTATTTTGACCCCTTTGGGGTGGAATTTTCTAAAATCCTTTCTTAGTGGGTGCCTACATAACAAAATGAATATACAGTCCGAATTTCATGCTTGTAGCCTTGATAGTTTGCGCTCGGCGATGATGAATCAGTCAGTCAGTCAGTCAGTCAGTCAGTCAGTCAGTCAGGACATGTTATTTTATAAGTATAGATAAAGTAATTGGTTATTATTCTATTTTTATAAATACAGGTGTTTGTTCACTATACCATTTGCCGGCCAGATAAAATCAGTCGGTGGTCATGATCCAGTCGGCGGGCTAACCACTGCTTTAGACGTGCAACCACCTATTATTTGCCTGTATGGTTGTAAAATAAACATTTCTGATGAGACACTGTAACTAAGATCGAGAGGGTTGCATTGGAAGGGGACAGCTGTAACTTCTGTAGCACACATTTGTAAATCAATGGGTTATTTTAGCACCACGTCTTACTACCCGTTCGAATTATACGCCTTTGAATTAATTACACCAATGGGTTAGGGATTAGGAAGGCTTCATTTAAAGATAATACACCCGTTTCTGAGTGGAGGTAGAGTGGAAAAGTATTTAGAAAAAAACAGCCTGAGTGCACCCGAATGGGATCGAGCACCAATCTCCCGGAGTTCAGCAGTCAAGTCCTACATGATAGTAGCGCGTTAGACCATGCGGCCACCGAGACGGGTTTAATAAATGTTATATATAAAAGTTGTTAAAAGGCTTTTCATTACATTTTACATTTGTAAAGTTCATGATTGATTTAGTCGTGTGTATTTATTATCAGTTTTTGTTCATAATTTCGGGTATTTTTTTAAAATTTGAAGTAGCTATTTTTTTAGAATGTCGAGTTCATTTATAAGATTTTTTTTTTTTGTAAGTTTTAGGTTTTCAAAATCCTGAACTTGGTTAGAACTCATTTCTATAATTGTCAGCCTAATTGTAATACATTTATTATCAGTAATTAATTAGATTTATATATCTTAATCCCTCTTATTGATATTTGCTACTTACACTATACTATATGAAGGCCTAGTTTTAATAGAATCGATGAGAATTTCTTTAGAGAGAGTAGATATAAAATACCCTGTGGTGTAAAAAAACCTCGACCTCCCCAGTCAAAGACCAGTACACAACGTTGAACTTAGCCTTATGAACTCTAGAAATACAAACTACTAGATATACTACCTTGTTTAAAGTGTGTACACGTCAAACTATATCTCCTGCAAGTTTCATCAATGACGGATTATACTAATTTAGAAATATTGTAAAATTAATAAATGATTGCCAGATCTTTTTAAGCTTTGCAACATGTTAGGGCCTAGTCCAACTTTAGTACCATCCCAATATATTATTATTATTAGCACCGCGTCTTACTACCCGTTCGGGTTATACGCACTTACGCTAATGTGTAATGGTAGGATGATGGTGAGATGAAATATAGGACCTACAGTGGGATTCGAACCACGGTGGAGATAGATCTGGCATTCCCCACATTCACAAGTTGTGATTAATACACTTCTTGTCAGAGGTGAAGGAAGGGTTTGGTAATCAGATAAATCTGTGCCAGGACCTAGGATTGAACCCCGGACCCCAGCACAGAAGTCCGACACCTTACCCCTAGACCACCATGTAACCGATAACTATTCAACAACTGCTTATATCCCCATGTGAAGAAAATTAAACCATATGTTTATACCGGAGCAATATTTTATTGATTTTAGCCAAAAAGGTTTTGTTATAAAAATTGCAAAAAACATTACCATTTTCTCGAGTTCTCTACATCCCCACCTTAAGTAGGTAGAATAAAATATCCACATGCAACCAATACCATGTTTTCGTCAGACACGACCCGTAATCGAGCCAGGACCCCTTTCAGCCTATGGTCACATATTCTGACCCCTAAGAAACCAACGACGAAGACGACGGCTGAAATCTTTTGTCGGAATTTTTTTTTTTTTGGGCGACCCTGTCTCTGAAAGAATGCATCAGTACCGCGATGCTGCTAGTGTTCTCTGAGATGTGATTGAAGTAACCACTTCCCTCTTAGTTGCTGGCCTCGGACGTGCTCACACTTTCAGTTCCTCTCTGGGAGGAGGTCGGACGGGCATGCTGCTAGGGCTGGGGATGGGTGGAATACATCCCCGCGTCCTCACCGGGAATTTTTTCTTCCCACGACCTCACAGGGGAATTTTCCCTTCCCCACGACCTCACCGGGGAATTGTCCCCGCGAGGGCTTCGTCTCAACGACAAGTTGATTATTAAGATGGGCTGGAAGAGAGAGAAGCTTAGGTCCGCATCTAAGGGTCAAAGGTATTAGGAAGGTTCAATTTAGAGAATGTGCACTCATATTTTCGTGGAGGAAGAGTAATAAACTGCTTAGGAAAAAAACTTTAGTTTTTTTTTTTATCCCGGATAGGTGTACTGATCTCCCAGTCATCGGCAGTCTAGTCTATTGCGAGAGTGACACCTTAGACTATGCCTTCGCCAGAACGAGTATTGAAGAGAATCATATATGATCCAGTAGATATGGTTGGTTTAATTTTTGACACATACTAATCTCAATCATTCTGGAATATCTGTTTTTGGCTTCGCGGAATTTGATTATAGACTTTTTAATTGTTCAATATAAAAAATTTCGGGGATATTACGCAATGACACACATTCAAAAACTGTTGGGTTTACCATATGTATAAAATTGAACTAATGTATCTACTAAAACACGTTTTTTTTTTATAATTTTGGCCAAAAGAATATAAGAACTAAACAACAAATAACTTAAAATAAATGCTACGAAACAGTTGCACAAACTTTCTTTAAGTCAATTTTCCTCATTAAAACAAACAAATAAATTTGTTAATCGCAATACACATTCTTTATATATACATTTTTAATCAAAGTGTTCAAATATGTTTTAACAAATTTCAAAATTTCAAAAATAAGCCATTTGTAAATCATCATAAGATGGCTTAAAATCTTAAAAAATGTAAATATATTATTATTTATCTCGAAAAATTATTCCCATCTACCCAGATTGTACTCAAACTTAAAACCCAATTTCAAAAAATATCAATTTTTTTTGTCGTAAGTAAAATTACCCTTGAATTTATGAATTTAAACAAAATAAACACACGTTTTTATTTATTATGTAAAATATTCCCCCTATGCCAATTTTGAGCAAAATCGTTAAAGCATTTTTTGAATTCAAATTTTACAAAAAATAGTCATCATTAAACTAATTATAATGACAATTAAAAAGTCAAATATACTATATAGTTATTTATAATGTAAAAAATATAACAGATACACAATTTGAACCTAATTGCTAGAACGAGTTTTTAAAATATTTAATTTTTATAAAACAAGTCAATTTAACTACACTTAAAATATTTTTTCCCCATAAAAACAAGTAGTCCCTACACAATTATATTTGTCATCTCAAGCACTCCCCAGATATAAATTTTAATCAAAATTGTTTGGGCCATTTTCAAAAATGTAATCATAGCTAAGCTACCATTTAAGGAATGTTTACCCAAAAAATCTAGTATACATTGTTATTTGGGAGATTAAACGCTCCATAGATATCCATTTTAAATAAATTCGTTAGAGCCATTTTCGAAAAAAAAAATTAATTTAAAAAAATTACTCAGTTGTCCACGTGCCCTATGGGATAGGTGATGATATATTGAGCACAAATATACCAATAGTTAAAAATAGACAACTTAGTGCCTATAGCCATCTCACCTTGATAAGAAAAAAATAGCAAATAAATACAAATAAACAACTGTTGACGAAAGTCAATAGACTTATCTTCTAGTTGTAAAAAAATAGGCACCATCTAAGCTATGAATAGATCTCAAAGCACAGGTCACAGGATAAGGATTCTCAATGATTGATTGATATGTTCTAAAATCTATCATGGATAACCATTTTTTTTAGATCGGTCTAATGTATCGATCTGAATCCCTTATTTATTCTCTCTCTTAGGATTCCGAACAAAACAAGATTGAATCGAAAGAAAACATGGTATAAGTGTAGGAAAATTTGTCTCACTACTTATATAAAATGTTTATTGACTATTAAGAAAACTTTAAAATCAAGCATTGCAATGTTAATTACATGTATGTAATAGAATATACATTACAAAAATTTATTATTATTAGCATCGCGTCTTACTACCCGTTCGGGTTATACGCACTTACGCTAATGTGTAATGGTAGGGTGATTGTGAGATGAAATGGAGGACCTACAGTTTAACGTGGGATCCGAACCACGGTGGAGGCCGTGGTATGCCAAACATTCACAAGTTGTGATTAATATACGTCTTCTCAGAGGTGAAGGAAGGGTTTGGTAAGCAGATGAATCTGTGCTGGGACCAAAGATTGAACCCCGGACCCCCAACACGGAAGTCTGACACCTTACCCCTAGACCACCAGGTCACCTACTTATATATATATATATATATATATATAAAAGGATGAAGGAGACACGGATGAGTGGCAAAGCACCTCTTCTCCCCCTGGCTCACCCCTCCCCCACTGAAATGGAAAGATCGATTCAATGCACTCCATTATTTGGCTAAATCGATATATCACCTCTTTATCTAAATCGATCCTTGAGAATCGATTCTAGGCCCATGAATTGAACATACCGCCACTAAATATGGCAGCACGATAAAGTCCATCACAGATAACTTTTTTTTTAACACAGACAAAATGGACCAAACGTTGTGAGAATCAGCAGATGAAATGGAAGGTAAGATACAAAATAACGTATCACGTTTAGAAAAAACTTCATTCACTAAGACACGTGCGGTGTAATCGGAGATATCGAAACAATGGTCATTAATATTACGTCCCGTAAAGATGACGTCATCTTAGTTTTTATCGGGTATGCAATTGTCACTTGTCACGCGCGTCTTGGCTGTCACTTTTTTTTCATTTATTTTCATTTATTGGATGTATATAACATGTAGTTTCGGAATCGACTGATTATATCAGCACACGAGAATTTCTTTGAGCGAGAGTGAAATGACCTACCAGTTTTGCCGGTCAGAGGTATTTCCACATACCTTCCAGGGTTCTTTTACATACCACAAAGGACATGGACCGACGGATTTACCTCCCCATCAGAAGGAAGTTGTACTACGGATTTTTATCATACAAGAAAAATCCGTCGGTCTCCAGTCGGGTTTGAACCAACAATAGTATAGTCCTGAAACGAGAATTTTACCCTAAAACCGCAGAGGTCGACGTCATTTTGTTGTTCTACCACCACAGAAGTGACAACTTTGATCTGAGCGTGTTGCTTTTGAGGAGACTTGGTCAAAATAATTGAGGAATAAGGTCAGATATAACAGCAGTTGGGTTGGTTGTAAAGACCAAGGTTCAAACCCTATCATATGCTGTAAAATGATTTATTTTGGCGCGTTTTTATTCTCTTCAAGGGACAATGACGCAAGGTTCTTCTAAATAAATAATCTCTTGCATTACTCTAGTGCTACCCAATATCCATTCTCATCACTGAATAAATTAAGCGCGCCACATACTAGAGCGTTTAACCACGTTCCGAGCTATTTTTAATGAAGGCGCATCAGAAGGCTTAAAGTCGCTTGGCCTTGCATTTGATAACCAATGTAAGTTAGCCTAAAGTCATTTGAACTAATATCTATTAACATACATAAAAACCCGCCTCGGTGGCGTAGTTGGCTAACACGCTTGTCGTGTTGAGCTCGACCGCCGAGGACGGGGAGATTGAGGTTCGAATCTCGGTCGGGTGAACTGGGGGCGGTTTTTCCTAAATGCCTTTTCACTCTCCCTCCACACAAATGCGGGTTCACTTCCTCTAATTCAACCATCCCAATTCCCAATCAAATAGCGTAATTAGTACTTAAAGCGTATAAACCGAACGGGTATAAGACGCGGTGCTAAATAATAATAATAAAAAACACATACATAAATATTAATTTCGTCAAAAGTGGCCTAATCTTTAGGCAAAGGACTTTCGATCAACTGACGTGTGCTTGTTTTTAACGTATTCCACAATAGCTTGTTCTATTATCAATATCAAATAAGGTTTAAATATTTAAGATTGTTATTTCAAATACTTAAATTTAAAATAATATGGTTCAAACATATCCCTAATGGGTCTTTAGTGTTGGCCGGAATATCCGTTGTTTTTTAACCATTTTAAAGCAGATCTTTACGGTAGCATGAAAAGAAACACGAGTTATAGTGAAAATTTCAAGTTCTGACAAAAAAAACATTTTGATTAAAAATAAATCAAATATAGTTTCAGCAGATAAGTTTTTTTTTCCTGAGATGAGATATTTTTAGCACTTGGTTTTACTACCTATTCCGGTCATACGCACTAATTTACGCTATTAAGATAGGTCTAAAGAATATTTAATATAGATAAAGAGTACCCGCATGTGTGTGGAGATAGAGTGGAAAACCGTTTAGGAAAAACCATCATTAGCACACCTGACAAAAACGTAAACTTCGATCTCCCCGTCATCGGTAGTTTAGTCGAACACGAGAGTGACGCCTTAGACTATCCAGCCACCTATGTTCAAATCAGGCGAGGTCCAAACCAAATGTTTAAAAACTGTTGAGATTAAATTACATAGAAAAGAACAATAAAGTATCTACTGGATTAATATTTTATTTATTTTTACTAAAAAGTATATATTTTTTTAGTATATAAAACTGCAACAATACAGAACTTAGCTCACGTTTTCTTCCATATCAAATTAAAAGGTAGAAGATCACATTCAAATGTCGATTTATGTAGAACATAGTAAGTAGTAATAATCATTATAGTTTTTAAGAAATTAAATAAATCTTCTCATAAGCAGATGAAACTGTTTCCCCTTTTATTTTATTTTTCTTTTTTAAAAAAAAATAATTTATCCTTTTTTTTAACATATAAAACTATATTTCAGGGAATAAAATGTTGGTGAACTTATTAGTGGCCCCAGTCGAAATAAGTTAATCTCTTTACAGCTTTTTACCAAATACAAATTTTCATACACGGTTTACGGGATGAAGAAGTTTTGATTCTTGTTTATATTTGATGTATTTTTAAATAATAATAATAATTCTGGAAAAAACATCTTTAAAAAAGTCACACAAAAGTCAATATTAGGTTAAGCACAGGTATAGCTATAAACTTGGTAGAAACAACAGGTTTTCACATTGGCATATTATTCAAACTACTCAAATTACTTATTTCCAAAATAAAAAAATAAAAAATAAAACTAAAGAACAACTTTAAATGTAAAATATTTTTATTTTATCAAAGCTTTAACTGCTGGCTGTAGATTAAATTGGAAGTGTTACTAAGACATTTTAATAGCTTGACTATTTTATTAATACTATAATGCAACTCTATAAAAAATATAAAAATAGTTTAAACTATAAACTATATAGGCTATAGTAAGAATTTGTTAGAAGAACTTGTAAAAAAATACGAATTTCTCTATTTTTGCTGTCAATCTTGGTAAAATTTTACTTTAATATTAATTATATTTCAAAGGTATCTATAGATAAAATATATTTCAGAAGGAACAATTCAGATCACATGACGACATATTAATATATGAAGATATTATATTTTATTAACTGTGATAAAAATCCATTTTTATCGAAATTGGACTGTATATCGGCCTAATATTGAAGTGTTCGACATGAAAATTAAAATAGAATAATTTTTTTTAGAGGGGAAATTTGTTTGAGGATGGTTTACTGATTATCTCTCTTTATTTTAATTATTTGGTTCAAAATGGGTGCATCTGTTAAGTTGTATACATTATAAATAATGATCTATGTGTATCTAATAAAAGAAAATCATTTCATAGTGGCTTACTGATGAAAGATTTTTGTAAAAATTTTAATTTTGTTGGTAAATATTCTCGAAGATTTCGTTGAAATTTCGAAGTTGTCCTTAAATATTGAGTTCAAAATGGGTATCTGAGAACAGTATTTTACTATAACTAAGAATAGGTTTTAAAATTAGTTTGAGATTTGTTAAAACTTGTTTATTGTATTTAATCAGTTTAACAAGTTGGTGCGCTTGTTATTATAAGGAAAAATTTTATAGTCCCGACGTTACAAATATTCCAATATTTTTTGAATTTTATATGAAATTCTATATTTTTCCCAGACATAAGAACATAAGATCTACATGTGTTTTCTTTGTGCTTTCGGTTTTAAAATTATGTATTTATAGGATGAAGGTATTTTTAAAGTACAGTAATAAACTTTTGACGATTTTTTTTTTCATCGCAGCGTCTTCTAACTGTTCAGTTATACTTTTATATGATATTACTCTAATTGGGGAGAGATGAAAAATCAAGCATTTTAAAGATAATCTGCTCGCATTTGTGTGGAAGGAAAGTGGATAAAACTACTATGAAACAGCAACATCGGTAGACCAAGCCGGGATTTGAGCCTCTTCCTTACCGTCATCAACAGGATGATCAAACACGAGAGTTACGCCTTAAACCATTTGGCCACTGAAGTGGTCTATAAGTAATTAAGTTTATGATATTTACATATTAATATTTATAAATATGTAAGTACAGAACTTCTTGTAAGGATACTCGCTTTGCTCGTTGGGGGCTACGCCCTCAAACCCCCCCATTAGTTCTCTTTGTAAGTGGATGTAAACTAACGTAATTCCAGAGCCGTTTTTTGATAGGTCTTACCGTTTAGCCACAAGAGACCTCCAAAGAAAGGTCCGCACTGACTTTAAAGTTGCTCCGACATTATTTTTTTCTGAGGTTTCAAATTTTTTTTTTTTACTTTTTGGAATTTTCCAGTCAGTTACAGGCTAGAAGCTATAAGTTGGCCAAATTTCAAGTTTCTAGTTCATCTGGAAGTGGGTAAACATTAATGTCAGTGAGTGAGTCAGCCATGTGGCTTTATAATATATATATATATAAACAGTATTTTATATATATATAGTATAATATATATATAAACAGTATTTTATATATATATATATATATAGTATAATATATATATTATTCACGCTTCACTTATCTTGCTCTTTATATAGCTAAAATTATATTACCATGTTTTTTAATAAATTAAGTAGGCCAAGTATATATTATTTTAAACATAATTATAGATACACCAAATTTTTAAAATTATATTAATACTGTATCCCTATAGGACTGTTAATTAAATGGATTTGATCACTTTTGCCACATGAATGTATATAATATTATCAAATAAGAGATATACTGTATAGACAAGATCCATGGTGTAATAATAATCTAAGTCCCAAGGAACCACTCGCGCAATAGACTGGACTGCCAACGATTGGGAGATCGGGGTTTGAGTCTCAGTCCGGTGTGCTAAGGGTGTGTGTGTGTGTGTGTTTTTTTTCCACTAAAGAGTTTTCTACTCTTCTTCCTCGAAAAGGTAGATACACTTCCTATAAATTCAACCTTCCTCATACTAAATAGATTATCGGAATTTAGTACATAGGCGTGAAACAGGAATGGATAGAAAGAAGTGGTGCTAGATATAGGCCTCACACCCGCACCCTACTCTCCCCTTATATACTGTACATTTTTATGTGTGTACAGTGTAGATGTGTACAGTATAGCCTATACATATTATAACACTATAAAGCCACAATGCTGACTCACTATCTGACATTAATGTTTACCCACTTCCAGATGAGCTAGAAACTTGAAATTTGGCACACTTATAGCTTCAAGACTGTAATCGACGAGAAAATTCCAAAAAGTTTAAAAAAAAAAAAAATTTGAAACCACAGAAAAAAAAAAAATGATGGAGCAACTTTAAAGATTGTGCGGACCTTTCTTTGGAGGTCTCTTGTGGCTAAACGGTAAGAACTATCAAAAATACGGCTCTGGAACTACGTTAGTTTACATCCACTTGAGAATAAAACTCATTGGGGGTTTGGGGGCGGAGCCCCCAATGAGAAAAGCTACTACTGTGTATATATGAATAGTATAAATATGTAAGCACAGTATATAAAATAATATCAGGGTAAATATATATATTATATTGTACATTTATATATACTGTACAAATATACTGTACACATGTCTATATTTATATTAACCTCTGACAGAATCGACTCCTGAACAGAGGATTTTTAAATTCGGTGAAATATATATCGCAGTTTTTGTGAATTTGAATGAAGCGGATGGACCTTGTTGGGATGCATCAACATACATCAACAGTATGTAAATCAACCCTTGCTGGGTTTATCTATGCATACATATCCCACACACACACATATATACAGGATCCATTGTGATGGGAGCTACACATACACATGGCGAGAGAGAGAGAGAGATATGGTGCGATGCGAGGTGCCGTGTGTGACGGAAAGGAACCTATATGACCATGGCTGCTGGATCCAGATAATACTCAGTGGATAAATGGCCTAAGTGACATCATAAGCCCCATCTAACTGATTTAAGACTGGAACTATTAATCTAATAATAAACACTTTAATCTGATTTAAATTTTAAGTTAAACTTTACCTCCATCAGTTAACCACACACCCGCTTCGGTGGCCGCAAGGTCTAAGGCACTTATCTCGCAGTAGACTAGACTGTTTATGACGAAGAGACAGAGGTTTGAATCCCGGTTGGGTTTATTAAGGGTGGTTTTCCCTTAATGTTTTTATACTATCCCTTTAGGCAAATGAGGGTACACTTCCTCTAAATATAACCTTACTAATCCCTAAAGCCATTACCGTAATTAGTACATAAGCGTATAAACCGAAAGGGTAGTAAGACGGTAAGACGTGGTACAAAAAAAAGTAGGCTCACTGACTAAACTTCAGGTTCTTTAAATCTGGTTTGCTGATGGTGGGGTGGTAAGAGTTCGAATCCATGTCAAATTGAGGGCAGTTTTCCCCAAATGGTTTTCCACTTTCCCTTCTCGTAAATGCAAGCACATTTCCTAAAAAATTTAACTCTCTTATTTCTTCTCCTATTAGTGTGATCAAAATGCCTATCGCACGGATGGGTATTAAGACACGAACGTAGCTAATTGGGAAAAGGGGGTAGGATTTTTTAGGTGTGGTTGTACTTTGTAAACAGAGGTTTGTTTCAGCAATCGGTTTTGTTGTAATTAAGATAATAAATCAACATTTTTAAATACTCTTCGCACAACAATATATTTTTTTTTTAATTTTTGACCGCGTCTTACTACCTGTTGAGGCTGTACCCATTTATAAAAATTACTCTAATGAGCTAGAGATGATAAAGAAGCATTTTATATGTGATATACTTGCATTTGCGTGGAAGGAGAGTAGAAAACCATTTAGGAAAAAAAAATACCCTCAGTAGACCCGACTGAGATTCAAACCCTCGTCATTGTCTGTCTAGTCTACTGCGACAGTAGTGGCTTCCTTATACCACGCGTCCACTGAAGTGGCTTGGAGAGTAAAATAATAATATATAAGATGAAACCATAAGGTTTGAAAATATAAATATAATAAATAAATTTACAGTTAAATTACAAGAATATTGCTATTAATTTACTTGGTAGATAAATAATAGATTAGCATCAAAAAGTATTCCTCATTATTATATTATAAGTTATTTAGTTAATAAAATATTAGATTATCTTAAATACAGATTTCAATATTATTATTAATAGGTCTTTAATTAGGCCTACTAATATCCTACAGATAACTATTAAAAATGACAATTATGAGTACTGTGACAAAAATCCCTCTTCTCCCAAATCCTGCCTAATACGCACATCAATATTCATAAAGGGGGCGTGTCCCAGTGCTAATGAAGTGGTCAATGTACCTCCCTCAGGTGAAGTGACCTGAGCACCAGCCCTGTCTCACCCCCCGCCAACGCTAGGGGTGGTAAGGGCACGAGGTAGTTGTATTTACGAGATGATGCCCCCTCCTCCACACACACACACACACACACACACACACACATCCTCTCCCCCTTTTAACCCACACCCTATTTTCCATCCACATCAAGTGGACTGAAGGTACACTCTGATGAGATCAAATATAAACACTTTCCTCATTGGTGAGGCAAGGCGTGTTGTGTTGTCTGGATGTGCTGAGCTTTGTTAAGGTGGGGATGTAGGGGACGCGAGAAAAGGTAAGTGTTTTTGCAGTTTTATATCCAACCACCCTCCTCGCTAACGTGGTTAGCTAACGCACTAGTTACGTGTTGAGTTAATACTGCCGAGGATCGGAAGATAGAGGTTCGAATCTGTTTCGTGTGAACTGGAGGTGGTTTTTCCTAAATTCTCCCCACACACAAACACACACACTCTTCCCCCCCCCCCCACTCCCCCAATAGCTGGGGATTATTTTTTGAATGAAAATTCTTGAAACATGCAATTTTTAGTTAAAAGTTAAATATTTTATATAGAGTTTTGTTGTTCTTTTTTTTCTCGTGTCTTATCTGAGAAAAACAGATATAACCTAAACTATTATTATTATTATTATTATCCTTCTTATTACCCGTTCGGGTTATACGCACTTACGCTAATGTGTAATGGTAGGGTGATTGTGAGATGAAATGGAGGACCTACAGTTTAACGTGGAATCCGAACCACGGGGGAGGCCTGGCATTCCCCACATTCACAAGCTCTGATTAATACACGTCTTTTCAGAGGTGAAGGAAGGGTTTGGCAATCAGATAAATCTGTGCCGGGACCGAGGATTGAACCCCGGACAACCCAGCACAGAAGTCTGACACCTTACCCCCTAGACCACCAGGTCACCTACAATTAGCAATCAATTATATAAGATATATTATACTATTATATTATCAATTTTTAAATGGGATTTATTTATTGTTGGCTATATTTTTCAAAAGGTGTTGTGGGTACTGAGGTAAAGTTTTGTTTTAGGTTTGGGGGTGGAGTTCCCCTCCAAGGATTCTTAGCGCCAATAGTGACAAACCAGTAAAAAAAAGGTTGGCCACTCCTGTCCTATGGTGTACCCTAGACAACGTTTTGTGCCAACAGCGCGACTAATAGTCTACACATAAGGCGACTTAACCTGGATGTCCAAGTCCCTCCCAGTCATAGGTGCTGTAAGATAAAAAAACAAAACACATACACCATGTATTTCTACGGGTAGTGTGCTAAATCTGGGAGATATCAACATTATTATAGTGCAGTGGATAAATACATCAAATAGAAAGTAATTTTTCTTCTTTACATCCCTATCCGGATAATATAGACATTGGCCAGCAAGACTTGCAATAAAGTTGAAAACTATTTTGTAATAATAATAATAATAATAACCGTGTCTTACAAACCGTTCGGGTTGTACGCTTACGTACTAACTACGCTGATGGGCAAGGAATTGATAAGGTTGAATATATAAAGGAAGTGAACCTACATTTGCGTGGACAGAGAGTGGAAAAATATTTAGAGAAAACCGTTCCCAGTTCACCAAAATCGAGATTCGAACCTCTATCTCCAGGTTCTCGGCAGCCTAGCTCAACACGAAACAAGTGCGTTTACCTATCTACGCCACCGAGGCGGGTGAACATTTTACAAAATTAAGCACAATTCAATACGTATCCCCCAACAACCTTAGCAATGAAGACAATAGAGCCGGTTCATACAGTGAAACACTGGCGTCTACTTAGTAAAATGACAGCTCAGTATAATTGAGCCGCTATCACCTCAACGATAAGGCTCTCTGTCTGTATTAATGGGATATTTTATTTTTGCTTGCTCAAGCAGTGAGGTCATAATATTGAAACAAAATGAGTAAAAATTAAGACTTTCAACTAGCATTCAAACGAGATATCAATGTGCATCGTAATTAACTTAAACAGTCACTTATTCATTAATCTGTTATTTTGATTGCATCTAACACCAATACAGAAACATGTATAAAATATAATTCCAAAATACAACATAATAGTTCGCGATAAAAAATAGGCCTTCACCAATATAAAATAAAAGTATTTAATAGAAATAAAGCATAATGTATTAGACTACATTAATTCACAAGTGGGCCCTAAGACTTTTGTAATATTTTATATATACCAGTCAGTGTGGAATAAAATTTAAACTTAGAAAATAAGTAAATATACCTTACCGGATAAATGAGTGATGCCTGAATAATTGAAATCGAGAAATATAAGAGCTAAAAATTGATACTATTTTTGGTGTGGTGGAAAATTGCAATTTTGCAAGCACGTAATAGAACCATATTAGATAACCAAATAAGTCTTAACATTTTCTAATTTGGAATGTGGGAAGAGTTAGGGGTAAGATAGGGGTAGAATAACTCGAAACCCCCCAAAGATATTAGAAAGTCTACCTTTCAGGGTAGAAGAAAATTTGGATCTGGCAAGTTGGTAGAAAAGAAAAATCACTCAAGATAACATAAATATTGTAATGTGTGTAATTTAACACAAGGTGTCCAAGAAATGGATGAAATATGGAAGGGAGCTAAGGGGGAAGGGTGTCATCTAAATTTATAAACTGAAAGAAACAAATTTTATCCTTTCCGAGCAAACATTACATTCGTTTGGTGCATTATTTTTGTGTGTTAGGGAAGATTTTTTTTCAAAGATTTAATTTATTTTTTATTCATTGATTGCATTAATTGCCTTGGATTGCCATAGCTAGTTTAAGAGCAAGAAGCAACTTAAAAATGTTGGTCACCTGCTGTTTAACGTCCTAATTTGATATAGTTTTGATGCAGCTTACCCGTGAGAATAACGGGGTCAAGTAGGTAATTCTTTTACAAACTACCCGCTTCGGTGGCGTAGTTGGCTAACGTTCTGGTTTCGTATGAGCTAGCCTGCCGAGGATGGGGAGATCGAGGTTAAAATCTCGGTCAGTCGAACTGGGAGAGGTTGGTTTTTCCTAAATTATTTTCGACTCTCCCTCCACGCCAATGTGGGCTCACTTCCTCTAAATTCAACCTTCCCAATTCCTAACCCATTGTCGTAATTAGTACTTAAGTGTGTAAACCGAATGGGTAGTAAGAAGTGATGCTAAATTAAATTAATTTATTTTACAAATTACGTTACACAAGTCCACACTTATCTAGTAAAATTGCTAATTGAACGTGGTAACTTACTATATAATATAAAGAAAAACATTGATCTGAATTGAATAAGATTTTTTAAATAATAAGAAAAAAATTATTATCAATATTATTAACACTTATAGAGGTTAAACAAACATAAACATTTAAAACGGCTTTCTTCTTTTTTTGATCTCTGTAAAATTGCCTCTAATATCCCACAAGTCCAAACTACTGGTAGTAAGTAGTCTGATCCAAGGTCATAGCGAGTCAATAATTTAAGGGGGGGTGGGTTGATGGGCACATACCCCATTTGCCAGAGGCTAGAAAAAATTCTGATTGATAAACAGGTCTAGAAACTATCAGAAATGTTTTATGGCTAAATAGACCCTTAACTGCCGAAGGCTGGTAAAAATTATAGATATTAAACACCAGCTCTCAAAAGTGCTTTTTTTTTTATGGTAACACAGCCCCTAATTTGTACTTGTACCTTAAATTTGATTTTGTTTGGTACCATAAATAAAGCCAAACCCGTTTTGTTCATAAAATTTCGAGGGGTGGGGTTAACGCCCCTTACCCCCCCCCCCCACCAAATACGGTTTTGTTCTGCTCATTACAAAAAACAGTTGATACCTACAGCTTCTCCTGATTCATTGCGATTTTTAAACAGTTTTTTGATAATTTTAAGTTTTGAAAATGAAATAGAATCAAAGCTGTGCAGACTGGGGGGAAATTGGTCGATAAGGTATGAATTGATTTTAAATTGATCAGAAAGATAGCAAGTTTTATAATTGTTGCAGATAAACAAGACATGGTATCTCTTAAAAGAAGGTTGATCAACTCATAACAAAATCTTTACGAAAACAACATTATTATTATATTATATTATTATTATTATTTTTATTTATTAGTACCACGTCTTACCACCCATTCGGTTATACGCACTTACGCTAATGTGTAATCGTAGGGTGATTTGTGAGATGAAATGGAGGACCTACAGTTTAACGTGAGATCCGAACCACGGTGGAGGCCTGGCATTCCCCACATTCACAAGATGTCTTGTCAGAGATGAAGAAAGGGTTTGGTAATCAGATAAATCTGTGCCAGAACTGAGGATTGAACCCCGGACCCATCACAGAAGTCTGACACCTTACCCCTAGACCACCAGGACACCCATCAACAACATAGATGATGAACACACTGGAGCCTAGCGAGTACGACAGCTGAAGAAAAGTAGAAACATAACCGCGCATGCGTTAATAGAACAATGTGCCACACTCAGTCTTTTTTACTTTATCACATCAAGATAAAGTATTAGAATCGTGAGAAAAAAATATATCTTGAGATTATTATAAATCTTTACGTTTTAAGTAAACACGAATAAATAAAATGGATTTTTCAATTCTCTCACACTGTCTATCTGTCTATCTATCTATTTCCATAGATCCAAAACAATTGTATGGATTTGGTTCAAAATTGATATCTTTATTTTATAGGTCTGTACCGCAGAATGTTTTTTTAAATTTTGACCTTAGTCTCAAATTAAGGGTAGCTTGCTGTTGAGTGATTTTTTTCGAATTTCACATTTTTCCAAAATGGTACAACGATTTGATTCAAAATGCGTTTAAAGGATTTGCTTTACATGAGAAATATAATGGGTTTTTGGGCAAAATTTCGTTGAAGGGTAGTTTATTGGTGGGAAATTTTTGAAATATTTTGAACATAGTTCTAATGATTTTGTTCAAAATGTATATCTGGGTATTTTGTGGTAACTGTGTGTTTTTAGGGTAGAAACTCATTTATGACTAGTTTACTGAAGACTTTTTTCTCAAAATAATGGACTATTTAAAAAATGGTCTTTATGATTTTGTTCCAAATGCATATCTAGGGAGTGTTTGACATTAAAAATAGCACTATACTTTAGTAAGTGCGACAGTGAACTTTTTAAGTTCATAATACCAAAGAATAATTAATGAAGTATAGAAGATAAAATATTTACTCCAATATAAGTGTGAAAGTGTTCCTCAATTGAAGATTTCATTACTAACAACATTTTCTATGTAGGCTATAGCGTTTCGTATTTTGGGGACCCCTCATGAGAATTTTCGAGATCACCAAGAATTCCTTTACCCTTTTTTGGTTAGAGGCTACCTTCCTGCAAACTGTCAGCTTCCTAGATCTTGTGGCTTTTGAAACTTTTCAACTTAAATTATTAATTATTAATTTTATTATTAATTTTTCCCACTCATGTACCTTTTTGGCCACCACATATTCCTGAACTTTATGGGCTAGGAACTACCTGCCTGCAAAATTTAACTTACTGGGTATCTTGAGCTTCAAGAGTATTTCGATTTTATTTTTCTTAAACTACTCTTCCCCTCCCTCCCCCCTCATTTTGCAGGGCCCCTTGGGCTTTTTCTTTAACCAAATACTCCTGCACCCTTTTGGGTTAGGAGCTACTTGCCCGCAAAATTTCACCTTCTTAGGTCTTCTGAGCGTTGAAATGTTTTCTACTTGGGTTTTTGGAAGCCTCCCCCCCCTAAGGAATTTTTGCTCGCCATGTATTTCTGCAAACTTTCAGATTTGGGGATATTTGCCTAAAGAGTTTCAGATCCATAGGTCTGGTTTTCGAGATTTCTTTGGCTGAATAGAAAAACTGGTAAGTATTATCGGGGATATATCGTTTTGTGTGAATGTGGGGAATGCCAGGCCTCCACCGTGGTTCGGATTCACGTTAAACAGCAGGTCCTCCATTTCATCTCACAATCACCCTACCATTACACATTAGCGTAAGTGCGTATAACCCGAAGGGTAGTAAGACGCGGTGCTAATAATAAAATAAATAATATATCGTTTTGCCATTAAATTAAAATATATTCAGTTTTTAAACAATATAGGTTGGCAACATTTGTAATGATTCTAAACTAAGGGTAATGAATCGACATTATTATGCAACGTACCATCCCTGATAATTCTGAAGTGTGGCCTGTGTGTGTTACAAAGTTTTTTATGAAGATTATTTTCTACTTTCAGCGATATCAGCACAAC
Source organism: Timema cristinae (assembly GCA_039000515.1). NCBI lineage: Eukaryota > Metazoa > Arthropoda > Insecta > Phasmatodea > Timematidae > Timema > Timema cristinae. The sequence continues at coordinate 36,863,610 of JBCFYV010003508.1, read as the reverse complement.
ACTCTATGAAAGATCCCCCTTCTTCTACTTCCAGCATTGACAGCATTCCACTGTGATTGTACTATATTTCAACTTTACTCTGCAGCTAGTAGATATCTTTAGACTTGCTTCGGTGGCCACATGGTCTAAGATATCACTATCGCGTTAAACTAGACTGCAGATGACAGGTAAATCGGGGTTTGGATCATGATCAAGTGTATTGAGAGTGGTTTTTCCAAAATTGTTTTCCACTCTTCATCCACGCAAATTCGGGTGCACTAAACCAAAATTCAAACCTTCTCATCCCTAACTCATTAGCGTAATTAGTACATATACGTCTGGCATCGACTGGTAGTAAGACGCGGTGCTAAAAAAAAATCTTATAAAAATAATTTTAAGTTGATTCTAAATATTATTATTATTATTAGCACCGCGTCTTACTACCCGTTCGGGTTATACGCACTTACGCTAATGTGTAATGGTAGGGTGATTGTGAGATGAAATGGAGGACCTACAGTTTAACGTGGAATCCGAACCACGGTGGCGGCCTGGCATTCCCTTGATTCTAAAGCCTTGCCTGCACATTATGTTTTCACTCGTTAACTTTTTATCAACAAATATTGAGTCTTTGATGATATACATAAACAAAAATTGGGTTGTTTGTAAAATAATTGTTTACCCATAGTAAAATATAAATGACTGAAAAAAGAATTTTTTTAAAAATTTTCTTAGCTGTTCTTTCAACCAAAATAAAGACTATAGTTCTAATCTCTTCCGTGAAGTGTAGTGGAGGAACTAGGCTATTGCTGTCGGACTACTTTTCTTCGTGGAGGAAATAATAATAATATTTAGCACCGCGTCTTACTACCCGTTCGGGTTATACGCTTTAAGTACTGATTACGCTAATGGATTAGGAATTGGGAAGGTGAATTAGAGGAAGTGAACCCGCATTTGCGTGGAGGGAGAGTGGAAAACCATTTAGGGAAAAACCACCCCCAGTTCACCCGACCCGAGATTCGAACCTCGATCTCCCCGTCCTCAGCAGTAGGGCTTAACACGACAAGCGCGTTAGCCAACTACGCCACCGAGGCGGGTGTGGAGGAAATAGACACCTCTCCTGTGATACGTATTCTAATCAGGATTTGTGGCCAAAGAGTGGAAAACTATTTAGGAAGAATATTCACTCAATACAACCTCCTAAGATTCAAAACCAACAAACCTTACGTCACCAAAAAAAAGCAAACATATTACCACGTGCTTATCGATGCGTGTTTTCATGTTTTATCGTGAATAAAAAAACACCCACAAATATACATGATACTAAATAATACTACCTAATAAATAAAAGCTTGTTAAGGTATTATTTAATCTTACTTTCAAAAAACTATCAAGAATAATATAATTATAAAAACCATCGTTTTATAGCAATATATATTCGGTAAAAGCCAACATACATAATCAATAAAACATTCGTTATGAAACTAGTTTTTTTTTCATTTTTTTTATTTTTTTTTCAGAAACTAGTTTTGTATGATTTGTGATTATACAAACAAGAATGTTGTCTTAAGTGGTCGGCGTTTTCTTTTTTGTGGGACAAGTTTTGAAATGTTTTACGCCATTACAATAACTTACATCTGTTGTCAAAATTATCTCGAACGTCATTTCTAGGCCTGCACTTATATGGGACAAGTCATAAGACAGAGACTTTTTGAGAGAAAAAACAGAAACGTGTTTTTTTTTATTGAATGGTTCACGTTTTAATTCTGGGTTTAAACTGGTTGTTACATTTTATTTTTCATCTAGAGGTCAAAACTGGGTTTAAAAACGAGCTTTATTAACCCATTATTTGAGTAAATAGTAGCTCCTTATAGTCTAGTTAGTTGGGTGGTTAGAAGGTCGACCACACGTTCGGGAGAACTGGTTAGAACTCTTTTTAAGTCTTTGGTGTGTATTAAAAATCTCATTTTTTTAAAAATCTTTCACCACAGATCTAATATATGTACAATTTAGTATAACAAAATGTAAGTTATCACAAAAATAAAGATCAAAAGGTTTTTAACTGATAAAAAAACTGTTAAATTGACGGTTGTTAAAATAATATGTAAACATGTTAGCAGGCGGTTTGAAAATATGATACACATGATACCCTCATGTGTATAAATAACAAGTAACTTAACAACATGGGTAGTCGAATTGTCAACACCGCTACTCTCGGGTTCAAATCCCAGCTTGGAGTATTTACTTTTTTTTAGTACTGCATCTTACTACCCAATTGGGCTATACACCTATGTACTAAATACACTAATGGGTTAGGAATTAGGAAGGATTAATTTATAGGAGATGCAACCACATTTTCGTGGAGAGAGAGTGTAAAACCATCTAGGGGAAACCACCCTCAGTGCACCCGACCGGGATCAAACCCCGATCTCTCAATTTTCAGCAGTCTAGCTTAACACGAGATTAGTGTGTTAACCACGCGGCCGCCGAAGCGGGTTGGAGTCTTGTAAATATTATTATTATTTGTAGTATTTAATGTGAATTTTCTGAACCGACTAATTATATCACCACACGACATTTAAACTAACTTAAATCTAGAACAAACACAACATCCAGCCCCCTGCCAATCACTAGACATCATTGTTTCACAAATAAATTTGTTTGACATGCCGGGAATCAAACCCGGGTACCTTAACTTAGTAGGTAGACACGCTTCCTATTAAGCTAAGCTGTTGGTCCAGCCTCGTGCACTGAACGTTTAATAGTATTCCACTATCACGCCATGCAAATGCAGTTACATCTCCTCTAAATTCTACATTATTAATCACAAGGCCATGTGTACACAGGCTACAAATTGTCTAAACACTTTTTTTTCGTCGCTACCTTACTGGCCGGCAACTGCAAAGCTACAGATGAACGACGAAACAGTCGCGTCGTTGGTGTGTGTGTGTGTGTGTGTGTGTGTGTTTTAGAGGGAACATATTTGTTGCCAGGAAAAACAAAATTCCATAAACTTCTATTGCATCCCTTATTCATCATGAACGTAGTAGAAGAAGGTGCTATTTTTGCTCTTGTAGCCTGGAATAAAAAATGACAAGGACACGAACGTTAATTTTAGATACACCCCATTTAGAGTGTATTATCATCATCATCATTAGTAGTAGTAACCGCGTTTTACTACCCATTCGGGTTATACACACTTGTGTTAATGATGGTAGGGTGAAATGGAGGACCTACAGTTTAACGTGGGATCGAACCATGGTGGAGGCCTGGCATTCTCACACATTCACAAGTTTGATTAATACACGTCTTGTCAGAGGTGAAGGAAGTGGTTTGGTAATTAGATAAATCTGTGCCGGGACCGAGGATTGACCCGGACCCCGGAACGGAAGTCCGACACCTTACCCCTTAGACCGACTGTACATATAGGCTAACCCCATAAGTGTAGATTTGCGCATGCGAATGACAGGTAGTAAAACGTGTTGTTAAAAAAAATATATTTAAGAGCGTAAAGGGAGTGGAAAAGCTCAAATCTCAGTTTGGTACAGTTGAGTGAGGGTGGTTTCCACATGGTATTTTTAATGTGGGGGCTTTCCATAATCCTACTGTACTCTATGCAAATGCGGGCGCGCTTTATCTAAACAACCTTCTCTGTCCCCATTAAGTTATAAGAGGTTTTTTTTTTTACTCTCTCTGGCTATTCACATAGGGTATTTGCAACAACAAAAAATTATAATAATATTTACACGCGTCTTACTACCCGTTCGGGTTATACGCTTTAAGTACTAATTACGCTAATGGATTAGGAATTGGGAAGGTTTAAGTAAAGGAAGTGAACCCGCATTTACGTGGAGTTAGAGTGTAAAACCATTTAGGAAAACCACCCCCAGTTCACCAGACCGAGATTCGAACCTCGATCTCCCTGTCCTCAGCAGTCGAGCTCAACAAGACAAGCGCGTTAGCCAACTACGCCAACGAGAACAAAAATTAGTAAGGTATAATTTAGTATAAATGTACCCCCATTTGCGCGAATTAGGTTAGGAAAATAATTGAGGTAGATTAAAATCTCGATACACTTGTTGGTATTCTAGCTCTTGACCTCTACGTAACCTTGAAACCGCGCAGAAAGATATCCTCGTCATTGTCCACGTGCCCATTTCGGCGAAAATATATTAAATACGAAAATATTCTCCAAGAAAATTATGTCGCCTTGTAATAATTTGATGTATTTATTGATGTATTTGTAGTCTAGAGGAAACATCGGTTAAAGTATCTAAGATATTGCGAATATAATTTGCTTACACAATTCCTATGAAAGAATAAGACTTGCAAAATTAAATCATCTACTTGTTATATTTACGGTTATATTGCTCGGACAAGTTTCGAAATATAGTGATACATTATTCATTGTTAAGTCGTAGTTTTTCCATTGTTGGAGCCAATATTATGTGATATGAACTCGCAGATATATTTAGACTTTTTTTACTGTCAGATACAGGCGAGATATTAGGACGCATGGTATTAGCATAAAAAGTCAAGGATCCCTGGTTCAATTCACTTATCCAGGTTGAATATGTTTGAAGAGAACCTTTAATTTTTTTTATTAGGATCTAACTCGTCATAAATATTAGTATTGTAAAATAAGGTATTTTGCAGGGAACTAATTCCAATGTAGTATTAAAATTGGCCGATAGGGTCTACTCTAATAGTCTAACTTAAACACTACATTAAATATGAATATCTTGGAGCAACAATGTGCTAGGTTACAACAACGACTATAGAAGTTCATATTTAATTATGTTCCAATACTTCCTTATATAGAGCCGCAAAGTTATTTGTGCTAAATTTTAGTATGGTAGTTCAAAGTTTGTTTTAAATTAAGGTAAAATAATTATTATTTAGCCTTATGAATGATTAATTGTTTAAACCTTAAATAAAATTAGCTCATAAATATGTTGTGGCATAGCATATTATTGGTTCAATCCTTTCATATATACCTATGAGTATAAATTGGGCTGATAGTGTAAAGTAGTTAAATATGAAAGAGGCGTCTTACGTTGGTTTGGGAATGTTGAGCGAATGAGTTTGGATCAAGTGATGAAGCAAATATATGAAGGTAGATTGTGTGGATCAAAAGGAAGGGGTACGCCATGTAAGACGTGGCTAAATGTTGATTAATGTGTGAAAAGGGAAAGATTAAGAGTTTTAAGAATAAAAGGACACATATGACTCAGTGTATGGACGTTGTTGAAGCAAATAAAGTATGTAAGGATAGGGAAGTGTGGAGAAAATAATAATAATAATAATAATTATTATTATTATTTAGCACCGCGTCTTACTACCCGTTCGCTTTAAGTACTAATTACGCTAATAGATTAGGAATTGGGAAAGTTGACGTAGAGGAAGTGAACCCACATTTGCATGGAAGTAGAGTGGAAAACCATTTAGGACCCCCCCCCCCCCCCAGTTCACCCGACCCGAGATTGGAACCTCGATCTCCCCCCGTCCTCAGCAGTCGAGCTCAACACGACTAGCGCGTTAGCCAACTACGCCACCGAAGCGGGTTGGAGAAAGTTAGAAAGGATGGATTACGTAAGTTTTTTTTATCTATATGCATAGTTTCTTTCCTACCCCGTAAAAGAACCGCGTGATTAGGTATATATGTAATTAAAACAATAATATGATGTAAAGAAATTATAATCAACACTATTAACAGAAGCATGGCTCTACATTTTATACACGATACTAGCGCAATAAACAAACCAAAATAAAAGGAATGACAAAACCTTAAATAATATCTCCTCTAGTCTTCTTTAGTTTGGAAAACATTCGAAACATAAAACCATTGGAATACAATTTTGAGATCGTTCATATTTTCAAAAATCCCTCATCAGCACGCTACACCTTAATATATTTTTCTCAGAAAAAAAAATCATGTTTTTTATTATTGATATAAAATTCTTTTAAAACATATAAATGATGGAAAAAAAATTGTTTAAGTCTTTATTATTTATGGATTTTAAATTTTCAAAAATTATATACAAATAAAATACCATTAAATAAATTGTCAATGTTAAAAAAAAGTATATTTCTCCTTATGTTGCTAAATAATATCCAGATATAAGCCTGTGACTTTAAAACAAAATCGTTAGAGCCAATTTCTAAAAATATAGAATTTTCAAATATTAAATAATAGTAAACTACTTTAATATCTAGAGCTATAAAACAAATCATGAATATCCCTTGAAATACGACCATGTAATAACTAGATGTCAAGTTTGAACGAAACCTAAAAAATGTTTTGGTTGTAGGCCCAGGTATTGAGGGACGAAATCGTAAAAATATATTTTTTTTTAGTTGGAGGCATATGAAATATCAAGTTTCATACTAACCTAGAGGTAAAAAAATGCTCCTGGCTACCATATTTTCGATATATGAGAAATTAATCAAACAATTACTAGATTATTTAAGTCACCAAATAGAATAGAAATAGACTCGCCTTAAATTTTCAATGACCCTCCAGAACGCCCAAGTCATATTGTGTAGTTATTTGTTAAAATTATTTGCAATGGTAATTTTACTAAATAAGTATTTTATTTCCTTTTATAGTTCGGGCTAGAGTCATCCAAATAACCTGTCCTGACATAATCGATATTTTAATGGACATCTGAATGTCTATTGGCTTGTTAAAATACGATTCTTTAATCGGGTATTTTATGGTTTCTTATAAATACATTATTACTATGTAACAAAATTTAATGGTTAAAGTTGTGGACAAACTTGAAATCTACATATTGCCTTCTTGGAAATCTAAATTTATTACTTTTTTAAATTTGGGCCTGTATTATTTACATAGATACTATGCATTAATGAATGGTAAAAGAATATTTATTTCTCTGTTACAGATGTAGGTGTTGCAATTTGGACGGTGTACCTCCACTGGTCACAGTACACTCGCAGCCAATTAAATAAGGACCTCCACTGGTCACAGTACACTCGCAGCCAATTAAATAAGGACCTCCACTGGTCACAGTACACTTGCAACCAATTAAATAAGGATAGACCCACTCCGGTAATCACATGGTCTAAGGCGTCAATCTCGCGCTAAGACTGGCCTGCTGATGACGGAAATATTGTAAGCTCGAATACTGGTCAGGTCTACTGAGAGTGTTTTTTTTTCTAAAATGGTTTCCCACCGCCCTTCCACGAAAATGCGGGCATGTTACCTCTGAAATGCTTCCGAACTCATCCCTACCCTATTATAATAGCCAGAGCTCGGATTTTGATTAACGTAAAATTGTCAAAAAATTATCTATAAGATTACACTAAAAACTCTAAACAATGACTTAAAATATGCAAAAAATGACAATGATTTGACTGAAATTTCAAAATATGTTTTTATTACAAGAGTTTGGATTTACACTATACAAGTCAAGTAAGTAAAAATATCTCTCCTTGTTGATGTATTTTAACATCTTTTTATATTATTTGATAACTTTTAATTTTTATCTCTCATCCTTTGCTAACGCAGCACCCCAACAATGGTTAAATAAAAATCCCTAAGGCAACTGTAAGTAAACAACCATACGCACTAAAAAAAAAAAAAATGAATGTATCGCTAAACAACGTTTTGAATAAACTCTAATAATTGTGAAACCAAAAGTGCCTTTTTATTGCAAAAACCAACAGGTTATGGGCCCAGGCACGTAACGACATTAGTGCGTGATTGATTTTGTTAAAATAAATTCACTTGGTGCGATATTTTTGGAGAAAATCCGACGAGACATTTTGAGGTTAGGACGACGCCGCCACGCTCACAATGGACTCGACGAAGATTATCAACGTTGGACTTCTGGAAGGAAAAGGAAACTGGAATACATGGCGATACAAACTGAGCATTTGTTTACGAGGTATCCCCGGAGCGACAGACGTAATTGAAGGCAGGTTAGTCAAACCAAGGGCGTTGTCTGATGAAGCGACCGCGGCACAAAGAGCGGAGTACCAGACATCGCTCGACGCTTTTAATAAGGCAGACAGCCATGCGTTGATCGTTTTAACCGCAAATATGACGGAAGAGACACTTCAGAAAATAATGCGTCTCAAGTCAGCCCGGGAGGTGTGGCTCGAACTGCACAAACTCTTCGACGGCGTCTCCGAAGACAAGGTTTACAATTTATGCCTTAAGTTCTTTAGTTATGAAAAAGCCGTTGAAGATGATATCGCTACGCATGTCTCAAAATTAAAGAATTTGTGGAGCGAACTAAAGCAGGAAATGAGTAACGACGCCGAGCTAACCTCAAATTTGCCAGATTTATTTATGATCTGTAAAATTTTAGGTACGTTGCCTGAAGATTACTTTTCATTCAAGTCGAGCTGGATGCTGATGTCAAAAGCTGACAGGACAATCGACAATTTGACGAACCAGCTGTGTGCCTACGAGAATGCACTGAAAGGCAAACAAGAGTCATCTCAACAAGAAGCCCTCTATGTTAATTCGTCAAAGCAGCCAAACAACTCGCACAAGAATCAGCAAAAGGGTGACAAAAAGAAATTTTGCACCTACTGCAAGAAGAAAATCACCTAGCAAAGGTATGCAGGAAGCGAATCGCGGATGAAGCACTTGGCAACAAAGCCAGCAACTCGGAAAATCCGGAAAAGGGTGCAAATATGATCCTGACTACGGTAGCCTCGACTGTGATGAACTTGGAGTGCAACTCCAAGTTCTGGTATGTAGATAATGGAGCAACAAGTCATGTTTCTAATAACAAAAATATTTTTAGGACGTTCGAGTCTTTTTCTACAAACCACACAGTGATCACAGCGAATGGCGTGAAGGTTGCGGCTATTGGTAAAGGCGACATTGACATCGAAGCAGAAGTCAACGGCAAGATGCACAAGCTCACGTTGGCTGATGTATGGTGTGTTCCCGGGATCCAGAGAAATCTATTCTCAGTCCTTGCAGCGCAGGATAAGAACAAGGAAAGCAGGTTCATCTCGTCTCCAGAGGTTTGCAACTTCATCGTCAACGGCGAAGTGAAACTGACTGGAGTTCGTGAGCGGTTTGGTGGACTCTACAGGCTGAATGTGAAGAACGTGAACGACATTCCATCCAATGAAGTCAACGCAACAGAAGCAAACAATCTTCTCCAACTTTACCATGAACGATTCGGACATCAGAACAAGCGACACGTGAAATCCCTTCTGGACAAGCTGGGAATTCATGTCAACTTGGACAGTGAACTTTGTGAAGGCTGCGTCTATGGCAAAGCTCATCGTCTGCCTTTCGGTACGAGGTCTAAGACAACGGAACCGGGAGAGCGGATCCACACAGATGTTTGCGGTCCATTCAAAGAGTCCATGTCAGGATACTTGTACTTCGTCCTCTTCAAGGATGACTACACAAAGTTCAGGACCATCTACTTTTTGAAAGAGAAGTCCGAAGTTGCAGAGAAGTTGGCTCAATTCGTTGCGGAAGTCAAGACTCTTGGACACAACATCAAAGAGCTGCTAAGCGACGGTGGCAAGGAATTCGACAACAAGCATGTCAGAAAAATCCTACAAAAGGAAGGAATTGTTCAACGCATTACGATGCCCTACACTCCAGAGCAGAATGGCTCCAGTGAAAGAGAGAACCGCACCGTGGTTGAAACTGCTCGAGCAATGATGTATGCTCATGGAAAGCTGCCTCAGATGCTTTGGGCCGAGATGATCAACACAGCAGCCTATGTTCTCAACAGGACAGGACCTTCCCGAGTTGATGGAAAATCTCCCTACGAGTTGTGGCATGGCAGTAAACCAGGTCTGAAACATCTTCGGGTGATCGGATCTACCTGCTATCCACACATTCCAAAACAACAAAGGAAGAAGATGGATCCAAAAGCAATCAAAGGAATTCTCATCGGATACGACAAAGACGACGGCTACAGGATCTTCTGTGAAGAGGAAGGAAGACTCATCAGATCAAGAGATGTCATCTTCGAGGAAAAGGTGCTAGAGCATAAAATCGACAACTATCTTCCGGAAAGTCTCGACTCTGCTGCTGAACCAGTGGATTCAACTTCTGAAGAAAGTCAAGAAAATGATGATGAATTCTGGGATATGAGTACTGTTGATGAAGAAGAAGGTCTAGATGAACAAGTTCCAGATAGTGCTCCAAGTCCAGATGAAGAAGCCATCGTCAAGCGCCTTCGTAATCGTTCGTCGCTCAAACCTCCAGAGAAATATCAGGACTTCGTGATGCTTCTCTCTAGCCCTCTTCAGGAACCTGGATCCTACAAAGAAGCCATGCGATCGGATCAGCAAGATCGTTGGAAAGAAGCTATGAGTCGTGAGATGAAAGCTCTTGAAGAGAACAAGACTTGGGAACTGGTTGATCTACCCCAGGAAAAAGAGCAATCTCGAATAAATGGGTCTACCGGATCAAAACCAACGCCGATGGATCGATTGATAAATACAAAGCCAGACTGGTCATCAAAGGCTTTTCACAGCGGAAAGGAGTGGACTACGATCAAACCTTCAGTCCAGTTGCAAGAACATCAACTATAAGAACTTTACTCAGTGTTGCTGCCAACGAGAAGATGAGACTAGCACAAATTGACGTCTCAACAGCATTCCTCTATGGTGACCTCCAGGAAACCATCTACATGCAGCAACCTGAAGGACATAGTGATGGATCCAACCGGGTTTGCTGCCTGAAGAAAAGCTTATATGGACTGAAGCAAGCTCCTCGATGCTGGAACAAAAAGTTCAGCAACTACATCGTCAGCTTGGGATTCAAGCGAAGTAAAGCGGATCCCTGTCTGTTCGTGAGACAAAAAGGACAGAAGAAGATGTTTTTCGTTCTTTACGTTGACGACGGACTGATTGCAGCTGAAGATGAGCAAGAACTTCAGAAGTTCATCAACGATCTGAAAAAGGAGTTCAAAATCACCTCCATGCCGGCGTCTTATTTTCTAGGATTGGAAATCAGCCGAGAAAAGGACGGATCAATTAGTGTGAGCCAGAAACACTACACGGAGACCATACTCGAGAGATTTGAAATGACCAACTGCAAAACTGTATCTACTCCAATTATCAAGGACAACGATGCAGAAGAAAGTCCTCCAAATCCTGACTTCCCCTACAGACAAGCTGTTGGAGCACTTATGTTCTTGATGTGCGGCACACGACCAGACATCGCATATGCTGTCAGCGTGGTGTCCAGAAACCTCGAAAATCCAACCAACCGTGATGTTCAGAAAGTAAAAAGGATTCTGCGGTATCTGAGAGGAACGACAGACTACGGACTGATCTACAAATCCAACCTGGAAAAAGGTGTATTTGATTGTTTCAGCGATGCAGATCATGGTGGCTGCCTAACTACAGGACGCTCTACCTCAGGAGTGCTCTGCCGGTACTCTGGGGCACCTATTTCGTGGATGAGTCAGCGACAAGCCTCTGTTGCCATATCCACAACCGAAGCTGAAATCGTAGCTGCCAGTGAAGCTGCGAGAGAGATGCTGTGGACCAAGCGGCTTCTGAGCGAACTTGGCCATCTGAAGTCGACACCTACTCTGCAAGTTGACAACGAAGCAGCCATCCGGCTTGCACAAAATCCTGAGTTTCATCGAAGAACAAAACACATTCGGATCAGACACTTCTTTGTTCGCGAATTGGTCACCGATGGAGAAATCAACATTTTAAAAGTTGACACTCAAAATCAGCTCGCGGACATTTTTACAAAACCATTGTTTTCAGTTCATTTTAAATTTTTATGTAACAAAATGGGAGTTTACAAGTTATAAAATAAGGGAGAGTGTTGATGTATTTTAACATCTTTTTATATTATTTGATAACTTTTAATTTTTATCTCTCATCCTTTGCTAACGCAGCACCCCAACAATGGTTAAATAAAAATCCCTAAGGCAACTGTAAGTAAACAACCATACGCACTAAAAAAAAAAAAATGAATGTATCGCTAAACAACGTTTTGAATAAACTCTAATAATTGTGAAACCAAAAGTGCCTTTTTATTGCAAAAACCAACACTCCTGGTCTGTCCATTTCCAGTTTTTCCTCAGTGTGGATTCGTCTGGAATAGAATGACCCGTTTGCAGTCCCAGGAAATCCTATAATTTAACATTGCTCAGTTTCCACAGAGGAATGTTCGCAGATACCAGAACTTCACACAAATCTTTATAAAATGTTGAGGATTTTTCTTGATTCGTGAATTCATTTTGTGCAAGTAATAATTGAGAGGTTTTCTTTTTATCAACATTCTGGATACAACGGACATATTTGTTGTGACTGATATGCTTTTGAATGTTTAAATCTTTTATATGATGTTAAACACTATCACTTCACATATTTTACAGAAAAGTATTTCAATCTGTAGAAAAAAATCCTCTCCGAATTCACTAATAATTTGCCTCAAATTACTCGGTTTAGGTGGTTTGATTTAAATAATTCTAAATACACATAAAATGATTGCAAAGGAAAACATATAATGTGCACTTTATGAATGAGAACTATGCATTTAAAATCTGTTGACAGTTAAAATAATGTATTATACTTGACATTGGAATACAAATACTTGCTTTAAGGTGCGGCAGAAGGGAGTGCGAGTAATTTTACAGTTTTTATAGCATTACATTTTTCTAGCCAAAATATATAAAATATTCCTCTAGTAGTAATAGAGTTTAGTTTCATGCACATGCCAATATCAACAGATCTTGAATATCTGTCAAGGGTGTCCTGGAATATTGTCAAAACATTTTAAATAAAGAAAAAAAGTTTTGACAAAATTCCAGGACACCCTTGAAAGATAGTCAAGATCTGTTGATATTAGTATGTGCTGAAAACTAAACTAAATGTTGCTACTGGAGAAATATTTTTGCCAAAACATTTAGATTCTGTAAAAACTGTAAAAAATACTCGCGTTACCTTCAACCGCACCTCAAAAGCGATAATTACCTACCCCTCTGCAGCTAAAGTCCGTGGCAAAACTTCTTCTGGAGAGTAAATAAAACAGTGAGCCCCATGTCGATTGTCGCATGTAAAAGAACCTTGAAAGATATGGGAAAATACCTTTCCCGAAAAAAATAGTACACTCTCTCTTTCTCACTCGTAAAAATTATCTTTTGCTGATAAAATCAGTAGGTTCAGAAAGCTAGCCTAAGTGCCGTAAAGTGTGGTATCATCTCATTATCATTTGCCCCCAAGATGAGGTCAATAGCCAATATTCAAACGTATTCATAGACAACATTTTGTGCGTTGGCCAAAGGTCCAAGTTCTATATTCCTGCACCATAGGTGTAGTTCTTAAAAAAATACACATCACTTCAGCTTCTTCTCTTCTGACAAGACGTGTATTAATCACAACTTGTGAATGTGGGGAATGCCAGGCCTCCACCATGGTTCGGATCCCACGTTAAACTGTAGGTTCTACATTTCATCTCACAATCACCCTATCATTACACATTAGCGTAAGTGCGTAAAACCCGAACGGGTAGTAAGACACGGTGCTAATAATAATAATAATAATAATAATAATAATAATAACACTTCAGCTTATCAGAAGATATCAGGATTAAAAATGTTGTACGAGCAACGAACGTGTCTGAAGACTCGTTACATGACGTCACTCTATAAATACATGTACTCTCTAGTTACACATCACCTTTACCGGACAAAAACATTCATCACCTGACACCAGAACAGTTGGATTACATCAGGGTGCAAATAGTTAAATTCATAGGCTAAGGGTTCGGCCAGACCGACAAGAGAGCGCGTGATTACCAGCTAGCTATCGATAGCTGTTGACAATTAGGCAGAGGTTCGAATCTTGGCTCAGTGAACTGAGAGTGGTTTTTGACAAGCGATTTGGTTGTGGTTGTTTTGTGGTTTTCTCATCCTCTCTCCACGCTAATGGATTCTTATTTGTAATGGCCTACTTTGATTATATTATTGGAAGTATTTTAACATATCAGTTATATATATGGTTTATGATCTTACCAATTAAATAAGGCCGTTAGTAGCAAGAGTGCAAAACCTATCGATAGTAATAAAAATGTCAATTTGAGAAGTTTTCCTAACACTCAATGAACAAACATACAATAATATTGCCTAGCGCCTGTAAACTAGACTGTACCGGGTCGAGCGCGCGCGCTTGAAAAATATAACCTGTTCTGTCTTTCAAGCGCTCAGTCGCTCGCTCCAGTCTGGCCATCTTTCATTAACACCTAATGTGTTCTATTTTATATTTTAGTCGCTCGCTCCAGTCTGGCCGTCCGCTAAGTAACGACAGAGATTTTCTAAACACATTTTGAAATTTAGTAGGGAGAGATAATATATTATTTGTGAATCAATCAGTTTGTAATAAAAATCTATTAAAAATTGGAAAACCACAAAGAGTTGTATTGCATATTAAACAAGTTTGGAGAATGTATATAAAACCATAATGTTATATCATAAAGAATGATAGTAGAAAAATGTTAACATACAAGCCTATGTGACAATGCTCATGAACAAAAATCAAATAATTTATTATAATAGATACATTTATTTTTAGCAACGTATTTTACTAACGTTCGGGTTATACATAGGTGTACTAGTTACGATAGGGTTTGGGGATTAGGAAGCTTATATTTATAGTAAGTGTACCCGCATTTACGTGGAGGGAAAGTGGAAAACAGTTTTGTACAAAATCCTTATTACACCCGACTGAAATTTAAACCTCGATCTCCTTCGTCATCGGCAGTCTAGTCTATTGCAAGAGTAGCGCGTTAGAGCACGTGACCACCGAAGCGGGTGACAACAACAGTATTTGAATAACTGTCATGAACATAGCAATATTAGATGGAAAACTTTTTAAAATAAGGGAAAAGTTGTGATTAAATTTCAGGATACCTTTGACCGATATTCAAGAAATGTTGAGGTCATCATTTAAGAAAATTAAATTATGTTTTTACTGAAGCAATATTTGATTTATTTTGACCAAAAAACTTTGTTATAAAAACTTCAAAAACACTGACCTTTTCTCGCGTCCCCTACAACCCCACTCTACGTTCAACGATTAGACAAGTAGGCTGTTCGACTATGACCTTGGAGACAGACCACCTTGAAGATCCCGGATGAGCTCGTGGTTTTTTTATATGGTTTTTTATGATCCGCGTCTTGCTACCCATCCGGGTGAACCCAGTGCCCGCATTTAATTATACTAATGGGATAAGGATGAAGGAGGTAGAATTTTAAAGAAAATGTATTGACACAAGAGAATAGGGAGATTAAAAATCAAATAATTCAGGAAAATTCACCCTCTACCCAACCGGTTGGGATTCAAACCCCAGCCTCTCAACAACCGCACATAGCAAACGATGTAAGTAAGTTTGTTGTTTTTAATCTTTAATATTTAAATGTTATCTGTATTTCTATAAAATGCATCCTTTTCATAGCGTATCCTTAGGTTTTATTATACTGGTAGAAACGAATAGCTTAAAAAAAGGCAGCAATACGTTCAGCATTAAAGCAATTCCGACGGAACTCTTCTCTAGTGACTGCGCTAAAGAAGCAACCTTGTTAGTGGTTCTGTACACCTTGACTCTAACATACGTGACGCTAGGAGACCCGCATCGCCACGACAGCGCTAATGTCCTTACCCTCCGTCATACAGAGTAGCGTAGCAGTGACGAGTCGAGTAATTGTAAAATAAAAATAAAACATCTTGAAGAAAGAACTATTCTTTTATAAAGTCTTTTAAATTTGTCAACACAATTATTATACTTGGGACACAGTAATTAGTCGTCTAACGAGTTTGATAGTGTACGTGATTCATCGGCCGGATAACATGTTTGACTGAGATCCCGAAACATGGAGGTTCCAGATATATATATCTGCAACACGTTGTTTTTGAGATATTTGGTGGAAAGTTTTCAAATGAACACCCTATATATATATATAGGGTGTGTATTGCAGAATTTTTTTTTTAATTAATTTGTTTGTTCCGAGAGAAAAGTAAGGTGGTAAAGCTGGTATGACTTTGGGTGGCGTTTCTAAGATGACTTTAAACTCACTTTGATTATTTTTTATTACATATTCTTGTAGATAACGTTGTTCCACTTTCAAAATTGTGATTTTAAGCTTTTTAAAGTAATATTTATCACGAGATATATGTCCGACCTATCCACATTAAAATATAAATATTTTAATATGGCTCACTCAAACACTCAAGTTTAAATATATAGGCCAATTTTCAATGTAATAGCATTATTTAACAGATTGAAAAGTTACTAGATCTACTTTCATGTATTCATTCGTCAAGCCATGTGATCTATAGCTTTAAGTATTGATAGATATTATAAATGTCAATAGATAACACTAATGAAATAGTAAAATGTTTTCTTTTACAACAAAAAAAAGTTATTATTTTCTAAAAAGGTTCTTCCTTAAGTATTGGACTATATAATAAAGTGTTGTGTCAAAAAATAAATGTTCCTCAAAGCACAAACAATTGTTTTTATACGGAAATGAAACCAATCTCACAAAAGGCCTATAACATCGCAAGGCTCTTAGCTTGTTGTCGGAATGTTTTAAACATAAGCCGCCGTCTTTTGTTATTAGATATTTTGTTTAAAAAAAAAAGAGAACAGAAGCGCAGGTGTTTCTTTCTTTTTTCTTTTATTTAAAATGTTATGTCAGACTTTGTTCATTATGGATCCGTAAAAAGAAAAGATATTTATTTAATTAATTCGCTGATCAATGCAAATCTATATATATAAGGACTAAGTACAATTGTTTGAAATGTAAAACGCCGATCATTGTTTGAGAAATAATCTCATGCCTTTATGAACCTTCGACAGCAGTTTAAATATAAAATAAAATTGAAGTGATACCTCCTCATTACAGATAATGTAAGCCTATGTGATGCAGATTTTAAAAAAAATTGAGCCGATATCTACTAATTTCTTTTTTTTCTGCTACTGTTTGTATAATTTTAAATTCTTCTTTATATATTTAATATATATATATATATATATATATGAACAAACACGTGCGTGCATGTGTGTATGTGTGTGTATATGTGTGTGTATTGGTGTATATGTATAATGTATGTGTGTGTATGTTGCATGTGTGTGAATGTGTATTGTGTGTGTATTGGGTGTATATGTATATAGTATGTGTGTATGTGTGTATGTGTGTGTATGTGTGTATGTGTGTATGTGTGTGTATGTGTGTATGTGTGTATGGTGTGTATGTGTGTATGTATGTGTGTGAATGTGTGTATGTGTTGTATGTGTGTGAATGTGTGTATGTGTGCATGTGTGTATATGTGTGAATGTGTGTATGTGTGTGCATGTTCGTGCATATGTGTGCATGTGTGTGTATGTGTATATGTGTGTATGTGTGCCCTCAAGATAAATCAAACGCAATAAATAAATGTTGGCTTGTTATTTTCTCAGATACTTAAAGAGGAATGTTTGATGAATAAAAAGTGACACCACTTTCCTTGGACGCCCAAATTAATTTTTTTTAAGAGTCGACAAGAAGGGTGGATGGAAGGGTTGGAAGGGAGAGGGAGGAGGGTAAAAAATTATCAAACCCTTCTTACACCAATAATCCGCGAATGAATTTGATGTTACCAGGTCTTACTTAAAATACTGAATCATTAAAAAACAACACTCAAGACAATTCTTTGTATGAGGGTGCATACAATAAGGGCTGCAAAAAAAAAAACAGTTTCTAAGGGGCACAATTTTTTCATTTGCCCTAGATGCCATCAACTTCAGTTAGGCCTCTACCCTGGGCAAAGCTCGTTTGTGGGATCCCTAGCTACCTGATTCGTCCTCACCCCCCCCCCCAACCTCCACCCCACCCCTTTTGCCCCAGAAAGTTAAAAAAAAATTTTTTGGATTCAATTTAATTACAGTAGTTTGCACCTATATAGCAATTTTTAGCTGTATAGTGTATCAGGAAATGCCCTAAATGATAAATATATGTAAAAATTAATGCTAGAAGCAATGTTTTTATACATAATTATTAGGGTTCATTTCTCCCCAACCCTTTGTTAGATTTTCTTCCCGAAGACAACAGATTTATACAGCCATAATGTGACATATCAAATACCAAATTATTTGAGATCCCATCTGTATTTGAACCAAGGCCCCTAGCAAGTAAAGTCTTTATCCCCGTTGTCGGTTTTAACGTCTTGAATACTATTTATTCAGACGAAGGATGCCATGGATTCTTCTAATTCAACCAAATTTATTTAATATTTTACGTCTTACTTGACTGTTATAATTAAAGTAAATATAAAGAAAACAAAGTTTATAAATCATAACCCTTCCTAATTGAAACACAATTAGATTTTTTTTTATCTTGATACGATGAACGAGTCGGAAGTTATAGAGGAAACCAAAATTCCACCTCAAGCGCGCTATTCCTTCCCCTCCCCTCACCCCGGGTCGTCGACCACCCCAGGAATTGACATAATCACGTTTCATACTCGCCTTGGTCCCCAGAACATGGATCAGAAGTAAAATTCTGTCATACTTGAAATGCATACTCAATGTAAGCTAGAGCCTCCGTGGCCTTGAAAAACGGACATGACCACGCATCTGGTTGAGAGGTGGAGGGAGGGAGGTTCATAGACCAGGAATTCAGTTCGGGGAGATGGAATTGAGGTTAGAAGGGAATTATTCATGTGTTGGTCCAACTTTTGAATATCAAGTCGTAAGACTGATCCTAAACTATAACCTATACATTCAACACTTTTTTTTTTTCCTTTAGCACCGCGTCTTATTACCCTTTCGAGTTATACGCTTATGTATTCATTACGCTAATGGTTTTAAGGATTAGGAAGATTATATTTATAGAAAGTGTGCCCGCATAGGCGTGGGGGAAGATTGGAAAACAATTTAGGATAAAGTACACCCGACTGAGGTTCGAATCTCGATCTCCCCGTCATCTTTAGTCTAGTCTACTGTAAGAGTACCGCCTTAGACCTTGCGACCACCGAAGTGGGTATTGACACATCTTCGTTGCTATGTTGTGCTACATAATGTTTAAAGCTTTTGTTACCATTATTTAATATTTTGGTTGGGTTGAAGTGGAGGAGGTTATATAACACGTGCATATAACCCGAATGGGTAGTAAGACGCGGTGCTAATAATAATAATAATAATAATATATAACACGCTCATCCTCACTTCTTACACACATACACATATACATACACCCACACATTAGCGTGGAGAGTGGATGGAAAGGCCACCTTTTAATGTACCTAGTTAGGATTCGAACAGAGACCTTCCCGTCATCAGCAATCCAGTAAATTGCGAGACGGACAACCTAAACAAGATAACAATCAGTGTGAGTGGACCTACTTGGTTTTTTTATTTTACAGTATAATTTTACTTTCCATAATCAAATTTAAGAAGAAAAAGTCTAGTAATTTCATTTTAGTTTTTCTTTTAACTCTTGTGGCAATTACAGGTTAAATAGAGCGTGAAATTTTACATTCAATGGTATTATATTCAGTTATTAATATTTTATAGCTGCCCTCGCATATCTTTAACATAAATAAATGGTTTGTGATAATAAAGAGAAAAAAACATTCAAAATGTTTGTGAAATAATATAAAGTTTAAATGTTGTAAACACGAGGATTAATACCTTTATCTGCCTAACCGGCAACGGTCCTCTTTTTATTAAGTCATCAACCGGCAGCTTCTATCCAGTGGCCATATTTGTTTTCAGCATATAAGGTCACGTTTAACGTTCTCTTGCTTTTAATAATTAATTTGAATTAAACAGCAAAGAAAACTTCAATATTAAGCAACTAACGAAACGGTTATTCTCATAACCAAAATCTAACAATTTTAAATTATAGTATACCATTGAATTATCTTATAAAATAAAGTTAATAAAACCACGTGCGTTAATCAACAAGTTGAAGAACAAAATATTTTGTAGTTGAGTAGGCTAATATTGATTTGTATTTAGGCGTGTCTATGCTACCCGTTAATGATTTTATTGCAAATTTGAATAGTACAGTGTCTTTTTTGAATATTAATTCGGCTAGTTAGTAATTTGTGTGTTCTTTTGTGAATATTATTTCGGTGTGTGAGCGTGTTATCCTCGGAAAATAAACGGTTTTTTTTTGTGATCTTTGAATATTTTTTTATCTAATATAACACTAAAGCGTGTGATAAAATAAAATAGCGAAGTGTTTCTCAGTGATCGATATACATTATTCGAAAATTTAAGTGTATCAAGACTATAAAAAAATCTTTTAACCCCAAGATTGTGTTGTGTTGCCCTCTAGGCTAAACCTTGAGTTTTAGAATTTTTATAGTAGGCCTATTACAAAAAAATCTGTGAAGTAAAATAAAAATTACTTGCGAGCCTTTCACCAGTGTTGATTAAATAAACACCAGGCTAAGATTTCAAGTTATAAGTTATTGTATTTTTATTAGAGACTTTTTTACAACTGTTTAAGAGGAGTGAATCTAAAATAGATTTTTGTTAATTAATGTGTAACGATAGGGTGATTGTGAGATGAAATGGAAGGACCTACAGTTTAACGTGGAATCTGAACCACGGTGGAGGCCTGGCATTCCCCACATTCACAAGTTGTGATTAATACACATCTTGTCAGAGGTGAAGGAAGGGTTTGGCAATCAGATAAATTTGTGCCAGGGCCGAGGTAAACCCCGGACCCCTGCACAGATGACACTTTAACCCTAGACCGCCGCGTCACCAATATGTTGTAATACTGTTAAAAAGGTACACTTTTTTCTTCATGTTAGTAATAGACATCAATTTCACTTATAATGGTGTTAATAATACTAATATTAACAAAAAAAAAAGGATTTTTTTATTAAAAATTATTTATTCATTACAATAATAACTAATATGGGATTACATGTTAAAAAATTTTTTAAATTTATATTCTTGAAAAAATGAATAATTAATACTAGGCCAACAACATATCAAGGTCAATAACATATAGAAAATAAATAAAACAGTCATATAGGTTTCTTGTAGAGATCTAAAATTTAACTGTCAGAAGTGACAGCTGCTAAACACATGTTTTTGCAGATCATATGGTTCGGCGTAGGGATACATGATTTGGTCTAGTAACTTTTCAGAGCTGTCAGCTGTCAGTCAGCACAAAAGAAGTGGTGTGGGAAAATATATATATATATATTTAATAAAAATAAAATATTTTCACTTTGAATTAGAAATTCGTGGAATCTCAAATATGAATTCGAGATTCAAAAGAAATGTTAATATTCAGTTTCGAGAAATATAGTATCCAACTAATCTCTTAAATATATTAAATAAGCGACCCACATTCTGGGTGGAATATATTTTATATTCCCTCTTCGGCTCGGAGCCACGTCGTATAATGCAGAGGGGGATGTATCTGAGGAAGGGGGAGGGAGGTAAGTCAACAACATCTGTAAAACAATGGCCGCAATGGGGCAAGTGCAGATGGATGTACCCCCTACGTAGGTGTGTGTGTGTGGTACCCCTTAATGAACGTTAATTGTCCGCGTGTGGTTTATGGCGCGCGTCGAGTTATTAGGGAAGCATGCGTGTGTGGTCGGTCACCAGAGGACATGTTTTTGTTTTGTGTATGTATGTATATATATATCGAACCCTTGACCGTGTATGGATCTCGAAAGCCTTCCATCCATTTCCTCGACCATCCACCCGTAATTTGATGCAAACGGACAATGCTCGGGGGATTAAGTTTGGTGTTTGCTGCACATTACTCTCTTTACGAGTCTTTGAATGCACGTAGGTGCCCCCCCCCCCCCCTCTAGTCTTTTAAAGTGATGCGTTTTAAAAATAACCACACCATTAGTTTAGCAGTAGAGCTACGATTGACTATCAGTGACTTAAGGGCTCCACCTAGGTATGTATGCTTATATCGAATATTAAATATCTTGTTCGGTGGTCACATGGTCTAAACGTCACTCTAGCAATATATTAAACTGCTGATGACAGAAAGATCAGGGTTCGAATTCTGGTATTGAAGGTGTATTTTTTCCTAAATTATTTACCACGCAAATATGAGTACACTTCCTCTCAAATTCAACCTTTCTAAACCCTAGAAAATTAGAGAATTTAGTAGGTATGTGTATAGCCTGAACAGGTAGTAAGATGCGATGCTAAGAGAAAAAAAGTTTAAATAAACGATGCTAAATATGTGCTGTGAAATTATCCTCTCAGTAAAATATTTGTAAAAAACATTATATTATAGATATATTTCTGACTCGTACTGATTATTTTACTATAAATAGTTGACCGTGTTAGTCTTGGGGTAAAGTGCTCATCTCAGGACCCGATGTTCATGGGTTCAAACACAACTGGGGTTGACAGATTTTTCTTCAGCGATATAATTTCGTTACACAACTTCCTTTGGAGTGGAAGTAAAGCCGTCGGTCCCATGTCGATTATGACAATACCTTTTCGGGTAAAATGGTAAATGATTTCATGCTCATTCATAGAACTTCAACTTGGAAGGCGATGGGGAACTACCACTCTCTTTGAACTCCCCTGTGCATGATTTCGACCAGATGGTACAGGCCGCACTGACCGGCTAAAGGTCTGAATGCATGCCCAGATTTGGATGATTAGAAATCATATCCTTCGGGTTGTTTACTAAATAAGATTAATCAAACTATGAATATAATTTACTGTTCTACAAGTGGTTTATCCCTGTGTTTTACCATTCTCTCTCCACGCTCCAATACAGCGAATATCCCAGATATTCAAATTAATATAAAATAATACAATATATTTTTATAGTTATACTTTGAACATTTATTAACAATTTAATTCAAAGGTAAGGCGACTGTATGTTAAGTATTACTATTAATTATTATTATTAGCACCGCGTCTTACTACCCATTCGGGTTATACGCACTTACGCTAATGTGTAATGGTAGGGTGATTGTGAGACGAAATGGAGGACCTACAGTTTAACGTGGGATCCGAACCACGGTGGAGGCCTGGCATTCCCCACATTCACAAGATGTCTTGTCAGAGGTGAAGGAAGGGTTTGGTAATCAGATAAATCCATTCCGGGACCGAGAATTGAACACTAGACCCCCAGCACAGAGGTATGACACCTTACCCTTAGAATTCCAGGTCACCCTGTATGTTAAGTATTCAATAATCATTATATTTAACGTGCTACTTTTTAAAACAAGCTTGCATGTATTACATACCTACTTGAATATTTAATTACACTTCTATAAATCTTATTTCTTCTTTAAATGAGCAATTCATTTAAAAATATAATAAGAGAGTTTTCTAAATATATTCAAGAAAACTAAAAAGAAACATACCCTCCTCATAAAACACAGTAATAGAATTTAAACTCCTATTATATTTTTATTTAAAAAATAAAAAAGCTACGATGTATTATACCATCATACCATCATTTAACCCCCATTACAAAACAAACCATATATTAAAAAGTAGAAACCAATTAGATGGATTTCCACAGGGTTGACTAAACCCAGTATATAGTTTTTGTCATACTTCTAAAACAAGTTTCCCAAAAGGGTATGGAATAAATTATTCAAGTCACGTGAAAATATTTTGTGCTCATTATAAAGGGTTTTTAGATTAGCTATACTCAAAGTAAGTGATTGAAAACATTTTGTAAATTGAAAAAAATAAAAAATAAAGAAAAAAAACAATAAGATATCATTTATGTTTATGAGAAACCTTTTTCTAAATAAATAACGGTGATTAGGTGACATTTTCATATCTTTTTCACATCAATCAGCCCATTAATTAAATGTCATTGAACTAGAGTTAAAGGGAAGGAGCCGAAGAAATAAAATTCAAGCACATAAGACAAAATATTCTCCAATAATTTGAGGTACTCCCTCCGTTGAAACCATTCATATTTTAATAAATATTAAGATTTTGTTAACAATAAAATTACAAATAATTTTTAAAATCCGAATGTCGTCTAAACATTTAATTTAAAGTCCACAGTTAGCTTATTTACCTTATGATTTACTATGGATAGTAACTGAAATATTCATTTGTCAACGACAAAGTTTAAGACTTGTTTTATGTAAATTAGGAATTTAAAAACATTAGTACGAATAACAATAAGCGTACTGTAATTTCGTGCAGTCAATTTTGGTTTCAAAACGAAAAACCAGAGCCCACCGGAGTTCATAGACAAAAGAGATTAGTCATTTTATCAATATTTATATAAAGTTTAATTAAAAACGTGCATTTTTTTTTTTTTTTTTTTTTTTTACAATTTGAAGGAACTTTTCATGAGTTTCAAATCATCGTATCTCAGTTTAAATAAATTTTAGCAATTTTTTTTAAGTAAGAAAATCTAATGGGAAGACCATGTCTATTTTGTAATGAAATTTACATAGAAGCTTGTATGCACATTATCCTTTATTAGGTCAAAATTGTGTTTAATTTGTTAAAATAATATCCTTTTGCAACAATGGTAACTAAAAATATTTAATTCATTTTTTTATTTATTTGTGGTATTTTTTTAGCACCACGTCTTACTACCAGCTCGGACTATACGCTTATGTACTAGTTATAATGGGTTAGGTACTAAAAATGTTTAATTTAGAGGAAATGCACCCACGTTTGCGGGAGGGAGAGTGGAAAACCATTTAAGGGAAAACACCTCAGTGCGCCCAACTGTGATTGAATCCTGATCATACCATAGTTGGTAGTCTAGTCTAAAAGGAGAGTAGCGCGTTAGACCACGTGGCCACCGAAGTGGGTATTTGTGATATTTAAAATGCCTTTTCTTAACAGACTAATTATATAAGCTCACGACTTTTAAGCCAACTTAAACCTAAAACATACCCAACATTTAGCCCCCAGCCATTGATTCATTACTGTAAAAGGGTAAACCCATATTTCACCAATTATACATTTTTTGACCATAACAGGATTCGATCAAGGGACCCAAACTCACTAAACAGACACAATACCGACTGAGTAAAGTTGTTGGACTTAATATTAGATTAATCTACGATATTCAAGCTTAGCTTTAATATTTTTAGAATTTATAAATTATAAAACTTTTTATTATTAAGTCACAGTAATGTTTAAATAATAGTTTTAAATATGAAAGAGAATTTATTATTAAACCTTGCAACTTTAGTGTGTGGCCTTTAAAACGTGTAAGTCCCTTTCACAGTCGTTATGTATTATGACGTTTAAAGTCCTTGGAACGTAAAGGTCCTGTCACTTGTCGCAGTTTTATGACGTCTGGAAATCGGTCCACGCTCGCCACATGTAGTCTATTATTCACACAATAAACAAATTAGTTAAGTTGAAGAAATGACAATGAAACTAACATCGAATAGTTTTAAGTTTTTATTTACAATTCAAATTAGATAGGGGCATATACAAGGGACATGTACACTAAAAACTCGTTCTTCTGAATTTGATGGATATAGGTCCAAACGGGGAAATTCCAAATAATTTGCCATTTTTTATTTTCCACTGTTAGAACATATAAAATTAGAGATGCACAATTTGTCGTTAAAATAAACCTTTTTTTTTTACAGTATGATAAAGTAGGGTATAGGCATGCTCACACCAACGGCTGATTGAGAATGGCAGCGGGAAAAAGCGCGGGAATTTATGGCGGGGAAAAAAATTGGCGGGATTAAGAGTAGTCATACCGACGCGAATCGAATCGCGCTAATTTAAGGAAGGTTATCATTGTAGCAGGTCTGTGTCTTTTGGTTTAGTTTTAGTGTACATGCTCATTACGTTATTAATTAATTGTAGACTATAGCTATGTAGCCATGTGTACTTTCATACGAAAAAGAAATTTGGGTCTTACTTGCTGTAACTGAAGATGAAGATTAAAAGAACGAAGCAATAGATGCATGACATTAAGGCGAATGTCCCTTTTCATTTGGTGTGGAAATACAGAGCTATGGGAACAAACGGTTATCTTCAAGTATTTTTATTGTTTTGCAATTTTCTTTTCGGAAACGTTTTGTTCAGGAATAGAAGCATATTGATTAAGTTATACTTTTTTATCTACACACCTTCATAATTTTAACAGTGATCAAATATCAATAAAATTGACATTTTTCAATAGAAAACTGCCGGCTTAATAACAAAAAATAAGAAAATATAACACTTAATAAACATCGAAACATTATCTGAGAAGGGAGGGTGAAAATATTAACATAATAATGACACTCGTTCTCGAGAAAATTGATATTTCCAAACGTATGATTTTTCCGCAAGACCTGTCCGGTAGCTAGCGCCATCTACTGTTTCTGTGATCTATCTGTTCTTATTGGCGCGGAAGGATACTTTGGTCAGTTTCTTTAAGCCACGCCATACCTTTCACCCTCCCACCCACCACCCCACAAAATAGGTTTTAGACTTGCACTCGACAGGGCCAAAAGCTTTAATAAAGAAACCCTGTCACACGTAGAGTATTTACTCACCAGATACTTTTATTCCTTCCGGATCTCTTTCCATGTACGGTTCTTCTTTTTGATATTCTTGTAATCTTTTATGATTTAAATCGTAAACCACGGGGTAAGTGCACACAATTTCTAGCAACTGTTTGTGACGGACATAATGATGATGGCACATACACACAACTCCACCGTTTGCAACCAAAATGACAAGCAGGACGCGGGAAAACAGTGCACGCAGCGAACCAAGTGAGAAGACGCTCAAGTCCCGCGTTCACCGGAAAATACGCGGGATCTATACGCTCTCCTATATCCCGCAATGACTTTGCTAATTTGTGTAAATTTCGCTTCCATGTTGGTTTGAGAATACCTTTAATGAGGAACAAGATATTTTTTGTTATGAAAAAACACAGAATAAGTTCTACAACTTGTTAAAAAAAAGCCTTAAAGCCAATTAATCTAAAAAAGAGTTTTATTATTATTATAATGAGTGTTTTGAATATACCGAAATTACGGTTAGTCGAGACTCTGATAAACGGGTTTCTAGTGTACTATCTAATAATTATTGTAGAAAATATATTTGTTTCAATTAATTATTTTATCAAAAATACGTTCGGCTGACTCCTTAGATCAGGGGTGCCGGGATCAATTCCTGGCATGACTAAAAAAATATATTACTTATAAGTAAACTTAGGATTTCCCCTTTTACACATCCTTAAGAGGAACTGTATTCTTCACGACGTTATTGAAGGAAAGGTTGAGGGAAAGAGGAACTTAGGAAGAAAAAGGATTTAAATATTGGATGACTTGAAGAAAAGAAGAGAATTCCGGGAGCTTTGGGAGGAGGCAATTGAGGTCAAAGTTCACTGACAAAAGGAATTTAGCCGTCGTAATACAGTGCATTTAATAATAACGATTATAATAATAACTGTGATGAATTAACGGCTAAGGTCTGGCTGTTGTGCCTGTTTAAGATCAAGTTAATTAATAATTCTTGTGATGATATAATCAGTTAATAACGTGAAGGATAATTACATCAAATAAAAAAAATAGTGAGGTTATTCGTCTTGTTAAAACTCGTAAGAAAAAGTTAATAACGGTTTAATCTGGAGTGTCACTAAACACATTTTAATATAGCATTTATGGTCTTATACCTACCTTAAAGAGTTTAAAAATGTTGTGTTTTTTAAAAAAAGGAGATAATAGGCACCGACAATTATTGTGTCACTTAAAAAAACTTTTAACTTAAAAAATTTATAATCCCCCCACTTAGCGCAGACAATTAAAAATTGTCCCACAAGTACCACATACGGGTAGACTGATGTGTGGAGAAAAGAAGACTTTTTTTTATTCCTTCAAAATAATGAAACTTCATGTTTACAATTTTTTCAACAGGTAATCAATATCGAGGAAAATTGTGATATGTGCAGTGTCTAATATGGTAACTGACAATACCCCCTCCCCCTTTTATTTTGACGGGTAATTTATCGTTAAGGACGACACCCACACCTTTTAACCGTAGAACACCTGTGTATTGTATCGTGGTAAGGATTCCTAGCCCATCCGCTTGGTGTAGTGGTCAGAGAGCAAGACTAAAGGACCTGAATTCAAACCCAGAAGACCTTAGAATATTTTAATACATTATAGTTTATAAAAAGGTTCGTCAACCAACCTAAATATTAACATTCTTGACAATATGGCAATTTACTTAAGTATAGTGTTCTAGATTTAGTTAGTAAGTAAGTAAGTAAGTAAGTCGTATCCTGATGTAGATTTTTTCTCGGAACGTGCGCATTAGATATTATAAAAAAAAAGTATTTAAGTTATTTAACATGCACTTCCTGAACCGACTAATTATATCAGAAGATGACAGAAAATAGCTTAAATCTAGAACAGACACAACATCCAGCCCCCCCAGCCGTTAATGTATCACTGCTAAAGGAGAAATCCACATTTCATCAACGAAACATTTTTCGTCCATGCCAGGATCAAATAATTAAAAAAACTTAAATTCCTATTCATCGACCATCTTGGTCTTTTTCAATCTTTCACATTATCATAAAGGACTCTTGGAGAAATTAAAAAACCTATTTTTTTTACTAGTTCTTACTACCCGTTTGGGCTGTACGCATATAAAATAATCAACCTAATGTGCTAAGGGTGATTACGGTTGAATTTTAGAGGAAGTGTACCCGCATTTTCGCTAAGGGACAAACTACTCTCAATACACTCGACCGGGATTCGAACCTTGATCTCCTCGTCATCGGTAGTTTAGTCAACTGCGAGAGTAGCGCGTTAGCATAAACAAAGTGGGTTTTTAAATGTTAACCTCCTTACAGAAAAATAATATGTAATATTTTATTCCCAAATTCTTATTAGAATGTTTTTTTTTTTTTGTTTTTTTTTTACTTTTAAAAGGAAATCTATTTTAGATCGCTTATTATAGATCAAATTTTCTTACTGTACCTTGAAAATTTGTGTTTGGGGGTGGTATGAAGGGCTACCTTGTATCCTTTTAGATGTTACTACTTATCTTAATATTTCGTTTAAATTGTTCTATGTTGTTATCTCAATATAAATAATAGCCTAAAAGTATATAATAGGAGCAACTTATTATTCTAAGATATTTTAAACCGCAACATAAATTTTACACCATTCATTGCAAAAATATCCACTTTCAACCCCCCCAAAATATATCTATATATAATTTATCAATTGACAGAACATATATTACAAAGGCATTTTATTTGACCCCAAATTACGAATATCCTTTTAGATATTAAATGGCAAAACCATACGGTAGAACCTCGATCATCCAAACTAAATGGGAACAAAGCTTTATAGTATTCGCGAAAATTCGGATTAAGTGGGTGAATACGGCAGGGTCTTATGGGGAAAAAATATTTTAACTAATTTTTGAATTACAGTTAGATGAGTTTTATAAAACTTACCTTCATTTGACTGATTTAGAACAGGTAGTTTTTTTTTACATTTACTTTATTTATTTTTCAACTATAGGAAAACAAATGGTGTTGACTACAAGATGTAAATACACTACTAAGCATTTATTATCAATGTTACCCACCTCGGTGGCGTAGTTGGCTAACACGCTAGTCTCGTGTTGAGCACGACTGCTGAGGACGGGGAGATCGAGGTTCGAATCTCGGTTGGGTGAACTGGGGGGGGGGGTGTCCTAAATGGTTTTACACTCACCCTCCACGCAAATGCGGGTTCACTTCCTCTAATCAACCTTCCCAATAGTTTTCTCTCTGAGGGGTCAAGGAAAAGTAAAATTACGTCAAAAAAAAACGCTAAAATTGTAGGACGTCACAATTTAGAAATTGATAAGTTTTCCAAAACAATTCAAAAAATATAAACTTCACTAGACCAACTGAATATTTCAAAACGTAGATAGATATATTATTTATAAATTATAACCTCGCTTTATTGCGATTAGAATTCACAGTATTTTCTCATCCACTAAAAATCATTATTTATATTGATTGTACAATATTAGGATTATTTAGTTACCCACTGCCACTTAAAATAGAATAAAAAAAAAAAACGTGAGCATGAATCCAAAATACTAAAGCTTTTTTTTTAAAGCTACATTTATTGTTAAGAGTAAATGCGAGGGTGAGTTATATTTGTGTAACCCAAATACAATTTTCAACAACGATTCTTACTAATTTAGCTTGCGTATTTCATTGAGTATAGCTTGGTCTCCCTTCCCCTCATACACCTCCTCTTTCCTCGAACTCACCTGGGAGGTCTATTGATTACAGTCTGAAAGATTTAGTGCAGTGTACTCAATATACCACGACAAGCAATAGCCAATTCATTACGTGTGGCAGACGAGATTTTTATACTCCAGTATTCATTACCTGTGCATTTCAACCAGAGAACAAAACAAAAACAAAAACAAAAAACTTTCTCTCGCCACTAATAAAAACTTCACGTCCTTCTACGACAAAAGAGGTGAGAGAGTCCATATAAAATCCATTAGGTCAGTGTCGGTGGTGGTATCCCTGTCTTGTTTACGGGTGTCAGATCTGCCAACAGAAATACTGACTGAAGGGGAGGGGATTCAAGGTATAGTAAATATTTGCAGTCGAGAAGATTATCAGATTCTTGTAGAAATGATCTTTCCCAGAACATTAGAAGAAAAAAAAATAGAATGGCTAACACTGAAAAAAGGCTCATAAATATATCTCAAAACTAAATGTTACACATGACTACACTCAAATTATCATACCAAGGGCCTTATCTAATTTACTAGATCTATTTTCACTTAGGACTATCCATACATCAAGTCATATTATCTGCAGCTATCACTTTTTATGGATATTTATATATTTTTTTACCCGCCTCGATGACTTAGTTGGCTAACGTGCTAGTCGTGTTGAGCTCGACTGCCGAGGATGGGGAAATCAAGGTTCGAATCTCGGGTTGGGTGAACTGAGGGTGGTTTTTACTAAATGGTTTTCTACTCTCCCTCCATGCAAATGCGGGTTCACTCCTAAATTCAACCATCCCAATTCCTAATCCATTAGCGTAATTAGTACTTAGGCGTATAACCCGAACGGGTAGTAAGACGTGGTGCTAAATAATAATAAATTTATATTTATTTTCATTCAAGGTATTTAAAATGCACTTTCTGAACCAACTGATTATATCAGCACACGATAATTTCTATGAAAGAGATAGAAAGCGCCTACCAATTTTGCCAAAAAGGTACTTTCACATACCTTTTAGGATTTTTTTTACATGCCACAAATGAGTTGGGACCAACCGAAGTAAGTTGTGCTAAGGATTTTTATCACTCAAGAAAAATCGGTCGACCCCGGTGGGTTTGAACCCATGGAAATCAGGTCCTAAGACGAGCACTTTACCCCAAGGCCATCGAGGTCGAATATGGATTTTATAAATACCTATAAAATTACACTTATAATAATTATATAGCTAATTTGATTTATTTTGGCCGCAACAAATAATTATGATCACATTTTCTAAAATACCTCAGTCTAAAAAGAAATAGACTCCCTTACCACTCAGGGCAATGGACCTGTTACCCAGTAGTCTTGCCAGTCCGTGTTTTTATTTACAAGTTCTTCTTAGGACCTAGTTGAAATACAGAACTTGAGGAACTATAGTTCTTTCCTCTTTGGTCAAACAACATGTTTCATACAGAGTTGATTATGTTGGTTCATAGCCTCTAGCACTGTGTATATTAACAACCGTTAGTCTGTTATCTACAATAATAACCACTGACAAGACAACTTGTGAATGTGGGGAATGCAGGTCTCCACCGTGGTTCGGATCCCACGTTAAACTGTAGGTCCTCCATTTCATCTCACAATCACCCTTCCATTACACATTAGCGTAAGTGCGTAGAGCCCGAACGGGTAGTAAGACACGGTGCTAATAATAATAATAATAATAATAATAATAATAATAATAATAATAATACAATAATAATACAATAATAATAAAAATAAAATAATAATAATAATACAATAATAATAATAAAATAATAATAATACAATGATAATAATAATAACACAATGATAATAATAATAATAATACAATAATAATAATAATAATACAATAATAATAATAATAATAATAATAAAAGTAAGTGTTTGTCCGAGTGTGATGCACAGCAAAAACTACGGCACGCAAAGATCTGAAATTTTTAACATAGGTGGAGAAAGGTTTCGAATGCACCTCGAAGCCAAATTGTTAAATTTTTAGCTAGCTTTTTAATAATTAGGCTGTTCTTGACAAAAATATTGTTAATATGGTTTAGAATTAAGTTTCAGGAAGAACTGCGATAGAAAAAAAATTACCGTATCACCCTCGGGAAAAAAACGTAAGTACGAATTCAACCTCGACCGTAATTCTGAACCATTTTTGTTGAGGGGGGGGGGGTTAAGGGGGGTTATATAATTATTATACCACAGTGGGTTATGGGCAATGTTGTACGGGATTGCTATTATTCAAATATTTAAACTGGAAAAAAAATAAGCTTATGTTATTGCCATATTTTTTTTTTTATTAAAACTTCAAATCTTATGATTCTAGTTTGGTATTCCTCTTTTGTCACATCACGTTATTATGAGATCCCCTGGGCCTTGACCACTCCAGTTCAGTGCTACATTATACCCTCCAGTCCAATATTCATAGGAAGGGCCTTTCTGGATCTACTTTCACGTATCCGTATAACAGGACATGTAGAATGCAGATGTCACTTTTGATAGATATTACCAACACCAATAAAATAACACTATTAACAGATTAAAAATATGCTATAAATTTTTATAGAAAAAAAATGTATTTTCTAAATAAAAAGCACTTTCTATGAAAATTGGATCGTAAATTTCAATTATTTCCCCAACATATCACCATTATATTCCATCATTGAAATAATTTAGGTATTTAAGTTTGTTTGTTTTTCACTTCTAGCGCGTCTACTTTTTCATGTCATCTTCTCGGGTATGAGATATATATTTTTAAGAAAGCATCTTTGGAATGTATTTTAAAAGATGTTCCATGGGAACCTTGATGGCCATATGAAAAAAAAAAAAGAGATGCACTTAACTAAAAAGGAGGACTAAAATAAAGACATTCCATAAAGAAGTAATAACTTCCTCACAAAGCCAGCGAGAAATAGGTTTTTTTCGAATCACACTATGCGTCTCAAACTATTACCGAGTTTTAACCAAACATAACTTGGCCAAATGTTTCTCCTCTTATTTATATGGTTACTAGGCAGAACTCATTGCGTGTCATTATTGTTTTAACTACTACTGCACACCCACTTGGTGTCAGTAAAATATTTTAATGTCTCTATTTTTACACACACACACACACACACACACACACACACATATATATATATATATATATATATATATATTTATCTTCTTGAACGATCCAAAAGTAAATGAAAACAAACGTGAAGGTATTTTAGATGATTCAAGGATGGCTGTTTAATTACCTCAAACAAATATACAACAGAACAAGGTAGAGAACTTTAAAAAAAAAAGAGAGATTCCGAGCACAACATAACCACAAATCAACATTATTTACATTTATTCTCAATTTTGCGGCATCGTTGTGGCTTTACAAAAGGCCAAGATTTGGCGGAGGATTGTAAAACCAAGAGCCAAGCTCTTATCTCACCATTGGCATTGCCTTATATTGAAATTTGAATTTTAGCTCTTAGAAGTTTGGAGATAAGTTAGAAACATTTATTTAGAAATGTATATAGGCCACTAATAACAGGTTGAACCCGCACTGGAAGAATGACCTTGGGATGTCACTCTCGCAAGAGACTGGAATTCCAATGACACGAAATATCGGGGTTCTATTCCCAGTTGGATGTACCATATTGAGGGTATCTCTCCACTTTTCTCTTTAAAAAAAATCTCTTTTCTAGCATAATGCAATAAACTTTTTCTCTTTTTAATTAAAAAGTTATGAGTAAAAGCAAAAAATGCATTCTTTTATCATGCACATCATATTTTATTTGAAGTTATTTGTCTTGTATTAATCCATTGCAATAATTCGGTTAGGTTAGGTTAACTTTAAAAATATGAATTAATTAAGTTTAACTCTACTAAGATTTTTTAACGACTCTAAAAATGAATATTTACGTAATTGAAAATATATGATGTTGCACTGAAAAATATGATTAGTTAAAAAAAGTTCATTTTTAGTTTTTACTCATCAATTTTTAATTTTAATATAAGAATATATGAAAAAATATGGCCATCTTTTCATATTCTAAAAAAAAAGTGCATTGCATTATACTAGGAAAAAAGTTAATTCAAAATATAAAAACAATAGAGCGGTTTTTTTTTTGCGCTCAGTTGTACTGGCACCCAGTTCGCCCACGCCCAGTTGACAGCACCCAGTTGTTCTAGACCGTCAAAAGCACACAGGGGGAAAAAACTACTGCATAACGTGGCAACATGACAAACATGTATTGGTCTTATAAACCCCTTACTCTTTATAATAATTACATAAAATAATAAAACTACGTGGTCTGGTTAGGTTGGGTTAGGCTGGTTAAGATGCAAACACAAAACAACTCAATTTGAAATAAAGGCATGTCGTTGATGAGCAAACCAACAATAATAGTGTTGAAATATTGGGTTAAGTACTACAGTAGCCCCATGGGTTCTTTGGTGGTGACTGACAGCTCACAGCTGACTTCTGACAGTCAACATTTAGGTATATACCTAAATGTTGACTGTCAGAAGTGACAGCTGCTAAACAAATGTTTTTGAAGATCATATGGTTCAGCGTAGTGATACATAATTTGATAGCTTTTAGCTGTCACTCAGCACCAAAGAAGACATGGGGCTACTGTACCTAAATGTTGACTGTCAGAAGTCAGTTGTGAGCTGTCACTCAGCACCAAAGAAGCCATGGGGCTACTGTACAAACAATGATGCTCTATTGAGGCATCAACCTTATGCGCTTCTGATATGTTACTCCAAAGCAGGTATACAAATTCGACCTATTCGCTTTCAATATGTATCTGCTTAGTTTGTAAGTCTCGTGTTTTTAAGGATCACATTGAATACATTTACACAAAAATGAAATGGCCAAAAATCACATAGTGTTTGTTGGGCCTTTTTTTTTTTAGCACCGCATATTACAAACCGTCTGGGTTATACATCTATGTAATAATTACACTAATGGGTTAAGGGTTAGGACGGTTGGATTGAGAGCAGGTGCACCCGAATTTGCGTGGAGGAACGTTTAAAACCATTTAGGAAAAACATCCTTCAGTGCGCCCGACAGATTAGAATCCTATCTCCCCGTCATCGGCAGTCTAGTCTAACATGAGAGTAGCGCGTTAGATCACGCGGCCACCGGAGGGGTTGTTTGTTTGAGCAAAGTCTGAAGCCCGTTGGATTGTTCCGGAGCTAATATACGAAAGGGAAGAAACAGGTGTCTGTACGTGAGGATTATGTCATTTCCTAGCCTAGATACAAAGGGACGAAACAGGTGTCTGTACGTGAGGATTATGTCATTTCCTAGCCTAGATACAAAGGGACGAAACAGGTGTCTGTACGTGAGGATTATGTCATTTCCTAGCCTAGATACAAAGGGGCGAAACAGTTGTCTGTACGTGAGGATTATGTCATTTCCTAGCCTAGATACAAAGGGACGAAACAGGTGTCTGTACGTGAGGATTATGTCATTTCCTAGCCTAGATACAAAGGGACGAAACAGGTGTCTGTACGTGAGGATTATGTCATTTCCTAGCCTAGATACAAAAGGACGAAACAGGTGTCTGTACGTGAGGATTATGTCATTTCCTAGCCTAGATACAAAGGGACGAAACAGGTGTCTGTACGTGAGGATTATGTCATTTCCTAGCCTAGATACAAAGGGACGAAACAGGTGTCTGTACGTGAGGATTATGTCATTTCCTAGCCTAGATACAAAGGGACGAAACAGGTGTCTGTACGTGAGGATTATGTCATTTCCTAGCCTAGATACAAAAGGACGAAACAGGTGTCTGTACGTGAGGATTATGTCATTTCCTAGCCTAGATACAAAGGGACGAAACAGGTGTCTGTACGTGAGGATTATGTCATTTCCTATCCTAGATACAAAGGGACGAAAGAGGTGTCTGTACGTGAGGATTATGTCATTTCCTAGCCTAGATACAAAGGGACGAAACAGGTGTCTGTACGTGAGGATTATGTCATTTCCTAGCCTAGATACAAAGGGACGAAACAGGTGTCTGTACGTGAGGATTATGTCATTTCCTAGCCTAGATACAAAAGGACGAAACAGGTGTCTGTACGTGAGGATTATGTCATTTCCTAGCCTAGATACAAAGGGACGAAACAGGTGTCTGTACGTGAGGATTATGTCATTTCCTAGCCTAGATACAAAGGGACGAAACAGGTGTCTGTACGTGAGGATTATGTCATTTCCTAGCCTAGATACAAAGGGACGAAACAGGTGTCTGTACGTGAGGATTATGTCATTTCCTAGCCTAGATACAAAGGGACGAAACAGGTGTCTGTACGTGAGGATTATGTCATTTCCTAGCCTAGATACAAAGGGACGAAACAGGTGTCTGTACGTGAGGATTATGTCATTTCCTAGCCTTGATACAAAGGGACGATGGGCAAACACCTAAAATTATTCATCCTATTCCTATTTATTTAAGTAGGCTTAGGGTAGATATAGTTAAATCGCTGATTACCACATATATGCCTGCCTATGACGGAGATATTGCAGTTTGATCCCAGTTAGGTGTAGGCCTACAGAGTTTCCCCCCCCCCTAATAGTTGCACGCAAACGCGGGTCAACTTCCTCTAAAATTAACCTTCCTCATCCCTAACACATTTGTGTAATTAGTGTATAAGCGTATAACCCACACGGGTAGTAAGATGCAGTGATAAAGATTTTATTAATGTATTGTTAGTAATAAAATATTGAAAATATGTAGGCCTATTTGTGTACAAATCATTTGAATGTCTAGTTAAACTAAAATTTCAACCCCCATACATTAATTGCACGCAAAAAGAATAAAATACAAATTTGACCTCATATATGTCGCGAACTGTAATGATTTGAAATCATTGAATCGATATTTATAGCTTATAATTATACACGTAAACCGGCCTCGTAGTGTAGTGGTCGATGCACCTGGCTACGACCCTTTGGGGTCATGGGTTCGACTCCCGGCTGGCAACTTGGGTACCTTTTCCCTAAGAGGGTAGTGATCTCCAAATGCTCATCATTATTTGGTTAAAGGCTCGATTTAGGTTAAGACTCACCACGACTTCACAACATCATATTTTAAAGATAATCACATCATCTCATTGCTGTTATTACGTGTAGACAACCTCCTATGTTGTACCTTGGGCAAAGTTCTGTGCTACCAGAGCGACTAATAGTCTACATACAGGCGGATAGATTTGGACGTTTAGGTCTCACCAGGTCAAATGTGGCATACGATAAAACAAAATTCACTTGTTAAAATAGTGCATTAACATTCTTTAAGAGGCTGATGGCTTTAATATATGATCATGTAACATATAAATATCAAATTTAAACCAAATACATCAAAACATTTCTGTACCGGGAAAAGATAGAGTTGATTGACGTTGTTTAAAATGTCCATTCCAAGTCTAAGGGGTAAAGATTACAATACTTTATCTAAATGATTAGATTAAATATAGGTCTGCTTATATGACTACTCAATATGTTATTATTACTAGCACCGCGTCTTACTACCCGTTCGGGTTATAGGCACATACGCTAATGTGTAATGGTAGGGTGATTGTGAGATGAAATGGAGGACATACAGTTTAACGTGGGATCCGAACCACGTTGAGGGCCTGGCATTCCCCACATTCACAAGCTGTGATTAATACACGTCTTGTCAGAGGTGAAGGAAGGGTTTGGTAATCAGATAAATGTGTCGGGACCGAGGATTGAACCCCGGACCCCCAGCACAAAAGTCTGACACCTTACCCCTAGACCGCCAGGCCACCCCGCACAGTTTAAAGTTAATGGGTAATCAATAAGTTATAATTGGATTTATTTATCTTGTAAGCCAAGGGTAAAAGATAGAATCTTTCGCCACATATTTCCAAATATATTGTATTACCGTACCAGAATGTAATTTATTAAACTGATTTAACTATTATCTATGGCCTGTGGCCTGAACTACCTTTCAATTCTATGTTTTACGTGCTGCGATTTAAGTTTCCTCTAAATGCTATTTTTTGGAAACATTGTTTTTAGGTTTAAAAACCTTATATAGTTACAGTACATATATTTATATATCAATAACTTACTTTTTCTCGAGAGCTAGTAGTTGACGGTCAACAAGCCAATACAAAAACATGCAGAACTATTTCAAGACAACACACCCGCCTCGGTGTCGTAGTTGGCTAACGCGCTTGTCGTGTTGAGCTCGACTGCTGAGGACAGGGAGATCGAGGTTCGAATATCGGTCGGGTGAACTGGGGGTGGTTTTTCTTAAATGGTTTTCCACTCTCCCTCCACGCAAATGCTGGTTCACTTCCTTTAATTCAACCTCCCCAATTCCTAATCCATTAGTGTAATTAGTACTTAAGCGTATAACCCGAACGGGTAGTAAGACGCGGTGCTAAATATTATTACTATCAGCAGTTGTTTTGGAAGAGGAAGAAAATATGGGAGGTTGAGGTTTGACTTGTTCATTTATTGGTTCCATTGTAAATGTAAAAGCACTCATCAAATATAAAACCTAAATAGAATATTGTTTAAATACACGGGAAATAGACTGAACACCAAACCTCAACTCTTCTTTGGTTGTTCTCAACAATACAGCAGTACGTCTGTTCAACACGTAGCCCAAACTGCATCACGCGCAAGCGCAAAGTAAGGTGGCTCAGGATAGAAGAAGGAAAAAAATTGCTCAGCCTGCAATCGGAAAAAAAAACATAGCTTAGCTTAACTTTGTGTGTGAACCGGCCTTTATCGGTGGGTTAGCTGACTGTGACGTTATACATTGTGTTAATTACGTCTACGATCTCTAATAATATTGTTAATCTGCTTTTTATGCTTGTACTATTCCATAAGTATTTTATATTGTAAACAATTAATTGTATTAAGGTTCTGCAGATATACGCCACACGTTAGATAAATAAATAGCGGACTAAATACCAGGCTCATCTTGTCTGGCTTGCCAGTGATGGGAAGGTGTGTGTTCGATCCCAGATGGATGTCGTAAGGGTATTTTTTTATAAATAGTTTTCCATCCTCCCTCCACGCCACTGTCGGTACATTTCCTCTTTATTCTATCTTCCGAATACTTACCCAAGACGTGTAGTAGGGCTTGATGCGTGGTAAGCTAAATAATGTGAGATGTATGCGGCATTGAACCTGCTTACCATGCTTAGTTCCCCTATGACGCAGCTTAGGGGGCATACATGATATAACCATAGCATATCTGTCGAGGTAAGGCAAGGTTCGTTCCGTTCATCCTGCTTACTTTGCTTGGATCGTCTATAGAGTAGCTTTTGAGATAGAGCCGTAGTGTAGTAAGTTAGGTTAAGAAAAGATGCCCTTATATATAACCTGCCTACCTTGTTAGATTCCTTTATGGCTCAGATTATAAAATAGAACCGTAAGTTAGGTTAAGAAAAGGTGCCTCTATATAACCGGCCTACCTTGTTAGATTCCTCTATGGCTCAGATTATAAAATAGAACCGTTAGTTAGGTTAAGAAAAGGATGCCCTCTATATATAACCTGCCTACCTTGTTTGATTCCTCTATGGCTCAGATAATAAAATAGAACCGTAAGTTAGGTTAAGAAAAGGTGCCCTCTATATAACCGCCTACTTGTTAGATTCCTCTATGGCTCAGATTATAAAATAGAACCGTAAGTTAGGTTAAGAAAAGGTGCCCTCTATATAACCTGCCTACCTTGTTAGATTCCTCTATGGCTCAGATTATAAAATAAACCGTAAGTTAGGTTAAGAAAAGGTGCCCTATATATAACCTGCCTACCTTGTTAGATTCCTTATGGCTCAGATAATAAAATAGAACCGTAAGTTAGGTTAAGAAAAGGTGCCCTCTATATAACCTGCCTACCTTGTTAGATTCCTCTATGGCTCAGATAATAAAATAGAACCGTAAGTTAGGTTAAGAAAAGGTGCCCTTATATAACCTGCCTACCTTGTTAGATTCCTTTATGGCTCAGATTATAAAATAGAACCGTAAGTTAGGTTAAGAAAAGGTGCCCTCTATATAACCGGCCTACCTTGTTAGATTCCTCTATGGCTCAGATAATAAAATAGAACCGTAAGTTAGGTTAAGAAAAGGTGCCCTCTATATAACCGGCCTACCTTGTTAGGTTCCTTATGGCTCAGATAATAAAATAGAACCGTAAGTTAGGTTAAGAAAAGATGCCCTCTATATATAACCTGCCTACCTTGTTAGATTCCTTTATGGCTCAGATAATAAAATAGAACCGTAAGTTAGGTTAAGAAAAGATGCCCTTTTATATAACCTGCCTACCTTGTTAGATTCCTTTATGGCTCAGATAATAAAATAGAACCGTAAGTTAGGTTAAGAAAAGGTGCCTCTTATAACGGCTACTTGTTAGATTCTCTATGGCTCAGTTATAATGAACCGTAGTGTTAAGAAGTGCCTCTATAACCTCCTACTTTAATTCCTATGGCTCAGATAATAAAATAGAACCGTAAGTTAGGTTAAGAAAAGGTGCCCTCTATATAACCGGCCTACCTTGTTAGATTCCTCTATGGCTCAGATTATAAAATAGAACCGTAAGTTAGGTTAAGAAAAGGTGCCCTATATATAACCTGCCTACCTTGTTAGATTCCTTTATGGCTCAGATAATAAAATAGAGCCATAGTGTAGTCCATCAAAGTAAGCCAAAATAATATTTTTTGATTCTGCTTTCCTTGCCTCGTTCCTCTTAGGACAAGGAAGGTGAAACTTTTCCGGCCAGTGTGCCACTGACTGACTGACTAGCTGAATTTCGAGATATTCCATTTTGCCACTTCTTATTTACGTTTTTCTAAGGGGTATTTTAAAATAAAAACCTGTTGAATATTTTTAAATATAAGGAAATTTTAACTATTTTTATAGTTCTTAAATTTTAAAGAAAGAAAAAAGTGTGTGTGTTTTA
Organism: Timema cristinae; assembly: GCA_039000515.1. Lineage (NCBI taxonomy): Eukaryota > Metazoa > Arthropoda > Insecta > Phasmatodea > Timematidae > Timema > Timema cristinae. The sequence goes on along the minus strand of JBCFYV010003508.1, from coordinate 36,822,518 downwards.
TAAACATATTAATTTAATTACATTAAAGTAAAAACATTGAACGTAATCTCTTCGGTGGGGGGTATGGAGGACGCAATAAATTAATATGTTAACATAAAAAACATACAATCTTTTCCATATTGTTTGAATTCATGTTTTATGTTGCTAGCTAAGATATTTATGTTCGGTCCATGACTTTGTTTTCAACAACACACAAGTTGCACTCAAGGTGGGAATGTTGGGAACGAGAGAAAAGACGAGTGTTTTTGCAATTTTTTATAGCAAAACTTTTTTTTTGTCAAAATAAATAAAATATTGCTTCAATAGAAGTAAGAGATTTTTTTTTTTTCACATGGTGATACCAATCGTTGTTTATTATCTGTTATGAGCATAGCAGCATTATCTAATAAACTTTTTAAAGAAAGAAGAAAAAAATAATTCATGAATATCCAGAACAATTTTGGCAGATACAACCATTACTGTTGATATCACCATGTGAAGAAAATTAAAACTATGTCTGTACTCGATAAATATTTGATTTATTTTGACCATAAAATACTACCCTTTGCTCGCGTTTCATTTACTCCCACCTTAACAAAGAACAGCTGAACAAATTAAAGCACAACAGTAATTGTAAGAACTCCAAAACGGACGAAACTAAGGGTATAGAATAGATTTAGAACGTTCCAGAATAATTCTAAAAACCAATTTCATATATTTCTAACACTTTTATTTCCAACCTACTGCTTGAGCTATTATTCCTCCGGGCTATTAGCATATTATTTTATACTATCAGGGTAAGGATGAGGATGGTATAACTTATAAGAAATGTACTGGAACTTTCGTTAAAGTGAAACATTTTAATGAAAAAAAACCTCACCTAGTCAAACCCAGCTGGGATTCGAAACCCGACCACGCCATCGTTGACAAAACCAATCTATAATACCGATACAGTGTTGACTGTTTACACTAAAACCGAAGCAAATAAATGTTACTTCTGTCTTGACATACTTATTTTAGTAATAATACTAAATTTGGTTATTGTTTGGGTTATTTTAGAGTCGCCTATCTGACTTGTCTAAAAATATTATCGGATATAATAAAATATTGTGTGATAAAAACAATGAGTTTAGGTTGTTTTTTAATGGTTTTATTGCACTCAAAATTGGTCGCGTTAAGTGTTTAACTCATTTAAAAATAGTCTTTATAGGCTGCCATTTTAAAGGAAAGTTATACTTTGGCAAACATTGTAATACTCTCTTTAATAACTTATTTATCTTTAAAGGTGGGTGAATCTAAGATGTATTAACTTAAATATAAAAAAATATTGACTTTGTGACTACTTCTAATCTCTTGTAAGATAGGTTTTAAGAGCATTTGGGTATGAAAAATAGCTATTATGTGTGTGTTTACTACCCTTCATAAGAATTTAAAAAAAGGGTGGTTTATCTCTGGATTGTATACTAAGATCAGTTCCGGGGTGAAGACACATTATCACGATCATCATTGTGACGTCAAGAAGTGAGGATCGGGTCAGGTGTTTTGTTTGTATGCTGTGTGGAGCTATGAATGAAAAACCCTCAACCCGATCCTATATTCCCCCTCTCGCCCTCTTGTTGGAGGTTTTTTTTTTCTAGAAAGGGGGGGGATGTGTTCTCCCCCTCTCCCCTTGGGGCGGACCCGTCACTACTGGCTCTGCACTTTCCCAGAAGACACGCCCGGCCTCCTCTACGGTCAGTCAGTCTTTGCTCGCGTCTCATCGCGGATAGTGTGTGGCCCATTTTTTTCTCTCTTTCTCTCTCTTTCGTCTTGTCGTCGACAAGGTGGTCGGAGCTCGGTCCTGCGATCTTACGTCTCAAAATGGACTTACGGACCTTATTGTTGTGTTGCGCAGACGCCCTCCAATTTATTTATTTTGAAAAAATAGATATATATTTTAATAGTCAAGAACAGTTATCTTCAAATGTTTAACGACCGAAAGATTCCTCGGTTCCGAACAGCGGAAGAAGACGTCTTTCAACAATCGCGGAAGAGAAGTTGTAGTGAAAAAATAGCGACGCGTAAGCGAAACACGTCTCTGAGGAGAAGCTCCGATTAAACAGTAACGTTATTGAGACAGGGTGCGCTGCCCAGCGGACGAACTTGAAAGTCAGTGACAATCCTTCCCCCCCTCCACCCCATTTTCCCTCTCTTCATCAACCAACCCCACGCGCGCGCGCGCTCGTAAGTAACGAAAGAAAAAAAAACAATATAGAGAGGAGTACACGGAAGTTACCGAGTGTCACCGAACCTTCCCGAGGTGGAAACATCCCCGTCTCTACGTCTTTTTTTTTTGTGTTGTTGTTGTCGAGTGTGGGGGACGGTTACCCTGAAGAAAACGTGCGGCGCGCCGGTCCGACGCGGACGGGGGATTGGGAAGCGACCAGCCAGCCAGAATCTACACATTATTTGACGCGCGCACTCATATCTAAATAGCGGCGCGTGCTGGAGGTGTTTCGACGAGATCTCGATACGTGTGTCATGGGAATAACACTTCATCGTATAGGCAGCTAAAGAAAAAAAAACCGGGGTGAATTGGATCTCGTGACTTACGATATTTATGTTAGTTTTTTTTTGCGTGACACTTATTTTACATCTACAAACAAGGTGCTCGAATTAAAATAAATAATACATTCAAGATTCCCACAGCCCCCTACACCCCACCTACAAGTAAACAACCCCCTTATCTTCCACGTAACACCCCTACCGTGAAGGGTCTGTTATATACATATTTATGTCGGGTGCGCAAGCCAATAGCGACGGAGCCGCGGCGCCGAATGGAATTATCATAATCGCCAGCCGCCAATATTGATAATCATAAATTGTGACCTGCGCATAAGAGGTCGGACATGTGGATAAATTAAACGAGAGAAGACAGGAGGGAGGGGGGAAATAGGGGCAAGGGGTAAAAAAAATCAGAGAGAGAGTAGGGGTAGTTGTGAAAAGGAAGGCCCAAAAATATAAGGGGAGTTTGGGGGGGAGGGGGGGAAGGAACAACAATTTTGAGCGAAGTTTGTCATTTCGTTCTGTGCCGGCGATTGTGGTGGACACACCCCCCCCTCCACGCACGGTCCGTTTTTTTTAAAATCACATTTCTTTTTTTTTTTACGTTTTCGTTAGTTTTTTTTTTAGAAATAAAAAAAGTGGGGGGGTAAAAAAAAAAAAGACGTGAATGAATTCGAAGAAAGGACAGAATTTTTTTGGTGGGAAAATAAAAGACTAGTAGATCAACTAGGTGACGTGAGAATCTAGTGAAGAGAAGGATTGTGAAGATATGTCTCGGCGGAAACAAGCCAGGCCGATACGACACCTGGAGAATGAAGATGGGATGGTCATCAGCGCCTTGCCCAACGGTAAGTGCTTCATGTTAACACGTGAATATTGCCCAACCGTATTCTTGCCCTTATTATCTCACTTTTAGGCTGTGTTTTTGTGAGTGTTTTCTTATTATCTCTGTGTATGTGTCTCGAAATTCACATAGTTCGACATCAAATCACATGTGATTCACCGTCTATAAATGTGCTAACCGATGGACTGTCTGTGGGGTTAACGATTGGATAGTGACTATGTACTTAAGGTCACACACAAAAAAATAACCACTCGTAATAGCGCTGAAGAGAAAGGGAGGGGGGGGGTTAAACTTGAAACTAGGACAATTGTGACGTTTATTGGACTGTGTTTTTTAACTTTGTGTTTTATAATAAATATCAAATATTGTGCAGTTGTGTAGTTTTTTAAAACGATTAAATTTAAAATTGAACCTTAATGATATTTATAAAACGTTAATATTTGTAAAAATTATTAAGGTATATTCGTGTAATATTTAAATAAAAGCGGTTTTTTTATCTTATAATATTGAGCACTTGCTAAAATAAGGACAGTTTATTTTTATTTTTTACTTATGAATGATCACATTTGTGTAACTAAATAGTTCCTTTGTCGGGTCCAGACATGGCGGGCAATGGCGGGAAGTGGGCAGTGTGATCACCGGTATTTCTTCTCATTCCGTAGCGCACAAAGATGTAATGTGTCCCACCTCGAGTGTGGTGGCTTGCATTTGGAGAGATTAACTCGCTTAGTCCACGTGTCTTGCGAAGAATAATCTAGCTTTAGAAACTAATGAAAACAATACACAAGACTTATTTTAAATAAAACCTCAAAATAGTGTGCTAGTTTTATTCTCACCCTACAGAGATTAAGGTAGTTTTTAGTGGGTAGTTTATTTTAAAAGTAGGCTTCGTCGTTTATTACTAGCAACTTTCAACAGTTTCTTCTCTTAAAAAATATAAGCTCTTATTTATTTTAAACATTTCCGCAAATTTCAATTAAAACCGTTTAGTTCCAGTACGGATCAAATTTTTGTTAGATTTGGAAAGAAAATATTAGGTAGGCCTAATGTTTAAATAATTATTATTAAAATAAAAATATTAGGTTCGTTGTGAAAAAAAAGAAATGTTTTATATGTATTTAATCATCATTAACAAAGTCTTTACGTTCATGTGCATTTGGGTAAATGCATCGTATCTGTATTTCAAGACGAGTCACTATTTTAACATTTAATAATGTTAAAAATTAAATTGATAAATATTAAAACAAACTTATAACACATCTTGATAAAATATTATGGTTTATTGAATGACTTTGTAATATCGTATTATTTTAAAGTTTAAAGATAATATTTATCAAAGATATATTATCCGTATTTTATTCCAATTAATCTTTTTGTTTTTATAACATTCTTTATAGTAGAAAAGACTATTTAAAACACTTCTGCTTGTCAATTTACCTGATTTTATTTTAGATAACAAATTATTTTAGAAAATATCGAAAATTACACGCTCTATTTGAAACAACCCCTTATTCGGCATTTTCACTACCATTTGATTTTTTTTAGATAAAGTTTGCTATTTATATTAAAATAAGGTAAATTAACAATTTATTTTAAAAAGTTAGCCCAAAGTTAAAAGTCTAATAAGTTCAAGCAAAACATCTAAATTTTTACAAAATACATAGTCTAATTTTTAAAGAGTATATTTGGCCTCAGTAATATAATCCAAATTCAAAGACTCAAAATATATTCTAACGTTATTTTATAAACAATATGTCAGTAAACAGTAATAATGTGCAGAGTCAATCATTAAAATCCATTTCAAACTATTTTGTAAACAAATTAAATATTATGATTATGAAACTTATCGGCTAAAGTGTACTCTTAAAAGTAACTTATTAGATTTGTATAGGTAATGTTTTATTACGAGTTGATATCCAAGAGAAAATACCTAATTGTGTAGCTTCTACCTAAACTCGAAACTAAAATTAAAATTCTTGAAATCGTCATGACCGTAACAAAACAAAATTTCTCATATGGTTGTGTTGGATATATTTTTAGTTTTTTTAAAAATTATGATCTTAAAATAATTAAATATTTCTTGTTTATGAATCATATAAATTTATAATAAAATTAACATTTAAAAATCCTAGAAACATACAGGCTACTCTAATAATACGAGAAATTATTTAAGCAGTTAATTCTTAAAATTTCCAAGCGTTTTTCTTGAGGATGACAAATAATATAAGATTACACTAGTTATAAAAAAAACTCAGTTTTTTTAAAATGCTATACTATTTAAAATTATTTTGAAATGTCATTCTCTTATATAAATGCTTGGTTATTTTACAATTTGCCGAATCATTAAAACTTTTTTTTTAAATACAATGATTGTGACATGGATATTTCTCGAATAAGAACAATTAGTTAGTAATCAATTTCTTTCGCGGTTTGGTTGTGAAATGTTTAACGTAACAGTCACGTATTTGAACAAATTATTCGAGAAAAGTTTTCAAAACTTTATTTTATGACAAAAGATTTGCATGCATCAGGTGATAGAACAAATTTGTAAATCCGGCATTTGAAATGTATTTTAAACAACTCAAAACTATCGGGTTTTCTTTTAAAGTAAACTAAAAAGCATTAGAGTACAATTTATATATAAGTTATACATTCAATACGATGGGTATTTTTTAAACATAGTTAAATATGTTTGGATTTAATATGAAAGCTGCGATAAAGCACACGCTTAGGTAGCTAATTATAATTTTGGGGCAGTCTACCTTTTCTTAAATTAAAAATTATACCTGGACAAGGGAATCAAACCGTTGTTAAAACAAAACGTCAAAGGTATTGCCTGCTATTTTGGATATGTAGCTATTAATTATAAACCAATAACATAGCAGGGCAAAACAATTGTTAAAATTATTTGTAGGCCAATTAGCTAAATACATGTTTATGCTCAAATAAATATTTGCTATGTGTTAACAATATACGAGATAAATATCACTTCCGATTTATTTTAGTGCTTTGAAGCTTACTAGGGAAAAAAAACAAGTAAGCGCGCGTTTGCCCTCCTTGATTACAGACGCATCCAAAATAGGTTGATTTTTTTTTTTACTCTTTCCTTTTATTCAAATATCAGTAAACATTATTTACGTCAATCAAGAGATCTGTGATCAATGCACAGAAACTGAATTCAAAACAGTTTTCAAAAGAAACTACGTAAATAGTTACTCTTTTAAGATGACAAATCCCATAAATTTAGTGTGGAGAGAGAGATAAATAAAAAGTTTTAAATAAGCTTTCATCAGCTCTAAACAAATTATATTATTTATATGACAGCATTTTCACCCTGCTAAAAAGGTGTCTTGTTGTAATGTCATGAAAGTGAGGAGAATTTCTAGAGGGTGAGGTAAAATAGAAGAGATGAAGAGAGAGACTACGATTTTCATGAGGTGGGGGTGGGGGGGCGGGTCGATGAGAGTATAAAATAAAAATGAAAGAGAATGTTAACTTTGATCAAACTTTTGGAGTTTTAAAAAGTGTTTAGAGATAGTTTGCCTTACTGTAAACCATCTGAGGTTTTTTTTCTCTCTCCCCCCCCCCCTGCTCCTCTCCTTGTCTCTCTTTCTCGTGTGATCTTGGGTGTTCGCCCAAGGAAGCTAGTTAACACGGGGCCTAGGCATCAGTCCCTACTCAACTCAGTAGCTGGTGTCTTGACTCTTAAATAAACACACGTGACAACTTTGCTAGAGTGCGAGAGATGTTCTTCTCTGAACATTTCTCTCTCTCTCTCTCTCTCTTGATGGTTAGTTTTTTGAGCGAGACACATCGGCTGAGGTTTTTCTTTTCGTCATTTTTTTTTAATCCGACGCGTGCTCTTTTAACACGTGCGTCCACATGCCCTTAAATTACACCTTCCACCCGTATTCCGTATTCATGACTGTCTATGTATCCTAGGGTAGGATTTTGGTAGGAATTAAATTTATATTAAATATAAATATATTTTTTTCACTGTCAACATTACTATAAATCTATATTAAATATATTATTAGTGTCGTATCGTAGGCATTATTATTATCTATCAAAAGTAACAATTTAAGATCACAAGATGCCATAAGAATGTATGAAAATAGTTTTAATGGACCTTTGGAAAAAAAAAGTTCCTTTATATCGAATTGGGATCTTGGTTCTAGGAATGAACAGTTACCTTAGAGAAACCTTTTTTTCGTGGCCGCGTGGTCTAACGCGCTACTCTCGCAGTAGACTAGACTGCGATGACGGGGAGATATAGGTTCGAATCTCGGTCGGTGTACTGAGGGTGTGTTTTTGTTTTTCAAAAATAGCTTCCCACTCTTCCTATACAATATTGTAGATACATTTCCTATAAATATAACCTTCCTCATCCCTTAAAACATTAGCGTAATTAGTACATAAGCGTATAACCCAAACGGGTAGTAAGACACTGTGGTAAAATAAAAAGTTAACTTAGAAGAACATTTTTAACCTAAAAATATTTATTTAATTAGCAAACTCTCAAAGATTCTTTATTTAATTTGAAAAAACGCTGGGCTATTAATTGTAAGCTGATGAAAACTACATGCCGTAGCTATGTTTAAAGAATTAAAAGATTTACTAACTTAATTTTACTATAATCGTATAGAAATATGTATTTAAAATGGTTGAAATTTAAACATCATATATTTACGTTTGTTAAATTGCATATTACAGGATTTATTCTTTCTTATCTTTATAAACTAACCAGGGGAAAAAAATACTAAACCAAAACACACAGTTTAAAAAATTTAATAAAAAGCTTTCCAAGTATGTAAGGTAAATAATTTGTCAAAGAACGGTAAAAATAATATTGGAGCATAATATTTATTCATATTTGACGATATTAAGGTGTAGTTTATATTATAACGATCAAAACTATTCACCGTATTTATAATCATTTTAATACGTGTTATCACGAAATTTCCATTCAATAAAACATTTGAAACATTTATATTTTTAATTGAACTGTTAAATACTTATCAATAAGCTGAAAATTAAGGTTAATTAAATTTAATGTTTTCACTGTACAAATTAAATATTGTATTTGAAATTTCTCTTATAATTTTATGTCTATGAAACTTAAAATGGTAGTTAAGTATCCACTGTTATAGCAAATAATATATTTTGTTAATATAGGCATAAATAAGATACATCCAACCAAACAAGATGGCTATACTATTATGGCACAATTTTATGATTTATATTTAATAGTGTAGTAGGCCTATAATTAAATATTCCAAGTTTACATATATTTGAGCTATATTTAAATCACTTGACCATCCATGTTAATGCTAAAATAAATTGCTTTTGTTATAAATATTTTAATGACCAATTTATAAATGTACTAAGAATACATTCAAATCGTCACGTAGTCAATAAAAACTAACTTAGCTCAATATACATTTTCAGAAGTGTTCTAAGTGGCAAATATTTGACAAATTATTTTTTAAACTTTAGTTTTTAGATTATGATATTCAATTAAGTGTCAACATGGAAACATAAATAGACTTACTGTATTTATAAGAATGTAAAAAGATAGACGGGGTACACAAAACATTAATTTTAAATATCAAATCCTCAAAATTAAGCGGTAAAATGAAAACACAGCTTAACTTATTTATTTGTATTGTGTTACTATTTGATAAAATTAACATCAACACCTATTATTTTAATAAATTGAACATCAAAACCCATTACTTAAAAAAAATTAAAAACAAAACTTATTACTTAGATGGCTAAAATGACTATTTTTAAACATTATTGAGGATCATTTTATCGTTTTTGGGCTGATAATACATACAAAAACCTAAATAAACATAATCTTATCATGCGCGAAACAAAACGTGAATAACATTTACACAAACTTAACAAATTAACCTTTTAAATTTCGAATTATGCTGAATTTTATTGATTCATAATATGCGAATTAACGCTAACAATAAAAAAAGTTTCTTCAGTTTAGAAATCTCAATTTTGATTTGTTATGACCAGCATCCAAAGATAAAATTGTGATATGGTTAGTCCAACAAATAAATATTGAGTTATTATTTTAATTTTTTTTAGCCAAAGAGATATATTTTATCTAGGGTTTTACAACCATGCAGCAAATAACGGTTTCCATGGTGACTAAACAACAAATGAAAAACTGAAAATTCTTTTTGAAAATCGTATTTTCTTGGAAAACTACTATTTTTCCTGACATCCTGGACTCCTAACGGTAAAATGAGTGGTCGTTTGTAAAAATCTGTTCAGTCATTTCCTCATAATTTCTATTACCGGAAACGGGCTTATCAAATTATATATAAGATTAATTCAAAAATATTACAGTTCTTAGTTAATAATATAGCCATTAGATAATGATCTTACATTTTCTGAAATATCGATACTAATTCAGTAACACAATTTATCAAGTTCTAACCGTCTGAAGTTAGCTTTCATATAAAAAAATATGTAAGTGATGCTTAAAAATATAGACTATAACGTAGGTTAAAATATGTTGACCACATCGTTAAGCAAAAAAATAAGGTGCTCTAATTAAAATGTTATATACGTTTATGATTTCCTTTATTTAAATCCGTTTAAAGATTTGTTTGTCAAGACTTTTTAATAAAATCAATCACTGATAATCAAAAGGGGGGGGGGGGTAGATAAAATATTGCAGTAAAACTATTTATTATAATACTATTTAGTCCACCTCACCTAGTCATAGTTGAAACAACGTAACGAAAGTTACTGAATAATTCATCTCAAAATAACAACTAAGGCGAATGTAGAATTAATTTGGGAAATGTTGTATATTAATCAGCCCCTCTCTGTGCCAGAACAGTTGGACAGCTCAACTATAGTTCTAGATAACCCCTGGCTCATTGCCGGGTGGTTTTTAATAGTTGGATATCTACTTGTGGGACGGCTCAAGGGGATGATTCTAACCCTTCGCTCCTTTAAAACACGTGAAAGCTAGAAATATTCTAAATTCTACTAATTGCTTGTTTGTTTATTTTATGTCAAAATTAATACGATAAAAACTTGTTCCGGTGCCCAAATGGTCTAAGGCGCCACTCTCGTCGTATACTTGACTACCGATGACGGGGATATCGAGGTTTGAATATCGGCCGGGTGCACAGAGGGTGGTATTTCCCTAAATGGTTTCCCACTCAACCTTCACGCAAATGTGAGTACACTTTCCTCTAATATAGCCTTCCTAATCCCTAAAACCATTAGCGTAATTAGTACACAAACATGTAACCCGAACGGGAATTAAGCGTGGTGTTAAAAAAAATAGCATATTAAATGATGAAACATAATTTATTTTTGAAAAATATCCCCCTTTCACATACAAAAAAACCCTGGGTCAGCCATGGTTTGAAATATATTTATTGCCTTACGGAAAATAAGCCTTTTTCTGATATTAACTGTGGGCTCAGGTAGTCCACATACCTACACAAGAACGTGAAACATTAAAAAAAATAATTATAATATAATTAATTTTAAAACTACAGTGTCACTGCGACTCGTACCACGCTAATTTAATAAGGTGGAAGACCTTGTGATTGGCCGATCCCCGGATACTTTGACGTTTTTGTGACTTTGGGCATCAATCAAACCATCCGACACTGACCATGGCCTCCTTTGGTACTTATTACCTCCTCCTAGTGGTGCAAACTCTAGACACACACACACACACACACACACGCGCGCGCGCGCGAAATCAACGCACATGTCGTCCAAGAGCCATCAATACATTAACACACATCAACGCTAAACCTGTTCTGGTGAAGTCATATTGAATTATGTATATGCTTAGATTGGTGTCCCCCCCTTCACCCCCGTCTTTATCAATCCCCTGTAATAATTATGTGTTTTGTATTCTCTCTCTTGGGATGTATTAGGTTACCGTATTGATTTTATTTGTGTGTTTCAGAACGCTTAAGGGTGAAAGTAATTTTTAGGTTACTATTATTCTATTTCGATATTACATCCAGGAGGCTATATTCAGTCTAGTGTTGTTTTAAAATAAATATAATTTGTTATGACAACAAACAAACTTTAATCATTACTAAGCGTATACCATGATTATCATATTATTTAATTTAAATATTAGGTTTAGGCCTAAAATAATTTTTTAGCCTTGACACAGTTATCAGATAAATTTTAATTAATAATTTTATTTACAATTCTTTTTTTTTATTACCGCGTCTTAACTACCCTTTCGGTTTATAAGCTTATGTAATAATTACGCTTATATTTTTTGGGGATTAGAAAGTTTATATTTAGAGGAAGTGTACCCGCATTTGCATACAAGGAGAATGGAAAACTATTTTTTTTAAACCTCAGTACACCCGACTGAGATTCGAAACTCAATCTCCCCATCATCGGCAGTCTAGTCTACTGCAAGATTAGCGCCTTAGACAATGTGGCCACCGAAGTGGGTTTTTACAACTATTTATGATTAAAACTAGCGATAGCGTAGAGTAATATTTTATATATAAAAATAATGGTTCTCCCAATATTGTATACTTTTTGTGCAAACACACTTGAAGCTATGAAATCCCTTGACTCTTAAATAATGGCGACATTGCACATAGCAACAGAATATATCAGTGTATAACAAACTTTCAAGAATGAATTATTTGTATTAATTTTCTAGGGAGATAAATTACAAGTTAATGGATTTAGATGGATAACATTTCTCAAAGCTAAATCTTATCAGAAACCGTGACATTTTTATGACAGGTCTTAACATGACTTAAGAGGCCTACTTTAGAAATGTCATTAGAATGTTAACAACAATAAATTCAGGAGAGTAAAATTATTACTATTTAGTTTAAAGAAATTTAATATCATATAACATTGTTTGTAATAAGTAAATTAAATTAATACATTTTCTACCAAATAGTTATATCTTAACTGTAGAAAAAATTGAACAGGCCTCGAAATATATATATTTGTGTGTTGAGCCTACCTTTATAATTAGATGGACGATTTAATTATAATGTGTCAAGTTTGTTTGTACAAACACGACACTAGATGATAAATTAAGGTACCTTATTTTTAAACTTAATGTTTTTTAAGAGTGGGATTTAGTACTGTGTCCTATTTCATGAATTACTTGTAGTAAGCCCTACCTTGTAATGTAATATATTTCGTGTATATTACTAGTACTACTACTACTACTACTACTACTACTACTACTACTACTACTACTACTACTACTACTACTACTAGTATTACTTAGTATTATACAATTTTAGTCTAATTATTATTATTAGCACCGCGTCTTACTACCCGTTCGGGTTATACGCACTTACGCTAATGTGTGATGGTAGAGTGATTGTGAGATGAAATGAAGTACCTACAGTTTAACGTGGAATCCGAACCACGGTGGTGGCCTGGCATTCCACACATTCACAAGATGCCTTGTCAGAGGTGTAGGAAGGGTTTGGAAATCAGATAAATCTGTGCCGGGACCGAGGATTGAACCCCGGCCGCCAGTACAGAAGTCTGACACCTTATCCCTAGACCGCCAGGTCACCTTTTAGTCTACTTGAATGTACTGTCATACTTCATACGATATTGTACAATGTTTCGTGAATTTTACTGTCGTGCTTAGTATCTTACAGTAGCATATTAATTGATTATTGTACAGTAGTGTACAGTATTACAAGAATGCATTGTCATGATTAATATTCTACAGTACTTTGTGAATTTACTGTCTTACAATAAATATTACGTGTATTTAGTGTCGTACTTAGTATCGTACAATATTACATTAATTTTATATCGTACTATATTACGTGACTTTACTGTTGTAGGCCTGAATTTAATCTAGTATCTATTATTGATAAATATTTCATGAAGTTATTCTTATTGTATTATTTAGTAGTGTGTAGTAGTTCGTGAATTCATTGTGCTCATTACATACCATATTACTAGAATGTATTGCCATACTTATTATTGTACCGTATTTTTTGAATTCATTTAAATATCTACATACAAACAAGTGCATTTGTTTACGCTCACAGTTAACAAATTCTACTTTACCAAATATGTTTAAAATTCGTAGTTTGTAGACTTCAACGTTCCAGTTGAAAAAACCCCTTGACGAATATTATTGGTTTTGTATATAAAACATTATTCATGTTTGAAGAAAAAATGTAAATACAATAAAAATTGAATTAAAATCTGTATAGATAATTTCTATTTTGATCATTTCTGCATGAACAACTAATTTGAGATGGAGTTAACAAAAAACAGAACAAAATTATTGCTCTTGTTGTTTAGCGACATTAAGATCCAATTAGGCTAACAATAGGCCAACATAAATTTTATATAAGCCATTAGCATCTTTAATCATTCCGAAGCTATTTAAAGCTTTATAAGTAGGCTTAATTATTGATTTTTAAATAGATTTTTCTTTCTAATTTAGTTAAATAATTTTTATACAAAAAAAATTAAACATATTATGATTTGATGTTGCCATTAAAAATAGAGGCACAGTTTTCATTGCTTACGTAGCTATGTTGAACATTAACATTAAATATTTCTATGGAATAGAATTGTGTAAGGCCTTAAGTAATAAATACTATAGTATACTTTCACTAATATAATATTATTACTATTATTATTCTATATCATTGCTATTTGTGAAGTAATGTGAAGTTCCTGAATTTGTTCCCCATTCAGATTTTGACGTCTAAAGGGCCTTTAAAATTTACAATAACCTGAATATTGGCACGTATGTTCTTAGTCTATTATTCTACATAGTAGTGCACTAAAAATATATATCACGCCAAATATAAGCTACAAATAAAATCATAACGTCCAAAAACAATTTTTCCTAAAAACTTTTTCCCCTCTAAATAGTCGTAAAAAGGTTAGTTTTCATAACTTATATGTTGACTCAATTAACAAACGTGTATTTAAATATATAATGAAATAATCAATATATTAGGCCTATATAAAGGCATAATTCAAATTAGGAATAGGCTCAAGCTCTCAATTAAAATTCACAAATTAATGGGATCATATTCGTAGGTGTGCAACAAACAGTTTGCCACATAAGGGAAATAAAAATCCTTTGTAGGATATCAAACTACGTTACAGCATTCCAACAAATTTTCATAGAACACTAAAAGAACACTACTGCACACAGTCCACAAACTATTGTTTCAAAATACAGGTGAAACCTCCACCTTACCTTTTTGATATTCGTTACAATTTTGATGTTGTTTTTTTTATTATAGTTTTGTTTAACTTTACCTATGTTTTTTGATTAATAACGTGAGCTATTTGATTGTTGCTATTCGTTTGTATTTAGAGAGTGTTGTGGAAAAAAAAAGATTGGTAACAGTCTTATCAATCCAATAAACTTTGCGACACCTTTAAGACTTTAGCATCCTCAAAAAAAACACAACATAATATGATTAGTTGTTATGTTCAGTTATCTTATTTACATATTAATTCGTTATGTTAGCCGTTTTACGTTTTTTACAGGCGTGTATCCATATATTTCTATCTTATGCTATATTATAATTACTACACATAGGCGTAGAAATATGTTTAATTAACCGTGGAATATAGGTAATTACGTTACATTTGTTTAACTAACGCTGGAATGTAATTACTATACAGAGGATTATAAAGATATGTTTAACTAACCCTGGAATGTAATTACTATACAGAGGATTATAAAGATATGTTTAACTAACCCTGGAATGTAATTTAAAACTATGATAGAAGGGATTATTAATAAAAATTATGTTTTAATACCTATAACTCTGGAATGTAATTACTATACAGAGTTACTAACATTCATGATATATTATCTAAATGTGAGTAAATCTTCCCTAAAACAAATATAATAGCTTTGGCTATTTGATTCTTACAAACATAGGCCTATGTATTAACAGTGTCAAACCAAATCTGTAATTTAATATGAGGGTATTTAAAGAAAAATTTAAAGGACATTTACAAGAATTAAATCACTTCTCAATTAGGCCTACACTATAAACATGTGTTTATAATATATATATATATAATAACATCAAACATCACGTATTACACCCATCTGGAATATTTACATATCTACTAATTACGCCCGTATTTTCAGAATTAGGAAGGTTGAATGTAAAGTAAATGTACCAACATTTACGCAGAACCATAATGGGAAATCATTTAGGAAATCCACCCTAATTACACCCGAGAGATATTCGAATTCCGTGCTCCCCATCATCGGAAGTCTAGTCTACGGGGTGAATGACTCCTTTGACCATGTAGCCACCAATGTGGGCACGTGTTATAATAGATTAACAAGGCGCCAGTTATGATCTAGGATGAAATAAAATTGGTTGCATAGTAAATTTGTAAAATATAACAAAGCCTGATAATTATGTGATTTGGTATACAAATTTAATACTTAGCAACCACACTGGTGGACACGTAGACAAAGGCGTCAGTCTAGTCTAGTAGTCTGGCTTGTTGGTCAGAAAGAAGTTGGGATTCAAGTTTCGTCTGGCTAAACTTAAGTATTTTCTCCTTAGCGGCTTCCAACTCTTCATCCACGTCAATTCAGGTACATTTCCTCTACATTATACCTTTTTTACATTCTATCACAATTAGTTAAAATATATGGTTATTGAGTTGTGCTCGGAAAAATAATGATTGCTCATTTACTCTAATAATTACAGTATATAACAAAAAAATATATTTTTAAACCCAAACCCACTTCAGTGGCTGAAAGGTCTTAGGCGTCAGTCTCATGTTAGACTGCCTTCTGATGATGGGGAGATTGGGGTTCGAATCCTGGTTGGGTAAAATTAGTTTAGTATTTCCTAAATGGTTTCCCACTCTCTTATTACGTAAGTTCTGGTATATTACCCTTAAAATTCTTCCTTCTTCATCCCTACCTCATTATAGTAATTATCATATAATTAGGCCTATGTGTAAAACCTGAACAGATAGTAAGACGCAGTGATAAGAAAAAATGGGGTAATAACTAGAATACATTTTAATTAATATGGAAAAAACCTTATCTGACTTCTAGAAAAGCTACTAGATCAAAATTAAGTTTTTTTTATGTCATACTAACCGTTTAGGTATAAGATTATGATAGACTATTTACGCTAGTGTGATAGAGATAAGGAAGGTTGAATTTTAATGGAAGTGTTCACGTATTCGCTATAAGAGCGTGTGGAAAACATTTTAAGGAAAAATTACAAAAACACACGTCCGGGATTCAAACCCAATCTGTCATCAGCGATCTGGTCCAGTCTATTGCGAGAGTTTAACAGGTCCTGTGGGGGATGACTAGTAGACATATCAAGAATGGTCTTAAAAAGACAGGAATGCACTTCGAACAAACATTGCTAACACAAATTTAATCTACGTGTCGTTCACAAGAAATCGTCCTTTGACCCTAAAGGAACCGTCGAAACTTTCAATCAAACAAAATGGGATTAGATTATTCTTCATTTTTTGTTGCTGTTTGTTTTTATTGGGGAACCAAAATTGTGAAAACCCCCCCCCACCCTTGTGGTCAAAGTTAGTCTTATATCCAATTATTAATATTATTTTAATTTACTATACAGGATGGGGCCGAAAAAATAGGACTATCAATAACTTGAAAATTAACACTTTAATTGAAAAGTAAATATTCGCTAGCTAAATAAGAACAAACTACATGTGTTACACTTTTTCACTTTTTGAAGATAATGTCACTCAGGTGAACTCCCCTGGACGTCAGGCAAACTTCAGTACGTTGTCCATCACTTTCCTCAGCATAGATCGTCTAACTGTTTCCACCCCATCCTGTATTAATACATTACTTAAAACAAACTTAGACTAGTCAATACGCCTACCTAACCCCAGACAAACCCAACTCTATGCGCCAAGATATATTATGTAATAATTGTAAACCAGGAAGCACCTTTAGGGCACCTTCGTACAGAGCCACTTAGCAACGCCCCTAAAGCCGAAAAACTACTCAGACCAAGGTAGTGACAATTTTCTGTGACCGCGCGTGAAAACCCCTTAATTAATCCCCAGTATTTGCAAAGCGGAAGGGTTTATCTGAAGCACTGCTAAGTGGCCCCGTCTGAAGGTGCCCTCATACACTCCTATTTTCATAAGAAGGGCCCTTATTTGACAGCTAAAAAGAGGCGACCTCCCAGTCACCGACAAATCAGACTAGGGCACAGACAAGTAAGAAACAGACTCTCAACCTTACGGAGGTTTCACTGTGCTCCTTTTGTCAGCTTGAGTTATTCACCACTGAGCTTCGCTAGTATCACTGTGATAGGACTAACCCTCAACGGAAAGGATGTACTATTAGTACATTCGGGTGTCCCCTGAGCAACGGAACATTAGTACTGGCTAGTCTTTCCACAAACTGGACTCCGCAATAGTTATCTCAAGCTCTTTGAGGCAATTTTAGTTATTTGTTTTTAGAACTATAAAATAGCACCAGTAATTAAGATTGCCATATATTTTTTTTTAAACTCTGAACAAAGGACGTTTGCCAAAGGCAAAATCAGAACATGTGATGATTGCCATTTATTTGATATAGTTGTAAAATATACTGCCATTGAATGTATATTAAATACTACATCAGTGTACAATTATTTTATTAGTGTACCGGCATGTGTTTATTTCTAGTGCGAGAGCTATTTCGGTCTAAAAGGTTTGGAGATACCCAAATTTCATAACCCTTAACTCACTGACGCTTGATTTTCTTAGTAGCAAGGGTGACCTGGTGGTATAGGGGTAAGGTGTCAAACTTCTGTACTTGGAGTCCGGGGTTCAATCCTCGGTTCCGGCACAGATTTATCTGATTGCCAAACCCTTCCTTCACCTCTGACAAGACGTGTATTAATCACAACTTGTGAATGTGGGGAATGCCAGGTCTCCACCGTGGCTCGGATTCCACGTTAAACTGTAGGTCCTTCATTTCATCTCATAATCATCCTACCATTACACATTAGCGTAAGTGCGTGTAACCCAAACGGGTAGTAAGACACGGTGCTAATAATAATAATCTTAATAGTAAGCTAGTCATAGTCAACACGAGTGGCACGTGGATTAAGAAGCTAGTCTCGTAGTATCTGGTTTGTCAGGGACAGGGAGATTGTATTCAAATTCCGGTAAGGATTTTTTTTTTTTTTCTAAATGGTCTTGACTCTCCTTCTACACAAATTCGATTACATATGTTTTAATATTCTACCTTTCTCGTCTTTACTCCATAGGTGTATATATACGTGGACGGTCCAAGTGGGCATTAATTATGCTGATGGGTTAAGGATGACTAAGATTGAATTTAGAGTGAGAGTGGAAAACCATTTGGCCAAGAAAAAAAAAACGCCCTCAGTGACATATGACCACGACTCCAACCCCGATCTCCTCGTTATCGGCAGGCCAGTCTATTGCGAGAGTGATGCCTTAGACATGTGGCCACGGAGCGGTTATTTAAAACTTTTTAAGCTAGGGAGACAGTGTGGGAAGTATTTTCACGGAAATGGACCAAAATGTGGACCCACTTTGGTGGTCACGTGGTCTAAAAAGGAGTGACTCTCACAATAGACTGGACTAACGATGATGATGATGAGATCGGGGTTCGGATCCCAGTCAGGTGTTATTTCTTGTATAGTTTTCCGTTCTCCCTACACGCAAATGTCGGTACGCTTACTCTAAATTCAAACCTTCCTCATACCTAACACATTAGATTCGGTAGCCACATGGTCTAGGACACTACGCTCGCAGCAGACTAGACTGCCAATGACAGGGAGGGCGGGGTTCAAATCTAGGTCGGGTGAATTAAGAGTTCCCCCCCCCCCAAAATAGCTTTCCACCCTCCCTCCATGCAAATAAGGGTACACTTCCACTAAATATAACCTTCCTCTACTATAAAAACCATTATACATAAACAGCAGATAGTGAGACGCGGTCAAAATAAAGTGTGAAAACTTGACTCAGTAGTATCAGAGCTAGGATTGCAAAAACCACCGCCAGGGCTAGGTATCGGAGCGCTCACTGGCTAGGTATCGGAGCGCTATCTGGCTAGGTATCGGAGCGCTGACTGTCTAGGTATCGGAGCACTGACTGGCTAGGTATCGGAGCACTGACTGGCTAGGTATCGGAGCGCTCACTGGCTAGGTATCGGAGCGCTCACTGGCTAGGTATCGGAGCGCTCACTGGCTAGGTATCGGAGCGCTCACTGGCTAGGTATCGGCGCGCTATCTGGCTAGGTATCGGAGCGCTATCTGGCTAGGTAATGGAGCGCTATCTGGCTAGGTATCGGAGCGCTGACTGGCTAGGTATCGGAGCGCTGACTGGCTAGGTATCGGAGCGCGATTGTCTAGGTATCGGAGCGCTGACTGGCTAGGTATCGGAGCGCTATCTGGCTTGGTAATGGAGCGCTGACTGGACCCATTTCATCAGGTAAATAAGTTCATTCGCGAGGCTAAGAGTCATGACAATGACTCGGTACTCAAACAACAAATCAGCCCTTTCATAGCCAACCTGGCGTGGCATAACTGTCAAGTCAGATGTTCTATGTCGGGCAACAGCCGAACGGCCGCTGACTGGCGACAGAAGTCAGTTGTGGTCACGTTTATATGATTACAAGTTCAACCTATTTGTTTATCTCACCATGTAGCTAGTATAGCATTTGTAGGCCTAAACACAAACAACACATTACACAGTAATATTTTTGAGATGGAAGACATAATTACGGTAAACGACCTTTAGAGTTCATATTATGAACTCAATCAATATTGATCATAATCAGAATTGATGTAATATAACTCCAGTGCTCGCATCACATAAAAACTGTTAATAAAATAAAAATCAGGAAATAATTATGTTTTTTAATATTTTTACTGCTCATTTATTAATAATGGATTAATCAGAGTTTTTATCTGAAACGTGAAACAATTGCAAATAAAATATGTATGTAAATTTAACTACTTATTGAAATTATTTCTGTACTTTTTTTCAAAAGAAATGAGTCGTCTAGTTGCATATCTTTAATAATTAAATAATACAATATAACAGTAATTGAATAACATTTCATGTTTTTCTAAACAATCAAAAATAACTAAAATATTACTATTAAAATATAAGTAAGTTAATATGTTCGACTATATCTACAAGTACCTTGGCCAACTTTTATTGTTCTAGATTTATGTTTATTATTATTATTATTATAGCACCACGTCTTACTACCCATTCGGGTTATACGCACTTACGCTAATGTGTAATGGTAGGGTGATTGTGAGATGAAATGGAGGACCTACAGTTTAACGTGGAATCCGAACACGGTGGAGGCCTGGCATTCCCCACATTCACAAGTTGTGATTAATACACGTCTTGTCAGAGGTGAGGAAGGTTTGGTAATCAGATAAATCTTTGCCGGGACCGAGGATTCTAGCTTTATGGATTTTGTAGAATAATAACTCATAAATTAAATGCAACGGATACATAAATATTAAATATCAAATATACCATAAAATATTACCATTTATTTCACTGTTAAGAAAATTATGTATGGTGATAAAAACCTGTAGGCCTATTCTTTCTTCTGTATTTTTTTTTTTAAATTTGCAGTAAAATTAGATTGTGTGAGAATAATAATAATTTTAAATTCATTGTTTCTCTGTAAGAATTGAATTAAAAATAACTAATTAAATACGGTTGAAGCACTAATATTATTCTAACGACACATATTCTTATGATTCAATAGACCTTTAAGTTGAAATATATCGCAGGAACGCACGCGTTAAGCGTGCAGGTTTTGTCACTACACCATATTTGGGCATTTGTCTTTATATTTTTTCAAATTTGAATAAATTATTCCTAGATAATATAACAAAAATCACTGAAAGAATATTAATCGTTTTATTCCCTAAATAGTGATTGCTATTAATTTGAGAATGTTGGTAGATGATGCAATTTTATACGTTAATAAATTATATTTGATATTTTACAAATCACCGATGTTTTATTTCTTTTCGAAATTGTGTGCTTAATATAATTTCAAACTTTTTTTGTAGAACTTTAATTGCAATAAAATTACATATTAAACGGTGCAATAACCAAAAATGGGTGAGAGTTGATAACATTTTTTTTAAATATATAGACCCATATAAACAACTTAACAGTAGATCCAAAGAAAATAAATAGAAATTTATGTTAGCAATGATTGTCGATATATAAGTTTTTTTAATCGACTAGTATAAATAGATTAGTTACTAAAAAAACTTAAATGCTATTTTTGTCGACAGTGCCGAAGTAATTCAAAGACGACATACAAATTACTGCATTATATATAATTAATTTAAACAAGTCGTATCTTTTATTTTCAAAACAAAGATTAAATTATATGTTATCCGAACCAAGTAAATTATCTGGTAAAGTAAATATTTGATATTAGAATGCTTACTAATTCAAAATAAATTATGATATTATGCTCTATAATAGTTTATCATTAGTGCGAAGCTTAGAAATTTTAGTTAAAATTTATTGTTAGAGTTCGTAGTCGATTTTAGATGAAAGTGAGTTAGCCCACGGAAAGTAAAAACCAAAAGTTAAGAAAAATGTCAGAATGAGTGAGAAATATTTAGTACCGTCTATGATTATGTTACTTATATTAACAACTTAATTAATTAAAAACAATTTTTTATAACCTTGTCTTACTAATCTAACCGTTTGGGCAATACTCATATTTTATCAACCACGCAATTGTGTTACGGAAGAAGAGAGATGAATTTAAAGGAAGTGCACCCCACATATGCGTGGTAGGATAGTAGAAAACCACCCTCAGTACACTCGTTTGAGGTTTGAACCCCGATCTCCCAGTCATCGGCAGTATAGTCTATTGCAAGGGTGACGCCTTAGACCATGCGTCAACCCCGAAAAGGATAGCCCTACATTAATTTCAAATTATTGTTTTTATTTAATGGATCGGGTTCAAAATCAGTGCAGGATAAGTCTTATTTGGAAGACTATTCTTGAAAATCAGGAATGAATGGACACATTTGCCTTAAATTAACCCACTAATGTCCCTTACTTTAAGGAAGTTGCCTACCTGTGACGTCACGAAGGATCAAGCTAGGATCCTCCATGTTAGTAAATTTACGTTTTACTTAGCGAGTTTTTAAGATATAACATTGAAATAAAAACCATTAATTCTTAATAATTCTAAATATAATCCTACAAGCCAAAAAACTTATTATTTTCATCTTTAAATAGTTTTTTGTAAACGTATTTTTTATAAATCCTCTACAACTTAAGATGTTAGGCTTGGTCATGAAAATGTCCTGTAGGAGTTTTCCTGCCAGGATGTAGATTAAAAAAGTCCGTGGTAGTATATGTATATCTAGGATAGGAAACAAGAAATATGTATATTTAAAAAGTAAGTCAATGATTCGAGAAACAAAAAGTTTAGTTATTGTATAAATTCGTCAGAGGAAGAGGGAAGTATTATCAGTAGATAAACTAGAAGCCACTCATTTTCTTCCCTCTCTTTCTATTTCGCACATTAGTGTCTTAAGTATGACAGTTCTTAGACTGTTTAGGTACGTCAAGTCCAGATGCAACCCACTTCAATAAATAACCTTCGAAATCTCCAAAATAAACAACGTCGTTAAACAAATTCATTAGACTATTATATATTCCCTAAATATCGCGAATCATCAATAAGAATCCCCCGTTAATTCTACCGGCAAAGAACTCGCTTATACTCCCTGACGATGATAGCTGTTTTTAATGAAGACCACAAAGAGAGTCCCTTTCTCCCGATTATGAGTCACCCACTAATTATAAGTAGGTGGTGGAGTGGAAGGAATAGGGGAGATCCTTGTTTGCTTTAAGATAATCAAATATTTAACCTCTAGAACTATATTGTTTACCAGGACAAAATTACTTGGATGTCTCAATTATTCTTATCAACCTCATCCCCCTACTCATTCGTCCTTTACGTGTCACCAGACATATGTGAATCATCCCTTTAGTTCAATCTTCATAGGAAGGACCTTATCTGACAGATGTAAAAAAAATCTGGTGGATCTACTAATCACGTATTCATACGTCAAGCTATGTTATCTGTATATGTTACTTTTGATAGGAATGTGGTGCCGGAGAAAAATTTAGAAGAAGATCAGACGGTGTACAGACAGGGAGACAAATTAACAGGTCCTAAGAAGAGTGGGTGAGAAGAGAAACATTTTGAAAGTGATTCTTTGGTGTAATGCAAACTGAATCGGACACATCCTTAGGAGGAACTGTCTTCTGTATGACGTCATAGATGGCATGGTTGAGGGAAAGAGGAGCTTTAGGAGGAGGAGGAGGATTAAAATATTGTACGACTTTAAGGAAAGAAGAAAGTTCTGGAATCTGAATGAGGATGCAGAGGACAGGGTGAATCGGAGGTCAAATTTCCCTGACAAGAGGAATGGACCTGACGTAAGACAGAACACATAATAATAATAATAATAAAAATACGTTTTAAACAAATTAGTAATATAATCAAATGATCTCAGTGTTCAAACGAACATTTTAGTTTCACTGTCCATGTGAGGGCTTAAAAACTTCGTTCCTAATATGTTTTTAATTTAGTAATGGGTCAAATCCTATATTTCTCGAATACAAATATTAAATTTTCTTTTGAATCCCGAATCTAAATTCAAATCCTTTAATCTTATAAAATATACAAGTGAAAATATTTAAAATTAAATTTTAAAAACAAACACGTGGTTTGAGGCTTGGTGGCACTAACGAATGATGGATATTATGGGATTTGTCATGTGGATTAAGTCATTTAATGTATGTAAATTAATTATATTAACATATTGTTTTCCCTTTTTTTAAGTTGTTACTCTCCCAACTTCACATGTCTATATAATTACTATTATCATCATCATCATCATCATCATCATTACCAACTGTTCCAAATTGTTATTTGAGGTCAAGGTCTTAATAATTGTACTATAGCTATTTTTTAAAATATTTTTACGAATCTCTAAATCTCTTAAATACCATAGGATTTGAGATATCGAGGATTGGAACCTTCCGTATCTAATTTTCTACCTTCCCTCTTCAGTTAATGGTCAAGCTTTCACTCTCCAGATGATGAGTTTTTTTACTTCAATTTTCATGAGATGATTTAACCTTCCCTTACCAATTGATAGCCAAGTGTTCACCTTTAAACCTTCATAATGATGTTTTATTTTTAATGTTAATACCTTAATTTAGGTGAATAAAGTTGAATTATTTTCTTAAAGATATTTCTCTCTCATATGGATCCTAAATGTAATTTAACATCAGTATTTCTTAAACGGTACTCCCCCTATATCATATTCATATATATATGAATATATAACAATTCCTTACACTTTAAGATCATTTCTCTTCTACATAGCCGTCACATATTCAGCATAAACATGGACATTGAATGTAAGAGAGACTAGGAATAGTGGAGGCCATGACATGGACATTGAATGTAAGAGAGACTAGAATAGTGGAGGCCATGACATGGACATTGAATGTAAGAGAGACTAGAATAGGAGGCCATGACATGGACATTGAATGTAAGAGAGACTAGGAATAGTGGAGGCCATGACATGGACATTGAATGTAAGAGAGACTAGGAATAGTGGAGGCCATGACATGGACATTGAATGTAAGAGAGACTAGGAATAGTGGAGGCCATGACATGGACATTGAATGTAAGAGAGACTAGGAATAGTGGAGGCCATGACATGGACATTGAATGTAAGAGAGACTAGGAATAGTGGAGGCCATGACATGGACATTGAATGTAAGAGAGACTAGAATAGTGGAGGCCATGACATGTACATTGAATGTAAGAGAGATTAGGAATAGTGGAGGCCATGACATGGACATTGAATGTAAGAGAGACTAGAATAGTGGAGGCCATGACAGGACATTGAATGAGAGAGAGACTAGGAATAGTGGAGGCCATGACATGGACATTGAATGTAAGAGAGACTAGGAATAGTGGAGGCCACGACATGGACATTGAATGAGAGAGAGACTAGGAATAGTGGAGGCCACGACATGGACATTGAATGAGAGAGAGACTAGGAATAGTGGAGGCCACGACATGGACATTGAATGTAAGAGAGACTAGGAATAGTGGAGGCCACGACATGGACATTGAATGTAAGAGAGACTAGGAATAGTGGAGGCCAAAGGAATGAAGTTTGTGAGCAGCATGTTAGCTGTCACAAGGAGAAACAAGATTAGGAATGAAGTTATCTGGAAATAATGGGAGTACAGGGAGTACATGAGATAGTAGAGGTAGCAAGACTGAGATGGTATGGACATGTAATGAGGATGTTGGAGTACATCAGATAGTAGAGGAAGCAAGACTGAGGTGGTATGGACATGTAATGAGGATGGAGAAGGAGAGGATGCTAAAGAAAAGGATGGAAACGAAGTATGTAGGTAAAAGACCACAAGGGTGATCGAGAAAGAGATGAGAGGAGCAGATAACAGAAAGTGATCAATTGAGAGGATAAGAATGGAATAAATTAAAGGAGGAAGATGGAGGCATTTTACTGAAATGACCCGGCCACAGGTTTGAAAGCTGTTGATGTAATACATATAAATATGGGAATAATATAATGTATTTATTAAGATATTATTACATCGAAATGGTGTAGTAACATTTAACTTAACGGAAGTTTAACATATCTATAACATATTCAGCCAGCCCATGAATAGGATAATAGAAAAAATTAACATAAATAAACATTTTCTACACCTTCCCTCAAAACATTTTTAGAAAGGTAATTAACTATTTATGACAAGATGGGCACTCCAATTTTTCAGTTATTTCTTCAAAATAATATTTGGTTGTTGTAGTCCTAAATTGTTTGTCACTTAACAAATTAAAAGAATATTTCAATAAAATAATTATAATTCTGCGAGAAAACAAAAAAAAAAATTATATCAAAACTATTTCACTAAAGGGATTCCGTAATCAGACATATTGAACTCTTATACTATTGTTTCTATTCCATTTATTCCACTATCAAAATAAACTTCAAATTATAAACTTCGATGTTATATTGCGAACTATCCTCCTTTTAGGTTTTTAGATAATATTCTAAATTGCATTTTTACAGGTCTACGTTTTGATAAAATTTAATATTCCGCATGTTTCCGCTATTCATTCTAAATATTACTCGCTCTAATTTTCGACTATAAACATCTCGCTAATGTTTTATAGAACTCTATTTATTTTTCGTTTAAAAAAAACTCGTCGCTTGCGTTTTATAAGACTCCCTCCCTCCCTCCCCTCTAAACTACCCCACACCACACACATCTACCGATTTACCAAACCCCTTGGTTCTACTTTCCATCTACATTCTTACTGTGGAAAAGCCACATAGTTCAGGCATGCGCAGTGAAAATCAAAGAATGATCAATTTGAAAATTGCGACCACTCGCTCGTTTTTTTTGTTTTTTTTTTAAAGTATTCGTTTGTTTTTTTTAAAACTAACAAAACGATAAATGGGATTAACTTTCTTGGAAATAAAAATGACTGCAATAATCTTAATATGGTCAGTTACATTAGGATTTAGGTAAAAAGACGCACTTAAAAAAATTCAAACTTAATTTTTTTTTTTTTGCGAACAACATTAATGGCAGTCTACGATTTTGTTTAGTGTTGTTTATAGGTATTGGTCGTATCAATCAAAAGTGACAGCTGCAGATCACATGGTTTGACGTATGAATACGTGAAAGTAGATCTAGTAACTTTTCTAGCTGTCAGATAAGGTTCTTCCTATTAAAAAAATTGAACATATTTTTTTAATTTGCGACACATTTAGTTATTGTTTTGTACATATATTGTTTGGTTACATCGCATTTAATGACACTTTATAATTAGGAATGAGGAAACTAGAACTGAGAAGAAGTCTACAAACATTTTCTTATAGATAAGGGAGGCAAAGAAATAATTAGGCTAAAATCACATTTTGTATACCTGGCCCAGATTCTAGTCCTAAACTTCCGATCACGAGAAAGCCAGGCCATATGAGGCTGACTCCTTAGCCCACGTTACCAAAGATGTCAAGTTTCATACTTTTTCAAATAGCATATTTATTATTATTAGCACCGCGTCTTACTACCCGTTCGGGTTATACGCACTTACGCTAATGTGTAATGGTAGGGTGATAGTGAGATGAAATGAAGGACCTACAGTTTAACGTGGAATCCGAACCACGGTGGAGGCCTGGCATTCCCCACATTCACAAGATGTCTTGTCAGAGGTGAAGGGAGGGTTTGTAAATCAGATAAATCTTTGCCGGGACCTGGGATTGAACCCCGGCCGCCAGCAGAGAAGTCTGACACCTTACCCCTAGACCACCAGGTCACCAAATAGCATATTTAAAACATGTTATTAACAAGCGGTAAAGGACAAGAAAGGGTGAATCTAATGTTTCCATCCGGTTTTCGAAACACAATCTCTTAGGGGACATCGACCTATCAAGTGCTGTCCTAAGGCCTTAAGGTTGTGTAGTTGGGAAAATCGAGAGAAGGTCAGTGTGTTTCCATTTTATATAGCAAGACCTTTTTTTTTTTGCCAAAATAAAAAAAATATTGCTCCAATAGATACACAGAGTTTAATTTTCTTCACATGGCTATAACAACAGTTGTGGAATATCTGTCACGAGCACCGTTTTAATTAAGAAAAACAATTTATCATTAAATGTCATGACACTCTTAAGACAGATACTCCAGTATTGTTGGGGTAGCCCTGTGAAAAAAAAATACTATTATTATTATAATTAGTACCGCGTCTTACTAGCAGTTCGGGTTATACGCACTTACGCTAATGTGTAATGGTAGGTTGATTGTGAGATGAAATGGAGGACCTACAGTTTAACGTGGAATCCGAACCACGGTGGAGACGTGACATTCCAGAAAATTATACTAAGTGTTTGTACCGAAGCAATATTTGATTTCTTTAGACCAAAAATATGATTTTCCTAAAAAACTGCAAACATACTGCCCTTTTCTCGCGTTCCCTACATCACCAAACTTAGAACCTCTTGGCCAGGCCGCGAGGGAGTGGGAGAGGGGGGGAAGGGGGCTGACAGATTAGGAAAGTGTCCTTGACCGTGTATGAAATGAACCGCGTGAAATAGTAATAATAGATTTTAGTTGGTTGTGTTCGAAGAAAAAGGGTCCATTGGGCACCTAGCCATTGTCCCGGGGGAGGGGGGGGGGTCAGCCAGAGGGGGAATGTAATATTGAAGAAAGGTACCCCCTCGGCCCCTTCTGTCATTCGACAAGAATTTTCGACACGCGCAGCCTCTCTCAATAGCTACCGTGGCACACAAGATAGAGGAATATCGTGTCACGGTTTGTTTCCAAACAAAGATATGTTTACCGCGAGGTCCAAGGCATATGTGGATACACATACACATTAGAGGCTTGGGATGACCCGCATTGGTGGGCATACGGGCCTGGGCGTCATACTCGTCTCCTCTTATCTAAAGGTGATGTGAAGGTCAAGACTCTAATTCCGTCGAGGTGTACTGAGTGCTGTGTAAGATGTGGTGCTGGAAGAGAATAAAGAGGATAAAGTGGACAAATCGGCTGACTGATGTATATAGACTCAAACCAGAGGTTGGTTGGATCCTCCGACAGTTCCACCGTCAACTGTGCTGGGCCGCACTTGAGAGGCGTACTAGAGAACTGAGGATTGAGGATTGAGGTAGATTCCGTTGCTTTCCTCACTGATCCAGATATTACACATCAGTCTGTCAAGCCATCAACTGACCCCACAAGCGACACCACTCCATTCATCACAGGGACTGGCTGTATATTGAAGGTTGATACTAGTATTGTGCTTATCTCTGCCACTTCCATATTTGTCAGAGCCATAAGTGAGGAATGAGGCAGATCAATTAAAGAAACAATAAGAGTAAAGGAATAGAGAACAATTTATGATTAAAATAGCCAAAGCTATTATTTATGCTTTTTTTTTAGGGAAGATTACTTCATTTAGATATCATATTCGGAGAATTGAAAAATAACACCTGGACACAAGAATCGAACCCGGGATCTTTAGCTTAGTACGCCAACGCTCTAACCACTGAGCTATCCAAGAATCGTCCCGTGCCCAGGGTCATTCTTCACTCATATTTTAAAGCAGAGTCTATGATGGACGTGCGGAAATGATCGGCTACAAATGTGTGATATATTAAGATCATGAGTTATCAGATAACGCAGCCATCTTCAACTCGTTAGTTGGCTTAATGCTGCCAACTGTACAATTATAATAATTTATGCAGGTCCGAAGAAACACCAACTGGATTGGTTACATTAATAGAATAAATTACTCGTTGAAAGAAAGTAAGGTTCACCATGATAATAATAACAACAGGACAAATTGGAAAAGATCTCCCCGAAACAAGCTGCAATTATTATTATTATAATTTTTAAGTTACTGTGACAACGACCTTGGCTGATTTCTTTCTAAGAAGGTAAATGGACCAAGGGGACGCGGCGAGGGTTGAAAAAAAGTCCTCCAAGAAGTCATCGTGTTAAACATTCGCGATACGACCAGCAAAGATAATAGACGTGTTACACTCTCGCTCAAACAAAGAGTTGGAGATGAACCTAGTCAAGCCAACTCAACTTACACTATTTATAGTCATTACCAAAATGGTCAATAAATAAATCCTAGATATTAATTTGTGATCTTTAATTCAAGTTATCTTTAATTTCAATCAAACCCAGTCTAATCGTTAGTAGTAAAACGAGAGAACTACCTGTCACCCAAATACAATATACCCGAAATATTTAAATCTAGCGCTCAGGTATAAACTGACGCACGTGAATGCATAGCGATCAGGCCTTACGCTAACCCAGTCAGGATCCGAACCAAGGACAACGGGATGGATACGACTGAGTGCCGTTAGGTACCACCAACCTGTCCTCTTGCCAAAACCGGAAAAATACATAAATGTAGGCCTACTTTTTATAATGCATTTCAATATTTTACTCATTAGCTCTTTGCTTTCCCCTGTGACCCTGGTTGTGGTTTGAACATCACTGCCTTAGTACATACGAGCACATTAGTGGGCAAAATAATGCATCGACAGACATACATACAACTCATGGTATTAAGTTTTTAGTGAACAATAGAAAGAATTGTACTGTTTTCGTGTTCAAAAATAATGTCAGGACATTTGGTTGAATGTACGTCAACATCGATCTTAAGACCCTTGGCCCTGTCGAATGCAAGTCTAAAACATATTTTGTGGGATGGGGTGCGCAAGGGTGAAAGGCTTCAAAACCGACCAAAGTATCCTTCCGCGCCAACAAGAATAGATGAATCACGGAAAACGTAGATGGCGCTAGCTACTGGACAGGTATTGCGGAAAAATCATACGTTTGGAAATATCAATTTTTTCGAGAACGAGTGAAATTTTTATAGAATATTTTCAACACCTCATCTAAGGTAATATTAAAATAATCGTTAAGTTTTATGTTTTCCAATTGTTTTCTACGAAGCCGGCAGTTTTCTATTGAAAAATTTCAATTTTATCGATATTTGACCACTGTTAAAGTTATAGAGGAGGTGTGTGTATATAAAAAGTATAACTTAATCAACATGCTTATATTCTTGAACAAACCGTTTCCGAAAATAAAATTGCAAAACAATAAAAATTCTTGAAGATAAACGTTTGTTCCCGCGGCTCTACATTTCCACGCCAAACGAAAAGGGCCAATCGCCTTAGATCTGCTTATACACTCAAGACTAAAAAAAACAGACTTGCTCGCACCATTATTTATTTCAAAACAAACACTCAATCTTTTAACAAGAATTTTACTTGCTAGCGTAGAATCTTTAGCGTAATCCAGGATTATCCTAGCTCACAGACAATGAAACAATAAATGTGTCCTAACTGAAATACATTGGTCATTTGGGCTAGGCTGCTCATAGGACGTTTGGCGCAGTTGTGAAAACACCTGTTAGTCCTACATTGTGTGCTTTTTTTACTTTTGACTCGGATTTTTAAAGCCAATGTCTGCTCAACGATCCAATAGTCACGTTAGGTTATATTAGTTTTGTGAATTATTATTATTATTATTATTATTATTAGCACCGCGTCTTACTACCCGTTCGGGTTATACGCACTTACGCTAATGTGTGATGGTAGGGTGATTGTGAGATGACATGAAGGACCTACAGTTTAACGTGGAATCCGAACCACGGTGGAGGCCTGGAATTCCACACATTCACAAGATGTCTTGTCAGAGGTGTAGTTTTGTGAAACTGAAAGTAAATGGCCCGATGGTTAGGCTAGGTTAGGTTATTTTAGATTTAGTCCACATACATGAAAGTTATCGCCTGCTTGTTAGATTATATTAGGTTGGATCTGGGTCCAAAATACCTCCCATTTACTTACTAATACTGCGCCAAATATCCTGCATGAATTGGTCCAAAGGACTTTTCAAGGAGAATGTGCCAAACGTACTAAGGCCATTTCATTGGAAAAAATTATCTAGTATAATCTTTTTGAAACTGTTAATATCCAACGGATTAACCTGAATGCTATCTCCATTGTGTTATTATTAGTTTTGGTAGAGTAGTGTCACTACATTCAATTACATTTTATTTTAAGGCACGCTTCATCAAAGAAGCTTCATTTTCACATTTAATTCAATTAAAATTAGGTTATATTAAAAATAAATTTGAGACGGATACTACAAACGCACATCAGTATAATATTATATTATTTTTAAATGACTAAACTAAATATCATCCCAGTCTTTCAAATAATGAGATATTAACGAAACCAAATACTTTCTTAAAAATCTGATTCTCAGTAATTTTTTTTAAATTGAAAACTTTTTATTTGTATTTTAAAGTATTTTGATTAAAGGAAATATTATTCTAAAGAATTATTCACAGTCTATTCTTCTTATTTCTTTATAAATAACCAACTATACCAATAAATACTGAAAATGGCCCACTGGTGATGGAACGGCTCACTAAGAGCGTTCATCATGGCAGGCCCAACTCAGCTCCCGGCTAGTGTGAGGTGTGGAAGTTAAAGGGAAAAGAAAATGCCACGATTTGCAAGAAATATGTGCAGTGAATTCGTATTTGAATGATTACTCGACACTTTCCGCGGTGACGATGGGGACAAAGCGACAAAGTTTCTTGTTAATAACTACAGTATGTCCCTGTTATGACAGAATGAAGATTTGTGTACAGTGCTTATCTGTGGAGCCATTCTAAAATGGTAAAAAAAGGCCTTTTTAATGCAGTTTACATCCAAATATCATTTAATATTTTAACAATATTCAGTATTAGAAACTTCTGCTTACTCTTTATATCCATTAATATTTAATCAAAAATGATCCACGTGTAATAGTGTTCGTGTAAATGTACGCTTTCTAACCGACTGTATCACAGAGTTTGATTGGCAAGTGATGCACGCTCTTAAATCCCATTTTTAACTTATTTAATTCAATCCTTTAATGCGGGCCCTCCGGGGTTGACGAACCCAGCGTACTTATGTTCTAATATACTGTGATGCTAGGCAGCTCACCTTAAGGAGTGCTAAGCTTCTTTATTTGATAATACAGTAAACAGCGCGCTAGATTTATAAGGAAGTAATAAGTAAACACCTTTATTATTTTGTCCCCTTAGGTTAGTTAAAAAAAAGTCACTGTTAGCCATTTCTGGTATTAAAACGTTGAAGACTGAAAGTATTTAAGCCAATATAACTGAATAGTTTTGATATAATCCACTGTTGGTAATTGTTGCTTTAATAATGGTACTAATTTTTAATAGTATATTTTCTAATCGCGGTATTATTGGGTAATTTATTAAATAACCAGGTAATTTTAGCTCATCCTTTACGAGCCGATTTGATTTAGGCGAGCAACACTAAATACTAAATATCCCATAAGATGAGGAATACTCTAATACTTTTAAGATCCGCTTCGGTGGCCGCATGGTCTAAGGCGCTACTGTCGGAGTCGACTAGACTGCCGATGACTGGGAGATAAAAATACGAATCTTGGTCGAGTGTACGAGGGTGGTTTTTCCAAAATGGTTTGCCACGTAAATGACTGTACACTTCCTATAAATATAACCTCCATAATTCCTAAAACCATTAGCGTAATTAATACGTAAGCGCATAAACCGAACGGGTAGTAAGACACGGTGCTAAAAAAAATAATTTTAAGGAGAATGTGGGCTTATCATTATTGACTATAAATTGTGACCACTTGATTTTTTTTTTAAGGCCACCTGCAGGAATGTAGGGGACGCGAGAAAAGGTAAGTATTTTTTGCAGTTTTTATAGAATTTATTTGCCACAATAAATTGAATATTGTTCCAGTAAAAACATTAAGTTTCAATTTTATTCACCTGGTGATATCAACATTTGTATAATATTTGTCATGAACATAGCGATATTAAATAAGAAACTTTTTAAATTAAGAGAAAAAATTTATTAAATTTTAGGAAACCCTTAACAAATATTCAACAATTGTTAATATCACTATGTGATGAAAATTTAACTCTTTGTTTCTATTGGAAAAATATTGTCTCCATTCTGGCAAAAAAAACAAAAAAATATATATATATATATATATTAAAAACTGCAATAATACTTAAACTTTTCTCACGTGCTCTTTACGCCCAAATTAAACATGAATATACATATTTATTTTTCTTACCATTCGGAACAAAGAAATTCAGTGGCGGCTCGTGTATAGGCACTGTGGAACTGCAGCACCCCTATTTCCACTTGATACTATCGATAACATTTAATATGAGTCCTTTTTTCTTTAATTATTTATTTATTTTTGTAGTACAATATATATTCCTTAAGCTTAATGTCAGTACTTCAGTAGCCATCCCCCAGTTTATGAAAAAGATACAAAAATCTTTGTATGGAACTGTGCGCTTTACAGTGCCAGTGACGTGGTGTTTGACTTGAGCTCATGCACACATAGGAGGGTGTGGGGAGGAAGGCGGGACTGCCAGGTAGAGAGAGCACTGTTGCTCTCGCAGTGCCGACTCTGGCGTAATGGTGGAAGAAATTTTTCTACTCAGCGTGTGTTGTGCTTAAAAACCGTGTACCATATTCTTGAATGTGATAAAGTGCAGAAGAGTCTAGAATTAGATTACTATTCTTCTTCCAGCTATTCTATTTGATTCTTTTTTTTGTTCTTTTATTTAACAGAAAGATTAAATGCGCTTGCAGTACTTTCAATGGGGAAAAATTTCCTCAATTTTCATTCAGAGATCAAGGAGAAAATTATTGAACTTTTTGCACAAATTAAAACAGGAAAGTGAATTTCATTTTTAAATCAATAGATCAAGCTTGAACTGTAACAATTTAAGTTAAAGTTAAAAAAAAAAATTTTTTTTTACTAAGATTGTATCAAGTTCCTGAATAAATTCTCTTTTTATACATATTTTTTTTCCTTTTACACAACTTTAAAACAAAGATTAAAACAATTCTGTAGCAGCACGCCCACTATTTTTAGCTACGAGCCGCCACTGAAGAAATTTCACGTAAAACATTTGTGTTTAAAATTTGAGCTTTTTTATTATATAGATACATGTTGATATTTTTCACACCCATTTTGGTGTGAGCCTTATTTATATATTAGGCTAAACCAACTGAAAAAACAACATATTTTTCACAAGTTTATTAAACAGAATAAAACGAAAAGAAAGGAATGGGAGTAAATCTACATTTTATAGTTTTTATTTCTATTATCTCAAATATTGATAATTCAAAGATGTTAATAAAAAATTGAAGCCAAATCACAAATAAATAATTCTTATTTTCATAAAAATTAAAATTAAAAAAAGTAAATATTGCACCCTTGAACATAACTGCTACCTGAGCTGTTTTAAATCGAACTGTCGGAGCATAACGAAGCGTTTAAAGAGAGAGAAAAATGAGAGAGAGAAAGAAGGGGAAAAAACCATAGTTTAAACCCTTATGTCGCGTGGAGAATCGCAACAATTTATTTGAGCCTCTCAACAGGTGATTTTATTTTCTCACACGTAGTATAGTAATCACTTAATACACAACATTTGTCCACTCGTCGGTGAAGACGACAAATAAAAAATTGCCGTTCTAAAAATAAAATAAAAAAACAAGAAGAACTCTCTACCAAAACAAATCGGTTAACTATAAATTCTAGGGTAGTTTAAACTGTGTTTCAGGTTGAAACATTGTTTAATCTCCCACCCTTGTCCATTTCTACGGCTATACCCCACATAAAATAAAAGAATGGAACTGTATTTAATGTTTCGTCAGACGTAACATCACATCACGGTGACTATATACCGGGTGGGTAGTTTGCTGCGGTCGGTTGGATCAGAAGCTTCTAGACAACTCATTGGCGAAGAAAAATACCTTCAGCCCGTCTGTCTGGTATTACACCTCTACGCTTCATTTCCTCCATAACTAAAAGTGGTTATTTTCACAAAGTGTACAAGAAGTATCCGGTGTCAAGTGAACCACAACAATATCGATTCTCCTTCTATCCCCCCCCTTCCTCTATCCCTCTTTTTCTTCTTACCTTACCTACCCCATAGTAATCCTCCTCGACAACCACCATCCATTACAATATTACAATTGGTTTAGTTTTTGTTTTTCGATTTGAAGAAAAAAAAAAGGGGACGTTATTTCGGGGTGAAAAAAAACAACTTTAAAATGGGAACGTGCATGATGTAAGTTGAAACTATAAATCGAATTTGAGGGTTAATCAATTTCTCGTACAACCAAAGCATCGCGACCACTTGGTATAGTGGGACCTTTAATAATTTTGATCCAACCGAAATTTGTATAAAATCTTTTGGTTTAAAGCGTCGCTCTGGTAATACATTGGACTTCCCATGACATGGAGATCGGGGTTCAAATCCTGGTTGGGTGTAATAATTTTATTTATTTATTTGGGGTATTTAACGTACACTTTCTGAACCTAATGATTATATCAGCACACAAGAAATGTTATGAGAAAGAGGGAAAGAGCCTACACATTTTACCGGGAAAGGTATTTTTCACATATCTTCTAGGGTTGTTTTACATGCCGCAATCAACATGAGACGGACTGATTTACTTACCCTTCGAAGAAATTTGTGCTACTGATTTGTATTTCTCAATAAAAATCATTCGACCCCATCGGAGGTTGAACCCACAAACATCGGCTCCTGAGGCAAGCACTTTACTCTAAGACCATCGAGGTCAAAGTTGGGTGTAATGAGGGTGGCTTCTCTTAAATGGTTTTCCATCTCCCTTCCTCATAAATGCAGGTGTAGTTCCTCTTAATTAAAACCTTACTCATCATTGGCACATTCGCGTAATTCTACCTGTGTATAACCTAGACGGGTAGTAAGAAGCAGTGACAAAAAAAAAAGATTGATGTAACCACCTCTCGGCTTTGACCACAAAGTTAGACCCTCCAATAAAAATAAATTTGTGCTGTCCTTGTGGCTCAGTGATTAGAATGATTAACCACAGGGATTGGAGGCCTTGGTTTGGTTCTGGGTGATCCAAGATCAGATTCACTATTTTTAAACAAGTTCATTTTGTAATCTAATTATAGTATACTTAGTCACTTAGTGTATTGTATTAGACATACTTTATTTGGTTAAATTATTGTTCAAAATGTGGTTTCAAAAATCTACAATTTGGAAAGTATACATTAAAAATCTGAAAGATAAATATGTTATATTTGGGATAAGATTTTAAAGAAACATACACATTATCTAATTGTATGCACTTTAATTAAATCGAACCAGGGCCCCTAGGGTGGTCGTTAGCTTCTTCAACCACTCAACTACAGAAATGGTTTGTTTAATTTTTCATAACTAAATGGTCTTTTTTAAAAAAAAGTTTCTTGAAAATGTCATGTGATGGTCAAATTGAAATGCTTAACGTCCTAATTATTTTTATGTTTTATATTAAAGTAGCATCGGTTATAAAAACAAGACAGCTTAACGAATTAAATTTAAAATGTTATATTTACACGGTCTCTTACTTTTAAGCATGATTTACTAAAAACTTATAAAAAATACATTTGTGGTTTTGTTGTTTTCGACCAAGAACAGAACAAATGTTTTTTGAAAATAAAATAAAATGTTGGTCTTCTCACTAACCACAATGACTTGGCTTGAAAATAATACCTATTCCTTAAAAAAAACTTTAACGAAAATATAGAAGTGATAAAATAAAATAATTGTGATTTTATGTTAGTGAAATTCGACTCATTATTAATGTAGCTTTCAAATTTTTAAAGGAATGGTGTGTAATTTTAATTCAATCCCTTTGGTTAAATAATCGGTTGAGTTGTAATCCATGGAGTGAGAATGTTTAACACTTTACTGTTGAATTTATTACCTAATATCAACATCCACTAAAGATGGGGATGAAGGGAGTGCAAGAAAAGGCAGTTTTTTTAGCAACACATTGTTTGGGTTAAATCAAATCAAATATTGCTTCAATACACCACATATAGATTAATTTTCTTCACATGATGGTATCAACATTTCATGAATATCTCTCGAGGGTGTCCTGGAATTTAGTTACAACTTTTACGCTTCATTTAAAAAAATTATTTTCTAATGTCATTCTTCTCAAGACAAATATTCAACAATTATTGTTGATATCACCATGTGAAGAAAATTAAAATATTTTAATACTAGGTTGATATTTTATTTATTTTAGTAAAAAAAAGGGTTTTATTATACAAAGTGCACAAAACACTAGCCTTTTATCGCATCATCTTCCATCCCACCTTAAGCTATGACCCCTAAAGTGGCACACGAGAGACAAAAATTTGGGAGACACTGGGTTAGTCCTAACACGGTAAGTTTAACCTCTCTACCCACACCAGTGGGCACGCGGACAAAGGCGTCAATATTATTGTTTGGTTCGAGTTGGAAGTTGAATTTTTATAGGAGGTATTTTTTTAATGGATTGCCATTCCTTCTCTACGCAAAATGCAAGTACAATTCCTCTAAATTCTACTTCTCCTCATACCTACCCTATTACTGAAAATATTCGAACAGCCCAGATAAGTAGAAAGTTGTGATTAAAAAAAATCCATTTTTGTTTTCCCAAAATTGAAAAGGAAATGAAATCGTCAAAAGTAAATCAATCAGTCTGGTTAGTAATTATCGCGATTGAGATTTAATTGTGACCCGTACCGATGGACTAATGGTCTAAGGTGCTAGACTCGAATTATACCGGATTGCGGACGACGATAATAGGTTGAGGTTCAAATACATTGGAGGTAGTTGGAGGAGAGAGGAGAATTTTAAACATGTGATTTATCACAGTGCTTATCCCCTCCTTCACTAATCAGTGCATTAATGAAATTGATATTTTTTGGTTAATCCTTTTATACCTTCAACCCCATATAATTAAATCGGTAAACCATAGCTTTAACCATGTAAATAAATAAAAAATTATACACTAAAGTATTGTGTGTTTTGATATTAAACTACAACGTGAATACCCAAATAAAATAATATCCATAATTTCAAGCCACTATAAACAAAACTAGAATAGCACGCCGTACTATATATACATAGTAGCAAAACTAGTGACCTGGTGGTCTAGTGGTAAGGTGTCAGACTTCTGTGTTGAGTGTCCGGGGTTCAATCCTCGGTCCCGGCACATATTTATCTGATTACCAAACTCTTCCTTCACCTTTGACAAGACGTGTATTAATCACAACTTGTGAATGTGTAGAATGCCAGGCCTCCACCGTGGTTCGGATTCCACGTTAAACTGTAGGTCCTTCATTTCATCTCATAATCACCCTAACATTACACATTAGCGTAAGTGCGTATAACCCGAACGGGTAGTAAGACGCGGTGCTAATAATAATGTTTCTCAAGTGAAGTTTTTATTATAAACAACATATTTTTTTAACTATTTCTTCATTTTAGGGGGACCTCCAATTTTCGGTCACCAAGTAGGCCTATTTCTGCACTTTTGTGTGTTTAAGGGCTACCCGCCTGAAAGATCAAATAGTCTAGATCTACCGGGCTTCGAGGGTTATATTAACGTTGTCTTTTTTTTTGCAACCCCCCCCCCCCACACACCATGATATTTTTTGATCAGCACGTATTTCTGCACCCTCATGAATTTGGGGCTACATGCGTGCGAAATTTCAGCTTCCTAGGTCTTC
Organism: Timema cristinae; assembly: GCA_039000515.1. Lineage (NCBI taxonomy): Eukaryota > Metazoa > Arthropoda > Insecta > Phasmatodea > Timematidae > Timema > Timema cristinae. Next base: position 36,782,896 of record JBCFYV010003508.1, on the reverse strand, counting down.
TAGAACAGAAAAGAAACTGGTAATTATTTTAATTGAGATATCACCATATTCGCACGGTAAACATAACAAGCGCCATTGTTGCATTATTTTTATTTAAAAAAAAAAGGAGAGATGTAACAATGAATTCCTTCCCGCGCCATTTTGTTATCATTGGTTTAAAAAAAAAACTTTCCTAGTCACATAACAACGCTTGTATCATAATCTCATTAGTTCCCGAGTCATTGTACCGTTTGCATGTTTTAATATGCTTGGAGGGTCACACACACACACACACACACACACACACACACCACGTTAACCTAACTAAAAGAGGGTTTTTTTTAGAGTCTTTTAAACTGGGCTAATCTGCGCGACAATAATTATATGCTTTTACCAGGGGTCGGTTGTGCGCATGCGTTTTAGTGGAGGGAATAAAAAAGGGGGGGTTTGTTGAGGAGGTGTGGGGGGGGGGTTGTTTAAAAGGAGGGAGAATATGCACACACACATACATACACAGTGGCTCTAACAGAGCGAATAACACATACCGAACCTTCCAACTAAACAAAAAAAAAAAATACTACTTTGCCAGTTAGGCAAGCCCTGAGGGGCTAATCGGGGAAACATCAAAGTCCTCCTTGAAGCGGCTTGTAGTAGTAGCTTCCACACATATGATGTCTGTTACTGAGCGTTTCATTAAACGTCGTTTTTTTTTTTCTTTCTTTCTTTCTTCCGGATGTGTCTGTTCTTTTTCCCTCTTTCTCATCTTGCTTGGCTCTGTTCGGAATGTGTGGGTGGACGAATGAGTTTATGATTTGGTTTTCTTCGATGACATGTATATACGCTTTTATAATATATTTTTATATATATATATATATATATATATATATATATATATATATATATATATATATTTTTTACTAGTTTGTTTTTTGTAAAAAGGGGATGAGGGTTAATTTAAATTTGTTGGAACCCACATTTGTGGTCACGTTGTCTAACGCGTCGTTCTCGTGTCGAATCTGATTGCCAATGACGGGGATATCAGGGTTTGAATACCGGTTGGGTGTAGATAGCTAAGGAAGTTTTATCCTAGTTTCTTACTCTTCCGTCATGCAAGTGCGGGTATATTTTCTATTAAATTATACCCTTCTCTCTTTTTTTTATTCCATTAAAAAAAATTGCTAACACCTTGTCTTACTACCCGCTAGGTTTATATGCTTATATGTACTATCTACGCTAATTATTTTAGAGATTAGAAAGGTTATATTTATTGGAACTTTACCTACATTTGCGTGGAGGGAGAGTGGAAAACCACTCTCAGTACACCCGACTGAGATTCTAACCTTGTTTCTCCCCCTTCATCGGCAGTCTAGTCTACTCAAAGAGTAGCGCGTTAGACCATCCGGCCACCGAAGCGCTAAACAAGATATATACGGCATTTTTTACGGCAGAACTGTTCGGTCCAATGGTTGAGTTCTTCAGTAAAATATACGCCACGCAAATAAGACGTATTGGTGTGTTTTACCTTTTGCAAAAGTATTATTAATAATAAATCATATTATATAAATTAAATTATGAATAGTAAATAAATACATTGGTGGCCGCATTTCAATTTCATATGTAAACTTTTCCGTGTCAAACACTACTAATATCGTACATATATTGTCACCGACACAAACACAATAATGCAGGTGAGGCGCCTCTAAGACTACTGCCTTGAAAACGCTCTGTGTAGTTTGACCAGTGCCGCCAACGTCAGCGCTGCCAGCGGATTCAGTTGTTTTGAAAGCGCCAGACGAATAGCGTCGATTAATCAAATTACAGGCAAGCGTCAGCGCTACGGACGCGGTGATTTCAGCGTCCGTCTAGAAGCACCCTTAAGTCAGTAGGTATACACGCTCCCAAATCAGAGTTAAGGTATCGTTCTGTCTTTTTAAAAAAATATAAGAGCTTAAGGATGTTGCCTACCTATGACGTCATGGATAGGATTTACCATGTTAATGAATTTACGTTTCACTCGGCGGGTTTTAAAGATACAACGTTGAAACAAAAAACCATAAATTATTATATAATTATAAAAATAGCCTTACAGTATCACAAAATTATTAATTTTATTTTAAGTAGTTTTTTTTTTGTAAACGTAATATTTTATAAATCCTCTACAACTTAGGTTAGTTGGTTTGGTCACGAAAATGTCCTGTAGGAGTCTTCCTGCCAGGATGAAGATTAAAAAAGTCCGTGGTAGCATATGTCTATCTAGAATAGGAAACAAGAAAAAGATAAAATTAGTGTTTTCAAGGTGCAAATAATATAGTGACTGTGTAAACTCGTCAGAGGGAGAGGGAAAGGGTTATCAACACATACACAAGAGCCCTCTGAGGGGGAATTTATCATTTTATTCCCTCTCTGTCTATTTTGTACATTGGCGTCTAAGTGTGAAAGTGCTTACACTGCTTAAGTGCGTGGATTTAATATGCAACCCGCTTCGCAAAATAGCTTTGAAATCTCCAGGTAGGCAACGTCGTTAAGAAAAACTTTAGCCTCATATTATTTATTTTTATCGTGTTTAACGTTGTGTCAGGCTGAGCTTCTAAATAATTGATAAGTACAATCATGCACTACCTTGTAACAAAAGATAATGCATTCTGTCATGCTTCAAGCTACCCCCCCCCCCTTCCACTCGCTCTACAAACACACACACATACACACAACAGATCAAAATCATAAACCTTGCACGCCACTCTCTTGATCAATGGTTTTTTTCTCACAGTTGACGCACGCATCTCTAGTTCAGATTCCTTTTTTTTTTAAGTACAAAATGATTCACAAAGGGATAGAGGGTATTTACTCACTACCCGGACAAATATTAAGCAGAGTTCACACACACACACATGCACACCACGCAATTAAATCTCACCCAACGATAGCTAATGAAGAGAGCGCTACAGAGTCATACAACCCCCCACCTTTTGAAATACGATTCAAAGTGTCATCTCTGCGTCCGCTCGTGACAATAATCGCAATATCGCACGTGAGCTGCGTGATATAGGGTAAGGAGGGGGGAATGGGTTTGCGAGAGGGGTGAAGGAGGAGAGTCTATACCCTTCTGTTTCCCCTCACGGCCAGAGAAACTCGTATTTTCTCTCTTCTGTCGCGGTAAAGAGAGAGAGAGAGAGCGAAAAAGAAAAAAAAAGGATTACGAGAGAAGTCTAAAAGGTGTGTGTGAGAAGGCGGACCTACAAATGAGTCTAAGAGAGATGAGGAATGTAAGGTATAGAGATAGAAAAGAGGAAAAAAAAAGAGTGAAATATTATGAGAAGGGGTGAAAAAAAGGGGATGGAGAGGGGTTAAAATGAAACGCATCGCATGATGACTTGTTGGCGAATACTTTGTCACCGAGACATTTTTAAAACTTTAGGGGTTTGGGGGAGATAGATAATTTTGTTTCTAACAGAGATGGTTAGAGAGAGACGGACAGAGATAGAGTAACGTGCATGATAAATGTTCTCTGCAAAGTTATGTAATCTTTTTTTTTGTCGCTAATTTGTCAACATTATGTAGAGTGAAATTTTAATAAGTGTTCCAGTGGAATAACCTTTGTTGGTTTTTTATGTTTTCTGTGACACCGGAAAGTGGATTTTTCTCCTTAGTATTACAACGGTGTATGTCTGCCATATTCATTCAAATGATTTTATAAAAATGACATTCTGACGTTTACATGTTTACTTTTTTTTGTATTAAGAGGAATTTACCAACCGCTAGTTTTTATTAAGAGGAATTTACCCACAGTTATTTTGTATTAAGAGGAATTTACCCACCGTATTTTTGTATTAAAGGAATTTACCCACTATGTGGTTGATAAGAGGATTTACACCGCAAATTTTTGTATTAAGGAATTTACCACGCTGGTTGAACGCAGGTTAAAGTCGATTCATACTGTTCTATTAGGAATGTCAAAATTCAATTTCCTGCTGTATGTATCAAGGATCGTTTTCTTTTTCATAAATAGTATTCCCCTCTCTCTTCATGCAAATGAAGGTGCATTTCCTTTCTAAAAAACTACCTTCATTATTCTTACCAAATAGCATAGTAATATTTTTAAAAACATATCAGTGTTTACATGGTTCAAAGCGTTACTCTAGAAATAGACTGGAGTGAGGTTGGTACGGTTAAGTCGAGGTTTGAATCCCAGTCAAGTATAATGAAGGTATTTATTTTTCCTAAATGGTTTCCCACTCTCTCTTCATACAAATGCGGGTATAAATTGGTTTATTTTCACTATCAAATTAGTGTAAATATGTAGATTGAAAGGATGGACGCGGTGTTAAAAAAAAATTTTATGATGGAAAATAAACAGGTTTAATGTGATTTTTATGGAACAAATTTTATACATACAAAATGTTGGCGTACAAACCGAACAGGTAGTAAGTAAGACGCGATGCTAAAAAAAAAAAGTCTTAAGAAATAATATACAATACTTCAAAATACTGTATTTACATTTTTTTGATAATTTTGTTAGTCACCCTTTCATTTAATAATAATTTAATGGTCTGTGTTCCGGTTGCTGCGTCGCTCCTAGAAGTGATCTAAAATAAGTAGAGTTTGTGTTGCCGTTTCCACTCTTGACACTAACACGGGAAATCAAGAGTTCAATCTCGACCGGGTATAAAAAGAGAAGATTTATTTCGTCAAAAAGTTTTCCCCATCCTCTCATAAGACGATCGCCCCCACGCATTCCTTTAAAATTCACCAACTTTATCCTGATTCCTTAGAATACTTAATACAAGTAGAGTATAGCTGAATGGGCAGCAAGTAAGTTTGAAATAAAATATAAGAGAGAGGGGAAAGAGATGACAGTCAATAATTTCATCTGCATTTAAAAAAAAAAAGCTACGCGAGTAATAAATAAGATTTTTTTTTTAATTGCAATGTTCTTTAAAGGTTATACGGAAATTTCGTGTCGTACTAAAACCTGAATGTTCGATACAAAGAGATTAGAGACAATGAGTGTGTGTGTGTGTTGTGTGTGGAGGGGGAGAGAGAGAGAGAGAGAGAAGAGAGAGAGAGAGAGAAAGACGCGGGGATAGATTCACCTTGCAGCTATCTCGAGCATGCCTACTAAAAATAACACCCAACATTTATACAAGGAAGAAGCCGCTACCAACCTTACGTTCACATTGTTATAACTTTTCTAACAAGTGTGCCAGTTACTGGTCTCTCTCGAGAGGAAAAAGGAAGGTGTCAAAGGGAGAGAGGTAAAAGATGGACAAACTCAACTTCAATTCAAAGGCAAGAAAAAATAAAAAAATCTTGTTGTGAAAAAACTACAGATTTTTTTTTTATCTACATTTTATTTCTCTTTCAGGTTGTTATCTATCTGCACTAACATATTATTTGATGATTAGAGAGTATGTGAAGGAAATGTGCTTGCGAGAGATAGTGAAAGGCGGAAACCATTTATAAAAAAAAAAATGGGTGTGTGCACTTATGTACGCGCGTAAGAAGTTATACTTCTTTGGCATCATTAAAAAATAAAAAATAATTTAATAATATTTAGTATTAATTATGTTAAATAATAATATTTTAATTTATATCAATAAATAATACATACGGATAGTTGACCTCAATTATATTGGAGCACTTGAAAAAGTCTATAAGCACAATTTTTTTCACTAATATTTACGAATAGTAAATAATATTAATCAAAATATTCAATTTAAATCACTACTGAATATAATTTATTAGCACATATATAATTCCACTTGTATGAAACTAAAACACGTGTTGTGAATGTAGAAACTAGAAACATGTGGATAAATATTATATATATGAAAACAGTGATCAGAGGCGACGAGCGTACCAACATGCGCGACTAACAGAGGTTCTATTTCTATTTTGTTGGTAGCTTTTTTTTTTTCGAGACTTAATGGGCGGTTTAACTTCAACCTGTTACTTTTGTGTTAAGGTGATGCGCGCGCATCTTAAAATTTCACTCTTCATCATTTTTTCATAACGCGCCTAAAGAAGTATAACTTCAAAAATTACAAACATATATAGGCTACTTTATGCCGATAATATTTCAGATGTAGCACCTACGCCTATAACAGAGAATGCCTCATCTCATATCCTCCCGTCAGGCTCCTATTGGTCATTCTATTGTGCTTTCTTTATGTTCCAAGAGTATATTTTATCGACACAAGTTATAATTTAGAAAAATATATATATGTTTTTTATTAGTTATGTTAACTTAAATAGGATATATTTGAACGGATAAGGTCCTAAATCCAGGTCAGGTATATATCCAGGATAGGTAATATACTACAATGACTGCACGGTGCTCTGCCTTATAAATTTAATTGAAAGTTTATTAGAATGCATTGTCACGTGAGTTAGAAATATGTAGCCATATTTCTTTATTAGAAGTGACTAGAAAAGTAGTAGGTATATTAGATGACGTAGGCAGTGGTCTATAATTACATTAATGGAGTAGGGATGAGGAAGGTATATTTTAAAGAAAACATACCCTAATTTGCATGTAAGATTATGGGGGAATCATTTAGGGAAAAACCACCCTCACTACATATGACCGGGATTCGATCCCGATCTCCCAGTCATTGACAGTCATTTGCGAGAGAGACGCCTTCTTAGCCAGTGCGATCCACGAAGCAGATAAATGAGTATCGATGCAGATTTTTCTTTGTTATGGCTTGTTACGATAGGTACAGGAGTCGCGTGGCTTCTTTGGTGCTGACTGACAGCTGACAGCTAATGCTTTGAAAAGTTACCAGCCCTAAATTATGCCAAACCATATAATCTGCAAAAACATGTGTTTAGCAACTGTCAGAAGTCGGCCGTGAGCTGTCAGTCAGCACCAAAGAAGCCACGTGGCTAATGTACATATACAAAAGCATCAGTATCGTCTTGTCTGGTTTCCAATAACGCTGAGGTTGGGACTCGAATCTTAGTTGGGTCATTATGGTGTTATTTTGTTTTGTTGTCGCCCCCCCCCTCCCTCCATATGTAGTTTCCCCTTTCATCCTCTCATTTCTACCTTCCCTCATATCGACACAGCATTTCAGGAAATGTAGTAAGACCTAGAAAAAAAAGTGAAGATCCTTGAATAAGACTAATGCCAATTACTCAAGTTTTAATGTAATTTTTTTTCTTTGTTTAAAAAACCCTCTTGTTTTTTTTCACATCCTTTTCCAAAGCTGGTGCTTTTTAAGTACAGCAGAAAAACTAATGTATTGCTTAAAACAACACGGTACCCGCATTCCACATACCCACGTTTTTGTTCTTCCATAACATATGCTCCTTGATAACAGATTATTTTTTTTAGCTTATTGTTATCAACACATTCGTATTTTAACGTTCAAACTAGTATTGATACCTGTATATGATGTTTTTTTAAGTTAGAAACAGACAAATAAATATTGAACACAAAATAGTTTAACATTTCAGGATAGTTCTCTAAATGTTTGATACATTATTATGTTACGCTAGCTAAATTTGTATTACGTTAACGAAATTGTGTTAAAATATATTATAGAAAGTAAACATAATTTGTGTATGTGAATCAGCAGTAATAGATGTTCACAAACATGAAACATTTCAGTAAGCCCGGGATTCGAATCCTAACATTCCTCTTCACAGGTAAATAAGAAAAGATGAAATGCACCTCTTCCTAACTAAACCTAGGTTTAAATTAATTTATAACAACTGCTCAATGTAAGATCTTCCGTTGATTTAATATATAAACCATGAACCATTAATAATTCAATAGTAGATGACAAAATGGTCATATATCTAACCAAGTTAGAGGGTGAACCATTTATTTGTTCTGTCTTCTAGAACAACACCTGCAATAGTTGTCTATTTAATTAGCTTTCCTGTGTGAATAATCCTGTGAAATTCATGAAATTGATATTTTATGTAAACAGGTGATACGTATGACGAGGGTGTAAAAAAAAAAGGTTTAGGGTGTGAGAACAAGGGGGTGGGGATGAGTACAAAATAATTAATTGTAATCGAACACAAATTGGATGTAGAAGAATGACCAGTTTTTTTTGGCCTTGGACTATCTCTTTGTGGTAAAAGTAATATATATATATAAAGCATACTTTGTTGCTATTAAGAAGATTCAAGTATAGTTTTTAATTTACCATGTTTTGAAAAATAAAAGATAATTTTATATAATTAAATTTAACACCTAAGTTTAGTTTGGTTGTAATCTAATATTTTACAGATTATAACCTCGAATTCAAATGTGTCTTTTTTTCTTGACCTAGTATCCGTTCTGATAATAAACATGTATATTAATTACACGATTATACTAAGGATGAGTAAGGCTGTATCTAGATAAAACATACCCGCATTCTTGAGGGGTGAAGCCTTTCGGAAGGGGGGGGGGGGACGATTACACTCACTTAACTCAATCACTGACAAACCAGACTAAATGAGTTTGACATTGATGTGTATGGATATTAATAAAATAAGGGGAAAAATAGGGGAAAATTAGTGGAGGTATAAGCAGAATGTTTGGTAAAAATGTAAAGATAGATGATGAATTAGACAGATGGGTGAATGCATCTCGAAAAGTAGTTTGATATATTTGGACTATTGCAAAGAATAAAGTAGCATAAAAAGAGGCAAAATGGCAGTATATAAAAGTGTTTTAACGCCAACATTGTTTTACGGATGTGAAGCGTGGGTTTGTCAGGAGAAACACAAGAGCAAGGTGAATGCAGTTGGAATGAAATATCTAATAAATGTGTGTGGAAAAACTCGTCTGGACAGAGTCAGTAATGAATGGATGCTGAAGGAGTGTGGTTTGAAAGGGAACACAACAGCTCAATGTGAAAGAAGTGTCTTACGTTGGTTTGGGCATGTTGAGAGGATGAGTGTGGATCGAGTGACGAAATAAATATGAAGGTAGAGAGTGTGAATCAAAAGGAAGGGGTAGGCCATGTAAGACGTGGCTAGATATTGTAGATGAATGTGTTAGAAAGAGAATTATCAAGGATTTTAAGAATACAAGAGCTTGTATGACTCGGTGTTTGAATGTTTTTGAAGAGAAGGCAGTATGCAAGGATAGGGAAGTGTGGAGAAAGCTAGTAAATATGGGTTAAGTACGGAGTTTTTTTTAGCTATATGCACAGTTTCTTTTCTAACCTATAAGTGAACGGCATGATTAGGTATGTAGCCTATGTATGGATAAGCAAACTTTCAGATCGGGGATAAAGTTATCTCAGTGCATCAGATCAAAATCGGACACATTTTGCTTGTGACCAACCCTGTCACTCACAAGGCTGTTGATTACTAAAATTTCGGGGTAAGATAAGGATGGTAAATAATAATGGCTTCAACATAATTTATCTTAATTACGGTCGAAAAACACTCAGTCAAGTTGGTAGTGATTGAACATTGGAATCCACCACTCCCCCTGGGAAGAAGCGGACTAATCGTTAGTCTCACCTAGTCGTGTTTGCAGTTATTAGGGATGTAAGGGTTCTAATCCCAGCTGGATGTACTAAGGATATATTATGTTTAACAGTTTCCTAAATTTATCTCCAAGCAAATGCGAGCACACTTCCTTTAAACTCTATGTTCCACATCATTACCCCACAAGTTTATTTAAATGTGGATATTCCCGACTCAAAGCACACAACAAAAAACTACTGGCGTCTCGTAGAAAAAGTCAAGCACACTAGCCGCTTGGCCAGTCCATCTTAACAACCGAAGATAAATTTTAAAAAACCAAATGTAAAATTGAATGATCATTTGTGACAAAAGTTATACCTTAAACAAACTTGGCACCGACGAAAAATGTATTTGGGGTGAAATGTTTGATTCCCCTTTCCAGATTTGGTTACTCCATGTTATGTATGTTCTAGAGTTATGTTAGTTTGTAGGTCGTGTGTTAATATAATGAATTGGTATGAAAAGTGTATGTTAATCATCTCTAATCATAAAAAATTTAAAACAAGATCTTCCCATTTTATAACACTTATTTTACCAAATTGTTAAATGAATATTTTACAAACGCAATTTCTCAAGCAGTAAATCATAAGAAAAGCCAAAGAAATGGAATTGCAAAGACGTGAATTCTGGTAGAGCAATTTTTATATTCTACAGAAAACTCACGGAATCCCATTTAAACGAGTATTCAAAGCAAAAATCTCAATTTAGATTCATCAACGGGACTTGAGAACCTCTTCTACTAAAAACACACCAAATTATTTACGTGGAAAATTATCTGGACACGTCAGAAAAGCGTCCAACCCCTTTTCAACGTCGGTCCAGCGCAAATTACTAAGCTCTGGAAGGGTATGCTCCCCAATGAAAGGAAGGGTTGTTAGAGGCAAGATGGGTCACCCTCCCCCCTTTTCCAAAACCACCCCCCCCCCTCGTGATCTTCCCCTTCTACTCCTCTTTTCCTGACATCGCCACCGCCGACGCCGCCACCACCGCGTCCTTCCGGACTCTGACGCCTCTCCCCTGAGTGTCAAGTACCAACGGTAATTACCGCACCGCTATTATATCCGACTTAAAAACATTGGCCCAAAGCACGGCTGACTGGCATGGATAGAGAGGTTTCTAGAACTACTATCACGTATTAAAACTTCAGCCCATGTTATCTGCAGCAGCCAATTTTAGGCTGGCCTACTGATGAGGGAGAGATCAGGGCTTTAATCTTGATCGAGTCTTCTGAGGGTGATTTTCCTAAATGGTTCCCCACTCTCCTTCAACGCAAATGCGGGTATACTACCTCAATAATGCTTCCTCCCTCATACCTAACCCATTTGAGTAATTAGTATCATATATACTTACAACCCCAACAGGTAGTAAGACATGGTAGTTAAAAAAAATACTAAAATTAGTTCAATATTGGCTACAATTTTTTTTTCTAAAATACCCTTTCTATTAAATTGGGCTGTACACTATCCGTAATAGTAAAACCATTAAGGTGTGATGAAGGGACGTGGGGAAAAGCCAATGGTTTTGTAGTATTTTTTTCTAGCAAAACTTGTTTTTGACAAAAAAATAAATAAAATATTGCTCCAGTACAAACATATAATTTTGATTTTCTTCGTATGTTGACATCTTAAATATATGTTTCAAGGATGTTCTGGAATCTAATGACAACTTTTTCTCTTAATTTAAAAAGTTTGTTAGATGTCACCATGCTCATGAAAGATATTCAGGAATTGTTGATATCAACATGTGAAGAAAATTTAACTCTATGCTCGTACTGGAGCAATACTTTATTTTGGCCAAAAAAAAAAGTTTTGCCATAAAGATTGCAGAAACACTGGCCCTTTTCTAACGTCCCCTTCTATGCTACCTTAACGTATTACGTCAGCTGCAACCACTAAGTTACACATGACTAAATGAATGAACCTCATATGAGCAGAGTTCGCGAACATCGGATCATCTTTCTCTCTACTCTGATGGTCTTGTAAACACATCTGTCACATGATGTCACAGTTTTCACGTTCACAGGCTAGCGTGCCTTACCATTAAACGTTCATCTTTTTAAGTATCTTTCTTTAAAAAAAAAAAAAATACCGTTTGAAAAAAGAATAGCAAATCAACTCTTAAAATTCCTGTTTCCTGTCTTTCTAATCCGGATCTCTTCTAGCACGTGGTTAACTATTCCTATAATATTTTTACAGTAGCCCCATGGCTTTTTTGGTGCTGACTGACAGCTCACAGCTAACTTCTGATAGTTTTAAAAAGTTACCAGACCAAACTACGTATCCCTACGCCGAACCAGATGATCTGCAAAAACATGTGTCTAGCAGCTGTCACTTTTGACAGTAAAAATTTAGGTATATACCTAAATGTTGGCTGTCAGAAGTCAGCTGTGAGCTGTCAGTCAGCACCAAAGACGCCATGGGGCTACTGTAGATACTTCTTGTTCACGCGTGGTTTAAGGCGCCGGTCTCGTGATATACTAGCTTGCCGGTGACGTGGGAAGGTTGAGGTTCGATTCTAGGTAGTCAGCATGATTCCTAAGACTGGACTTAGATTTTTTCTTAACATATAACTTATTAAAAACAGTAAAAAGTTTACAGTTCACCATTCATAATAATATGAAGATTATATTATATATTATTTCTCTACGTTGGCATAACCTCTTTGCTATTGTAAATCAGGTCTCTAAGTATAGCTATTTTAAGGGTTTAACTTGTAAAACCACTTTAATTAAATAATAAATTTGGTTGGTTTTATGTTTCCAAATATAAGTAGTACCTGCTGGATTACTGAATACAATTGGGTTCTTTATTTGGTTCTGATTTTATTTTTATCATACATAATAGGAGATAGACCTATTATTTGGCAACCGAATTCAAAATGTAATATCTACATTTATTTTTAACCATATTTACAATCATAGTTATTGAAGCTAAAACAATGAAAACTCTTTTATAAAAATAAAAAAAATTGTGGCTACCACACGGTTTTTCAAACACACACCAAAGATATTTTCTGTCTGCTGAGTATACTGGCGTTTTAATGCTTTATTCGCCATTTTAATTGGCTGATACGTATCAATACCAAGGTTTGTGTATGCCCAAGTCCATGAATAATGCGTGTAAAGTTAAAGACGTTGCCTTCTTGGAGATTTTGGAGCTATTTTGTGAAGCGGGTTGCATCTAACTTGTCGCACCTAAGCAGTCTAAGCATTATCACACTTAGAAGTCAATGTACGAAATAGAAATAAAGGGAAGAAAATGACAATTTCCCTCTGAGAGGGTTCTTGTCTGTGTGCTGATAACACTTTCCCTCTTCCTCTGACGAGTTTACACAGTCTCTTTAATATTTGCATCTTGAAAACATTGACTTGCTTTTTAATTTTACCTTTTTCTTGTTTCCTATCCTAGATATACATATGCTACCACGGACTTTTTTAATCTACATCCTGGCAGGAAGACTCCTACAGGTCATTTTCGCGACCAAGACAAAGAGCCTAAGTTGTAAAGTATCTATAAAAAGTACGTTTACAAAAAACTACTTAAAGATGAAAATAATAATTTTTTGACACTGTAGAACTATTTTCTATAATTATTTAATAATTTATGGTTTTTGTTTTAAAGTTATATCTTTAAAACTCGCCGAGTAAAACGTTAGTACATTAACATGGGAAATCCTACCGTAAGTGGCCGTGACGTCACAGGTGGGCAATGTTCTTAAATCAACTTTGTGAATTACGTTTCGGCTGTGAACGCTATAATTAATGTTGTCAAAACTTAATGCGCACAATGCATTGTGCATATTACCCAGCCTAGGGCTAAGAAACTGTACACCAATTTATTATAGGTCTGTGTTCCAAACCAGAAGAGTTAAAAAAATCCAATCTTCAAAGTGTTGAAAGTATGAATTGTAAAGATGATTAAAGGTCACCTATAAGGAGATTCATAACGATAGAAGGCTGAAAATAATGATTTTAACAAATAGGCCTATCAAAATACTTTAATGATTTTTTTTTTATTTGAGTTATTAGTAATTTATTTTAATTGAGCTTAGAGTATAATTGATGATAAAACCAAGCGTAATGTACAAGGTTTTGTGGGACAATGTGATCTTGAATTAGAAGAGAGATTGGTTCAGAAATACCTGTTGCTCATATGAAGCCAAATTCTGTACTGCATCTTAAAATTAACTGAACACATAGTAACTAGGGTGCAATGTCAAAATAACGTGTACAGGAAAATAAAATAAATACTGCAACTGGCTGTTATTTAATCAATTCTATTAACTAAGCAAGAGACTAATATATGTTTCTTGTGAATGTGTGGAATACCAGGCCTCCACCGTGGTTCGGATTCCACGTTAAACTGTAGGTCCTTCATTTCATCTCACAATCACCCTACCATTACACATGAGCGTAAGTGCGTATAACCCGAACAGGTAGTAAGACGCGGTGCTAATAATAATAATAATAATAATAATAATAATAATAATAATAATAATAATAATAATAATATATGTTAAGAAAATATTTCTTTGGGTGAAAAAAAGATTGTATTTTCTTGCTAGGTGCTGAAATATGTTCTACTGATGTTCTGATAAAAATAAACAAATGACACCAATTATTTGAGTTTGTTCTTTTTTTTTTAAATATATTTTGCGAACATAAATGCATATCTTATCCCTCCGTTCCCTTAGGAGGTAGGCCAGAAATTGTGCATAGAGTTGTTTTTTAAAAAAACTCCGTACTTAATCCTTCGCTTCAACGACATCCATATACCGAGTAATAGATGCTATTTTATTATTATAACAGACTCTTTAATGTTTCTCTTTTTCACACATTCGTCTACAACATTTAGCCGCGTCTCACGCTAGTACGCTCAACCGGGATTCGAATCTAGATCTCCCGGTCATCAGCAGTCTAGTGTACTGCAAGAGTAGCGCCTTAGACCATGCGGTCACCGGAGTGGGTCCTACAAACAATACAATGCATGAACGACCATACCTAAGGCTGAGATTAATTATTCAATAGATCAGAATGAAAACTTTTACGAACATAGCATGACTAAAACAAATTCATGTCGATTCAAAGGACATCTATTTTCTATCTTTTTTTTAAAAGCAAGTTGTGAAATTACAGGTTTTTTTTACAGGCGTGCATAAACAGTTTCAGAGAGTTTTCTATATTCTATTTATGAAATAATAATAACAATAATAAAAAATACTGTATAAAAAACCTTTTAAAAGATTACGAACCATATTTTTTTGTTAAGTCATGGTTATGAAAATTCGTAAGCTTTTGGTGGAAAGTTGACTGTAAGCCTTTCGCCATCTTTCAGATTTATTCTGGGGGAGGGATGGCGGGGTTGAGGGGGATTAACTCCATTGGGAGGTTGCGTGCTTTGCTATTTCTAGTTAGTTGCCCCATTTGATCCTCTTTATAGAGGTTCCTTTATAATAAAGGCCTTTACTTCAAAAATTGAGCTAAAGAAAAAAAAAATATAATTGCTTTTAACAAGTTTTAATTCACCAATTTTCCTTTTTAATAAATGCTTAAATTAAAACTAACAAGCACTGTGGGTGGTTAGTATTTAGTAGTACAGCTTTTATTGGTGGTTTCTTGACTTAGTAGTGACAGGGTTGCAGTTCCTAATCGGATATAATGACGTGCAATTTTTTTTATAAACGATTTCTTTAACTCCCTTCATGAAAATGTGGGTACATTTTCTCATAAATTATACCTTATTCAACCTTCTAACATAAGCATAATCAAGGTGGGAGTATATAGTACGTGACAAAAGGTCATTGTTTCTGCAATTTTTATAGCAATGTATTTTTTTCGCCAAAATAAATAAAATATATTTTCTCAAGTAGAAAAAAAAAGTTTTAAATTTCTTCAGATGGTGATGTCAACATAAATAATTCATAGAGTATGCTATGTCAGAAGTCAGTAAGAAACCATATCCCCTAATTCAAAGCCTATAACGATGAATAAGGTATTAGTTGAGAAAAAGGGATGTTGACAACAGAAATAATATATAGGATTTTAGCAAAAAACATGTTTTGCTATAAAAACTGAAAAACGGTGTTATTTTCTCTCGTTTTCTTCACTTTTACCTTAACGTATCCATATAGCCAAATTAAATTACTGCACACAATGTTTTGGCTTTTAGCGATACGCTTTTTGTTATTTCAGATAAGAAAAATGTCCATACAAATGGGCAAAAGTTTGGAAGAGCGTTAAGTAATATTAAAAATGGCAACATTATTCCCACATTATGTTGACACTTTTTTTTTAACTCGGTCTTACAGCCTGTTTGGTTTACACGCTTATGTAATAATCACGCTAATGGTTTTAGGAATTGGATTATATTTAGAGGAAATGTACCCACATTTGCGTAGAAATACAGAGGTATAGTGGAAAACAATTTTGTAAAAAAAAAAATATTCGGTGTAACCGACCAAGATTTGAACCTTGATATCCCAGTCATTGCCATTCTAGTCTAATGCGAGAGTAGCGGCTTAGACCATGCAGCCACCGAAGCTGGTAATGAACCCTTCTCGTAATGATTCAAAGAAGATAAAACTAGTTGAATATAACACACATTCTTACTAACGCATTCTTTAAATTTGTTTATCAACAAATTAAATGCATTTTTAATTGAAGGCAACGTGGAGAAATGGTCACACAAGAAATCACTCTCCTAGTTTATATTTGATTTTTTTTATTTATCAGTTTGGTTTTCAAACTTTAGTAGAATTTTGGTTAGAAGTACCTTATATGACAGTGGCAGTTACTAAAACACGTATTTAAAAATTCATACTTCAATTGATGTGAAGCTGTTATTTTCGATTGATACTAACAATATCTTTAAATAACACTAATAATATAGTAAAATGTTGCCATTGTTGATAAAAAAAAAAAGATTTTCTAAAAGTTCCTTTCTATCAGAAACCAACTCTGGGTTACACCTTAATTACTACTTCGCCACTGTCGGCGCTTTTTAAAAAAATGACGTTTAAACGACAGTGTAAACGTTTTAACAAAAGAACGTCGTATCGAAGATCAGTGCCAGGAAGTATTTTCAGTCGCTGTATGTGAAAGGTTGTGATTAAGATATAAGGGGGACCCGACAGAACTAATGGCATAAAAGGTTTCATCTAGTCTGAATAAGCGATATGTTGTGTGTGTTTTTTTTCATTCGTAACAAATAGTTAAGAGATCCGTAGATAATCTAGATAAATACTGTACCTATAAAATATAATATGTCATATCTTTGTCGGGATGATACGTTGAGAAGTCCTTGGATGAATGTTGTATAAAAACTGGTCTTCTTCTATTGTTATGACAACACTCACAAAGAGACATCTACAAAGGACCATATTGTTGTTTGAAGGGGGCGGGGAGGGGGGCATTTGTGGTATAGTCGTTTTATAATATGATTGACCTAAAATTGTCTAACTTCACAAAAAAAAAAAGTTTCACTCTTTTTATAATGTATTGATATTTATTTTTTAGCGCCGCGTCTTACTACCCGTTAGGTTTTATACACTTACGTACTAATAACTTGAATGAGTTTAAGTATGATGAGGCAAGTTGAATTTAGAGGAAGTGTAATGGCATTTGCGTGGGGAGTGTGTTAAACCATTTAGGAAAAAACACTCTTAATATACCCAACCGGGATCAAACACTGATCCCACGTCATCGGCAGCTAGTCGATTGAGAGAGTAACGACTTAGACCATGTGGCCATCGAGGGGGATAAATAATTTATTGATTATTCACCTAATAAAAATACTATTTCATTAAGTGTCCATAAAAGTTATAGTAGGATTTTGGTAGGGATGAACGTTTAGAAAATAAAACACGTTTTTTGTGTACAAAAATGATAATTTTTTACCGTACACTAGAGTTCGTTTACATGTAATTTGTACTATAATCAAAAGTGATACTGTATATTATTATTATTATTATTATTAGCACCGCGTCTTACTACCCGTTCGGGTTATACGCACTTACGCTAATGTGTAATGGTAGAGTGATTGTGAGATGAAATGAAGGACCTACAGTTTAACGTGGGATCCGAACCACGGTGGACCTGGCATTCCACACATTCACAAGATTCTTGTCAAGGTGAAGGAAGGGTTTGGCAATCAGCTAAATCTGTGCCGGGACCGAGGTTTGAACCCCAGACCCCCAGCACAGAAGTCTGACACCTTACCTCTAGAACACTAGGTCACCAAATCATGGTTGAAGAAATCCGGACAACATGGGACTTTTTTATATTTTGACCTAAAAATCGGCTTTTTAAAGGGTTTTAATAAACCCTTGAGAGTGAACGTATTAACTTTTTTTAGTTAGTTTTGTTTCATCAAAAATGTAGCCTATTAATCCTAGCCTAAGCCTAAAAACAACATACCAGCCTATAATAATTCAGGACAAACAGTCATTTACTGAGCTATATGCAAAAATTGCATATCTGGGACAATTGAGCTTTCCGAAACTAATTTTCGGGACGCTGGGAATACTTGTGAAAAATCCAGGATAATCCCGGATTTCCGGGACGTTTGGTCTCCCTTGGTTGTACGCATGTATTATAATTATTCTTATGTGTAGTGATGAGGATAGAAGCGGCTAAGAGGTAGTCTACCCACATTTGCGTGGAAGTAGAGTGGAAAACAATCGAGGGAAAACCACCCTCAGTAGACTTGATCGAGATTCGAACCCCGATACACTTGTCATCAGCGAGACAGTCTAACGCCATATTGACGCCTTAGACCATTCGCCCACTGAAGTGGGTTTCTAATTATCATCATCATCACTACATTTATTAGGCCTCTATTATTACGCTTAGCACCAAATTTATTAACGTCTTAATTCTTACTGGTACGGTTTGATAGAGTAACTTAGAGGAAATGCACCAACATTAGCACGAGGAGACAACCACAATGATGAATCGTGTGTGTAAAAATATTCCCGGTGCCCTTGATAGAAATTCGAACGGCAGCCTCCTAAACACGGGCAATCCAATCCTTTAAGATCCCGACGCCTTTTATAGGGCCTTATGATCACCGGCAAGAGTTTATTTATAACTGGCCGCGTATTATAGAAGGTGGTATAGTCGTTGTTTTGCCAATGGTTGGGGAGGTCATGGGTTAGAACATCTGCCGAGGACATTCCCCTCCCCCCCCCCCCCTATTTTGTTTGCACCGTGTCTTACTACCCTTTTGATTTATACGCTTATGTACTAATTACGCTTATGGTTTTAAGGATTAGGATGGTTATATTTTGAAGAGGTGTATCTGCATCTGCGTGAAGGGAGAATGGGAAAACCATTTTGTAAAAATCACTCTCAGTACACCAGACCGAGATTCGAACCTCAATATCCCCATCATCGGCAGTCTAATCCACTGCCAAGTAGTGGGTGACCTGGTGGTCTAGGGGTAAGGTGTCGGACTTCTGAGCTAGGGTCCGGGGTTCAAACCTAGGTCCCGGCACAGATTTATCTGATTGCCAAACCCTTCCTTCACCTCTGACAAGACGTGTATTAATCACAACTTGTGAATGTGAGGAATGCCAGGCCTCCACCGTGGTTCGGATTCCACGTTAAACTGTAGGTCCTACATTTCATCTCACAATCACCCTACCATTACACATTAGCGTAAGTGCGTATAACCCGAATGGGTATAAAGACGCGGTGCTAATAATAATAATAACAAAATAATGCGAGAGTAGCGCCTTAGACCATGCGGCCACCGAAGCTAATTTCCCCCCCCACTCATCCTTCACGTTAATTCTTATACATTTCCTCTAAATTATAATTACCTAAACTTCATATCATTTTTTGGGTGTCCCGGACGGGCTAGTGTGAAACGTGATAGCCAAGGGTACCAAACGAAAAAGGGCCTAACGGACGTAAAAGTACAACATTGTCCAATAATCTCTGAAGAGCATAACTTCGAAACGATGCAGAGAGTTTATTACTCGTGTTAATTTAGAGCGACTATATTGTAACATGAACTATTTGGAGAAGGGAAAAAGAGAAAGAATTGGAGACACTCCAACAATGTTAAACTGCCGAGCCATCAGACGGTATTAAAATATATTTGTAAGCCCAGCCACACGGTCTCACTTGTAGAAGAAGGGAGGGAGGGAGAGAGAGGTGGGGACGAAATAAATAAATAATTAAATCCCCTTGAAGCTTTCTCCAATTGTGTTTTGAGTCAATAGAGAGAGAGAGAGAAATTAAGATACATCTTCTAGAGAGATATTTTCATATTGTTAGGTGGGAAGAGTCGGGGGTGTATAAATAGCAAGATAAACAGAAACAAAAAGAAAAAGGATTGGCAGCGGTAGAGTTGTATAAGACGCGATGGGTGATTTGATTCTTTGACTCAGATGGCCGCGGATCGAATCACTTCTGAGTGCATTTATATTGGTTTTACCCCCTCCCCCCTCACTATAACAATAATATACCCACATCGGTGAGCACGCGGATTAAACGCAAAGCTCTTGTCTGGTTGTACTGGTTAAGAGGAGGTCTGTGTTCAATTCTCAACTGGGTTCAACACTTTCTATTCACGAAAATGCGGGTACACTTACTCTAAATTTTACCTCCTCATTCTATACACAGTTTTATTAGTATATATTGTACAAATGACCAGAATGTGTAGTAAAATGTGGTATTAAAAAAAACTAACATACTAGCGCGTAATAAAAAATTAACCTATTATGGTGGCTGCATGGTCTAAGACGTCACTCTCACAATAAACTATTATTGCCGATTACGATACGATCGGGGTTCAAACCCCGGTCCCGGCACAGATGTCTGATTACCAAACTCTTCCTCCTCCTCTACGCTTTCACTCATTGTGAATGTGTGGAAGGCCAGCCCCCACCGTGGTTCGGAACCCACGTTAAACTCTAGATCCTCTCTGATTTCCAACATAATCATTCTCATGTATCATACTACCATCTAGAGATGTTTCCCCTAGCTATGTCTATATTAACTCGTTTTTATATTTTTAGCTATTCTACTAAAATTCCATTATTTAAGGTTTTCTCCATTGTTTATCACATTCATTTTTCCTTATTTAACTAATCCGATGTTAGTTATTATCTAATACTAAAACTATTTTGGGGTTTTCAATATTTTATTTTCAACTTCCTTGTACATTTGTCCTGACATCTTTTTCTACTATAAATAAGGAACTTTTTGCTCTATTCATTTTACAATAATTTTCATTTA
Source organism: Timema cristinae (assembly GCA_039000515.1). Lineage (NCBI taxonomy): Eukaryota > Metazoa > Arthropoda > Insecta > Phasmatodea > Timematidae > Timema > Timema cristinae. The sequence goes on along the minus strand of JBCFYV010003508.1, from coordinate 36,762,198 downwards.
TATATTTAATTTCAAAATTTTAAGATATAAACTATCTGGAACTATTTGGGGATAATGGAATTCGCCTTAATGTTGTTCCCGCCTCAGAAATAAATTCCCCAATAAGCCAGAAGAGCACAGCTAAGAAAAGGTCGAATTACCAGATCCAAGCATTAGCCCCCCTCCCCTCCTAATACATTTCAACGTGTATATATATAAAAATTTTTATAATATAATTAAAATAATTATTTATTATATTAATAAAAAAAATTATTGTAGATTTTGTTGCCCTGCCAATTACACAAGTCTACATAACTCCTTTTTACCAATTGATTAAAATTGTTACTTGAAGTCAAAATCTTCATAGTTTTACTAGAGCTACTTTTTTATCTATTTACGAATCTTTTTTTTAATATCAGATAAATTGAGCATAACATCTCATATAAGCCTATATATAATAGCTAATACAAATGTCGCTGTTGTAAAACCAAGAATGCAGAAAACCGCCCCATAGGAGTTTTCTGATTAGATCGTAGTCGTTGATCTAATTTCCCGGTTAATCGGTCGTAAGACGGAGACTAAAAAAAAATAATTAAAACGTCGAGTTAGAGCGACATCTCCATACGAACAATTCAATTCTACGACAGCTTCGTGTTGATTTAATGGGGGAGAGGAGAAAGATGAATAACAACTCTGGAATATCTTATTAAACAAATATTACAGTGTCATCCTAGCAAAATGAGAGGTCACAGATACGTTTATTTTAAAAATAACACACAGTATATTGTGTATATATGAGAAAAAAAACTTTACTAAAACTTACACCTGGACCATTTCTAACATCTCTAAAAAATATTAAATAACACCAACACATAAAAAAAACTCTAGAAAGAGATAAAAGTATACAAGAGTTAATTGTAGATGATGAGAAGAAAGGAGACAGTGGTTTTTTCACCCCCACCCCCTTCTTAACCTCTCAGTTCTTCCCCTCCTCCAGGTTTATTCTAACCCTCTTGGCACATTACGGGATGCATCACATATTGTTGAGTAGTTAGCTCGGTGCTGAAAGACACTCACTTTAAAAAAAAACGGAAGAGGGTATGGAACATAGAAAATGTCATCGCTCGACGACAGATGTAACATGCCGTCTTGCTAGAGGAAGTAGTATGAAATGTTGCGTTACGTCATAACGTGTATCTATTATTATATTTATAACGTGAAGCATTAACTTTTTTTTTCTACTTTCTCGTTTAGAAAAAGTATTACTATCGCTAACGGTTTTTTTTTTACCTCGAGATTATAAAGGATCATAAAATATCTTGACATTTGCATTATATTTTTTTTTAATTTGGGGAATCATACTTATATTGACTACAGAACTATTATCAGTATCAGTGGTCGCATGGTATAAGCCGTAGCACTTATGATATCCTAGATTTCCGCCTACGATCTCAATCAGGTTAATTTAGGCTGAATTTTTCTTTTCCTTCCATAAATGGTTTCCCACTCTTCCTCCACGCATATAAGGGAGGATTTTCTCTAAATTATAATTACTTCATCCCTAGAAAATTAGTGTAAATATGCGAATATCCCGTTTGGATTGTTAAAGTGGTGCACACACAAAAAGTAAAATCTAAATGTTTAAAAAACTCGCATGGATCCTCGATAACGTATTATTTCCGTTCAGTTGTGTCACATGACCAATTCCTTTAGAACGGAGATGGTTATTTTTTCTTTCTTTTTTTATCACAGCGTCTTACTACCTATTCAGGTTATATACATATATTATAATTACTCTAATGGGGTAGGGATCAGGAAGGAAGGATTTTAGAGGTGATCTACCCACATTTGAGTGGAAGGAGAGTGGGAAACCATATAGTAAAATCCATCCCGAGTAGATCCGACTGGTCTTCGAACCCCAATCTCCCCGTCTTCAGTAAGCCAGTCTAATACTAGATACCTCAGACCCGGGGCTCTTTAACATTTCTATGACTACAGACCCCAATGATTTGCCAAATATGTTCCCATACCCCCCCCCCTTCCCTAGTCTGTAAATTTTCATCATCAGAAGGCAGAACGGCTCATATAAAATCATAAGGATTTTATCATATTGATTTATAGAAAAATGACAAATAACAGATTTTACAATCTGTATTGATAACGGTGATAATTTTTTTTAACAACATAAGCTTTTTTTTAATCGTTTATTAATAGAGTCCCGTACCTCCATTATTTGGTTCCCATACCCCCGAGAGGTGTAGTAAATACCCTGTCTTAGATCACTCTGCCACTGAAGCAGGTGATATTATACTACTATAAAGCCACACGGCTGACTCACTCACTGACATTAATGGTTACCCACTTCCAGATAAGCTAGAAACTTGAAATTTGGTAAACTTATAGCTTCTAGCCTATAACCGACGGGAAAATTCCAAAAACTAGAAAAATTTAATTCTTAACCCCCGAAAAAAATTCAAAATGGTGGAGAAAGTTTAAAGTCGGTGCGGACCTTTCTTTGGAGGTCTCTTGTGTCTAAACGATAAGACCTATAAAAAAAAACTGCTCCGGAATTACATTAGTTTACATCCACTTGCAAATAAAACTCACCGGGGGTTTGGGGCGAGCCCCCAACGAGCAAAGCGAGTTGTAGCTTTATTATTACAAAGTATCGGGACTTCAGAATGGTTGATCTTCCTGAGTCGAATATTTAGCACCCAGTAGAGGTTGAGTTGTATTTGTCATTCGCACGGGTAAGAGACTCAGTACGTTGGCTACGAGCCCATTCACACGAACCTTTTTAGCAGCACAACATGACCGCACACCCACATGCTTTCTTCTAAGATTTCGGTAGTTAAAAGTACTTAGAGGAGGAAGTTCTTACACTTTTTTTTAATTATATAAAATAATTTATGAAAAATAAATTTAAAAAAAAATGTATTACCGGAACCGGGTTCACCTTCTACATTCAACAAGACTAGAAACCATACTGTTCTAAGTTATTTAACAAAATAAGGTCCAATAACCTACTCCGTCGATTGCGTGTATTTCTACTGAGATTAGGGTTCCGGGTTTGGTTTCTGGTATGGCCGAAAAAATACTATTACTAGCACCGCGTCTTACTACCCGTTCGGGTTAGACGCACTTACGCTAATGTGTAATGGTAGGTGATTGTGAGATGAAATGGAGGGCTGTCGCTCTGTTAAACAGTTTTCTCTACGTACGAGTATGAGCCAACATAAAAAAAAAAGCACTACGAGTTTACGATAAGGACAGGTGTGAGCCATCTTTTAGTCTGTGCAGTTTAAAATAAAGTAGATTGATACGTAACAGCGTAGTGAAGGGCACAAACTTTATGTTAGGATAGGTTGTGAACACGAGAATAATTGATCCCTTAAGTACTTACTCTCCTAGGGTACACACAAACTGTGTACCCTTATATCCTATTTAGATATTTCTTACGTAGGCTATAGTAAGATTCTGGTAAGAAAAATATTATCTCCTAGTAACAGACACAACTAAAATGTAGCAAGCTGTTGAATGTGATTCTGTTACTTTTATAAGCCAAGATAAATATATTTATAGTAAAACACCTACACTGTTTACCGCAAAGAAAAATGGTGTTTTCTAAAACCTTCCCATCTACTAGAATTCAATATTTAATATAAAAAAACTATTGTAAGCTTTTTTTTGTTGTTTTTTGTTCATTTGAAAACAAGAACATTAAAATTTGTAAATTTCCAAACGTTCAACTCAACAATAATTTTTTTAAAACCAATTTATCTGATATTACGTCAATGTTTCTACATTTTGTATTTAGTGAGATGACTTTTTTAAAAAAAAACACACAAAACAAACGTTACTACAGCTGTTACTAACTAAATGAAGACATATTTCAAACTCACGATTAAATTAATAAACACAATAGGAAAAAATTGTTGGTCCCTGCCTAATATGAAAGACATCCAATGCATGCGTGCAATCCATTAAGATAAAAGCTAATCTAGTACTGGACCAAATTTTCTGCTTCAACGATCCTGAATGTAACGTTTTGTAAAAACTTCAACACTCCTTCTTTCGATTCATATTTTTTTTTTTAAACTAGAGTAGAGAATAAAAGAATGATGGGTGGAGGGGGAGAATTGAAAATAGGGGGAGGGGAGGGCTACATGACCTAGTCTCTAGGGCGACTAAACACCACATTATGTCACTCACCCCCTTCCATCTCCTCACCCTTGCTCCAACCCCTTCTAAACCCCTCTAGCAACCCCCTGAGCGCACCGTTATGGAGCGAATCCTTTAGGTAAATTGATCCCTCGCTTATGTCCTGTCAATGGAAAGAAGTCCTCTTTATCAGTACTTTGTGTCTTTGTGTGAATAGGTTTCATCCCTTTTTTTTGGTAATCAGGGGTTATCTAGCCTAGATACCAGATTTTATTTGAAATTTAAAGAATTCATTATTCAAATTTTAAGCACAGAAATGGTCAGATACATTAGTTCTAAAGATAGCATGTCTGCCTCGTCAGCTAAGGGCACCGAGTTTGTTATGGCAGAAATATGCTTCGTTATTGATTTTAAGTTTTCGTTTATTGTATGTGTGTGGTTGTTTTTTTTTTTTGGGGTTGGGGAGTAGTGGTTATTTCACTGTGTGTTACTACCTGTAAGGGATATACACATGTTCACTAAGCTACTGGGGTAATGATGAGGTATGTAGAATGTTGAGTTGGTAAACCTGAGTTTACGTGAAGGAAGAGAAGTTGACCCTTTATGGGGGGGGGGGGGGACCACCCTCAGTACACCGAACCTAGATTCGAGACCCGTCCTCCCTGTCACCAACAGACCAGATTAGATGAGCGTGACGTTTAAGGTGGTCCACCTCGCTCAGCGAGAAAGTATCAATCGCTGTCAGGCTGTCTGGAACTACTTCTCTATTCTGACAAATATTATATTCCCTTTCGTCCTTCAACCACGACCACCCTTTGTCAATTCAATAAGAAACAGGGAAACAAAACTATTAAACTTGCTTATCTCAAGGTAAAGAGGAAAGCTTGCTGCTAGTTCTCAAATATTTTAAAATTTTCTGTTTCAAGTCTATACAAAAATTACTCTATTTTAGAGGCAGAACAAACATAGAACCCTTTTTCATCAAGCCTAGTCTCATAGCTCAAAAAATATGCTTGAAAATTCGTTGTAAATGAGCTCATGCAACATTCTCACACAATTTTTTTTTTTTAGCTAAATAAAACTCAAAATACAGGATTGTTAAGGAAAAAGAGCCCAGTTGGAATTTTTCGACTATTTTGGCGTGAACTATATTTTGAAATAAAGCATCGAGGAATTAAATATTGCGTTAGAGCTTTACGTCTGCGTGGAAATTTCTCACTTACTGAGGCAGCTCCCTTTAATCCACGTGCCCACCTTTACGGGAGGAGAGGGGTGAGGGGGTGGAGGGGGGGAGCATAAGATTAAATGAAAGTGTGTCATCTGTGTCTTGACATAACACAACACAAAACTTATGTTTTAATCTACATTAGTGCTAAGAAACCATAGTAGTTCAGTGAGAATTTTTAAATATAACTATTCGTGACAAATTCTAGATTTTAAAGGGCTACCCATAAGGGAGTGCGAATGGTGCGACGCACAGGCCCTACGATCTGGGAGCCCTGCACTTAGGTGACAGACAGAGGGGGGGGGGGGGGGGGGGAGAGAGGCCGCTGGGATGGGAAATTTTTAATTGCGTGCTCGAATAGGCGATCTAGTAAATATTGTCTTAATGTATAAACAAATAAAAATAATAATCATGTGGTTTGATTTATTGAATGAGTGAAACAAGTTCTCCATTTTAACTCGATCGATTTTCATTTGTCTGCCTGTCAGTGGTGGATATATTCACCGTAACTATTGAACGCATTAACTAATTTATTTCCAACGGGTTACAGTTGTTCTTTGTACCTCTATACAGATAAAGTTTTTTGGGGAATAAAATCTAGCAAAGGTATGGGGAGAAACCAACCATTTTATGTATAAAAAATATGGCTTCCAACATTAATAAGTACATGTATTTATCTTTTACGGCATTTACTGATACCTTATAGTCTTAAAATTGGTATATAGGTGCAAACTACTCTAATAACATTAAAATAAAAATTAAATTTTTAACATTTTGGGGGGAGGGGAAGGGGTGAATCAAGTATATGTGGGTCTCCTAAGGGTAGCCGTAGATTGTATATCCCTGTTATTGTTTTTTTTTTATCTTATCTCTTTGATTTGATGAGTAAAATGACCTCCAGTCAGTCTGTCTTGGGCTATTGCAACAAAAGTTAGGGGGGTGGGTTGTCGCTAAATACCCTCCACCCCACCCACCCCCCCCACCCCCCACCCCCATTTCATCCTCTAGTATTTATGTTGAGCCTCCCGCGACTTGTCAGCTATGACGATACAGTAGGGGTTTGTTTCATTTTTTTATTATTATTTTTGTTTCATTCTCTCCCCTCGTATTATGTCTGGTATTGTATCTGGTTATTATATTATGAGACAAATGACATCTGTTTCTGTTGAGTAGCATTCTATCTTTATATTTTAGCTTTATATAATATGTATATACATATATACGAGTATATGGACCTATTAATAGGTTGAGAGGACAGTATTGTCAGTTTCAAAACATCAAGCTCTTATTGTTGTGTAGGAAGATTATTTTCATGTAGGGATATTGAAAAGCACTATCTTCCTGGTCTTTTTTTTCATTTTTGTTCATACTTCTTCTATTTAACTTCCCCCTCCCCCTCCATCTATCTGTTTTTTAAGCCATTCGTAGTCGTTTTTAGCCACTAGAATTTAAACAAATAACTTAATTACCATGTTTTTGGTGATATCTGAATGTAATTCATTTTTTAAATAAACAAAATGTGTTTATATTATAGGCCTAAAATTTAGATTTAAAAGTAATCAATTTACCATTTAATTTTCAACACCTCATCTTGTATCCATTCGAGTTAAACGCTTATGTACTAGTTATAATGTGCTAGGTATGGGGAAGGACTATTTTAGATTAAGTGTACCCGCAGTTGCGTGGAGAGAACGAGTGGGAAATCATTTAGGAAAATCTCCCTTAGTACACCCGACCGAGATCAAAACAGATCTCCTTATAATCGGCAGTCTAGTATATTACAAGAGTAGCGTCTTAGACCATGTGGTCACGTATGTGGGTGCTAACAAATTAATAAACCTTTAACTTTTTTTTCCGGGTGCACATGGGCGTAAGCATCAAACTCGTCCTGTTCGGTTTGCTGGTGACGGGGAGGTTGGGGATCAAATCCTGGCTGGGGTTATTTAGAATGTATTTTTATAAATATTCCCTCCACCCCCCCAAACCCCCGGTTCTATACAAATGTGAGTGTATTTCCTTTAAATAATATTTTACTCATCCCTACTCCATTAATAAAGTTAAATTTGAATGTTTTGCCTGTGTAAAATAAATTAACAATTATTAATATTAATGAACATTTTAAGGTACTCGGAAAACAAATTAATATCTTAGTAACTCTTTGATAATATGTAATTACCAACTTGTTTTAAAAAACAAAATTAATAAACAGATTATTTTACTAAACATAGTTAAACCCACTTGGGTGTCCACGTGGTCTAACACGCCACTCTCGTAGTATACTAAACTGCCGGTGACAGGTAGATTGGGGTTCAAATCTCGGTCGGGTGTTCCAAAGGTGGTTTTCTAAAATGATTTTCCACTCTTCCTCCAACTTAATGCAAGTACACTTGCTCGAAATCTAACCTTACTAATCCCTAAAACCGTTAGTGTAATTAGTATTAAAGCGTATAACCCAAACGAATAGTAAGGCGCTGTGCAATAAAAGAAAAAAAAAAAGAAAGAAATTATCTATGATCAATGTTTTTTAAACTAATAATAACTCCCATCACCTGTGTTATGAAACCATATAGCATAACAGTTTTTGAAGTGAAATCCTATGAGCTAATTGTGTCTAGCAGGGTCTTTTTTCCCCTCGTACCCCCCTCCCATCCCCTCCCTTTTCAACCCTTTATTTATGTCTCTTGACAAAGTGGTATGTGTGTGGCAAGCGACGTCTGGTTCCTAGGCAAGCAATTAATATCCGACGCTGGGCGTCCCAGTCAATATGTTAGCATCATTAGAGTTGAAGTCAAACGGGGGAGTTGCATCATTTCATCTCATCTTAAATACATCTCGAGAGTTATCATAACGGTCGGATGGAGAGACATACGTCAGCTGACGTTTGTTATTACTTAACCCACGTCTTAAAAGTACGACGAAATATCGGGGTAATGTATCACACAGAAAATTAACGAGGGTAATTAATGGAAAGGTGTTTGTCATAATTAGTGTTACGGAAAATATTTTGTACGTACTAGTTAGTACAGATAAAAAAATAAAATATGAAAAATGTGCTCTCATTTGATCTATTGTATGAATATATATATATATATATATATATATAAATATATATATATATATAATATGTATGAATATATATTATATATAATGAATATATATACTACATTCATATATATATATATGAATATATATACTACATTCATTCATATATATATATATATATACACATTTATACACATTCATATATATATATATATATATATACACACACACACACACACACACCCCTTGATTTTGGTTGGAATAACAGTAGAAAAAATCCTAATAAATTTATTTGCTGCCAGCAATGATAAAATTTTATTATATTATTTGTGTTATTTTTTGTGTATTGGTAATATATATTTAAATGATAGCTGCAGATAACATGACTTTATGTATGAACATATTAAAATGGTTTTAGTATCATTAATTATTACTAGCTCTTACTTTTCTTCCAACCAAACTCATACGATATATACAGTATAACGTTTTAATTCGAAATACAAGTGATATTTAAATAAAAATCGCAATATACAAAATTCGAGCTAGCCATTTTTAGTAGTATCTAGGCAGCTGATTCACATCAAATCAATAACCTCAAAGTATTCTACAAATAATGACACACATTTTTTTAAATGCTATATAAAACACAAATGCACACAAAATGCACACAAAACAAAAAAGAGAAATTAAAACTTAAAATATAAAACCTTGAAAATATTAGCGTACGAAAATTGCAGACTTAATTCAGAATTGATGAGAAAGCCGAGCCAACATATCCCTTATATTAGGCAACCTGCTCGCCTAATTCCCCGCTTTTTTCATTTACTATATGTCATTAGGTTTAAACCTCCAAATTTATTTGACATTCTCGGCATTCGGGATGGTTTAATAAATATAGTAAAGCTAGGTTCGAAATGAGTGCAAACTAGAAAAAATCAACAATGTATAGTTTTTGAAATATTCAAAATTCAAATTAAACGTTATTTTTTACCATTGATTTAAATATAAATTTCATAGAGAATCATGGTGTGTTTGAACTATCAATATTTTTTTTTAATTAACCAATGATGAATTAGACAAATAGTTTAAGCTACTACCCTCTTGGCACCCCCTCCACTCTCTCTTTTTCAACCCCTTTATAAATAGTTAATATTTAACACTATTATGTTATTGAAGTAGTCCCTAAACATTTCTGGCAAATTTAGGTTTTTTTTACCACACATAAAATTAGTTGTTTATATTAGTTTTGGAAAGTGTAGCCCAACTCCCCCATTAAAACCATTCCTACTTAAAAATTTCTAATTAGATACGAATATTGAGTTGTCCTTCTAACTACCTTAAGAATTTAATAATTTTTGTGTCTTAATATTAATTTGTGGAGATAATTTAATCTGTCTGCCAATGTTCAGTTTTATACCAGGCTGAGAAGTAGATGTTTACTAGATTTTGAACCCCCCACCCCCTTATCTCCGTAGCCCCATTATGAAATTTCCAATCTTTGATTTTTTTGGTTAAATTTCTGACCAGCAAACTTTCAAGTTTCCAGACCCAGGGGTTGAGGAAATATGGTATTAAGTCACCTTTATGCCCCCCCCCCCTCGATTCTTTTAGGGGGAAAAAAATTGAAAATCATTCAAACTATTTCACCAAATTTATTTTTAATTTCAAGGCTCTATTTCCACTAATTCAGAAAATGCACGGTTGAATTTAAAAAATTTCAACCCCCCTCTACCCCTCCCTAGAGTGTCAAATTTCAAATGTTGAAAACTTATTTGGTTATCAGCAGCTATCCACCTGCTTGTGAAATTTGGATTCATACGACATTTAGTAATCATTTAGTAGTCATTTAAAAAATTCAAGGTTTTCAGACTTTTATTATTTGGCTTGGTCTTTTACCTTCCTGCCAAATTTTAATTATCTACCTCATCTAAAAAAGTTTTTTTTCTTCTAAATAGTCTATCCCTCCCAATTTCTGGGGCCAAATTTTTATATTTCCCGTTTTTAGACTTTTATTGTTGTATGGAGCAACCCCCTACCTTCCTGACAAATTTCAGGTTTCCAGCTCATCTGGGAGTGGATTTTCTTTTCCAGACAGATTTGAATTCAGCTTTGTATATATAGGAGGTACGTATTTTAAGTCACGGAATTTTCCCTTCGAAAATAAACTAACAAGTTTAATATTAAAATATTAAAATATCATTATTGTAACACGTTTAGATTCTATCTGCAACCAGGAGCTAATCTTATATCCAAAGAATGATGGATAATCCATTTGATAAGCTCACACATAATTTTATAAATTATTATTATTAGCACCGCGTCTTACTACCCGTTTGGGTTACACGCACTTACGCTAATGTGTAATGGTAAGATGGTTGTGAGATGAAACGGAGGACCTACAATTTAACGTGGGTTCCGAACCACGGTGGAGACCTGGAATTCCACACATTCACAATTTTAAAAATAAGTTATTAGTTAGTAATTATGTTTAATCTTTGAAAATTAAATATACTAGAATAGGTTCAGAAACTAATATTATCGACATCAAAACGATAAGGCTATAATAATGGGATAATATCATAAGTGAACTAAAGATAGAATTCTATTTATTAAAAAAATAGTATTGTTTAATAAACATCTCAAAACCGACCCCTATAATTTATAAAGTAGCATAAAGTCCGTAAGGAAAAATTAATATTGAAAAATTTTATTAAGTGAATGTTTATTTTGTATTCGTTACAAACGTGTTGAATTTAATGGTTCGAAGCAACTTCAAAAGAATTTGGTCACAGTTAAGCTCAACTAAATTATTTGGAATGACAATAATTAATTTCATTAGGTTATAATGAAGTGGAAAATATAATAAAACATTTTAAAAAACAAAGAAAAAACACTATAAATCTTGAAAAAATAAAAGAAAACCAATGTATGTTTTGATATTTAAAATATTCTCAATGGTATGCACTTTGACAAACGCGCTAGTTTCGTCTAAAGCTGCGTTCATTTTGGATACAAACTCGCGCGAGTATTTGGTTGCGCTAAAGTGCGCAAGCAGCTCGCGTGTACCCAAAGTGGTCAAACCTAATTCAACCACAGTAATCCCATGGCTTCTTTGGTGCTGACTGACAGCTCACCGCTGACAGCTAAAAGCTTTGAAAAGTTACCAGACCAAGTTATGTATCCATACGCCGAACCATATGATCTTCAAAAACATGTGTTTAGCAGCTGTCACTTCTGACGGTCAAAATTTAGGTATATACTTAAATATAGGTATATACCTAAATGTTGACTGTTATAAGTCAGCTGTGAGCTGTCAGTGAGCACCAAAGAAGCCACGGGGCTACTTTATATGCACGTAGGCCCTTATGATCGAACTGTCAATATGGAGTCATTGGACGAAGAACGGTTTGTGATGGTGTGTTGAAGTTTCTAATGGTTGATGTGGAACCATTTAGAGAAGAAGAGGTGAACAATTATTTTAAAGATAGGTAGATAGAGGAAGAATATATACGTATTTTCTCGGATCTCCTCAAGTAGCCAGAAATTGATCGTTGACTACTTTAGAATGAGGATACCAGACACAGACAACACACACACACACACACACAATATACAGATATACATCTCTTTAGAATACAAGGAACAATACATATTCCCACGACACAACGGCTAATGTACGGTTCAAAGATTTGGTGTACAAAATTAATATTAATAATATTCATTTATAAGCGCCACCTACTTGAAGGGGAATATTCTCACATTTCAGTAATATTTTTAAGGCAATGTTAGTTCTGAAACTTCAAAACCTTTAAAACAATTATCAATTATCTTTTAAAAATTGACAATTTTTTTTAACCTTTTACCCTGCTCTGAGAAGTGTGACTTTTCGCGTTATACGATGTTAAAAATGAACTAATTCTATCCTTTCTTTAGTTGGTAGCTTTTGCTTCCATTTTATCGTGGTCCATATTTTTAAATGACAAATTATTTCTTAAATGAAGCAGACTTTTCGAGCGTCCACGCCACGTTTGAAATATCACGATTTAATTTAAGAAATCATATTTAGCATATTAGCATAAAAGTCGTTTGGTAAATAAATATTATATATTTTTCTTTTAATTTTATTGAAAAATTTGTTTCGTGCGAATATTTATTAGCCTACGCTGATTAATGAGTCGTCGGATAGAACGTATCTAATATATATTTAATGTTTTAAATTTGTTCACGATTCTAGATAATAATACCAATAACTCTAGCTTGTGAGATTATTCAAATTTTTATTTTTTAAATAGTTACGATATTCTGTACGACCATCAATGTTTTGCTACACTTTTTCAAAATAATCCCTATCTGCTGATATTAGCGCTGTCTGAAAGTATCTCAGAATATTTCGGATCGTCTTCTAACTGTTTAGGATGGTCTTGATAAGCCCAGAAAGTTTTAATTGTTTATTATTGTCCTAGGTTCTCATTTTGCCTATGTCCCCTCGTTTTGCCTAGTTTTGTAGGGCTATCTTAACTAGCGTTGGATTGTTTCGAGAGGTCTCGGCTATTGTCGGATTGTGTCGGATTGTCTCGGCTTGTGTCGGATTGTGTCGGATTGTCTCAGCTTGTGTCAGATTATTTCGATATTTGTATATTGTTCTACAGCCATAATGAGATAAAACACATGATTTGGGGTCTAAATTGTTTTAGAGCTATAGAAAATTATTATTATTTTGTTCTCAGTGTGTATGCAATTTAAAAAAAAACTTTTGAGAAAGGAAATCACCTTAATTCTTGAATTAAATCACACATCTTGCAAATGTTTACATCGTGGCCGGATAACCATTTGTTTGTGTTATCTTGAAAGTTATTGTAATACTCTTGAATTATATTTTAACAATTATTAGTTTTATTGACTAAATGACGCTGGATTTTTTCCCCCCCACCATAATCAATAGCAAATGAAACAAAATATCGTGTTTATGTTAGATTTTAAAACGAATATTGACAATTGAGAACAATGTGTGTTTACTTATGAAAATATAATGTTCATATAAAAGCTTATCTTAAGACCGTAAACATCTGACTAATATATTTATGGGAACTTCAAACTTTACAATATGTTGCAAACAATAATCACATTAATGAGTGTGAACTTTGATATTTAACGACCGAGTGTCATAACAATAATATCATGTTGATAAAACTTTATAAACAGTTAATATTAATGTTATCATTTTGAGTCAGTGGTTTGAGGAAATCAGAAAACAAATAGATACTGATAACAACAAAAGGAATACAATGCAGCTTTTCATGGAACTTTTATTTATGTTAAACAAATATTGAATTATTTCTTACCCTATTGAAAACAATATATTGGAGGTCATTGTATGGACGATGCAAAGTATATATATGGCTCTTGGCTTCCCCTGGTGGATGTGTGGTTTAAGGGAACAGATGAAAGATGATTATTATTATTATTATTATTATTATTATTATTATTATTAGCACCGCGTCTTACTACCCATTCGGGTTATACGCACTTACACTAATGTGTAAATGGTATGGTGATAGTGAGATGAAATGAAGGACCTACAGTTTAACGTGGAATCCAAACCACGGTGGAGGCCTGGCATTCCCCACATTCACAAGATGTCAGAGGTGGAGGAAGGGTTTGGTAATCAGTAAATCTGTGCCGGGACCGAGGATTGAACCCCGGCCGCCAGCAAAGAAGTCTGACACCTTACCCCTAGACCACCAGGTCACCTACCAGATGAAAGATGTTTTAGTCTAGAAACACCGGTTCGTGTTCATTTATTTGATTTATTTAACGTACAGTTTCTTAACCGACTGATTATATCAGCACACGACTTATAAACTAACTTAAATCTAGAGGTGTATTAATCACAACTTGCGAATGTGTAGAATGCCAAGCCTCCACGTGGTTCGGATCCACGTTAAACAGTAGGTCCTCCATTTAATCTCACAATCACCCTACCATTACACATTAGTGTAAGTGCGTATAACCCGAAGGGTATTAAGAAGCTGGTGCAATAATAATCGTTAAATTTTATTCCAAAGTAGTTTTTATAACCGTTGACCAATGTCCCCCCCCCCCCCCCTTTTTCCTCCCGCCCCAAAATCAAAGATCTCTCTAGTATTTGTATCGGGGAGAAAATAACAATCGCGCGTGCTGACAAACATTGCACCTATTTGGTACGCAAATTTAACTGTTTTGGGGGAGAGTTAATGATCCCTTGTAGAAATACGAGTGGAATTTTTCCCACCAACCTCACATGTATAAAAGAACATTCAAAATTATTACCAATTCCGTAATGTTGTATTTCCTTGACGTTTATAAAAAGAATAGGTTCGCATTTTATGATGGTTCATCAGTCATAAGGTCCTCGGTTCGCAGCCACGAGTGTGACATTCTTGCCTTCGATCATGTGGACACCAAAGTGGATGGAAGGGGGAGAGATAATATATTAATTATTAAAAAAAAATGAATTACACTCAATTTTCTAGATTTTTATTTAAAAAATGGACAGTTTTGACGTAAAAAAAATTGCTGAGTTTTTTTTATAGTCAAAACTGTTCCCTTCCTTTAGACAAAGAATTATATGGTCTTGGATATGGTCACCTTGTCCTTTACCGGGCTTTGAGGTTATAGGGGAGACTGGGGTTATATGGGCAAGTGGTAGCATTGTCAAGAGGGACATCTCGCCTGCTATAAGAACGAAAGAGGAAGTGGAGAATGGTTACTACAATAGAAAGAATGAAGGAGCTTTCTAACTTTTACCTCACACATGCTTTGTGTTAACCACAAACCAAAGGTTTCACCCCTACCCCCGCCATTTTTCAACTCCACCTCTATTTATTCTCGTTCACAAAACTGAATTCTTGAAAATTATTTCCACACAAACATGAATGTTTGTAAGGACACGTGCTCAACACGTGTCGGTCGGTGAGGGCTAAGGTAGTGAACCACAGGGAGCGAAAGATTTAGATTTAAAATGCAAATTTGGAAGGTAAATTAAATTTGACGCAGATTTGGAATTAGTTTATATTTTAAAAAAAATGGATATGACCCATCCCTATTTCATAGCGTCCGTCACATGAGGGCTAAAGAATCCTAACTACAGTCCACTTTTCATATGAATTTGCTTATCTGACATAAAAAAAAGTTTTTTAGTACCATGTCTTACTACCTATGTTTTCAAGGATTAGGAAGGTTATATTTAGAGGAAGTGTACCTGCACTTGCGTTAAGGGATAGTGAAAAACGATTGTAGAAAAATACACCTTCCACAATTCAAGTGATCTGAAACTTTCCCGTTTTATAGAGGATATTATTAATGCCTACAAAATATTATTAAAATCACATTAAAATATTATCAATGTTGACCGCAAAATTTATAGATCTATTTTTGTGTTTTATAAACGGTTTTTTTTTCTATGAAAATTGGACTGAATGTTTAGTTCAATGGTTTCCAAGCTGTGGGTCACGACCTCCAATCGGGGTCACCGCATGTTTCGGGTAGACCCACAATGCCCGTTGAGGTTATAATTGTTATATTTACTTTTAAAATTGATTATAATTACTATAGGAGGGTGAGAAAAATTCAAATAAAAATGTAAGCGATTAAAATGATTAAAAATAACTTTTAAATCAATATTTTGATTCTTTTGGCTATTTAACTCTATTTCCTTTGCGACTTAATTCGCTGTATACGACCTCAATAGCCTTGAGGTGAAGTGCTGTCTCAGAACCCGATTTTCGTGGGTTTAAACCCAGCCGGGGTCGATAAATTTTCATTGAGCGGTAAAAATCCGTGACGAAAACTTCTTCTGGAGGATAAATAAAGCCGTCGGTCCCATGTCGATTGTTGCATGTAAAAGAACCCTGGAAGGCATGTGAAAATAACTTTCCTGGCAAAATTGGTAGGACCTTACAGCCTCGCTCATAGAAATTATTGTTTACTGATATAATTAATAGGTTCAGAAAGAGTACGCGTTAAATACCTCAAATAAATTAATAGTTTAATGTAGAAGTCTTGTGTTTGGGCGATCGACGCTGCTATAGCATAACTTCCTCCGTGTTTGTTGATACTCTTTTGAGACATCTTAGTCACATTCGTATAATCATTAGATAAATAATTTATAATAATGAAATCAAGCATTAGGAGGAAACTTATCGCGCTCATTTGGTTTGGTATCGTCGATGATGTTGGGATTAAAATTCCGATTGGGTGTACTGAAAGAGAGATTTTATCCCGAACGGTTTCCTCTTTCTCTCTTGACGCAAATAAAGGTTCATTTCCTCTAAATTATACCTACCCTACAAGTGTAATTAAATGAGGATAGCCCAGGTTGGTAGTAAGATTTAGTGTATATATATATAATAATTTAAAACCTACCTTGTGCCATCCTATCTAATTTGTTAACATCTTGACTTAAGGCCCTTGGCCCTATCGAGTGCAAGTCTAAAACTTATTTTGTGAGAGAGTGGGCGGGAGGGTGAAGGCGTGGCGTGGCTTCACAACCTACCAAAGTATCCTTCCGCGCCAACAAGAACAAATTGATCACAGAACCCGTTGATGGCGAACAGGTCTTGCGGGAAAATCATACGTTTGGAAATATCAGTTTTCTCGAGAACGAGTGACATTATTATGTTAATATTTTCAACAACCCTTCTAAGATAATGTATCGATGTTTATTAATTGTTACATTTTCTTATCTTTTGTTATGAAGTTGGCAGTTTTCTATTGAAAAATGTAAATTTTATCGATATTTGATCACTGTTAAAATTATAGAGGAGTTGTGTATATAAAAAGTATAACTTAATCAACATGCTTCTATTCTTGAACAAACCATTTCCGAAAAAAATAATTGCAAAACAATAAAAAAAAAAATTTGAAGATAACCGTTTGTTCCCATAGCTCTGCATTTCCAAGCCAAATGAAAAGGGCCAATCGCCTTAAAGTATAGATCTAGGAAAAAAACCTACTCAAGCTAGTTTGTAAGTCATTTAATAATATAATCGATTTTTTTTAAAGTAAACATCACGTTAATTAATTTAATATAGTTTAAAAATAACTTAGTATGCTTGAGTAGTAAACTGGATGAAGGAAATATCACGATTATTTCGAAAGTATTTTCTAAGGGCCCTCCCTACTTGACCTATTTTTCAACCCCAATCTCGTTCAAGATGGTTTATTATCAATCGGAATGAAGGTATTCAGATCACAAAATTCTCTCCCCCAAACGTGCATGTCGGCAGATATTTCTTATTTATTTCCAACCCCCTAAAACCCCAACAAGTGTGAAAATAAAATCAAAATAAGATGGTTTGTAGGTAAAATGTAAAATAGCTTTTAACATCCCCTCCCCACCACCCTTTCTGCTCTTCCTCGTATCATATTTTGTCCTCCTGCACCCCCTTTACCCACCGCACGAATATTCCATGACGGTAAAAGGATGAAGAGGGAATGGGGGGGGGTGAAGGGTGGAGGGGGGATAGATGCGCAAACAGTCGCGTCTTGTTACTCGATAAATAACAGATCCAGGGAAGCGAGTTATGAGCTCTTTAGAGGTGAGAAATTGGATTTTCAGGGTGATGGAGGGGGGAGGGGGGTAGAGGGAGGGAGGGAGTGGAACGCTGGTAGGGATGAAAAGTTTCACTTGCGCTATGTTGGCTGCCTGCCGGGGATTTGAGACCCTCCCCCCCAACCATTCCTCGTATTTTCACACTAGAGTTTACTCGTCTCTCCACCGGGTTTATCATTTTTTTTTTCCTCCCCCTCCTTAAAAATACTTTGGTATATGATCATATTAAACGTTTGAATAACATATGGCTACAATTTTATATAATACTGTATAGATTATATCATGAAAAACATAGCAAACTAGACTAGGTTAGAGGGTGGCCTGGTGGTCTAGTAGTAAGGTGTCAGAATTCTGTGCTGGCGGTCCGGGGTTCAATCCTCGGTCCCGGCACAGATTTATCTGATTACCAAACCCTTCCTTCACCTCTGACAAGACGTGTATTAAACACAACTTGTGAATGTGTGGAATGCCAGGCCTCCACGGTGGTTCGGATCCCACGTTAAAGTGTAGGTCCTCCATTTCATCTCACAATCACCCTACCATTACACATTAGCTTAAGTGCGTATAACCCGAAAGGATAGTAAGACGCGGTAATAATAATAATAATAATAATAATAATAATAATAGACTTGGTGAGACATAAGTTTTTTTTAGGCATAACCAGCTGATTGGGGTAGAGTGCATTGATATATATATATATATATATATATATATATTAGCACGCATTGGTGGGCATGCGGACTACCCCTCAAGCTGTTCACTTCACCTCCTTGTTACCAACAAATCTAGCCATAGACGAGCTTTACGATTAGTCTGTGTGCTATAACCCCACCCTCTCAACTGGTTTGATGTTTTCTTCTCGGAGAGTACTCGAGTTTTTCGAGAGATGAGGAGTGAGAAATCCAACCGAGACAGAGTAGAAGTTGGTGGCACGCCTCGCTCAACTAATGTTGACTTAGCAAATATGAAATTCGAGGACATGGCACATTGCCACTGTTAATATATCCTCCCATCTCTTTATATTGGGTTTTTTTTGTGACTATAGCGGGATAAAATAGAGGGAGTAGAGTTTAGGGCATTAACGAATTATCTCCACTCAAAGGTGTTCATAAGAGTCTTAAATTGTTTTTAAAGGTTTTAATCACTTGACTTTGTGGTCGCATGGAATAAGGCATCTAAAGAGGTATGTATTTCATTTATTTGAGATGTTTTACAATGTGAAAGAAATGTCTTGCGTTGGTTTGGGTATGTTGAGAGGATGAGTGTGAATCAAGTGAAGAAGCAAATATATGAAGGTAGAGTGTGTGTATCAAAAAGGAAGGGGTAGGCCATGTAAGACGTGGTTTAATGTGGTAAGACAAATGTTTGAAAAAGAGAAAGATTAAGAGTTTTAAAAATAAAAGCAAATGTTTGTTGAAAAAAAGCAAATGGATGTTGAAGGGAGTATGCAAGGATAGGGAAGTGTGGATAAAGTTAGAGAGTAAGTACCGAGCTGTAGTTTTATAACTATATGTACAGTTTCTTGCCTACCCCGTAAGGGAACGGCGTTATTAGGTAGGTATGTTTAACGTGCCCTTTCTGAACCGACTAATTAATTAGTTTATAACTTAAATCTAGAACAGACACAACATTCAGCCACCGGCTGTTAATTCATCACTGTGAAAGAGGGGGAAAAAAAAAAACATTTCACTAATGACACGTTTTCAGGCCATGCTTGGAATAAAACCCGGGACCATTATCTCAGTTGTCTGACAAGCTAACGTCCAAGATAAGGTGTCAAACAAAGCTGTATGCAGAATTTAAAATATATATATAGACATTAGATTTGCATATATTTCCCATTTAAAACTTATTATTTAATAAATTACTTTCTTGTGTTTTTTTTTAACTTGCATTATGCACCAATAACTTCTGGTTTATAAAGTTGAAAAAAAAATTATATTCGAGAACAAAAACCCTTGGATACCACACTACCTGAGTGAGACCAACGTTTTTCAAACTGTGGCGCACAGAGTCCCGGGGCTCCACCCTAGGTATCTCAAACTCATTGAAAACATTTAAAAATTATTGTTTACTAATTTAAAAAAATTAAGCACTGCGTCTTATTACCTGTTCGAGTTTTACGCTAATAGTTTTAGGGATTGGGGAGATTATCTTTTTTAGAAGTGTACCCGCATTTGCGTGGATAGAACGTATAAAACCATTTAAGAAAAAACCAACCTCAGTGCACCCAACCAAGAAGCTACCCTTGATCTCTCCTTCATCCGCAGTAAAGTCTATTGCGAGAGTATGAATGTGTGAGTAGCTTTTCTAGCTATCGGATAAGGTTCTTTCTATGAACATTGGATATGTAAATCATTGCAAATAAGCAGAGACCCGTAAAAATTGTTTTATTTTTAGTTAAATTTTGTTTTTTAAAACACACGTTTCGGTGTTATTTCGTGTTTAATCAAAAGTACATGTTATCTTGGGGGTTCATGTATTATTTACATATTGAGACAATGTATACAAAATTAAAATGTATTATTGAAACTCTATATACTTACTTTAAAATTCTTTGTCAAGTTTGTCAGCAAATTTCACAATTTTGTATCCTTAATTTAGCATACACTACAACAAAATACTAATCAAATTACATTATTGTCAACATTTCTGCTTAATTTCTTCTTAATTTCGTGTTTATTTAAAGATTTGTTTTTTAAAAAAAAGCTGTGTTATTTCGTTTTATAGGAGGATTTCGTATAACAAGACAATTTAGTTTTATTTCACTTTCCAAAAACATTGTAAATCATATCTAAAAACTATCAAAGGAAAAAGTACTTGATTCCATCTTTGTATGACACTTTTCGCTTTATCGCGTCTCACCATTTTTACGGGGCTCTATAAATAAGGTATACTGGGTTCCGGGTTCAAACCTCGGTCCCGGCACCGATTTATCTGATTGCCAAAACCCTTCCTTCACCTTTGACAAGACGTGTATTAATCACAACTTGGGAATGTGAGGAATGCTAGGCCTCCATCGTGGTTCGGATTCCACGTTAAACTGTAGGTCCTCCATTTCATCTCACAGTCACCCTACCATTACACATTAGCATAAGTGCGTATAACCCGAACGGGTAGTAAGACGCGGTGCTAATAATAATAATAATATAAATAAGGTAACGGGGTATATAGTCACATATTTATCACACGAAAAAAATACTTGCTATTCTGTAATTTTTTTTAAATCCTGTGCATAGTTCCACGAGAGAGTGTGACCATATGGATATATTCCGTCCAGGTTGAACAATCGCTTGTAAGGAGGTTGGTATGAGAATGGGTGGGGGGGAAGGAGAGGAAATGTATTGTACAATACGTGAAAGGTTTACCCGTATGACGGATATGTTCAGTGTTCTCTGAGCAATGACGAGAGTCCTGTACAGGTGACGTCAACTAAGTGGTACATCTAACACTAGACTGTTTCCGACTTCTACATCAACGTTCTGAACATTAATCCGACCCAAACATAAACACACACACACACAAATATACGTCGTCTAAATTATGAGAACTGGTTTTTCCGTGAGAAATAAAATGTTTCATTTTATTATTATGGTTTAATAGAATACACCTTTATTTTTCCGCACCGCACCCACATCAGTGATAGAGCGATTTTAGACGTCATTCTCACGATAAAGTGGATTACCATTAACAGGAAGGATTCGGATTAGAAACCAGGTTGGATTTACTGAGAATGATTTTTTACTAAATGTTTCCTAACTTTTTTCTCCACGAAAATGCGGTTACATTTAATCTAAACTCTACACTACTCATCCTTACCTCAATAGTGTAACTATGAGAATATCCCAAAAGGGTATTAAGACGTGGTAAAAATAAAAATATTCCATGTCTTACTATCCGTCCGGGATATTCGAGTATCTACACTATTGTGGTGAAACATGCTTCAGTGGCCACATGTCTAAGGCGTCAATTTTGTGTTGGACTAGTCTGCTGATGATTGGGAGATAAGGGTTTGAATCTCGCTCGGTTCTATTTAGAGTGGTTTTTGCTAAACAGTTTTCCACTCTCTTTCCTCGTAAATGCGGGTATATTATCTCTAAAATGCTTCCTTACTCATCCCCAACTTATTAGAGTAATTATCATGTATACGTTTAACTTAACAAATAGTAAGATGCGGTGATAAAAACCAAAATTGTGGTAGGAAAGAAGAATTTAAAACTAAAAAGGAAATGTACCAGTATTTTCTGGTAAGGTGAGAAAGTAGCCATTTCGAAGAACAAAATCTTTGTAAGTTATAACTGGCCGGGTATACTGAGGGTGTTTTTTTCCTAAACGGTTTCTCATTCTACCACTACGCAAATGGGGGTTACATTTATTTTTAATTGAGTTTACTCATCCCTATAACATGTGTATTTCATACTGTATAGTACTTATTCATTTATATTACATTATATAGGCCTACAACCATTGAAAGATTGAAAACAAGGTCCATTTTTTATCTTTGTACTTTTTATTTGAAAACAGAGTTTTTATGTTTAATCGAAGTTTGTTGAATGTATTATATTTATACTTCCTTCACCTCTGACAAGACGTGTATTAATCACAACTTGTGAATGTGTGGTATGCCAGGCCTCCACTGTAGTTTGGATCCCACGTTAAACTGTAGGTCCTCCATTTCATCTCACAATCATCCTACCATTACACATTAGCGTAAGTGCGTAAAACCCGAACGGGTAGAAAGACGCGGTATTAATAATAATAATAATAATAATAATAATAAATAATATAATAATAATAATAATATATTTATAAAATTAGTTATCACATTAGTTTAGGTTTGATACAGGATACAGAGTGGAGTGGGGATTAAGAAAGTGAAAGAGGTTAAGGGGTATTATAACGGTAAGGGTGGGTAGTTCTCCCCCTTTTGTAATGCCAGTGACCCATGAAGTTGATGGGTATCGCTTCTTAGATATCCGAGATAAAGGACTTCATGGCTCTTGCTTGGTTTGGATAGAAATGTAGAACGCCCTCTTGCAACATATAATACAGTTTTATCGTATAAGTAACCGTTTTGTCTTAATGACAAAATACACTTAGAAAACTATAATATTGTCTAAAATTGTTCAATCACCTTAAACACGTAAATAAGAGGGAGGGGGGGGGGACACCTTCAGTACACCCAACCGGGATTTGACCCTTAATTTCCCCGTCATTGGCAGTCTGATTTATTGCAAGAGAGACGTCTTAGACCATACAGCCACCAAAGTGTGTATTAAAATACTAACAAGATTTAATGTCGGCAAGTCTCATAGATAAGGGTACTAGCTAGCTGTTGCCTAAAGATGGAGGTTTATGTTTTTGGTAGCTGCCTTTTATCCTGGAAAAAAAAGTGACCTGGTGGTCTAGGGGTAAGGTGTCGGACTTCGAACTTCTGTGCTGGGGTCCGGGGTTCAATCCTCGGTCCCAGCACAGATTTATCTGATTGCCAAACCCTTCCTTCACCTCTGACAAGACATCTTGTGAATGTGGAGAATGCCAGGCCTCCACCGTGGTTCGGATTCCACGTTAAACTGTAGGTTCTTCATTTCATCTCACAATCACCCTACCATTACACATCAGAGTAAGTGCGTATAACCCGGACGGTTAGTAAGACGCGGTGATAATAATAATAATAATAATCCTGGAAAAAAAATTAAAATAAAGACCACTAACAAAATGGGGATTACAGCACTTAGTAAAACAGTGAATTAGTTACTGAACTCTTGTTTGGAAACAACAAATAATTTGTAAATTTTTATTTTTAGTTTCTGTATAAGACATCGGTCCGGATGTAGCCCGTGGGCTTTGATTTCACAAACCTTGCCCTTAAACTTTAACACACTTCTCATAACTGGCTTCATTTTAAAAAAAATAAAAAATAATGTTGGTGTCAGTTCCTGTATTCTTTTGTCCGTGACTGAAATATTTACTCAGTTTTGATGAATGCTCCCTCACCTTAGTACCAGCACATAAATATTTTGACATTGTATGTCAATCTTTGCAAGAACTTTTCTTCCCCTTCCACGTGCCCCAAACTGTTTGCCCATAAATCATTGAGGTTACCAGAACCATTTGGTTTCATCACAACAATGCCACGTTTTAACAACTTTGTGTCTATTTCCAAACTTTTCACTTGGAAAATTATGACTGTTTGAAGAAGAAACTGTAAATCTCAAGAGACTTATATTTTCCATCAGTGCAAAGGTTTTTTCTTTTCAGAAATTCTAAATGTTGAAGTTTCTTTTGCAAAGTTTTGTCACGTTGATTTCTGACTTGACAAATATTGCTTTACATCTTAGTGGAGTTAATGACTTCTCAAAAGTTTCTCTCTTATAGAACTTAAAACTTTCATAAATATTTTACTTCTTAAGTTCACTAAAATTGTATAAAGAAAATGTATTTTTTCGTTCTTTATAGTATATTCTGTGATCGTCACTTATAACACATATGATACCAACAAACAGCTCGATCTTAGAGGTGTTCCTTAAAAAAAACATAATTGCAAATAAAACTTTTATTCAACTTCAATACTCAGAAGGTTAATTATTTTACTACGGCCTTGCGATTCATAAAGCGAAATTATTTTTTATCTCCTTTACCCATTTTCCCCTACACAAAATTCATCCGTATCCCCCCTTATTTCCCAAGAACTGTCTCAGTAAATCTTGTGGGTGCTATGGGCGAACTAAACTTATGTGATTGCTTTACGGGTAGCTTATTGAAACATGTAACGTCTTTCATTGTTGATGTACGCCGGTTCTTAATGGTCGAATAAACCTCTGTGGTAGTTTATCATCTTGTCGTTAGTGACATAAATATGTATATGTGTAGAAGGGGGGGGGGGGGAGAATAACAAAAGTGGCATGTTTAAAACTCTTACGTTGCGAATAAGAAAGAAAAAAAAACAATAAAACATATTTACATGGCGGTTCGAAATTGTGCAAAGTTTCAAATCAACAGGAACTGGACAGGTTTGATGATAATACATCTCTAAATATTAAAACATAAATATTTTTGCTAGAACAGATTAACAACCTTGGCTACACGTAATTGTTGGGTTCACAACTCTTATTAACGACGTTGCTTACTTGGATATTTCAAAGCTATTTTGCGAAGCGGGTTGCATCTTAACTTGACGCACCTAAGCGGTCTAAGCATTATCACACTTGGACGCTAATGCACGAAATAGATTGAGAGGGAAGAAATTGCGAATTTCACCGTAAGGGGGCTCTTTTATAGGTGCTGATAATCCCTTCCCTCTTCTTCTAACGAGTTTACACAATCCACTTTAATATTTGCTCCCCTAAAACATTGACTTGCTTTTTAATTTCACATTTTTCTTGTTTCCTATTCTAGATAGACATATGGTATCATGGACATTTTTAATCCACATCCTGGCAGGAAGACTCCTACAGGACATTTTAGTGACCAAGATAAATAGCCTAAAATGTAGAGGATTTTAAAAAATACGTTAAAAAAAACTAAAGATAAAATTAATGATAATTTTGTGACACGTTAGTGCTACTACTTTCAGAATTATTAAAGAATGTATGGGTTTTGTCTCAACGTTATATCTTTAAAACTCGCTGAGTAAAACGTAAATTCACTAACACGGGAAATCCTATCTTGACCGGCCGTGACGTCACAGGTAGGCAACGTCCTTAGGCCACCCTTTGTTTTCACCACTGTTCCTCGACATACACGGTACCAAACCAGTCCAGCCACATTCACACAGCAGTTGGGTAAGTTTACAGTAGAATTTTAAATGACCTTCCTCACTCGTACACTTTGGTGACTTGGCGGTCCAGAGGTGTCAAGACTTCTGTGCTGGGGGTCCGGGGTTCAATCCTAGGTCCTGGCACAGATTTATCTGATTACCAAACCCTTCCTTCACCTCTGACAAGACGTGTATTAATCACAACTTGTGAATGTGGGGAATGCCAGGCCTCCACCGTGGTTTGGATCCCACGTTAAACTGTAGGTCTTCCATTTCATCTCACTATCACCCTACCATTACACATTAGCGTAAATGTGTATAACCCGAACGGGTAGTAAGACGTGGTGCTTATAATATAATAATCTTACACTTTTAGAGGATAGTTGGACGTAGTGAATAATAATGATAATAATACTGACAATAATAAAACATTAAAAATATCTCGTGGTGATAGTAAAACGTGTGTTATTGTTTGATTTGTCTTTTCTGTGTTAAGTTATTATACTTTTATCAGGAGATATATGAAAAAAACTGAATTTTTAAAAAAATATTTATTCTAGAAGGTATGATATTTCTTCCTGCTTCACTGCAATCAATTTTATTTTTCTTATAAGGATAATAACAAACGGATATGAAAATATAAGAATTGTGCAACAACAACAAAAAAGCCTCTAAGATTGTGAGCTACAAGCAAGAACTACAAATGTAGAAAATCTAAAAGTTTGTAACCCCCTTCCTCCCACCATCTCCGATTTCTTTTATTTGTTACCAGCATTTTTATCTCGCTTCTTAAGAGTTTCACTTTCGACTCTCTTCATATTAATTTAATTCAAGGGGAGAGGTTAGGGGATGGTTGTTTTTTTTTCAGAGGGATGAGGGGGGCGGTGATGAAAGAGGGGGAGGGGGTTGAAATCACATCTATCATTTTCCAAGTTATCCTCACTCGGTTGGCCCCACCGTATGTCCCATGCTAGGATGTTCGCGGGCGATCCCCCCAGCCTTTTAATCAGTGGAGGTTTTTTTTTGCAATGGGGGGAGCAAAGGAGGGGGTGTTACCACCCCTTACCCTTTCTGATCTTCGATAACTTGCTCCATAAGGAGTTTGTGTAAATGTAAGGGGTTGGGAATAAAGAGGGTGGGATCGTCATATCTTCCCCTTAAATCGCATTCTCATAATTTTACACTCCATTACCCTTCAGACATTCTTTATTTATAGGGGCGAGAGGGTGAAAGGGATGAAAATCAAACCTTATGTGAAATAATAAAATAGTAAAAGAACTTATTTTTAAGATTGATAAAAGTATACGTTCTAGATATATATCTATATATGTATGTGTGTGTGGGGAGGTAAGGGGAGGCGAGGGGAGTCGAGTGATTGAAAGAAACTTTCCAGTTCTGATTTCCTTTCTGATAAATAAGTGCACACACAGGACTTAATACAAAACCTGCAAGTTAACTTAACCTAGGACAGCACAATTAATACAACATTGACGCCAAGAATGAAAGTAAATTATCTGCATGTGAAGATGTAGCCAGAAGCAAATAGGATTACGATATTTGTATTAACTAGAACATACGTTTTCAGCTGGTTACCCCCCCTCCAAAAAAAAAAGGTATTTATTGTAGCCCGGGAAGTTTCTAGAAAAAGTAAGCTACTGTAGTAAAATAAAAAAATGACGTTTCTAGCCGAGAAAAGGAAAGTTTCGACTTGCGTTGGAATAATCCATGAGATCTCTCTAAGTGATGTTCATTCAGTAATATATTTTGAATGTGTGTGGAGTGCCAGGCCTCCACCGTGGTTCGGATTCCACGTTAAACTGTAGGTCCTTCATTTCATCTCACAATCACCCTACCATTACACATTAGCGTAAGTGCGTATAACCCGAATGGGTAGTAAGACGCGGTGCTGCTAATAATAATAATAATAATAATAATAGTAATATATTTATTTCACTTTATTTCCATAATAACGTGTGTCTCCGCGGGAGTCCTATTTCCTTCCGCCACTTAGCCGATTATGATGCGGCCCACGGCTAGATTTGTAGAGCCAATCATGGCCCTAGGGAACTTTTAAGTTGGTATCCTCTGAACTACAATGCTAATAAGTCAATTAGCTTATTAGCTTATAGTTAGCTAAGTATTGAATATTACTACCTGTTCAGATTACACACATATGTACTAATTACACTGATTAGTTAGGTATGAGCAAGGTTAAATTTAAAGGAAGTGTACCCGCATCTGCGTGTAGGGAGAGTGGAAGATTGTTAAATTCACCTTCAGTACACTCGACCGGGATTCAAACTCGTATCTCCTTGTCATCGGCAGTCTAGTTTAACATGAGAAAAATATTATAACTGTTCTTAGAATTAACATCTTAAATAATACTTATCATAGCAAAACTCACGTTTAATTATTTTATTCCAATTAGTTGGGGTGATGTTACACACTGTTGTACAATGTCATAGATGTGATGTCCCCTCTCCCCCTTTTTTTTAAGTTGAACTATGACAATCCCAGTTTTCATGGTAATATCTAAGTAAACTAGTTCAGTTTCGAGCCACAGGATTTTTTGTAAACTCAAGCTACTACCAAAACAAAAATCCTGTAAGATTATCACAATACCAATAATAAAAAAAGATAAACATGTAGAACCAGACGAAAATAAAACGTTCATACTGGATATCTCCCTCTGCACTATTAAATGTCCCCGCTTCTGACACCAAACTCTTATGTGTCAGCATATATATATGGTACAGTCTTCTACAAATATAATATAGACTCTCTGATAAATTTACGAATATGTTGTAGTTCTCAATAATCACATAAAATATAATAATATTGAGCTTCTGGGCTACATCAATGGTAACCCAGTATTGGAAATATGAGTCGGTACCAATGTACCGTTACTCGGGGGACGCCCCAATGTACTGACCGTACATCCTTGCCGTGGGGGCTCTTTCCATGTACCGATGAGAAGAGGTGATGTGTAGAGTGAGTATGAGGGTAGGCAACCAGTAGAAACCAAAACCATAACTAACCAAACCCTGGTGACCGTTGGAGTAATTCCTCTTTAGGAAAAAAAAAATATCCAAGGTACCATCCGGGAATAGATACTGGGACCACTGGGTTCGTATCCAGGTACACAGACCACTAAACCATGGGGCCAGTTACATTAATGCTCTATTACGACTCAATAGTTACGACTTTTAGGGATTTCTCAACACTCAAATTATAATAACGAACGTATGCATTCCAAAACTTTTTAAAAGAGGTTCTATATTTATTCAAAACCGTGTGTATCCTATATACAGAATATTGCTCTGTAGTACATTTTGTGATAGCTACGGATTTTTTTTCTTTTTGCGACTCTATCCTATTGTGGTTATATTCCAGAAGTCTCTGCAATCTACTGGAATGACTGGTCTGGCCCCAACCATCAAACCTCTCCCTTGGGTACATATCCCCCTGTCCCCCTCATAAGCCCCCTTCATCCATATCCTTGGGGAGAGTTCCCGAAACCGACCTCTGTATTGCCTCGGGGTTATAACTTGGATTATGCATACGGCCGTTGCATGCTCTCTATGAAATTTTGTAGAAGAATGGTCAAACCCAGATTTGTTTCACTGTAACATTTTATTTTAAAATAAAGCATCACTACACCTATTTTATTTTAACCATAGGAAGTCAAATAAATTAAACGTAAGCGTTGTAATGTGTGTTACAATTTCTATGTAGCTATATTCCATTATTAATAAATAAAGAGGCTTTAAAGATTGTTTTTTTTAATACATTCGTATTATAGGCCTATTTCCAATAATTCAAGATGGGAACACTTATCTGACGATTTAGAAAAGTTACTGGAGCTACTTTCTTAAGGTCATACGCCAAGATGTGTGACTAAATATGTTAGTTATTTTAGGGTGTCAGCTTAAACATATAGGAGGTCAGTTTAGGGATATTTTTTAGTGTTTGCTCCTTTGAATTCAATTAGTTTTTTTAATATTATTTTTATAATGATTCATGTATTAATCATTCTCTCATCTGTATTATTTTATAAACATATGGATTACACACTGTCTTAAACTAGGACAATATTTATATAAAAACAAATAAATATACTCGTAATCTTAACCCGGAACCAAAGCAGGACCTCTTAAACAGGTGTCTGACCTCTCTCTCACACACAAAAAATGCATCTAACCCAGTACTGTGTAGTGGCATTTATTCATGAATATTCTAGATTTAATTGTTAAATATAGGCCTAGCCCGATTCGCTTACAATTGGCCATTTCTGATAGCTAGAAGTTACTTACAAGTATTCATACACAAAGTCACGTAATTTGCAGCTGTCACTCTTCATACAGTAGCACCATGGCTTCTTTGGTGCTGACAGCTCACAGCTTTGAAAAGTTACCCGACCAAATTATGTAGCCCTACACCAAACCATATGATCTGCAAAAACATGTGCTTAGCAGCTGTCACTTCTGACAGTTAAAATTTAGGTTTATACCTAAATTTTGACACAGTCAGCACCAAAGAAGCCATGGGGCTACTGTAGATATTATCAATACATATATAATAACTATAATAGTTTTATTATTATTATTATTTTATTATTGTTTGAGTTATTTAACGTGCATCTACTTAACTGATTATGTCAACATATGACTTATGAAATTAGCGTACTTATATAACAGACCGCCACTTCATCACTAAGAAAGAGCAGACTACAAATTCACTAATGCTAAACATTTTGGTAATGCCAAGAGTTGAACCCGATACGCCTGGCTATGTAGGTATACGCACCACCGACTGAGCTAAGGTACTAGGACAATATACTCTTATTAGTATTAGTTGTTCTATCTTACGACAGGTCCATTCTTTTAGTCAATTCGCTCTCCTCCTTCAGCTCCCAGAATCCTCTTCTATTGGACAAAACAAATAAAATTATTTCTCCAATAAAAGCACAAGAGTTTCATTTTGGTCCATATTAATCGTGGTTTAATATATTTCATGATCATAGCGGTATTAGATGAGAAACTTTTTAAATGAAGAGAAAAAGTTGTCATTAAATTCCAGAACATCCTTGACGGATATTCGACAACTGTTGAAGTCACCATTTTAAGAAAACTAAGCCTTTTTTTTCTCTATAATGCAGCAATTTTTAATTTATTTTGGCCCAACAAGTTTTTTTCTATAAGAACTACTAAAATATTCCCCTTAACTCATGTTTACTTCTCTCCCACTTTAATTTTAACTCAATAAAATTACAGCTTTGTCATAATTATAGGATCATACCCGGGTCCACGTCGACCTTTTTTTAAAATCAATAATGTGTAATATACCTCAGCCAAACACGTCTGCATATATGCCCCAGGGTAACCTGGTGGTCTAGGGGTAAGGTGACGGATTTATGTGATAGGAGTCCGGGGTTCAATCCTTGGTCCCGGCACTACCAAACCCTTCCTTCACCTCTGACAAGACGTGTATTAATCACAACTTGTGAATGTGTTGAATGCCAGACCTCCACCGTGGTTCGGATTCCACGTTAAATTGTAGGTCCACCATTTCATCTCACAATCACCCTACCATTACACATTAGCTTAAGTGCGTATAGTCCGAATGGGTAGTAAGACGCGGTGCTAATAATAATGCACGCTCCAACTCTCCCTAAACGACTATAGATGTGTATGATATGACAAAACTCATGCATGCATCCATGTGGTTTATTTGTCCACGGCGTTATCAACAACAATAAATGTTTATTATAACCGATCAAGATAAATCTAAAAATTCATATAAAAATCATCATTATATAAATAATTACTATGTGTAAACGCATACGCACGCTAGTACGTAGAGCTAATTGAATAATCGCTTGATCTAACGCTCTTGGAAGCTTCAATAACATTGTGGGGCTTCAGGGTTATTTATTAACAACACCCTAGTCACCAGCTCGTTTGGGCTCACGGATAGTGGGCCCGACTACAACCCAAAGTCGCGTTTCTCATAAATTAACTACGTGGAATCGTGTTTATTCTAAATAAGTAATTTTTGTTTTATTTGCTATGTTCATTTATTAGTGAGGATTTATTTACTTGTTGGCTAGACTGCCGAGGATGGGGAGATCGAGGTTCGAATCTAGGTCGTGTGAACTCGGGTGGTTTTTCCTAAAATAGCTTCCCACTCTCCCTTCACGCAAATGCGGGTTCACTTCCTCTAAATTCAACGTTCCCAATTCCTAGCCCATTAGCATAATTAGTACTTAAGTGTATAGCCCGAACGGGTAGTAAGACGCGGTGCTAAATAATAAATAAAATTAGTGATGATTTGTAATAGGGAGTGAAAAATAATTTTATTATATTTAGTTAAGAGCTGAAACATCAAGCCGTGTGTAGTGACCCACTGGCGGGTCACAAGCTGATTTGTATGGGTCATTAAAAGTTTTTGAAATGTGAACATTTTGTAATTATTAAAAAAAAAAATTTAAATCATGAAAAAATGGTAAAGGGAAAGAACAAACAAATGAAAATATTACGTAATTGTGTAAAATGATATTTAGTAATGATAAAAAAAAATTAGAGACGGGACGATACCAGTGTTAAGGCCCTAGATTCCTTTTCTCAATTTTGATTTTTAAATTTTTACCTCGATTCTTCGATACCCGATTCTTACTGGAATAGGCCTGAAATTATGTGGGAACGACCATATTGGTTTATGTGAATAGAAACCAATATGACTGCCGTGATAGGTAAACCTTTTTTTTTTTTACCAATTTGATTTTATTCTGGAAATTTCGGCAAACGTTTATTAAATATTAATTATAATTTTAAAACATTTTTGCTTTTACAAAATACAGTCATGATTTTAATATTGGCTTTAACATTTTGAAATAAACTTAACCTATAGGCCTATTATTATTACTATTTAATCTATGACAGTAAATTTGCAAAATAATGGCAAAATATTTCTTAACACAGGGTTGATATCTATTATTACGGAGGTTAATTTCTGTTTTATTCTTGAAAACATTATGCTACCACGGTAAATATGTTTACATATTAAAGCAAAACATCAATTTTTAGGTTTTTAAATCTAATCAATGCGTTTATAAGTTTTACTATACAAATATGTGGAATAGTTAACAAAAAATGAGTTAAAACCGGCCTTTAATATCCTATATTCATTAATCTCTTAATAAAGCATTCACGATAATTTGTACGTATCTTTAGGAATCGAGGCATCAAGAATCGAGGTGTTTTCTCAATTCTCGATCGTCTCGATACCTTTAAGAATCAATATGTATCGAGGAATCGAATTTTCCATTTCTAGTTAGATTAAAAAATAAACCCATCCCCTCCCTCTCATAGCCATTAAGGCTAAGTGGGTCTCGAAAGTGTTTCGTTCAAAAAAATTGGGTCACTGCTCTAAAAAGTTTGGGAAGCATTGGTTTTTGTGACACCCACATGGATGTTTACGCGGGATATATGTCAGGTTCATACAGCCCAGATTACCATTGACGATGGGATTCGAATCCTGGCCGGGTGTACCGGAGGCTGGTTTTACCTAAATGTTCGTAAAGGTAGTAAAACGAGGGGCTAAAAAGAAAACTTTTATAATATTTGAGTGTGACCAAAAATATCTTGTTCTGTCATAATCGGACGTTGTAAGAAATTTAAATCCTTTAAATAAAAATATACATTTTATTTATTATATATTTGTTTATATTTTAATTTTTAACGCTACGTTTCGCTATCTTTTCAGGTTAACGCATACGTTCTAATTACGCTAGTGATCTATGGATCAGAAAGGTCAAATATAAAGGAAGTGTACCCAAATTTTCGTAGAAGGAGAGTGGGAAAAAAAATGTTTTTAAACTATCCTCAGTACACCCGACAGGAATTCGAACCCTGATCTTTCTCTGTCAAGGGCAGACTAGTCCGACACCTTAGACCATTGGCTACCAAAGCAGTTGTATATTTGTTTCTATCAAGTGGTAAAAGGGGAAGAGGAGCTTTAAGTAGGCATATGTATTTGAGGAAAGATTGAATCCAATGAATAGATAGAATATGTATAGACAGACAAATAAAAATAAACAAAAGTATAAAATGTTGTGTAGAAATGGGTGATCTCAGGACCTTTGGCGAGTTTATAAGTTGATCGGAGGCCCCATAAAGGTGGTTGACCCCCTGATGTATAAGAAGTCATCTTTTCGTTCCTTCTCCATAGTTACTTTTCTCTTACAAGCTTTTGTTTCTAAATTTCCATCTCATTTTTTTTTAATCTACCATTTTGGCAATGGAGATTTGAAAAATAATACAATTAAAGGCTAGCTTCAACCTATTTATAATCCGGAACAATTATTATAAGATTGTCATTTTTTTTTTTCCCGTGGACATTTTAAAAAAGAAAAATACATTAACATATTTGAAAAAAAAAAGATGTTGAAATGAAAGGATAACTAAAACAACATTATTAAACTTTTATATTATATAAAAGAGCAGCTTTACTGTGACGTGATTAATAATAGGAATAGGAAAAAAAAATATTGGAACGGGCTGTTAGATTTTAATTAGATTATAGTATAATTTATATGCGGCATTACACAAAAGAAATGTATATTATTCCTTGAAAACAAAAGACTCCACTGCTTTGCTTGTTATGTTTGGAATGTAGATGGTTTGGCTTAGGCCGCTACGTTTACTTTGGAGAGAAAAAAATAACCATTTCATTGCGTCAAAACTAAATTGTGAAATACCTTTTTGTTTTTGTCTTTAATTTTTTTATTAATCTTTTCTTAATAATGGTAAGGTTATAGTTCTATAAATGTATTAAATTGATGAGGTTTATGATAAAACTATTTGGACCCTTGTAGGCTATCACAATATCTTATTTAAAGTGTCAATCTCGCCGTAGAATCTAATGGATTGCCGGTGACACGAAGAGGTCATTGTTCGAATATCAGCATGGTGGATTTAAGATGATTTGCAGTCATTTGATTTATTACTTGTGATTTTCTTATCTTCTTCTCCTAGATAATGAGGGCACACTTCTTATCAAATACCCTACTCATTCTTACCAAACTAACTAATTGTAATAATCATTATGTTCAACTAAATAACTTTAAAAAAAAGATAAGATATTAGTACTAGACCCGGTCCAGGTCCATTCCTTTTGTCAGTGAGCTTAAACCGCCACAGCCATTGGTCCTCTGCCTCCTCTTTTAGCTCCCAGAATGTTATTCTTTTCTTTAAGTTATCCAATATTTGAATTCTCCTCTCACTTAAGCTCCTCTTTCCTTCTATGACGTCATGTAGAAGACAGTTCCTCCTAAAGATGTGTCCGATCCGGTTTGTTTTGCACCAAAGAATTTACTCATCCACTTTTCTTAGGACTTCTTTATTGGTCACACGGTTTGTCCACCTGATATTTTTCAAATATTATTCAGAACCAGGTTTAAAATCTTTCCAAGTATTTATTTCCCCTCAGTCAAAGTTTCTGCTCCAAATATCACGATGCTCCAAATATATCATTTAATCAGTTTCTTCCTCAGTTACAAACTCCACTTGCTGGTCAGTAGTAACCTCTTCTTGTTGAAATTTTCCTTGTCCAAGGCGATCATTGACCTAATTCCTTTGGGGCAGTAGACATCCTTTGTCAGCAGACTTCCCAGTTACTATAACTGCTCCAAGTTTTCCAATGACTGGTTTCCATTAGAAGTAATTACATTCGTAAGGGTTTAATATTTAAGTGGCTTAGGCCTACTCTTTGGAAATTAATTTAAAAAAATATCTAATACTGTGCATGTCACAAACTGATACCATGATGGTTATCCTTGGAGTGAGTCCTGATAATTGAACTCTAGATTTAAAATTCAGCTAAGTTAAAAAAAACTACAACCTGGACACGGGAACCAAACCCAGGACCTTTGGCTTTGAGTGCCACCAATGATCTACCACTGAGCCATCCTGATTCGTCTCTTATTTAAGGTCATCTTTCTTTAGTTATTGTGTCAATGAAATACATTGCCGCGCAAGGCAAAGGCCCCGGCTTTGATCCCCGTGTCTAGATTGTTATTTTTTACTTAATTGAATCAAATATTAAGTTCAATTTTAATTTTTTGTATTTTTTTAAAATTATCTAGCCATATTAATTGGGCTAAAAAAGATTTAAATTATGTCTAAGGAAAATAAAACACTGTACACTACCCAGTAAATGTTATGATTACTTGCTAATTTCTATAACTACCATTTTTAAGTAATTTCCACACCAAATTAATATATTTTAGATCTGTATCGGTGGTAGTTCTGTAACAAATGGCAGTCTGTTCTTGTATTGTCTACTGACTGGGAGGCCCCCATTCAAATCACAGGTGGGGTGTATTTTCCAAAATTATTTTTCTTCTTCCCTTCACGAACAATGTAGGTATATTTCCTCTAAATTCTACCTTTCTAACATCCACCCCATTAATGTAAATTTCCTCTTCTACCAAACCAAACTCAAAGGTAGGAAACTTTTTTTTTTCATTCGAAACAATTGTCAGGAACTTGACCCTCTACTACACATATGGAGATCCAACTCTTTGACGGCCATACGTTAGAAAGAGAGAGTCAATTCACCTTTTCGCTACACCCGCAGAGAGAACTATCTATCTCCACCCCCTCCCACAAACCCGCCGGCTACGCTGCGAGGTTGATTTATCAACCACAGGATGTCCTCCTGTCCCGTCAATCCATCCGAACACGCCCTCCTCAGTCTTCTGGTCCTGAACGATCCCAAAATTCAAATTGCTGATGGATCGACAAGGAGGAGGTTTTTTTCCCCCCCTATCCTAGGGAAAAAAAACCTTGGTCACGTGGTTGGGAAAAGTGAAGAGTAACTAAGAGATACCTACACGCCCGCTATAATGTTTATTGCATTGTTTTAACCGGCCTTGTTGTGTAGTGGTCAGTGCGCCTGGCTATGAGACTAGGTAGGGGTCCTGAGATAGATTCCCGGCCTACACATTAGTTATTTTTACCGAAAGGGGAACCAACCCCAACGGTCACCAGGATTTGGTTAGTTAGGGTTGTAAGTGTTTCTACTGGTTTTACACACTCATACTCACTTTCACTATCATCTCATCTCATCTCATCTCATCGGGACATGGAAAGAGCCTTCAAAGAAGGGATATAAGATTAGTGTGCATTCGGGCGTCCCCTGGGCAAGGTACATTAGTACTGGCCATTATTTCCCCTAATGGGCCACGAAGGATGTAGCCCAGACGTGCAGTCTTATTATTAGGCTATTATTTTATACTTATATGATTAATAGTTTAAAAGAGGGCAACACCATACAATATTTATATATATATATATATATATATAAAGCGAATCTTGGGGGATGAATGATTATAAATACATCAACCGCCTATCAATAGTTTATAGCTAGAATATAATATGATGGTGGAATTTAACTTTGTAAGGTGTCAAACTTTGGTGCTAGGAGTCCGGGATTCAATCCTCGGTCCCGGCACAGATTTATCCGATTGCCAAAACCCTTCCTTCACCTCTGACAAGACGTGTATTAATCACAACTTGTGAATGTGGGGGAATGCCAAGCCTCCACCGTGGTTCGGATTCCACGTTAAACTGTAGGTCCTCGATTTCATCTCACAATCACCCTACCATTACACATTAGTGTAAGTGTGTATAACCCGAACGGTAGTAAGACGCGGTGCTAATAAATAACAATAATAATTATTTAACTTGGTTACGAGTACAGCCGTATCTGAATACATCTATCAATTAAATTAAATAAACAGTTTAAAAATGAAAAATGTAAACGTTAATTGAACCCGTGACCTTCTCATCAATTCTCTACCGTGGACCTATCCGGGAATCATATCGTGCTCAGAGCCATTCTTCCCTCATAGGTTGTAGTTTGTGATGGATGTTTTGAGTTCGTCATAAAACTCTAACAACTGTCAAAACTCAGGTTACCATACTTCAGAACACTTTCACCCGTATCAGTGGGCACACGGACTAAACATAAAGTTCACTTAGTTTGAATGGCGATGATGGAGAGGTTGGAGTTAGAATCGAGTCAAATGGGGGACACATTAAGAAGAAGAGCGAAAACAAACACAATTATACTATTAACAAAACATGTGTTTTATATCTGTGATCAGAACTCCTTTGCTACAGATCCAGATGTCCTTGATTCTATCCCGGAGCTTGCAAAGTTTATCTGTGAAGCAGTGTGTCTGGAACGAGATCACACTCTGTCTCATGAGGACAAGTGAGGAGTTACTTGAATAAATAGGTAGCAGCTCCGGTTCAAAAAAACTGAGATTAATGGCCAAAGAACTGTTGTGTTGACCACATGGCACCTTATATCCGCAAATGACGGCACTATCATCGCTGATGGGGGCGGCCGCTTGCAAGTCCACACAATGGAAGTGTTTTGTTATGTTTTAATATGCCTAAATTACTAGAGTAAGTTAATGTGTGATGTATGTTTGTCGAGACTGATTATAATCTCCTAAATAAAACTCGGGGTGTTCACAAGATGGGCCTACATCGACCACACACGCACGCTGAAAGATTTCCAATGAATATTCACTGAAGAACTACTCATTCACAATGTTTATGAGGCTTTTTTTTTTTACGACTCGTCAATAAGCACCTTGCTTAAACCACAATCATCAGTATCCTCCTTCAAAGAAAAAAAGAACCACTATGACATACACACACACACGTCTCGTCTGATCATGTGGTCGCCATGTTTCGCTTTCTTTGTCCGCGCGGAGGTGCCACATAGTCGACAGCTGTTTTCGGAAAGAATAACACAAAAAAAAAGGGGGGGGGGCTATAACTTGTGCCCTTTATGCACGAATTTATTTTCAGTCATCTTTAAAAAATTAAGGAAGGGCAAAAGGGGACTCGACAAAAGGTCAATTTTTTGCTTAATAAACAAAATATTTATTCAGTATAGACAGAGAGTTTAATTTTCTACAAATGGTGACATCAACAGTTTTTTAATATTTGTCATTAGCATGGCTTCATTAGATGAGAAACTTTTTAAATTAATATAATAAGGTTCAGGACACTCTTCATAGATATTTAACAACTGTTGATTTCACCAAGCAAAGAAATTCAAATTCTATGGTTTTACTAAAGAATTATTTGATTTGTTTTTTACAAAAAAACAATGATTGCCTTTAAAACTCCAAAAACACCGTTTTTTCTTACTTCTCCTTCCAACCCAACTTAATTTCTTGTCTCATCCACAGAATAGCACCTAATTTAGGAAGTTGTTATTATTATTATTATTATTATTATTAGCACTACGTCTTACTACCCGCTCGGGTTACACGCACTTACGCTAATGTGCAATGGTAGGGTGATTGTGAGATGAAATGGAGGACCTACAGCTTAACGTGGGATCCGAACCACGGGGGAGGCCTGAGCATTCCCCACATTCACAAGTTGTGATTAATACACGTCTTGTCAGAGGTGAAGGAAAGGTTTGGCAAGCAGATAAATCTGTGCCGGGACCGAGGATTGAACACCAGATCCCCGGCATTGAAGTCCAACCAACACCTTACCCCTAGAATCACGAAGATAGTGACATTTTACGAATACATTTTAATGAAAATTAAATTCTTGGTCAAATTACACTATGCCAATGATAAATATTCAAAACCACTTTTAAGTTTGAGAATACAGAAAATTATATCAAATAACTAAATACCAATAAAATCTGTAGGCTACTTATTATTTTGTAATAATAAATATCAATTTAATTCAAAATATTTGTTAGTAAATTTCACACATTTTATTGGTTTATCATAGTTTTGAACAAAGCTAATAAAATCAGATTAATCTCATGTTTGAGAACTCATTATCTTCATAAATTAAATCTTGTCTAATGTTCAACATATATTTTATAATTAATCATTTTTTTAATTTGTCGCATGTTATTTTATTGTTTACATTTTTCAGGTATATCTTTTGTGTTTCACTGTATAAGTTATGTAACATAACATCTCAATCTCATAATCTTTAATCAATTTTGAATCAACGTTAAACTCAACACTTAATATCCAAGTATTATCCATCATTAATACTCTTGTAAGTGCGACAAAGAACTTTTGAGCTCCTTATGCCATAGAATAAGTATTGATTTATTTAACAAATTTTTTACATCCATTAATGTTTCTAGCCTGTGGCCTGGGTAACTTTTTTTATTCAAGCTATATATTTTCCAATACAGACTTGCTGGGCCTTTCGTAGCTTATAATGTTGTATGCCTTATAATCCAACTTAAAAACTAGGACAGGCACAATATACAATCCACGGCCGTTAATTTATCAACGTGAAAGTGTAAACCCATATTTTCATCGGTTATAAATTTTCGACCATGCCGGGACTCGAACCCGGGACCATTAGCTCAGTAGGGAGACACGCTATCGACTGAGCTAAGGTGATTTATTTAACACAAATCAGTCCGGAACGTATCTCTTATTTCAGAGACGAATTGGTCAGCTTATTTTAAGTCGTATGCTGGTATAGCCCTATGCTTAGAAAGTGTGCGTTAAACACGCCATACGTCCCTCACTTCTCACTCCCCAACCCTTCCCCGTCCTTTTATTTTACATGGACTACACAAATATTCGCAAAACTAACAAATGTTTCCTTGTATCATACCAACGACTGTTGAACAAAGGATGCTGTGTAATATAGTGGTTACACACTTTTTTCTTCTATTTTTTTTAGTGTTTCAATGCTTGGTTCTATTCAACCGCCTTTACATAAACATAAAAGGTTTTTGTTGTGTGTTAAATTAAATATTTACACTTTTTTTTCCATACTTGTTATTACATATTTGAAAAAAAACAGTAAATTTAAAAAAAAATCTTATGCTAACCAGTTTTTTTTTCTGTGCATGTTCTATTTATGATCGTTTCCAAAAGCTTCAATCAATGAGACATAGCTTACACGATGAGTAAAAAGGGTAAAGGGATATGTTTCGCTATGTCCGGTTTACTAGTGGCATACTGGCTTCGAATCCTGGCCAATTTTATTAAATTTCTTTTCAAAGTAGTGTTCCAATCTTCCTCCACGCCCATGTGGGTAAAATTCTTCAGAATCCTACCTTGATCATTTACCCATCGCATTTATTATATGGTTGGCCCCGGATGGATAGTAAGACACAGAGCATGGGAGTTAAAAAAAAACATAAGTGAATTATACAGTCGTAAGCGTACATTCTTGTTTTTTTTTTTTAAGTTAATGATATAAATAGCTGGGGCATTAGCTTGTATAGATGAGTAAGGTCGGGTTTGTTAAGCAGAAAAAAAATTCACTATTTAATGAGATAATGGCCACAAATGACGTCAAAATTCTTCGAACTTTGTCGTGTGCCTTAGAACTAACAGCTGTTCAAGTGTTTTTTCTTTTTAAGACCACAAGAATGTCACTTCTTTAAAGATGAACACATGCTAGACGAAATATGATGGATAAATTTGCGAATTCAGTTTTAATTTGACTAGGTTTTTTTTTATTTGTACCTTGACTTAATATTCTTCTGGGTTATACACATTATTGTTTACATCAATAAGGTAGGGATGAGAAAGGCCAAATTTTGGTGGGAAATGTATCCACATTTTCATGGAAGAAAAGAAGGCAAACTATTTTTTTTAAAATTACCTTTAGGATACTCAAGATTCGATCGGTATTTGAACCCCTCTCTATAACCAGATTAGGTGAACTTAACACCCTGACCATGTAGCCACTGTTTATTTTAATTATTTTACTATATTTCTTTAATAACGTAAACATTATTTTAAAAAAAAGGAATTTGACACACAAAACATGAAAGAGGAAATATACACACTAAATTAATCTTAGACAGCACAGCAATCAGAATATCTAGATAAAAGACATGAACTACTTCACGAATACCTGCTAAACGACAAGTCTCATCTAGTATGGTTTACCGGTCATAGGGAGGTTGGGGTTCGAATCTTAGCAAGGTGTACGAAGGCTAGTTTCACCTAAATAATTTGTTTACCTTTCTTCTTGGCATTTGCGCGTACATTTCCTACAGGTCCTATCTTAAATATTTATTATTATTATTATTACCCCCCTCCCCCGAAAAAAAATTATTTGGCATTTTGTTGGGTTGTTGATTAAATACTCAACGAAGTGTGTAGGTTACACAAAATGTCAAAGAGTTTATTTTCGGCATTTGATCAAATAAAAAATCTAGCAATATTTTCTAACTTAAATTTTAAACAAACATTATGTTTTAACGTAAGCTGAGTATGCTATGTCAGAAATCGGTAAAAGAAATCCTATCCACTGATACCTTATTCATCGCTTTAGGCTTTGTATTAGTTGAGAAAAAGGAATGTTGATCAAAGAAATAATATATATGATATTATCAACGCGCGTTACTACCCGTTCGGGATGTACGCGTATGTACTAATTACGTTAATGGGTTAGGGATTAGTAAGGATGAATTTAGAAAAAGTATATTCGCATTTGCGTGGAGGAAGAATGGAAACCCGTTCTTGGGGGGGAAGAAAACGGAAAAAAAAAAAAAAAAACACCCTCAGTACACTAGACCGGAGGTCAAACCGTGATCTTTCTGTAACTGCGGGAGTGATGCCTTAGACCATGCAGCCACCTAAGTTGGAGACTTTAAATTCCAACCACCTCATTAGTGTATTTAAATTTAAATATCCGAAACTATTTTTGTTTAGCTATGAAAATTTAACAGTCTTAAGTGCAACCTGGACTCGAACTAATGTTCCAGGAATTCTTATTCGACTCTTTTCGCCACTTAGTAGCGAGGACTATTTAGTACGAATTTAGTAGGAATTAACTATTAAAAAATACAAACATATTTTTAAAGGCCAAAATTGATATTAGACAAGACACCTTAGCTCAGTCGCTAGGGTGTCTGCTTACTTAAATAGAAATCCTGGGTTCAATATCAAGCATAGCCGAAAAATTCATCATAGAGGTAATTGGGGTTTTCCCTTTTGCAGTGATGAATTAACGTCTGGAAGACTGGGTGTTGTGTCTTGTTCTAAATTTAATTATGTTTATAATTCGTTTACTGTATTATCTGTCAGTTCATAAAGTGTACGTTAAATAGGCTACCTCAAATAAAAAAATATATATAGTAGTATTAATTTTTATATAAAATTATATTTTCTTTGAAAAGTGACGTTTTCAGATCAAATAGTTTTACGTTTAATTATGCGAAAGCTTTTTATTAACTTTTATAATTGTCATAAAATTCTTTAAGTAAATCTGACTAAAGCTAAAATAGAATCATGGAATGAAAAAAAAAAAGTTTCGTTTAGAAAACAAAAAAAAAATATACGTTCTCGGTCATCGTTATTTTATCTGTATCTATCTGGATAGATACCATCTTTCAAATCGTGACAGCTGCAGATCATATGAGTTGACCTATGAATATATTAAAGATGTTTTAATAATCTTTGTAAATGTCACATGACCTACCTTAATATAACATCCTCACCGTTGCTCTCAATATGTACAGATGAAGTCAATTGTTTATAAAAAGGGCATTTTTAGAAAATACTATCATATATCATAGCGGCAAAAATCGATAATCTTTTACTATTATATTAGTGCTATTCCATAAATATGAATAATATCTACCAAAAGTGACAGAGGTATATCACATGATTTTTACGTATGCATACGAAAAATTAGATTTAGTAACTATTCTTTTATTCAGATAATGCCCTTCCTAAGAAAAGTGGATTGCATTATATTAACTCTGTTGGATTTGTTTCTCTACCTTTGAATATATTTCTGATTGAAGCACAATTAATGTATTGATATATTCATTTTACTGTTAACGTAGCCTCTTGACCTTAAATTTGGCTCTATATTTACTGAAGCAGATAGACACATTATATCTCTTATTATTCATACGAATTAAGTTTGTCTTAATTTAGAAAAGCCTATGCCAACATATAAGGAAATAATGTTTGACTATTTTCACTTTATAATTCGTCTAGACAATTTTAAATATTTAAAGTTTAGTTAGAGTGTAGGTTATTTGTGATTACAAGTTTTCAGCGATTTAAACCACTTTATGTGTCTTTTAGCATATCTACACTATTAATTTAAGGTTCCTTTGAAAAAAAAAATT
This sequence comes from Timema cristinae, assembly GCA_039000515.1. Classification (NCBI taxonomy): domain Eukaryota; kingdom Metazoa; phylum Arthropoda; class Insecta; order Phasmatodea; family Timematidae; genus Timema; species Timema cristinae. Next base: position 36,718,260 of record JBCFYV010003508.1, on the reverse strand, counting down.
AAAGCAGTTTATGTAATTACATAAATACCACTTTATTATATACATTTATATAATAATTTGTACGATAAATTTTCATTATTTACATTGAATATAAATATATTCCTTAATCCTAAAGTGAGTTATACAACCAATATATTTATTATTTATTTATTTTTTATCAGCGCGTTTTACTACCTGTTCAAGTCATACGTGTAATTATCATCATCATCATCATCAAATGTTTCCAGCCTGTGGCCTGTCACTTTAATAAAATGGTTATACATATACCTATAATATATATATACATATATATATTATATATATGATAATTACACTAATGTGATAAGGATGAGGAAGGAAGCATTTTATAGGTCATCTACCTACATTTGCATGGGAGGAGAGTGGGAAACCATTTAGAGGAAAAAACCTCCATAGACCCAACCGGTATTCTAACCCCGATCTCCCCATCATCATCATCATCATCATATGCGTATAACCTAAACAACAAATAACACCGATTATTAAACAAACACCATTTCACCCTGGAAAAGTCGGGTACTCTAACTAGTTACAATAATATCACAAGATATTGTGATATGTGGTTTTTGACCTTCTATTAATTCCATCTTGTGAAATCATGTGACGTATAAGGCCTTATTTGTTAAAGTACTCAAAGGCCACCGCCTTATAATTACGCTTTGACGTAGAGCATATTAAATGACAAGAGTAACTGGTTATTAACAAGACGGAATCATTTCTATTAATAAATCAAAAAAAGCCAAGATACTGCGTATTGAAGATGTAATACTGTACTTTAAAATAAATCTGATCTGTCAACAAAGACTTTAATATATGCGATAGGTTTTTTTTTCATCCCTAACAGGATAATTGAGGGGTTGGGGAAAAAATATTACTATCATTGTAGATTTAGATGGTATGTATTTACTAGTTAAACGTTTATGGTATCTTAAAATATACCTATAAATAAATAAAGTAAGTATTGATACTAATTATCCTCAAGGACTTGACTGACTTTAATTTAATTTTTTTTAGCATCGTGTCTTACTACCCTTTCTCGTTACACGCTTATGTAGGCTATAAATTACGCTAATTGGTTAAGGATTAGTAAGTACTAAGAGATGTATTCAAAACGGTTTGTCAATCTCTACTCACACATATGCAGGTACACTTCCTGTAGATTCTACCTTAATCTTAAATACATATAAAAATGCTTTTAAATTTGAAATTAACTTTTTCACTAGGTTTGGACTACATATTTATAAGTTAAACATTTTAACCAAATAAAATTTTATTAATGTAATCAAATTAAATATATGAAATAAATAACCATAACAATAAAATAAAATAGATGTTTCTAGCTGTAGAATTAAAAGTCTAAATTGATGTTTTTAATAACCCTCCCCCGCCCCTTAGTGGCCGAACACCCCAGACCTTACTAACGTGTTAAGACTGGCCTGCTGCTGATGTGAATATCGGAGTTCAAATCCCGGTAGAATCTATTGAGGGTCTAAATTACTTCCTTCCTCATCCTAACCCATTAAAGTATCAAATACACACACACAACCTGAACAGGTAGTAAGACGTGGTGATATAAAAAGAAAATCACAACCACATTAGTGGTCACGCATACTAAAACGTCAGGGTCACCTAGTATGTTTTTCCGTTGACGGAGAGGCCGTGGTTCGACTCTTAGCCGAGTTTACTTGAGGGTAACTTCCTCTAAACGTTACGTTCCTTCTCCATTGCCTATTAGTGTATTAAAAGTGTGTACAGTCCTTGTAATATGGGGGTGGATTTTTTTTTAGTAGTCTAACAAAATATTTTTATAATTTTAATAATAATCATTATATTCTGAGAAAGTAAACATTTTTTCTTAATATCCATACACGATATAAGAAAATTTTAAGGTATTATGTAGCTAAGCACTATTTTAACCTTAATTTATAAACAGCCGTCATATTAACTTTCTCTTATAAAAATATAATAATATCCACACTATTGACAAATAGTTGTTTTAATAAGTAAGACACTAGAAGTGTAACATCAAAGGAGGTAATATTTCAAAACTTAAAACACAACCGCTCGTATTAATAAAAAGTGTTGAAAAATTTGTCGCTACAGTTGTTCCTATAACTCTATCATAAAAGAACATCTCTCGTCACTTTTTATAATACAAAGATGTTATGCGTCAGTAGAACTTTTGTTACATCAAAATAAAAAGGAACATAACAAAAAAAGAAAAGGAGGAAGAGGGGGGTTGTAGGTTAGGGGGAGAAGAGTCAAAACAATGATATATTTTCATAAACCAAGAAAGCAAAGTCGCCTCTGTGTGTGATTATTTGCTTTGAGTGGGGACACACCGCATATGTGGCACGCACACACACGCACACACACACACGTCTTTTTATGAGCGCTTATTAAAACATCTCATCCTAAGTGGTGAGTTATGAGGGGCCCTGTTATTCTCTTATTAGTGTTGGCTTGACTTCAGGGCATCTCACTCTGCTTGTCTCATCTACATACTCGCCCACATACACACACATATGCAGAGGGGGACCTTGTAGTCCGAGACATTTCACACGCGAATCTTTTCTCTTACCATCCGTATTATCATCATGTGTCAAAATTGAATAATTACTACCAGACACTAGAATCGAACCCTTTAGCTTTGACGAGGAGTACAAATATTCCTGAAACTTGAGGTACCCAGGTTCATCTCATCCAACATTCATTGTTTAAATAATAATAATATTTAGCACCGCGTCTTACTACCCGTTCGGGTTATACGCTTTAAGTACTAACTACGCTAATGGATTAGGAATTGGGTAGGTTGAATTAGAGGAAGTGAACCGCATTTGCGTGAAGGGAGAGTGGAAAACCATTTAGGGAAAACCACCCCCCCCCAGTTCACCCGACCGAGATTCGAACCTTGATCTCCCCGTCCTCAGCAGTCGAGCTCAACACGACAAGCGCGTCAGCCAACTACGCCACCGAGGCGGATCATTGTTTATGGGGAGGGGGCTACCCATATTCATACATTACCTCAAGGGCACATGCCCCTTTTCGTTTAAAGGAGTGAGCCTCTATGCACGTGTGATGAATGACGCTCTTACCATTAAACTACCCCGGATAAAACGTTTAACTAAATGCACACACTACTCAATGTTTAAATGAGGGAGTCTCTATAAACGTGTGATGTTTCTATTTCCTTTGACTTACCCAGGCTCAAGCTTTCCCTTAAGGGCACACCCCACTAATTGTTTAAATAAGTTAGTTTATATCAACGTGTCTTTCTCTTTAGCAACCGAGGGTTAAAAAATGTTCCCTAAGGGCATACTCCCCCTTATTGTTAGGTGAACACACTCTACTCATGTATTTGAGCTACCCAGACTAATAGTTTGCTCTAAGGCCTCACAGCACTCATTATTTAACGGAATAATTATATAAAAGTATGAGGCTCTTACCCTTGACTTACCCAGGCTAATACTCTTTATTATTATATTATTAGCACCGCGTCTTACTACCCGTTCGGGTTATACGCACTTACGCTAATGTGTAATGGTAGGGTGATTGTGAGACGAAATGGAGGACCTACAGTTTAACGTGGGATCCGAACCACGGTGGAGACCTGGCATTCCCCACATTCACAAGTTGTGATTAATACACGTCTTGTCAGAGGTGAAGGAAGGGTTTGGGTAATCAGATAAATCTGTGCCGGGACTGAGGATTGAACCCTGGACCCCCAACACGGAAGTCTGACACCTTACCCTTAGATCAACAGGTAACCGCTAATACTCTACCTATGGCCAATCTCTTCTCGGTATTTAAAGCAAATCTCGACTACCAATGATTATATCTGCGCCTAAAGTTATGCATTTTAATAACGCTCAGTAAATACCCCTTTTTCTATTCTAAGAAAAGGTATAACTTTTAAATTCTAAATACATTTCTTGGAATATGTTGCTTTCTGCATAAAACATCAATTTATATTTTAATTAATTAATTTATCTTTAAAGTAGTTTGTAGCTGTGGATAGTTTCTGGTAGTTTGTGCTAGCTTTCATCTTCTATTATATATATATATATATATATATATATATATATATATATATATATATATATATATATATATATATATATATTCCACTATCATATCAATATAACTGAATGTGTGTTTATGTCTCTTAGTGTACTCACTCAATAAACATAATCTAATAATCGCAAGACACAGTGAGAAAAAATAAAATAAACCTTATTACGTTGTCATTCATATTGGTGGGCAGTGGACTGAATGTAAAGCTCTTCTATTCTGTTATCGCCGGTGACAGGGAGGTCGGGGTTTGTATCCCGGGTGAGTGTAATGAGGCTGATATATTTCCTGTATGATTTCTTACTCCCCCTCCACGCAAATATATGGTACATTTCCATCAAACTATACCGTCCTCATTTCTACTCGATTAATTAAACTCGGGTGAATAAGTCTATGTCAGATAACTAATATTACCTATTTTAAAAATGTATCTTATACTTTTTCAAATAAAGGGGCTTCCCATATTTGATTATACATTTATGTTTACAAATTTGTTTTTAAGATTTATTTTATTAATAAAAGTATGTTTTGTTGTTTTCAGGTAAGTTTGGAACATTGGTTGGATATTCTAAAGAACGACTTCATCAATTAAAGGTATTTTTACTAAATTTAAGACAAAAATTAGTTTATTGAAATATATTTTATTTATAGACTATATATTGTTAACAGATCGAAACCCTGTTCGAGATATTAGATGAAATGGATGGTGCACTATATCATTTAGAGAATGATCCGATGATACATAATTAAGAGATTACGACGATTTCGTGATTCTGAGTATAGTTGGTTGACGATAACTACGTCCTTTTCTGAAAGATTACTGTGAGTTTGTGATTATGTGTATATATGTTTACGCTAACTTTGGCCTTTTCCAACATTCTATAAATTCTCCATATTCATCGTTCCACTTAAAGAGGTTACGTTAATTTGACCATTAGGTTAGAGTCAGATTACATATATTGCCACAAAATGACCAGATAATTGATAAATAGTTTTTAAATAGACTACTATAGATCAAATTGTTTTAAGTTTAAAAAAATGTATGTATATATATAGTGACTTTTTAACTGTAAGATATCTACCTTTATATGACAATCCTACAATAGTTCACGTCTATGAGACCCGGTTAGTTAATAAAAAATAAATAAAAAAGCAGCCCACCTCCAACCACTCATTATTTAGTCATCTTACGATGAAATTCTTTAAATTATTTAACATCAATATAGCTTACCTCATTTATAATACAAAAATGCACCAAGATAGGTGTAAAAATATTACGTGAGGCTTGTGTCACTCTCTCTATTTACTTTTCTTTTCTCTCTCTCTCTATCTCTCTATCTCTCTCTATCTCTCTCTGTCTATTTATTTTATTATTTTATATATATATAAAGTCTCATCCTCAACTACCTTCATTTAAAACGCGATAAAAAAAATGGAGTGAGTTTTCATGCTCTTTATGAAACAAAAAAAACATAGAGGGGAAGGTTAAAAAGTGAGATGTTATTATACACGCTTATCTTGTTTAAAAAAATATATCGTGGGTGAGGGGGGCTAGGTATAATATAATACTTGGTTCATGTGTGTGCGTGTTACGTAGTTGAAGAGTACAAGCTCGCGTGAATATACCTGCACTTAATATCTACTTGTGGTCTGGCGTGCGTCTCTTTATTATCAGGAAGATTTTGTTTTTATATTCTCACAAGGGGAAAACACTACAAATTATGCAGATTTGTATTAAATTCAGTTAAAATTAAGTTATAAGCAAAGTTGACAAACATGTGGGGTTTTTTTTGTTGTATTATTTTATTAGCGATATCTAATTATCCTTTTTGATAACACGTATATTCATTTATTTATTTTTATACCAGTCCCTCTGATGAACCAGCTGCACGAATACGTTAGGGATGAAGAAGGTTATTTTAGAGAAAGTTTACCCGCATTTGACGTGTAGAGGAGGTGTTGGAAAACTACATAGGAAAAAAAACACCCGACCGAGATTCGAACCTCAATCTCCTCATCCTCAGCATTCTCCTTACTAATGCATCCCCCAACCCCCCTCTTATTACCTGCCCAGGCTATAGATGTATTTTAATCATGCAACTAAGAAAGTGATGATGAATGTATAATATAAATTAAATACACCCCATTTGTGTGATAGGGAACCACCCACAATACACCCTGCCAGGATTCAAACCCCGTCCTCCTCATCAATGACAAACCAAACTATATTAGCCTAACTTTTAGCACACGTGCTCACGGATGTGGGTATTTAAAATAATAATGAATTGTATGATAGTTTGTTTAAATATGAAGTGAAATATTTTTTTAAATCCAAAGCTTTCTCTTTGAGATAATGTAATAGCCCGTTACCGAGGTAGCCCGACACCTTAACTTAATTTGTAGCGCGTCATTTTCCTGAGCTAAAGGTCCCAGGTTTGATTCCCAGAATGGCGTTTTTTTTTAATCATTTCCCCTTTCACAGGTATGAATTAACGGCTGGGGGTTAGATGTGTTTATGGATTTAAGTTAATTATTTATAAGTCCTGGTCTGATATAATCAGTCGGTTCACAATTAACTACTTCAACTAAATGAAAACAAAACAAAACATATTACCATAATAATGTCTTCTTCCAGTTCCATTGCGCTTAGCTATGGACTAGAAATTTTGCCAATTTGACTAATTTCTCAATAAAACTTGAGCTCCTAGGTGTCCATTAGACAAGAACACGTATGTTAACTACAAGTTTTATAATCACTTGGTGGACGTAAAAAGCAAATTTAATCTAGTAATTGGCTTTCAAGTTGGTAAATATGAGGGTGCATTGAAGCATATTAGTCTACATGTGTGATTCGTACAGTCAAACACAGTTACAACGTTGTTCAACTGTGTTTTGTACAGTCATATATAATAACTACGTTAGTCAAGTAAGGATTGTACAGTCACTAGCCATCACTACGTTGTTCAAGGTTAATTTGTAAAGCCAGCCACAGAAATATTTTAAAGTGTATCTTGTACAGTCACATACAATTATTACATTGTCTCCCCATTGTTTATAATTAGAGTTAAAAAATAGTTTTATATAATAACCTTATCCGCGAACTAGTGAATGTTGGCACTTGAGGACTACTTTTTATTTATAGTTTCGATACCCTTGCCTAAACCGAGATTCCTATTTTGATGATTTAATTTTTAATTTACCGTGTTCGATTCCCAGCAAGGCAAAAAAAAAAAAGAAGTTAAATTGAGGTTTCCCCTTTCACTGTGTTGACTTTATGACCGGGGGACAGGATTTGTCTCTATCCAAGCTAGATTGTATATTAAATTCTGATATAATAAATTCAAAATACGCACGTTAATACATGTAATAGTAAAATTAAAAATATTGAGACGATTCTATGCTTAGAAAATATAGGTTAACTCATTTAATATTATATGATGATTATAAGGACTTGTCTATTTTTAATTAATTGTTTTTATACACACGGCATAAAGATTAAGTACGAAAAATATTGCTTAGAATATGTGCAATCGTATTAGCTTTAGGAGAGGATTGAAAATCTCACATTAATAAAAATGTCTATAATCTGTCCGACCAAGGACACAAAACCTACTTTTTTATCAAAATCTTAAAATAGGTCAAAGTATTATTATTATTTATTATTACCACGTCTTACTACCCATTTGGGATCTACGCACTTAAGCTAATGTGTAATGTTAGGGTGATTGTGAGATGAAATGGAGGACCTGCAGTTTAACGTGGGATCCGAACCACGGTGGAGGCCTGCGCATTCCACACATTTAGAAGTTGTGATTAATACACGTCTTGTCAGAGGTGAAGGAAGTGTTTGGTAATCAGATAAAACTGTGCCGGGACCAAGGATTGAACCCCGGACCCCCAACACCTTACCCTAAACCACCAGGTTACAGAAATAGGTCAAAACAATCGGAAATTGCGCCCGTCATGGACAGACCTAGCCCCAAGTATTTATATAAGAATAAAAGGACATGATAACTTCTGTTCAGTGTACACATTATCAGAGTATGACGTCGCCCGCGAAGTCCCAGAGGGACGGAACAGGCCGTCATATTGACCAGCGGACGCGCTTGACGCTGAAGCTGTAACGTGTAATTTGCTTGATTCCCACGGCACCTTATTCGCCGTCCAACAACACATGACGATCCCGCTGATTACAAACAGGGTAATGCATTTTCTAGTCACACGCCCACTAAGGAGAACAGTGGTGGAAAGGGTGAAGAAAGTGTAGGGGGTGGGGGAGGTGTTTTAGGGGTGGGCCGGATATTTTATAATACTCTCACTCTCATCAGTCTCAGTAGTTAGCCATAACTCTAAGGGACCCTAATTTGATTCCAATTTTTTTTTTTTTACGTTTAAACACCAAGGTCGTTAACGGATACCCACCCCCCCTTTTTTTTTACCACAGCGTCTTACTACCCGTTCGGTTTATACACTTATGTACTGATTACGCTAATGGTTTTAGGGGTATGGATAGTTATTTTTATAGGACGTGTACCCGCATTTGCGTGTAGTGATAGTGGAAAACTATTTTGGGAAAACCACTCAATACACTCTACCTAAATTCAAAATTCGATCTCCTCGTCATCGGCAGTCTAGTCTAGTGCTAGAGTAACGCGTTAGACCCACGCGGCCACCGAAGCGGGCGTTAATATATCTAAGAAGAACTTATGAGAAGGGTAGTTTAGAGGAAATGTAACCGCATTAACGTGACTGGAGAAAATCTCAATGCTAAATCATCTAAAAGTGCGATTCTGTGTCATGATGGATGTGAGATTTACTGCAGTCCGATTTAAATAGCAAGCAAATTTGTTTAAAGGTATAACATTATTAACAGAAGATTGGGGTTCGAATCCCAGTCAGATGAACTGAGGGTGGCCCTTTTTTTTTTTTCTTCAAAATAATTTGCCACTCTTCTTCCACGCAATTGCAGGTACGCTTCCTCTAAATTCAACCTCCTTAATCCATAATACATTAGAATAACTAATAAATAAGCGTATAGCCCGGGTGGGTAGTAAGATGAGGTGCTAAAAAAATTTGTTCTATAAAATACTATAATAATAATATAGCAAAATATTATCAAGATTTAATTGAGAAAATTTATTTAAATTTTATCAAAGTTCCTTCCTACCGAAAATTCTACTATTTCCATCCATTTAATAAATATCTAGGAGCTAGATTTTGTATTAAAAGTTATTACTATGTGCAATGTCTTAGGTTAAGCTAAGTTTTAAGGTCTTATATTTACGTCATCGGTTCGCTCAGAATTTGTTCTTTAAATATCTCGAGTAAAAAAAAACAACTTTGATGTTTCGTTAACTGTTCTGGTAATATATCAAAATCCCCTCGTAATTTACTTAACGCATTTCTCGTTACCTCTTTAATTTCGATTGCCAATTAAAATGAGAGGACTGATAATGAGCCCAAATTGATATGTTTTTTGGAACTAATTACACCGTGACCGACAGTGAATATCCTTTACGATCGACAGGTAGATCGTCATTATCATCGTGGTGATCTATCATTAAGAAGGGTGATTATCTGAAGGATTAATCTATTCTAGGTTTCTTGTCAGAAACTTAAGTTTTAGGAGATTAGTCAATCCCTTACTAATCAGTGTTATAGGGTAGTTTTTTGGTGGAAGTATGCCCGTATTAGCTTGGGAAGAGGATGAGAAAAAACACAATAGTAAATCACACTTGGTATAAGATTTGAACCTGGACCAACCGCACACCCCTGATACTTAGCCTATTATTAAATTGACGCCTCAAACCACGTGACCATAAGTGCGGGTAAATAAAAGTCTTCCTTGATTCCATGGCTTATTCTTAATTATTATAGTAAACGCAGGGTGTAATGTATAATATGTTAGTGATACTTTTAAACTCGCGCCTGTGATCACACGGTCTAAAGTGTCACTCTCGTGATAGCCTGGTTTGCAAGCGACCGAGAGGTTTAGGTTTCAAATCTCTGCGGATAGGCTGGAGATTGTTCCTCCAACTAGGCCTATTCTGTAATGTTATTTATCACTGCGGCTTTACCATCCCTCAATGCTAATAGGTTTAATTTATCTTAAGATACAATACCCATTCCTAGATATTCGATTTAACCCTAATAAAATTTAAAATAATCAAAATAAGACAAAGCTTTAAATTGTTTTTTTTAAGTTACACTGCTTTTTACTACCTATCTATAATTTCTTTTTTTTTTAGCCCGCGTCTTACTACCCATTCGGTTTGTACGCTTATCTACAGGAAATGCACCCACATTAGCATGGAGGGAGAGTGGAAAGCTATTTAGGAAAATCCATCTCCTAGTGCACCCGACCGGGATCAAACCCCGATCCCCCCGCCCCCTCATCTTCAGCAGTCTTGTCCAACACAAGGTAACGCATTAGACCATGTGGCCACCATGTGCACGTTTTTCCAGAGAGGTAAAAATGAGAAGCTATTTAGGGAATGAAACACTTTCGGTACACTTGAATGGGATTCGAACCTCGAACTCTTGTCATCGGCATTCCAACATATTGCAAGAGTGACGCCATAGAGCTGGTGGCCATTGATAATGGTAGTTTTTAAAAGTTAAAATAGTGAACGTTTTCGTCACATACCAATCCACTTGTGATACAGTTGTCTAGAAATGGTAACTTTGCACCAAGACATTTGCACGTGGATCATTTCTTATTAAACATTAATGCAGATAAAGAGTCAATAGAAGTTCCTAATACTGAACATCGTTGAAATATTAAATTATATTTGGATATAAACTGCTTTGAAACGGCCATTTTTGACCTTTTTAGAATGTCTTCACAGATAAGCACTGTGCACAAATCTTCATTCTGTCATAACAGGACATACTGTAGTTATTAACAAGAAACTTTGTCTCTTTCTCCCCCATCGTCACCGTGGAAAATTTCGAGTAATTATTCAAATACGAATGTACTGCACACATTTCTGGCATATCTGGTCTTTTCTTTTCCCTTTTATTCCCATAATACCTCGCGCGAGGCGGGAGCTAAGTTGAACCTGTACAATCTTAATACTGTATTTATTACTTTCGCTACAATTTGTCTGTAACTTTGTCTAAGCACTGACAGTTGTAGTGTGACAGCAAAAAAGGGGTAATCATTTATGTCGTGTCACGTCACGTCTGGCTAGTAAGCAGCGATCAAAAAAAAAATGTCATTTTATTTTGACACAATACTGGGAGGAGCTCTTTCAAGGATGGGGATTGCTAGTGACATTTTTTCCCCTCAATATATTTAATCATAATGCATTGGTAATAGTTTTAAGATTAGTTCAATCAACTAAAAAACATTCGTAAATTTCCGTGGTCACTTAGGTTGTGTGTTTGATAACCTTGTATTAACTCATCAATTGTAACAAACATAGTCACATGACAAAAATTGACTAAGTCAAGAGGAAAGTGATTAGCGTTTAAAATTAGACTTAAATTTATATTTCTAAAAAATAGAAATAAATGAACATAAAAAAAGTTATTTATATCTCCGATTTTATAAAGGTTGACGCCCTTGAATGTATATTTTTTTGCTCTTGAGCTCAGTCTGTATCGCTGCTATTTCACTAAGGATACTGGACTCAATTCCCGGCATAGCTAAATAAAATATATTTTGTAAAATTGGGGATTACCCTTTTACAGTGATGAATAGATAGCTGGAGGATTGGATGTAGTGGTTTTTTATTGAATTAAATGGTTTATAAGTCCTGTGTTTATATAATCAGTCAGCTGATAAATTGACAAATACCTGAAATCAATAAAGATATAATAATGTACTCAATTATTTTGTATAGTATCGCAAGATTAGTCAACTACTTATAGGTCCTAAGTCTTTTATTAGAAGAGATCGTGGTTCCAATACTGGTCGAGTTGCTTGGGGATTGTTTTTTCTTAATGGATCTTACCTCCCCCTCCACGTAATTGCAGGTACGTTTCCTCTCAAATTATACCTTTCACGTCTCTACTCCATTTGGATATTTAATGTATACATATAGTCCGAAAAGGCGCAAAACATTTTTTTTTGGCATATTTCAAAATAGTTTGTGATTATTGCATTAATTATATAAATACAAATTTAACCTATAGTTAAAAAATACCTGTTTGCCATCTATATTAATTAAATGAAGATTTTGTTTGTTAATTAGTCATAAGCGTTGTGCGATATCTACAGCAGGCAGAGGTCTGAACATTTGTATGCCCTGTGCATGAACATGTGCACCTAGAAGCTTTAATTTTTTTTAAATTGATTTTTTTAAATTAAAGTTTGGGTCAGAAGAAATAAAATAAAGAGAAATAAAGTTTTCCCTGGTGTAACCATGCAACGCATTGCGTATCTACCTCGGGAAACTCCGGGTACTTTTTTTAGTACATAATATAATTTAATCCAATTTAAGTATTTAATTATTATTATTATTATTATATTATTATATTTTGAAGTATTTAAAGTGCACTTTGTGAATCGACTGATTATATCAGCCCACCAGAATTTCTATGAACGAGCTCAAGGTATTTTCACACACCTTCCAGGATTCTTTTACATGTAACAATCGACACGAGATCAACGGCTTTATTCCCCCTGTAAAGAAAGTTGTGATGCAGAATTTTATCAGTCAATAAAAATACGTCGACACCAGCTGGGTTTGAACCAATTAATATCGGATCCCGAGGCAAGCACTTTAACCCAAGACCACTGAGGTCTACGCTAAGTACTTAAAATGTTTGATTAAGCCTATGGCAAGATTAATAAAGTGTCTTAAATAGGGGGGAGACCACTTTAGTCAAGTCAATCTGCTTGAGGGTTTAATTAGATTGCAATTAGAAACGCTTTCATTTCAGTCGGTCTGCTGTGATCTAATGAGCTTATCGATTACAACTAAAGTCAAACATTTCCAACGGGATCGTATTGACGAAGTAATACTACATTAGTCACAGCAAATATTTCTTGACGAGCTTTTATCAAGTTAAAAAATTAATGATGTATTGATGAACAGTATTATTATTTTCTTATGAGGTATTTGTGACAAGAGTTCTAATTTTGACTTCCAAAAATAACTCAATCTTTCTGAACTTTTCTATATGAACTAATTAGCAAATCACCAAAATTCAAACGAGACAATTTTATATACTTTATATCTAATAGTTTTTTTTAGTTTGTAACCAAATTTTCAAAAAGTTGGTCAACAATAGACTACCCTTAAGTAAGGGTTTCTAAAAAAAATATCATTATTTTGATAATAATATGAAACACTGCATACATAAATTTCCAGCCAAATTGATATAGGCACTTAAAAAGAAGTATAGGATATAAAAGACAAGTAATGAGTAAGCTACCCTAAATGAATTAACTTTAGTAAAACATACTTAAACCTTTCTCAGATATATATTTTTAAAATCCTTTCAGACATTAAAAAAAATTGAATTTTCAAAAATAAGTCATCATTAACCTACCCTTAATTTGAAAGCTAGAATCAATATTTTAGTTTTAAGTAATGTCCCAAGACATAACTATAAAGCATCTAAATATCAAGTTTGAACAAAATCTTCCTAAGAACTTTGTCTGTAACCACAGGTACCGGAATAAAATTTGTAAACACCAAATTTTGAGTTTGTGGGGGGCGGATAAAAACGTCAAGATCCATAATAATTTCAAGGTCGTAAATATTCACGTTTACAATACTTTCTGTTGATGAAATAATATATTGCTTTCTGTTTTACTTTTGGAGGCCGGCAAAGTATCTGCGGGTGGTATCGTGGTCGGTTCTATCAACGACATGTATGATATAATGTGGTGGTGACCATCGGTCAATATAGAGGTTGGTGCAGGGAAATAAGGATAGTAGATGAAGGGATTTTTTGTTGTTGTTAGGGATGTAACATTGGTATAATGTATAGTAGTTAATTCCTACTGCCATGAAACGAATAGAGTTGCCGGATCACCGAATACGTGACAAACTCCGACATCAATCTAATCTATGGAGTGCTTTTACATGGAAAGGGAGTTGCATGCAATATTGTAACTTATCCATGAGTTGTCTCGCCTATATATATATATATATATATATTGGGGGGGGGGGGTATGGGGAGGAGTAGGGATGGAGGAGGGATGAAGGGGCTTAACAAACGATCCAAAACACATCATCCCCAAATTAAAATCTAACCCTTCACTCTAGAAATTAGATTTTTATCGATTATTTACCTCTTGTTCCGCTTACAAAACGACTTGATAACTGATTATTGCACAAGCATCTAATTTTTATTTTACAATTTTGTTATTGTTTCTTTCTTCTGGTGGTTTTTGTTTTATTTTCAAAATAAATTTTTGAAATGCTGGATACACTGATTTTTTTTTTTTCACCGATAACATTTTGATTTAGTATTGCAATTTTAAAATTATAAGTTTATTTCCATTATACTTTTCTGTATTTTCGTTCCTTAAATCCATTGAACTTATGTGATAAAATGCTTACATTTATCGATGGGGGGCCTTACTGCCCATTCGAACTTTGGTATACATATGCTAATTTATGGGCACAGTATAAAAAAGGTGGTTTTAATGAAATCAAGAAATGATGGGAAAATCAGTGCACTGATTCATCCAAACAGTATTAGAACCAAGTAGTAACCCGTCTCGGTGATGTAGTTTCGTGTCGAGCTAGACTGCTGAGGACGGGGAGATTGAGGTTTGAATCTCGGTCAGGTAAACTAGGGGTGTTTTTCCTTGAATGGGTTTCCACTCTCCCTCACGCAAATGTGGTCTCGCTTCCTCAAAATTCAAACTTTCCAATTCCTAACCCATTAGCTTAATTAGTACTCAAGCGTACAGCCCGAATGGATAGTAAGACGTGGTGCTAAAAATAAAAATAGGTAGCCATCTCCAAGGTCAGTGGTGAGTGCTATAGTTGAACTCTATGACAATAATTGAGTCAGCCATGCAGATAATTCACTAATTTTATTTATTTATTTTTGTTCGAGCTATAAGCATTTAAATACACTAATTGCGTAGAAATGGTGAAGGTATAATTTAGATAAAATATGTTCCAGTTTTAACGGAGGGAGAGTGGGGAAACATTTAGGAAAAACTACCCCTAATACACCCAACCGGGATTTGAACCCCGACTTTTCCCAACACCGGATTTGATCATTAAACTTGTACCGGTTAAGTAGTCGCATGTTTTTTTTAGCACCGCTTCTTACTACCCGTTTGGGTTATACGGTCATGTACCTAGTACGCTGATGGTTTGAGGGATTTAAAAGGTTATATTTAGAAGTGTACCCACGTTTGCGTGGAAAGAGAGTGGAAAAAACCTTTTTTTTAAACAGTCTTAAGTACACCCGACTGATATTCGAATCTCGATTTTCCAGTCATCAACAGTCTAGTCTACTACTAGAATAGCGCGTTAGACCATGCAGACACCGAAGCAGGTTACATCAAGAGTTATCTTCTCTATCTATTTATGTTTTAAAGACCATACTTTCGTTTTGACTTTTGTCCTTTGCACACCATCGGGTGTGGGTGGCGTGCAACGATATGTAAATGAGCTCAAAAAGTGAAGACGAGATATAAATAAGGTCACGATTACAAGAAGTACATATATAGTCTCATAAGTCTGTGACGGTTGTATTGTATTGCAATCTCTTAAGAGTCAAATCTCTTTGCGATATATTATACATTCATGAAGGGACTCATGGATGGACGCTAGAGATTTCAGATATATATATATATATAACTTTAAGGTGCTTCGTTATAGATGTACAAGAGAGTATTTTAGGTTGATTTTTTACATTGTTACTTTATCTCGATACCTAGAAGAAAAAATATTGTCATTGTAAAAAAAAAAATTGAACTATAGTTTTGATAATCGTCGACGTTTCGTGACCCAATGAAAAAAAAAATTGTTTTCGGAATGCCGTTTGTCTGTTTAAACCTCGGACTAGAGTCAAAACTATTTTAGCGAGAGAAAGTCCGTGAGGTTCATCGTCCCATTTATTTAAATACTTATTAACCATTTGTACCCTTTTTTGTACCCTGAAAGATATAAAGACTTACCTTGTTTGATTTCACTATGGTGTAGATTATAAGAAAAGTTTATCGCATCACTCGTCGAGTAAAGACTTCTAATTCTCAAGGTAAATGAAGAGTGCATTCATGACTAGCCAACTTTCGTTCCAAAGTTATGGTTGAGGTGATTGGCCCTTTTAATTTGTTGGGGAAATGCAGAGCTGTAGGAAAAAACAGTTATCTTATAGAATATTTATTGTTTGGCAAATTTTTTTTTTCGGAAACGGTTTGTTCAAGAATAGAAGCATGTTGATTAAGTTATACTTTTTATATACACACCTCGTCAATTTTATCGATATTTGATAACTGTTAAAATTATAGATATTTTTCAAAAGAAATCTGCCAGCTTCATAACAAAAAATATGAAAATGTAAAACTTAATAAACATCGATACATTATCTTAGAAGGGATGTTGGAAAATATTACTATAAAAATTTCACTCATTCTTGAGAAAACCTATATTTCCAAACGTATGATTTTTCCGCAAGACCTGTCCGGTAGCTTACTCCATCTACGTTTTCAGTGATCCATCTGTTCTTGTTGGTGCGGAAGGACACTTTGGTCAGTTGTGAAGCCACGCCACGCCTTTCACCCTACCACCCACCATCCCACAAAATAGGTTTTAGACTTGCACTCGACAGGGCCAAGGGCCTTAAGATAGGACTGTAGGGAACTCAAGATAGTGGTAGTGTTTTCTGCAGTTTTTATATAAAAATTTTGGTTTGACAAAATAAATAAATAATAATACTTATCACGGCATCTTACTACCCGTTCGAGCTATAGGCTTAAGTAATATTCACGCTAATGGATTAGGAATTTGAGGGTTGAATATAAAGGAAGTGAACCCGCATTTGCGTGGAGGGAGTGGAAAACAATTTAGGGAAAACCACCCCCTCAACATGAAACCAGCGCGTTAGTTAACTACGCCACCGAGGAAGATTGGAAATATATCTAAGAGAAATATATATTTTTATACTAAGTGCATCTGGATCTGCGCGGAGGTAAATAAGGATACTCTTGAGAAATAAAATAGTCTAATACACCCCATAGCAGTTTTAGCCGCAATATCCTCATAACCAGACGAGACTAACGCCTTTTTCCGAGTGGACACAGGTGTAGGACTGCAGTGTTGGTTAACAAGTGTTTTAAACTCACAAACACCTTTTTTTAAGCACCGCATCCTACTTCTCACTCGGACAATACGATTATGTACTAACTACGCTAATGATTTTAGGTATTAGAAAGGTTATATTTATCTTAAGTGTACCCGCATTTAAACGGAGGTAGAGTGGAAAACCACCCTCAGTATATCCAACCAAGATTCGAACATCGATCTCCCCTTCATTGGCAGTCCAGTATATTGTAAGAGTAGCCCGTTAGACCACGTGGTCACCAAGGCGGGCAAAGACCTAATTAATTAACTACAAATTGTATTACTAGTATATTACTCCTCGTGCCTACTCTTAATATATATTACATCCCGAGAAAGGGTCCAGTGTAATTTAATCCTTTTAAAAGAATTTTAAAATAAATCACTTTGGCAAAAAAAAAAGAGAAGGGGATTACAATTCCCTAGACTTTATCAATTTGCTTAGCTGGCCAAACTTTTCCTATCACGCGCGTGTGATATTATTCTCAATGTCATCTACATGTCTTCTAAATCCAATTACGTTCGGTAAACAGGCTGTAGATAGAACGGCGAACGTGGGTAGGTTGGGGAAGGAAAGGTGTTACAGGGGGTGAGAGGAGGGGGGTAAGGGGTGCTTTAAAGGCAAAGCAATATGGCTTCTGTTCTAAATGGCATATCGAGCGAGCTCAGGAGGGAATTAATACGTTGTAACGTAATACCAGACAGGAAGTAGGCTACACCGAAACTGATCCGAGAGGAAGTGTCTAACTCGATAGGTAAGTAGCACCCCAAACTATGTCACCGGTGAGAAAGGTATAATTTCTCGATGTATTTTCGTCTAGTTCCGAATAAATTTGAGAGTCTTCTTTACACCGTGTTTTTTTTTCTTTTTTTTTTTCTAAGGCTCAGTTACATACTATGCAGGAAAGTTGGGTCAATACAAGATATTTTATTTTATTATTCTGTCCATCACAAGAGAATCGATACGAAAAGAGTAAGCCTAGTTTAGACAAAATACACTCTCACTAGGGATTACGAGAGGAAAATAAAACCACGTGTGAAACCACCCTCCCTTATCCCCCTCCCCTGCCCGTGCAATTTAGAAGTCATATCAAAGCTTAGATTTGTTAAGGTATATATACTATCTACAGTAGCTTCTTTGATGCGGACTGACAGCTCACAGCTGACTGTCAGAAGTGACAGCTGCTAAACACATGTTTTTGCAGATCATCTGGTTCGGCGTAGGGTTACGTAATTTGGTCTGGTAACTTTTCAAAGCTGTCAGCTGTCAATCAGCACCAAAGAGGCCATGGGTCTACTGTATATACCGTGGTAGCCGAGTGGTCTAAATCTTTACTCACATTGAACTTGACCCATCAACGACTGAAAAGTGAAGGGCTTAAGGTGGGTATCCGCTAGTATCCTCGTATCGTGTCATCGTCGCGTATCATCTCGTAATACGATACAGTGCAACACTATCTCATTTTTTTTCCGTGTCATCACCGCGTATCCGTATCAAAACAGAGGACACGTGACTACAATACATATCGGACGTGAGTGTTCAGTTCTGGTTATTTTGCATCAATGAGCTCATCTGTTCCTCCCACGCATCTTGTTTTCACACTTTATGGATCAGGATGTTTTAGTCCCAAATTAAGTAACTTTTACGGTATATTTCTCTAACTCGTATGGGCTCCTGCTTGGTCTACTCCATTGGGCCGAAAATATATCCATAACAACAATAAACGAGAGAAAAAGAAATCGTACTAACAAAAACTAAATCTCTACACAAGGTTTCCGCCGGGTGTCTCGACAGGAATGAACGTGCAGCGCGGTAAAATGGTAGCCCGTCCACATATGTTGCAACCTAGTGCCGTAGCATTCCTTTGATGTGACGGCGAAAAACCGACAAATGACCGATAGGGCCCGTCGCGTATCTTTGTATCACATTTAACTTTGCCACATTGCGACGATTTCCCTACTCCCCTGATACGCAACAAGGGGATACAATACGCTGATACGCAACAAGGGGGATACAATACGCTGATAAGCAACAAGGGGGATACAATACTCTGATACGTAACAAGGGAGATACAATACGCTGATACGTAACAAAGGGATACAATACGCTGATACGCAACAAGGGGGATACAATACGCTGATACGTAACAAGAGGATACAATACACTGATACGCAACAAGGGGATACAATACGCTGATACGCAACAAGGGGGATACAATACGCTGATACGTAACAAGGTGGATACCCGGATTTAGAGTCTCATCCAATCGCAATAAAAGTGATTTTAATAGGGACTTTTTACCGTCACTTTTATTCCTTTTCAATGTTTCACGCAAATGAAGGTGCATTTACTGTAGCCTACCTTACTTTACCCTATCCATTTATATTAAACTGTTTAGTCTTGTTCCATGTCCGGACTATCCTCATGGAGTAAGGATGAGAAAAGTTAGAATTCTAAAAAAATATATAAATATAGGTCTATAGCATTACCTCGACTTTCATCGGGTTTCAATTACTATGGCCTCGTTTCCAAATTATGTCGCCTACTTCGTCCTTTCATCACATTTAGTCACCAGCGCAAACCATCTTGTTTATTTCATCGTTCATTCTTTGGATAGAGGTCGTTTGATATGCAAAGAGTTTTAAATTGTCTTTATTGAATCTCTTATATTCGTGACTAGACATCTTGATTCTACTTATTTTTATGATTAAAATAATATAATATTTAGGTGTTGCACGCATTCGCAAGTGCTTGGATCTTAGCTTTCTTCACGTGGTGATATCAACAGTTGTTGAATATCGTGTCAAGGTTGTCCTGGAATTTATTGCCAACTTTTTCTCTCTTCATTTAAAAAGTTTGTTAGATAATGTCGCTATGCTCACGACAGATATTCAAACACTTTAAATATATTTACTTTTTTCATTTGTTTGAGGTATTTAACGTGCACTTTCTGAACCGACTGATTATATCAACAAACGAGAATTTCTATGAGCGAGAGCGAAAACAATTTTCACATACCTTTCAGTTGTTTTTTTAATATGCCACAATCGACATGGGACCAATGGCTTTACTTCTCCTACTAAGAAAGTTGTGCTTCGGATTTTATCTTTCAAGAAAAAGCCATCCACCCCGGCTGGGTTTGAACTAACTGTTGTTTCTACTGAAGCAATATTTTATTTATTTGGACAAAAAAGAAGAAAAAAAAAGTTTTCCATGAAAACTGAAAGAACACTTAATTTTGCTCGTGTTAAATCCCCACCTTTAACAATTAAAAGTACAATTTAGAGAGTTTCGCTAGTACTCTCTTCCCCTATCCCTCCCCCCCTCCTCTTTGTAGTTGCGCGGCGTAACTCCAACTAATCGCAATATGGCCCAGTTTCATAGTCAAATTTAGTACGCCTCAAGTGCGGCGCTACACTAAGTACATGACGACACCTACCTAAACCAGAATGGAATGAGCCGTTCTCGCATTGGAAACTGGCCCATTCCATTCTGGTTCAGGTAGGTGTCGTCATGTACTTAGTGTAGCGCCGCACTTGAGTCGTACTAAATTTGACTATGAAACTGGTCCTATAAATGCCTCAATCATCTCCTGACCAGCGTAAATAATCTGCTACCCGATTCTGATGAATGATGGACGTAAGACAAAACAGAAACTCTCGCTGTACTAATTTGGGACGAAGAACACGGAATATATTTGCATCCTCAAAACGTCCGTAAATAGGTAGACAGAAAGAGCAGTCGTTAAGGTGGGGTGGAAGAGAAAGTGTGGTGAGGTCCATAATTTTTCAGTTTTTATATATAAAAAAAAATGGGCCATAGTAAATCAAACATTGCTTCAGTATCTGTATCTATAAATTTTAGTTTAATTGTCTACACATACAATCATTACTTTCTGAACCGTTTGATTATAGCAGTACAAGACTTATAAACTAATTTAAATCGAGAGCAGGAACAGAACCCAGACCTCCTGTCGTTAATTCATCCCTACGAAAGAGTTAAGCTCCCAATTTCGGTAACCCTAAATTTGTGTGAAATTCTGGGAACACAAACCGAAATCTTTAGCTCAGTAGACAGACACGTTACCAACCGGGATAAGGTGTCGGGCTACACATAATCTCAAAGAGTTTTTTTTTTAATATGTTCGTGGGTATCTTGTAGTTTGACCAAGACCTTTTCGCTTTATTAAAAATATTTCTTATCAAATGCCACGCTACACAAATATTCATGAACTTTTTAGATTATGTTTAAAAAAAATTTAAATAAATGTAACCACTGATGCAGTATTTGAATTATTTTGACACACAAAAAAAGTTTTTGTCTTCATAGATCTGCAAAAAAAAATATATATATATATGACATCAACTCTACGGTACGTCAAAATAGGCTGTCCCAAGATAATGCATCTACGTTTTATTCAGTAAATTTTATTGATAAAACATTAAAACAAAAAAAACCTGAATTCTTAAATGATTCTAGTTAATAATTTTATATTTTTTCTGATGGTTTATTCACTGATATGTCCTGTAGGAATATTAGTGCAAGGATATAGATTAAATAAGTATGTGGTAGCAAATGTCTATCTAGAATGAGGAAACAAGAACCAAGTCATGTTGAAATACAAATCAATTCTGTACAGACGTAAATAGAAGAGTTGATACTCGTCAGTGGAAGAGGGAAAGGGTTATTAGCGGATAAAAAATCCTCTTAGGATGGATTATTTATTTTCTTCCTACTATATTTTTTCTCACATTGGTGTATAAGTGTGATAACTATCAAGCAGCCATGTGGGTTTTCCAATCCCATCTGTCGGGGCGGAGGATGGGGGTGGGGGGTGGGGGCACTCCAATCCTCCTCTAAGAAAACTCTCATGAATTTAACCATGTAGGAGGGAAATTTATAACATCTTAACATAATTCTGAGCTAATTATACGAGTTTCAAGATTCAATTTTCGCAATAAAATAAACATTTTATGAAAAAGTAGCAAAAAATCAAATTTAGTTATAGCTAAACCCATCGTAAAGAAAATATATTTTTCAAAAGTTAATTAAACAGAACAAAATTAAAAGAAAGCTGTTCCAAGTGGGAATGGTAGTAAATCTATATTTTAATTTTATTTTATCTCTGTTAACTCAGATTGATGATTTAAACTTGTTAGTAGCAAATTTTAGCTAAATCTCAAATACACGATTTTATTTTTTCATAAAATTTAACAAAAAAAAATGTAATATTGCATATATGGGTGCCTATGATTGTCAAGCAATTGGAAAAGTAGCTTCGAATTCATTAATTAAGCAAAGAGGGGCAAGATTAATGATTGATATGCTCTATCAGGGGCGCTGGTAAGACAACAAACTTACGGGGCCGACTGACAGATGAAATTAGCCGGCTTTGGAAAAAGCCGTGAACCTTCCAATGCATGCTCCACTGCGCTTAACTACATGTAACATACGAGTTACAGCTCTGAGCAAAATCTTGTTTGCCTTTTACTTTTCCATTTTTAAATACAATTCAACAACAAAATCTGTATAATACTGCACGAGATTTATTTCGAAAGATTTAATTACAAAAACTAAGATATATAATAATTACAACTGACAAAAAAAAAAGAAGCCATAGTTAGCGTGAACAATAATTGTTCACGCTAACTTTGGCTTTTTTTTTCCCCTGTCAGTTGTATTCCCAGCGTGTTCCGAAAGCGTTAATGTGTTCAACTACAAGACAATTTAAGTTTAAATATATATAGCAAGATGCTAAAATTGGGTGATAATATTTTCTAAAAATTCCTTCTATCAAAATCCTAAAATTTGTTTTTTGCGGTCAACATTGATAATACTTTACTATTTTATAAATATTATTCTATCAAAAGTAACGGTTACAGATCATCCATGATTTTGATGTATAAACACGCGAGAAAGACGATCTACACTTAATCTTTGCGGTAACTGCATGATTATTGGTCACACTCTCCTAAAACAAAGGACAAGTTTCACAACGCTGTTTAGTCGAGGTTGCCAATAGCTCCTCCTTACCCCACCAAACCCCCTTCAGACATAACCGAGAGCTAGGAGATTTGGCAACATTCGACTGAGAGAGAGCGAAGTTTTCCTCCACAAGTCCTGCAGTTACCTCAGCAATGATATTGGGTGTAGTAGATTTTCTATATGCCAGAAGAATACTCATATGCAAATAGGACTGTACAGATTATTCGGAAATCATTATATACCGAGCCCCATGTGCTGATAACCCCATTTTTGTTTGGTATATTTGTCTCTCTTATACCTTTCTACATTATTTTTTTTAAGTTTAGCTTTAATTTCACATTTTTCTTTATATCTTCCTTTTTCCTTATATCTTCCCACTTTTTTTTTATTAAATCTCTTCTTTTATCTTCTCTTTTTCCCTTTTCTTTCGCAATCTCTCTCACTCATTTTATATTACAGGTATATCACTAAGCTATAATTTAATTTTCACAATATTATTTGACATATATAAAATATACTTAAACTTTTTTCATATATTCATATGTCGAGTCACGTGATACAAAACTGTTACTTTTAACGTCAATAGCTATAAAATAAAATTAATAATATAGTAAAGTTCTATCAATGTTTACCACCAAAAAATGTGTTTGTATTTCTTAAAAGGCTCTTCATATTATAATTGGATTATAGAAGAAAAGCGCCAATCTCACTGCAGTGAATATTCGGTGGATATCAGCAACTTGACACTATTCAGGTGTACTGAGAGTGGTTTAGCCAAACATTGTTTTTCCATTCTCCCTCCACGTAAATTCCGGTATACTTCCTCTAAATTCATCCTTCTTAATCACTAACGCATTAGTGACCCGTTTCAGTGACCGCATGATCTAACGCGCAACTCTTGCGGTAGACTAGACTATCGCAGACGGGGAGATCAGGGGTTAGATCCCAAAATAATTTTCCACTCTCCCTCTACGCAAATACTAAGGCTAATGATGATGTGTTTAGGTAGAATCAGTAAATAAAATATTTATAATATTCCTTAATATATCTTTAAAATCCCTTGGAAGATTTTAAATGATTATTTTATAAAAACTATTTGCTAAAATGTTATCAAACAGCAGCACAATCTAGAAGAGAAGCAGGGTAAGCTGGCGGTCTAAGGGTAGGGTGTCAGACTTCCGTTCTGGGGGTCCGGGATTCAATCCTCGGTCCCAGCACAGATTTATCTGATTACCAAACCCTTCCTTCACCTCTGACAAGACGTGTATTAATCACAACTTGTGAATGTGTTGAGTGCCAGGCCTCCACCGTGGTTCGGATCTCACGTTAAAGTGTAGGTCCTTCATCTCATCTCACAATCATCCTACCATTAGACATTAGCGTAAGTGCTATAACCCGAACGGGTAGTAAGACGCGGTGATGATAATAATAATGATAATAATAATATTATAAGAGAATAATTAAAACACATTAGCTGGTAGAAATTAATAGCAAGTATATTTTGCCACGCATTAATTGGTACTAAAATGAAAACCGTTGGGTCAACGAAAAAAAAGTTAATTGAAATAGCAGCCATGAATAACTTGCGTAGAATCAGATAAAACACTTCTTGAAAGGCTTTAGAAAATTATTCCCGCATTACAAAAAAAAAAAAACTTAATTTGTCACATTAATAAGTTTCCAAAACCCTGATGGTGTATTTACTCTAAAAAAGGTGTTACCTTATTTGTCGTAGATCGATATCTTACTAAAGTATCTGCCACAAGAGCAAAGTAAAAATTACTTCTAATGTTCTGAATTTGATTCAATGTATACATAACTACATGACTTATTTATGCACGTTAGAACATCCAAAATAAATAGTCTTTAAACGCAATTAATTTTAATTTTTTTTTTCAAAAATAAAAAAATAAACATTTGTATTGTATTTCCTGATCCCTTCAGAGTGTTTAAACAAAATTTAGGCATGACATATTTCCGGAAAGAAATAGATAAATTAAGAAACTTTTATTTAAGTTATCTTCATGCGGTTAACATGCGAGCATGTACAAATGTTTTTTCGACGAAGCTAATTGTACTTTTATTTACAATAACAATTATGCATTTAAAAAAAAAAGATAGCAATAACTTTGACACCTACGTCCTTAGTAAAGAAGAATACGAATAAATATGTGTGTGTGTGTGCTTGTTTATAATTTCACCCACATTGCCAGTTGTTTTTTCAAACACACAATTTATTCGAGGTGTCAAATCGTAACCGTATCATTGTATGCATTATGTTGTATTTTTTTTTATCATATTCTTTTCATCTAAGGCGCTGCGAAGCTCGTGTTATGGCTACCCTCTTATTATTTATACATCTTCTTCTTCATCAAAATACATTGTAGCTTCACACCTTTTTTTTATACCACTTTCTTGTCCTATTTCTTACCGTATCTTTCTTTTATGCTTGTTGCATCAATTAGGAAATGAAAACTAACTATTTCCTCTTCTTCCCTCTTTTAGAAATTTGTGTAAGCCCACCTCACTTTTTTTTTTTTCACTTAGTTGGCGAATCGTGTACACATATCGCATCGTTTTCTAGATACCTGTTTGTATTTGTGTGTGAATGCGTGAAACAATGTATAATTCGTTTCTTTTCCAGGTCGACTATAATTGACAACTTCCTGCTACCCCCTCATCCCCCCCACCCCACCCCACCCTCTCCCTACCAACTTTTCCCGTCGGCCCTTCTCAACTCCGAAGACTTTTCACCATTGTTACGCTTGGGTTACGCTTCAGAAAGGAAACAGTGAATCTATACATATCATAAACAATATTTATTAAATAAAGAGCTAGTAGTGCTATTTATTATTGTTAATTAATGGACATGTCCGCCCATCCGCCCAGTGTTGAGCATCTTATGGGCGTGTGTTTTTTATGTTGTTTAAAAAAAAAAGTTGATCTCACCAACGTTTATTGTGTTTGTGAAACTATCACTTAATTATTTCGTTTTAATGTATGAGTATAGTTGGTTCTCGATAACTTTGAAATTTTCTTGTCAATTGTAAAGTTACTTTAAAACGCTTAATTTCCCCCTAAATAGTTTACCACTTTCCCTCCAAGCAAATGTAAGTATATTTCCTCTTAAATTATAACTTCAATGTCCCTACCACATATACATCGCTATTATTTAAAAGTTTTTTTTATTAATTTATCAAATTATTTAATAGTCCAAGTTTACCGGGAATGGACTATACCATTACTTAGTTTGAAAACTATACTTAAATATATTTGAGAAACAATTTTACTTAAATTTCCAGAAATCATATTATATTAAAAAGCGTGTTTTTAGTTAATTTGAAATTAATGCCCACTAAATCATATTAATAATGTAAATTTTGATGATACTCTTCCTACTTGTTAAAAAAAACAGTCAGTATCAATACATTCTGGTATTATTAGAAATTCGCTTTGTTAGACCCTACCTAATATTTAAATGTGAATTCTTTAGTAAATTTAAAATATTGGTCTTCTTGAGATAACTTAAAACTACTTCAATTTTGTAAGAACACCCTATTAAATGTATTGTGAATTTTAAAGATTGATTAAGGCCCTAATGTAAATACTGAGTAATTATAATAGTTTTAAAACCTTTTATTTACTCAACCATACAATAAAAGTTTAGTTTATTCTCATCGTGAAAAACCCTTTGTTCATGTAAACTAAATTTAAATTATTTTAAATTAACATCTAATTATTATAATTAAATTCATACACAAAAGTGAGGATAAAAATAGTAATTGATACAAGGTGTCGATACATATTTTGAAAGCATAATTATCTTGTTAGTATACCTATTTATCAAATAATTATTAATTAAAACTATCTGATACGTATCGAAACAATGTAAGGCATGTTGCGTTTTAATAGTTGTACTTATAATAGGCTTACTATAGAATAAATCATTTTTTTTAATTTGGATAGGATAGTTTTATTCTAGGTTTTTTTTTAATATCATAAGATCTAAATAAAAATCATTTAAAATTGCTAATTTATTCCTTCATTCATGTTAAAGTTTAAAGTAAACTTATCGATTCCTGTTCATTTAAAAACTAGTAGTGTACGCTTATTATCTGACGTCGTTATACTACGCTTCAAAAATTACCCAGCAGCTACGCCTATTACTATGCGTGTATGCAACACGTTTGGCCTATCCGTGTCAAATATTGCGTAGCTGATGGGCTATAAATTATTGACAGCTGGTCGAATGTCAATTATATTTTATTTCATTAAATTAGAAAAATCAACCCCATTTTCATAAATCATGAAAGTTTTAACAAATGCGTTGATAAGTTTAAAAATAATGTATTTTTTTTCCTACTAACCGTTTGGGCTTTTAGAATTTAATTACACTAACAGATTATGGATGAAAGAGGTAGAATTTAAATTAAATATAGGGCCTACACTCATCTACGTGTAATAGATTCCCGACCATTTGAAGGGGGAAAAAATCCTCAGTAGGCCAGTAAAAATTTTAAACTAGATCCCCAATTTATTATGAGCCTAACGTCTTACACAATGTAATCACCGGTAAAAGATGGTGTTTGCCAATAACTGATATTCTAAAACCACCTTTGTAAAATTTTATTTTAAAATCAAACTATTATCACAGGATTATTTATTTAATTCTAAAGAAACAAAATTAATGATCGGGTCTAAAGTGGCATTCTAGTTCTAAGTGAATATCAACTTAGCGAACGAAAAATAAATCACTTTAAGGCATAAGTGTAGGAAACGTGAAAAAAAAGTGTTTTTCTAGTGTTTATAGCAAAACTTTTTTTTTTTTACCAAAGTAAATAGAAACAAGAGTTTAATTTTCTTCACATGGTGATATCATCAATTCTTGAATATCTCTAATGAGCATATTATCAGAATTATATGAGAAACTTTTTTATATTATGTTCCCTACACTCCCACCTTAAAATCCTGTCCTCACACACCTACACAATATATTAATTCCACCTTAAAAAAAACTACCTACTTCATTATTCGCTTACTTTAAAAAAGAGGGAACTTTTAATTCCATTACAGAGACAAGATTCTTTTTAAAATTTATCGTCATTTTAAAACGACACAAAAAGAGTCACGATAGATAAATAGATATTTATTAATATACGAGTGTTTGTGCGCGCGCATATTTTAAGGCGGTTCAATGACTCCGCGCAGGTCGGTTTTCGCTGTATCCTAGGGGTATGGCACATCGTACGCGCACACGCGCGCAGGTGTTTCCTGGCATTACAAGCGTTACAACCTCTCTTTTTTTTTTTTTTTTAATATATGGTTATGATTGCTTTCGAACAGCTGGATTTGAGCGATATACCCCACGATAACATTGTCATAAGGGCGACGTTTGATCTTTGCCCTAACCAACAAAACAAAGTCACATCGAGTCATTTCTTTTGTTGTCTATACGTGACATGTATGAAATATGAAAAAAAAGGGACGTAATTTGATTAGAATATTTAAATATAATGGACTATTTTTTTTTTTTTTTTTTTTTTTTTTACTTTTAAAGAGGGAATTCTTGTTCATATTTCCGGTCGGAATAATTTTAATACGACTCCTACTAAAACCAACATAAATCACGTACAAAATTATATTTATGATATTCGTAAAGTATGCTAATCAGAAAGGAATATCTATTAATTCATTTTGTTGATCGTCGTAAATCACGTGGCTATCGTAAATTACTATTTACATTTTTTGTATCGGGGCATTTTTGTGCGCACTTTATAAATACACTGATAATTATGTAAACATATGACTGACAAACTAACTTAACCTAGGATAGGGCTGTTAATACTACAAACCCCTCCAACCAGTTATCCCTGTAGATAGGCCTACGTATGTGTATGTTTACTGGGGCAAGACATTTCCTGTCAACAAATAGAAAATATATTCATCAGCTCTACTCGGAATTGAACTAAGGTTACCTTAACTTGTGGTCAGCATCTTTTAACAATTAGCTATACCCAAATTTACTTCTGAATGAACATATCTGACAACACTTATTAATAAGTTAAGTCATATGATCTGCAACTGTCTAATTTTATAGCTATTATTCTTTATGTATATCAAAAAAGAGACATTAAAAAATTAGTAAGATGTTATTTTATTATTTAGCACCGCGTCTTACTACCCATTCGGGTTATACGCTTAAGTACTAATTACACTAATGGATTAGGAATTGGGAAGGTTGAATTTTAAGGAAGTGAACCCGCATTTGCGTGGAGGGAGAGTGGAAAACCATTTAGGAAAAACCACCCCATTCACCCGACCGAGATTCGAACCTCGATCTCCTCATCCTCAGCAGTCGGGCTCAACACGACAAGCGCGTTAGCCAACTACGCCACCGAGGCGGGTAAGATGTTATTAATGTTGACCTCAAGTAAATATATTTGTATTTTCTTTAAGGTGCTACAGATTTTATTTCGTGAGAGAATTAACCTATTACTGCCAGTTTTGTGGTGGGTTTGAACTTTAAGGAACTGAGCTAGTATTCGCCTTTAAAGAGGATGTAAAATCACTACTCTGGGGTGAAAAAAAAAAGCAACAACCCAAGGTCAAGATTAAAACCTTAAGTTGTAGGTGTGAGGGGGGCGATGAAGGGGTGGGAAGGGGGATAAATTAATAAGTCAAAGTGTTTATAACTCTTTTATTGTTACTACTAGTACTAGAATGTACAAATCAATAAGTTTAAACTTTAAACTATATTAGTTGGACATGCGAACTAAACGTCAAGCTCTTATAGTCTGGTTGGTTGGTTGGTTGGTTGGTTGGTGACGGAAATATATTGGCTCTAATATCTGCTAGGTTATCTTACAATGTCCCCCCCCCCTACAACTCTCCTAGCGCGCAAATCCGGGTACATGTCCTCTAAATACTACTTTAACTATCCCTAACCCATTAGCGTGATTAAAATGAGTATAGGCCAGTCACGGTTGGAAAAAAATAGAAGCCTTGACCTTCCAGTCAACGGTGACCCGAGTGCAATGCCTATATAATGCCTTAGACCACCCGGTCACCTCTGCTGGCGGCTACCCACAATGCAAAACTAAAAGTTAATTTACGTTTAAAAAATAAAACAAAAGAGTTTATTGTACTGCAATTTCCGCAAGAATATTAATAAAGGATGTGCTTGTGACTTTAAATAACATGTTTTATTTTTAATAGGGTCTGGTTAGAAAATAAGTGAATTTTGCGTGCTATATTCGCAGCTCTCTAGAAATAAATAATAAAAATTCGGTGGGGGGGGATGAATATATCAATTACAGTTCATATCGATCTTTAAAGGACATCGGACAAAATCATCCAGTTTGGGTGTAGTAGTTGGTATGCCTGAATTTTCTCTCTACTTTGTCGAGCGCGTGTGGGATCGCTTCCTCATTTAGAGTGCCATGCTTTCTTTTCATTCTTTCTCCGGCACCACATCATACTACCCGTTAGGGTCATATGCTTGTGTAATAAATTACGCTAATGAGTTAGGGGTGAGTAAGGTTGCATTTAAAGGCAGTGTACCCACATTTTCCTGGGGGTAGAGAGTGGGTAACTATTTAGGGGGGAAAAGTATCAGTACACCCGACTGGAATCGAACCACGATCTCCCCGTCATCAGCAGTCTAGTATATTGTGAGAGTAGCGCATTAGACCATGCGGTCATCGAAGTGGGTAGTAATATTCACATTAGTCGGGTAGTGATGATTAACGTAGAATCTAGGGTATGATAAATTCTCACACATTTAGGTACCCTTTCAAAACACAAGATATGAGATTTCACTCATGAACTTCCGAGTCATGGGCAAAACCAGACGAGACCAACACCTTTGTCTGCGGACACACCGTCACAGCTTGGGTGAAAAACAAACGATTATTTCGAAAAGAAGGTGGTGGGGAGGTTGGTCAACATAAGAAGTTTAAGACCTCCTTCTCACTCTAGACCCCGGTCAAGGTCGAAAAATAAAGTATTGTACAAAAGCTGTTTTACCTTTTAGAGCATGGGCAACAACCGCCATTTTTTTTTATCCTTACACTGTTTTACGTTCAATGTAAAAGAGCGGGAACGTGCTTTTTTCCCCCCCTTTTACCGATCGTAAAGCTTACAAAGTCAGTCAGGGTCTATTTGGTCATCCCTCGCACCCAACTTTTACTTTTGGTTATTGCTATGGTTATATAGTCCCCGCAATGTAGCACCCGTGCAAACAACATTTCACCTTGAAACCTAGGTCATAGGTTGATGAACCACAGGCACGGGAATCAAGGTTATCAAGAAGAACGTGGTGGAGTGGTTGAAACGTAGGCCAAGACACAATATTATATACACACTAGAGTCGCGGTTATTTAGCCTAAAATGCGGCATTCCGGCCAGATAATGGAAAGCCGGAACATACGGAATCCAAGTGTAAATAATTTTCAGTATTGGTTTGACTCAAGTAGCCACGCTTCGCGCACACCTCCTTGACACAGCTTCTGTTTCCAGCCAAATCAAAACATGCTGCTATCTATACTGAACTTGACACAGCTTCTGTTTCCAGCCATATCAAAACAGTGTTGCTATCTACACTCTCTTGACACAGCTTCTGTTTCCAGCCAAATCAAAACAGTGCTGCTATCTACACTGACCTTGACACAGCTTCTGTTTCCTGCCAAATCAAAACAGTGCTGATATCTACACTGACCTTGACACAGCTTCTGTTTCCAGCCATATCAAAACAATGCTGCTATCTACACTGACCTTGACAGAGATTCTGTTTCCAGCCATATCAAAACAGTGTGCTATCTACACTGACCTTGACACAACTTCTGTTTCCAGCCATATCAAAACAGTGCTGTTATCTACACTGACCTTGACACAGCTTCTGTTTCCAGCCAAACCAAAACAGTGCTGCTATCTGCACTGACCAATAGTACTGAATTACACGCCTACCACGAGCTTAGCAGTTATGCCTTGCTGTCTCCAATGTAACAGCTGTGAGGACTTTGTGATCGATTTTTTATTAATTACTAATGGATAAGTGCCGGTTTGTTTGTTTTAAAACGTACTTGTTAACACAGAGAGCCAAGCCGGATAATACGGAGATCCGAATAATCGTGTCTTAGTGTATGTGTATGTATACACTTGAAAATAACCAAAATACATTCAATATTCTTCTATTGATATGCATTAGAAGTTAGAAACTCGAGAATCAGATATTACTTATAAATTAAAATTATTCTAATGATTACTCCTTTAAAAAAAATCTTACTATTGATCTGGTTTTTTTTTTTTTTTCAATTTGGTGATTAATTGGTGAACTCTCAACTGTATTTTATTTGTTCATTTTAACTTACATTTTACTTTTATTAATGTATTGGTGAGCACTACCGTTAATCTATCATCAATTTAATCAATTCCAGCTAAGAAACAGGACGAAGATTCTGAATTTTAATAGTTTAGTTTTAGTATTATGAAATAGCATATTGATTATATATATTATATTAATAGTAGTAGTATATATTAAATACTGACATTCTTCTTTAGTTTGGTGTTTTATATTCTAAGTTGTATCTAACATGTATAATTTAAGACTATGTGATTGGTTTAAATACTGACTATTGGTTTGGGGAAAATTTTAAAGTCATTCTTTCAGGATCAAAATAATAGCTTAGCGAAAAGACCGAACACTAGTCGTTTTCAAACCCAATTCACTCAGAATCTCTCAAAAACTATCGACCAAAGGCTAAGTTAAAATAACTGAAATAGTTTTAGTCCAAGATCAAAACTTTGTTTTTACAGTGTAGCTCCACTTTTTTTTTTTTTCCTTCTGACGTTATTTAGTCCACTCCAATAGTGACGGCTCGCTTCTTCTATTGCCAACAAAAGGTACTGTGTAAAAAGGATGTCCTGTGAAAATTTCGCATGTTTTATGGAGGTCATAAAATGGCCACCACCACCATAACTTGCTTCCCTCCCCCCCAACCTTACCCCCTTTACCTTCCTACTCTACACACCTTTCAAACTTACCCTTATTTTTACCCTGACCGGTTACGACAATCGTCAACGAAAGATGCACCATCCTGTATAAAACTTGAAAGAAAGGCGGTGTTTTTATACTCGCGACCATCCGCATATTGCACTACTAAAAAGGTAATGGTTTTACTTTTTTTTTTCTTATGCTCTTAACTTTTATGTTAAAAGTGTTTATATTTTAAATGTGTATCTTATAAGCTCCAAATATTTATAACTTTCCACAAACTTATAAAAAAAAGGAAGTAGGTATAATAGCGATAACTAAATGTCCAGGCAAACTCATTTTGTTAAGGGAAGTCATAAATATAGACAAATTTCTGAAGGTATAGAGACTTTTACTATACAATAGAAATCGTAATTTTAAAACTTGACAAAAAAAAATTATTTAGCAGATGTTTATTTAAAATTCAAAATAGGAACCGTCGCAGATGAGAATATAGTTTTATTTGTTTGGAA
This sequence comes from Timema cristinae, assembly GCA_039000515.1. Taxonomy (NCBI): domain Eukaryota; kingdom Metazoa; phylum Arthropoda; class Insecta; order Phasmatodea; family Timematidae; genus Timema; species Timema cristinae. The sequence continues at coordinate 36,684,420 of JBCFYV010003508.1, read as the reverse complement.
CTACATATTTCTTCAAGAGATTTCATAGTTTTAAATAAGGGGGGGGGGGGGATCTCTTTTGTTAAAACTTTTTCAACAAAGAAATTATTCAAGTCTTAATGTAAGTTGACTGTTTAATTAAATTGAATGTAAAACGCAATTAATTTTCTATTATTCGAATAATCGAATTACTATTCTTTTCTAAAGCGAATACGTGTAGGTAGAACTAATTAAGGCGGGAGTTTAGGGAACGCGAGTATTTTTAAAAGTTTTTTTTCATAGCAAAACATCTTTAGGTAAAAATAAATCCAAAAATTATGTAGTAGAAACATAGGGTTTAATTTTCATCGCATGATGGTATCAATAGTCGTTGAATATCTGTCACGAGTCTAGCAACATTAGGGCCTAGATGAGCATTTTTTTTTTAATGAATAGAGGAAGTTGTCATTAAATTCTAGGACACCTCGACAAATATTCAACAACTGTTGACATCACCACGCGAAGAAAACTAAACTCCATGTTTCTACTAGAGCATTATTTGATTTATTCAGGCAAAAAAAAAAAAATTGTGCTATAAAATCTGAAAAACACTTGCCTTTTCTCGCTTTCCCTACAACCACTTCTTAACCATCTGATTAAAAAGAGCTTGAGCTTCCGACGGTCAAATCAATTACAAGTTACCCACTTCACTGACCACGTGGTCTAACGCGCTAAGCTTGCAGTAGACTATAGACTGCCTAAGACGGGGAGATCGGGGTTCAATCCCGATCGGATGCACTAAAGGTGTTTTTTTCTTAAAAGTTTATACACTCTCCCCTTGAAAATGCGGGTGCACTTCCTCCGAATTTAACCTTCCTGATCCCTAACATATTAACGCAATTAATACATAGGCGTATAACCCGAACGGGTGGTAAAGACAAGGTGTTTTTAAAAAAAATGTGCATTAGTTGGGTTAAAGCCATAGCTCGCTTACTTTGAGTTAATCCCTGCCAGCTTTATGTTAGAAATTATCTCAGACTTAGCGACACAAACGAAACATTGGTCGCTTCCAAAATAGCCTTACGCTGAATGTTTACAAAGGAAGCGTCGTTGGACTAGTAAAGTCTTCTTTTACGCAGTGTTTCTGAAAATGGGCCCAAAGAGGGTGTGAATAGGGGCCAGGGGTGGAGGGGAAGGGGGGCAAGATGTTATTTAGGCTACGTGCTTTGGAGGGTGTCGGTCTTGTTTCTTCTTCAATCCCAAAGGAACACACTCTATAAACCTGTGAAGGGAGAGCAGTAATTCCTTAAGACAATTTTTTTTTATCACCGTATATATACTTACTACCTGTTCAAGTTTTACTCACCCGCTTCAGTGGCCACGTGGTCTAACGCGCTACTCTCGTGTTGGACTGGACTGCAGTTGGGTGTACTTAAGGGTGGTTCCCCCCCCCCTAAATGATTTTACACTATCCTTCCGTCAAATGCGGGTACAATTCTTTTTCAAATATAAATTTCCTCATTCCTGAAACCATTAACGTAATTAGTACAAAACCGTGTAAGCCGAACGGGTATTAATAGGCTGTGATAAAACAAAATAGCTATACGCATATAAGATAATTACTCTACTGGGGTAAGGATGAGAAGGAACGTATTTTAGAGGTAATATACTCGCATTTGCTTGGTAGGAGAGTGGGAAACAATATAGGAAAATACACCCTCAGTAAACCTGTCTGGTATTATAACCCCAATTTAACTGTTAACTGCAGGCAAGTCTACCATGATAGTGACGCCTTAGACCACTGGGACACTGAATCGTGTGACGTATCCCTTACGTCCCAAAAATATATTCATTTTTATCGCCGCGTCTTTTAGCCTCCCAGTTAGGACTATACGCATACTTTAATTGAGCTAGTGGAATAAAAATGAGGAAGATAGAATTCTAGAGAAATTGTACCGGCATTGTCTTAGAGGTAGAGTGTGGAAACAATTGGGGCGGAGGGGGGCATCCTCGTTATATCCGACCTGGGATTAGAACCCCGATCTTCTAGTGTCTAATAATCAAGACTAAAACGAGTGTTACGCTTTAGACGAGGTAATCCCCGATGGGGATAAATAATAATTGATGATCGTAATATTTTACTTGTGGCCTGCTTTATTAATTAGGATTGTTTTTTTTTTACAGGCATGAAACCCGCCTCGGTGGCGTAGTTAGCCAACGCGCTAATCGTTTTGAGCTCAACTGCCGAGGACGGGGAGATAGAGGTTCGAATCTCGGTCGGGTGAACTGGGGGTGGTTTTTCCTAAACGGATTTTCAATCTCCCTCCACGCAAATGCGGGTTCACTTCCTCTAAATTCAACCTTCCCAATTCATAATCGATTAGCGTAATTAGTACTTAAACGTATAACCCGAACGGGTAGTAAGACGCGGTGCTAAATAAAATAATAAATAAATAATACAGGTGCGAAAATGAATCTAGTATCGCATAGCCCTCATCGGTTGTCGCATGGTCAAGGGAAAAGGTCGGTAACTTTTTTTTTAGTGCTCCGATTGACTCATAAACTTATCAAAGGTTCCGCAATTATTCATAGTTTCTCTAATATACCTTTTTATGTCAGTGCATCTTCTATTTATTCTTTAAAATCAATCTTTCCTAAAATTTTTACTCCCTTACTTTCTATAGCTATGATAAAATATATATTTTCATATTAACTGTTCAATTTTGTTTTATATAGAATTACAGATTATAACGGATCAAAGTTATTTAGGCCACACTCAAATAGTCTTTGGAAATACTTGATTTATTTGAGAGCTTATTAGACTCAAAGAACGATTTTTTTATAATGTAGTTTTTTTTTAGGTGATCGGCTGATGATCACCGCAAGATCGACCGGTTGCTGACCCCTGGTTTAAGGTGTCCAGGCTAGAATCCCGGCTCGATGTAAGCGCAAATAGCGCAAATCCGTACATGTCAATTACTAGAGACGACACGCTTGAATACCTTAATTTCTTAAATCCTAGGGGATTTGAAATGTCAGAGATTTGTAAAATCTCTTTATTAGGAAGATATTTTACAAATCTACTTTACATTTTAAATTTTTAAAAAGACGCAAGATTTTTTTTTTATCGTTGTATCCATGTGCACATCTTACTTCTCATCCGGGCTGTCCACATATTTACATTAATGGAAGAGGGGTGGGGGAGGAAGGTAGAATTTAGATTAAATGTACCTGCATTCGCAATATTTAATACACCCGGCTGGGATTTAAATCCCGAGCACCCTTTTACTGTTAATCAAAGAAGACGAGACTGACGCCGCCTCTAGCTTGGGGGGGATTTTTTTTTTTTACCACTATAGGAAATTTACAATAATCCAAACATACTGGTACAAAATTTCACAATTACGTTTAAATTGGTGGGTTAGGTCTGTTAGAAAGACAGAAGACAACTATGACTGTACACAGTGGCTGGGTATTTTTGGAATAAGTATATAAGGGGGGGGGGAGTTGGACCCCTCCCCCCGAGGTTAAACTTGAATAAACAGGTGCAAGGAGGTTGAATTCTTCTTCCTCGAGTGTGTGTGTGTGTGTGTGTGTGTGTGTCTGCGGGGGAGTTGAGGTTGAGCTTTGGAGGGTGGGGTGAGGGGGTAAGGATGGAGACTGAAAGGGAAGGGGGGGGGCAGATGTGCCCCACCGACGGACGATTATTCACGTGGCGAGACAATCGTCGAGCAGCTGACTGAGAGTGACGTCACTAGTAAAGTACTGGCGTGCTGTGAAACTTAACGTTAAGGAGGGCCTTCTGTTTGAATACCAGAATTTGAGTCTTGTTATATTCTCAACGACCAAATATTTTAGGTGCACTTTCTAAGCACACTAGTTATATCAGAGTATGATTAACAAACCCGCTTAATCTTTAGGAGCGTGCCCAATATTACACAACTAACCCCAGCGTCTATATATTAAATCAATCACAGCACTAGAACAGAAAATATAATATGCTTTTATTAAATATTAAATGTTTTAAGAATAAAATAGGATGTATGACTGTTTATAATGGATGTTGTTGAAGCGAAGAGAGTATGCAAGGATAGGGAAGTGTAGTGAGGATGGATTAAATAATGAAATGTTTTTTTGAGATATATGCACAGTTTCTTGACTACCCCTTGAATTAATATAGCAGTCCCATGGTTAATTGTAACGACGATTTCATCAGATGTCAAAATATTGTTTGCTGGTGACTTAATAATTACTCATTACCTTTAAGCATTATTAACTTAACCAGTGACCACGTAGTAGACGGCGTCAGGCTCACAAATTAATGAATTGCTGGCGAAATAAGGTATAAGTTTGAATCTCCTTAGGGTGTTTCCATATGTTTTTTGTATCAGTGCTTTTCCTACCCCTACTTCACACGAATGCGTGTGCATTTACTACCCTTTCAACCTCTACCTCTTAGATAAAGTCAGGGTATGAACGTATTAATAACAATTCTGTTTAGAATAAATCTCCCCACGCCACATCAATAGTGACCAGGCCTGCGTTTATGCACACGCGTATTATACGTCAGACTCATATGATCTGGTTTACACTGATAGGGAGGTCAGGGTTTGTATCCTTGTCGGGTGTGCTTAGGGTGTTTTTTTTTTACTAAATGGTTTACCACTATATCCCCGCGCAAGTACGGATATCTTTTGTAGACGAATCCTTAGCCCGCATAACAGACTCAGTCTCGGCCAACTAAGTGGTTTCACATCCTCCCTCCAGGCAATGCCCGTGAATTAAACGTTTTTTCTCATAAACCAATCTAACAGGAAAAGGGTGAGGAGAAAGTTAAAGAAATGCGATGGTATTCGTCTACAGGGACCAAGTTCTTATAGTTTGGTCATGGCTCGAGTCCCAGCTAGGTGACCTTAGAATTGTATTACTTAAATGTTTTCCAGCTCTCTTTCCACGTAAATGCAGGTGCGTTTCCCCTCACTGATACCCTTCCATATCACTAACATTTCAGCGAAATTAAGGTGGGTATGTAGTGAACGTGAATAGGGGAAGTGTTTTTTTTAAGTTTTTATAGAAAATATTTTTTGGACAAACTTAACAAAATATTGCTCCAGTACTAAAAAAAAAAGTTTAATTTTCTTCATATTGTGATAACAGGTTGTTGAATATCTGTCATGCGCATAGCGGCATTATATGACAAACATTTTAAATTAACAGAAAAAGGTTTTATTAAATTTCTAGAACACCCTTGACAGATATTCAACAACTGTTTATATCACAATGTGAAGAAAATTTAACTCTTTGTTTGTACTGGTGAAGTAGTTTATTTATTTTGGACAAAAAAAATATTTAGTTTTAAAAACTGCAAAACCACTATCCTTAACTTATCTCCACCTTAAACATGCAGACAACCCGAACGAGTAATAAAACTAGATGATAAAATAATTATAGCCGGTGACCAAATGCGAATAGCGAGACCAACGACTCAAACCATTCGATCATCGCGAAGCGTCCAAACGGACTGTAACAATAGACTCGACGTACTCTGGTACCATATCAATTCTTATTTTCCGTCAAGTGTTTGAAATAGGCTCGACTAATCGTAGTCACGTCTTCCTACTGTCTATCAATCAGCGGTGAGACTATCGTAATTTCTTTTAGCGGGTTTACTACAGTCGCATTTTCATATGAAAGGGCCTTTAGAAAATACATACATATTTTTCTCTGGCTAAAATTAATAAAATAGTAAAATTTAACCAGTGTTCTTATATAGATAATCTATTGATAATATCCATCAAAACTGGCAATTCTTGTGATATTACTTATGCATACGTAAAAGTAGATCAAGTAGATACATTTTACAAATGTCAGATAAGTTCCTTTCTAAGAAAATTGCACTGAACCAGGCGGTATCAAGACGCAAAAAACGAAATTAACAGCGCCATTCTTTAAGATTTTCCGCGAACAAAAGTAGATATGCCTGTCGAGATGTATTATACGTTCATCGCGGAAATTGACAAATTAATTATACGGATTGTCGGGGACCTGGCGGTCTAGGGGGTAAGGTGTCAGACTTCTATGCTGGCGGCCGGGGTTCAATCCTCGGTCCCGGCACAGATTTATCTGATTACCAAATCCTTCCTTCACCTCTGACAAGACATCTTGTGAATGTGGGGAATGCCAGGCCTCCACCGTGGTTCGGATTCCACGTTAAACTGTAAGTCCTTCATTTCATCTCATAATCACCCTAACATTACACATTAGCGTAAGAGCGTATAACCCGAATGGGTAGTAAGACGCGGTGCTAATAATAATAATAATAATAATAATAATAATAATTATACGGATTGGTTATTTAATACAAGAACTAGCACACTTTCGAATGTAAAAAAATATACAGAAAGTATTGTGGGGTAGCATGAAACAAAACTATACATCTTTATAGATTATGGTCGGCTTCCTCATAAGTTGTAGAAACGGAATGAGTCTAGTACCGTAACGGTAAATATATTCAGGCTTAAGAGATTTATTCACGCTTTGATATTAAGAAACTCTTCATAATATAAGCGTATTTTTCAATCACTTAAGTTGATTAAATACCAGTTTAAAGTGGAGGTATAATTTATTATAATAAACAACACAAATACAATATTATAAGGTACTAGCTATAAAATGATGTTGAAATAATTCATCCCAATCTTTGATATAATAAAATATTACTGGGGCGGACATGTAATTACTGAGCGGTATTTTTGGTATATTCTTTAATTTGAGCTTTTTTTTAATAGCACCGCGTCTTACTACCCGTTCGGGTTATACGCTTATGTAATAATTACACTAATGGTTTTAGGGATCATGAAGGTTATATTTAGAGGAGTGTACCCGCATTTGCTTGTAGAGAGTGGGAAAAAAAATTAAAATCTAAAATCTCAGTACACTCGACCTAGATTCAAACCTCGATCTCCCCACGATCACCAGTCTAGTCTACTGCGAGAGTAGCGCGTCAGACAATGTGGACACCAAAGTGGTTTATTATCAGTTGTTCCTTCTGAAAAAGGCGTTGATTATACATACATAATAAATAGTAAATTATCGTTAAACACCTACAACGGCGATCGAACCCGTCACCCTTCTACTTCAAATCGACCTCTTTAATCCAATTGAGCGAAAAAAAGGAATAAATTATTTTTACAATATTTTTTACAGTAGTATTAAAGTGTAAAATAAATTATTACCATGAATACTAGAACTCCGATTTGAGTGGTTCACTTTTAATTAAAAAACACTAAATCTGACAGCAGTGACCATAACAAAGAATGAACAGTAGCCTACGAGTTAAAAAAAAAATTCAAAACCTTCGAGTTTCTTTTACATTTCCGTATTATTATTTTTTAATTCCAGTACTGCAGTTTAAAAGTAGTTTGAATTAGAACAATCTAAGAATGTTTAGAATTACTTTTTATTAAGTTACTGGTGGAACCAAAGTCTCTTCTAGAAATGCTGACTCGGGGAAAAGGTCAAATCCTAAACTTTAGTCTAAGGAGATTGGTAATCTTAGAAAATTAACGAGATATTCTGTTGTTAAATTATTTTTTTCAATAAATTAGTATTCATTTGTAATTGTATTAGTTAAATTGGAGATCTAGTGGAAGTAAGAAAAGGTCAAAATTTTTGTATAAAAACATTTGTTGGTCAAAATTAATTAAATATCGCTTCAGTACGCCTACATTGTGCAATTTTCTTCACATGGTGACTTGAACAGTTCTTTAATATATTTTAAGGGTGTGCTGGAATTTAATTACAGCATTTTATATTCGCTTCAGAGTTTAAAATCTATTGCCGCTATGATCACGATAGATATTCAACAAATGTTGATATCACCATGTTAAGAAAATTAAACTCTAGGTTTGTACTGGAGAAATATTATTTTGGCCAAAATAATATTTCACTATAAAAACTGTAAAAACATTTATATTTCTATCGCGTTCCCTACGTTCCTTAATCACAGGAACATTTGTTATGCAATATTCTGCATTATTTTATATGTTAGTTTAGTTAGAATATAATCAACCACATCTTAATACTTAATTTCAAACAAACAAAAAAAAGTTATATTTAATGTTACCTTTAACAGTTTATAGCACGCTATAATAAAACAAGTGTTTTTGTTATAATTGAGTGAAATCTTTTTCGCTTTTTGGTTTATCCAAAATACTGCATTAAAATATAGGCCTAGACACAAAAATCTAATCTAAACAGTGGAAAAAGTTCAAAAAAAAAATTTCAAATATTTTATCTTTTATCAAATGTTTTTCTTAAATCAACAACATTTTTCTATTAACTTAATAGTGACCCGAATCTAATTGGAAATGTAGATATTAATTCTCATTCTTATTTTATAAGTTGAATAACTTTTTCCTTATTTCCTCTTTCTTTTAAGGCAGACTGGGTCCAGAATATAACTATGGTAAACCTCACTTGTAAGTAGCATAGATAGTGGAATTGCAATCTCGGAGAATTGGCTGTAAGATAGTTTATAAACTTTTGTTTAGTTCCGTAGTTTTAAAATGTACAGCTTTTAAAAAGAAATGTTTACACAGTTTTTGTATACCTTTAATCAACAATGAAGGCTTTCTAATTGAAATAAATTAGAACAAAGTTTTGTATTTTTTTTTTACTCTCCACTGGATGTGAATTCGTATGATTACATATTTTATGTGTTTATTTCATGCGTGGGCACTAGAGTATTTGTGTGTGTGAATAGGATTTTTTTTAGATTAATCAAATCCTAAAATACTTAAATGAACTCATGACTTCCGGTCTACAGGCTGGAACATACCCAGTAGTTTTTAGCACCCCATCTTACTATCCTCTCAGGCTATACGCTTATTTATTAATCACGCTAGTGGACTAGGGATAAAAATGTTGGATTTTAGAATAATTGTACCCACATTTGCGTGGAGAGAGTGGAAAAACACTACCCTCAGTGTATACCCGATCAGAATTGAACTACGATCTCTTCATCAGCAGTTTAGTCTATTGCATGAGTAAAACACCTCCGGCCATGCGACCACCGAAATAGGATCATTTCGAAAAGTTTTACTATATTTTTAGGTGGGAAGAAAATTATTATATGATGCGCTATATATTTTGTATATTTGTTGATTTTTTATCCCTAGATGTTATAAAAAAACAAAGCTTTTCCGTTAAGGATATTACAGTTTATTTGGGGTTTAAGGAATAACATTTTAGATGGTACAAAGTAATATATTATATAAATATCAAATCAAGCTTTTATTTTATTTATTTATTGTAAAATGCAGTCTCATTTTAGTTTATTAAGGTGTACTCTTATAATAAATTGCTAATAAGTATTGGACTTTTTTTTTTTTAAACTGGGTATCCTAAAAATACTAATGTTTTTTTATTAACTGCTAAGTTGTTTCATATTGACGAACAAACTATGATAGTCATGTGTAGGCTACCAAGTTATCAGTCTGTTCTATTCTAGTTTCCTCATAACGAGAAGACCGGGGTTCGAGTTCCAACCAAGTGTTCTGAGTTTTTTTTTCCCCTGTTTCCTTCTTCACACAAATTGGGGAACACTTCCTCTAAATTTTGGGTAAATTTTACCATTATTAAGACGTGTGACACGAAAAAAATACGTATTATCAAATTTGACCATACTAGTAGTGAACCTAGCTTATAACCAGATACCAGGAGTCATTTTGATGTTCTCCATTCCTTCTAAAACATTTTTTGTGACATTATTTTAATAAACCTACTCTCCCCTTTGCTCTTAAATTAAGGCATCATTTATCTTCTCACAAAATAAGTAGTCTAGTTCTTAATTAGAACATTAATTGCTTATTCAGCTTAGTCAAAATATAACTAATTGTCTCAGGGGCGCAGTTAGCTAACGCGCTAGTTTCATGTTGAGCTAGACTACCGAAGATGGAGAGCTCCGAGGTTCGAATCACGCTCAGTAAACTGGTGGGGGGAGGGGTGTTACCTAATTGGTTTTCCACTTTCCCTCCACGCAAATGCGGGTACACTTCCTCTATATTCAACCTTACCAATTCCTAGCTCATTAGCGTAATTAGTACTTAAGCGTACAAACCGGACAGGTAGTGAGACGCGGTGTTTGAAAAAAATCATTGATATTTTTTGAATCATTAATGGTTAAATGGAGCAAAGTTTTTTTCGATGTGTCCACCTACATTTTTTTTTCCAACACAGAGTAGTATTCCTATATTCCCATAAAGTAAACTTACTTCACTTACTTTCACCTCATTACAATACTTTCATCCACAGAGGAAAACTTCACAACAAAATGTTACATGCAAATTGTTTCTCTTAAAAAAAAAAAAAAGGAAACTCAACAAAACATTCCAATCAAAAAACGGAAACGTGAAACAGGACGAACATCCTTGCGCCTCTTTTTTTAGTTACGAGATGAGGATTGAAGGGAGGTGTAACTAATGTTAGCTTTCTAATTTAAACACTGCTTACAAACTAGCACTAAACATCTTGTTCAATCTTCAGGGACTTAATATCCGTGCTTGATTCGGACCGAGGTGGTCAGGGTATGTATCTCCCGTTTGGTGCATGGGTTTTCCCATCCTCTTTCCAATCGAATTACACTTCCTACTAATCCGGTTTACTTTTAGTTAAAATCTTTTATAAGCATCTAGCAAGAATTTGCAGTCCGATTTAAATATAAAGGCGATTAAATATAAAGGATATATTTGTCAGTTTTAAAAGTTAATAAAATAATTTTCACATATTCATACGTCAAGTCATTTGATCTGAGTATGTCAATTTATATAGATTTTTATTTATTAAATCATATTGGCTAATTATTTACTTGGGTTATTTAACGTGCCCTTTCTGAACTGGCTGATTATATCAGCACATGATAATTTCTATGAGTGAGCGTGAAGGGCCTACAAATTTTGCTGGGAAAGATATTTTTAACATGCCTTCCAGGTTTTTTTTCGCATGCCAAAAATTGGCACGTGACCGACATCTTTACTTTCCCTCCGAAGAAAGTTGCGCTATGGATTTTTATCAATTAAGAAAAATCCTTCGACTCCAGCTGGTTTAGAACCCACGACCATCGGATCCTGACGCGAGCACGCAAGACCACTGAGGTAGACCAAAATTCGTGTTTATAATGAGGTAAAATGTCATGGGGGAAAAAAAAATTCTGAGTTCCCTAAAAGTTAATTTCTATTAAATTAAAATTGAATATCTATATTTAATTGACACAAGTAATTAGTCCAAATTATTATTACAAATTGATCTAAAATCGCATTAGATTTATTAGATTTAGGTTTGAGAGCACTGAGTAATTTTAAATAAGTGTTTTCTCATGCAAATGTGGGAACATTCTCTCTAGGATTATACACTCCTCATTTGTACCCTATTAGTGTAAATAGACGGATAGCTGGGATGTGTGCTAATACACGTTGTAAACCTACAAAATTCAATGATATAATGTTCTAGAATAAAGTAAGTTGGGTACTAACATAAAATATTGATTCAGAACGTTAACGGTAAATATTTAAAGTTATAGGCTCTAAAAAGCAACATTTTCACCAAAAGTGTTGCTAGAAGGATTGAAATCATGACCAATGATGAAAGATCACGCCACATGATTTAATAAACTAATTATTTATTGAGTAGGTCACTTATTGATTTTTTTTTATATAAATTTTATTTATCTGCAATACTTAAGGTGAGGATGTAGAAAACAATAGTTTTTCCCCCCTCCGTTTTTATAGCAAAACCTTTCGACAAAATAAATGAAATATTTCGACATAAAAACAAAGAGTTTAATTTTCTTCACACGGTGGTACCAATAGTTCTTGATTATCTGTCTAGTCTGGTTTCCTAAAATAAAAAGACAACTTTTTCTCTTGATTAAAAAAAAAGTCTCTTCTAATGCCGCCATGTTCATGACAGATATTCAACAACTCTTGATATCAACATGTGAAGAAAATGAACTCTCTCTTTGTACTGAAGCAATATTTTATATATTTTGGACAAAAAAAATTAAGTTTCGATATAAAAACTGATAAAACACTTGCCATAACTAGCTTTTCTCCTATATATCCCCGTCTTCTCTATAAAGTAAGGTGCTACAGTAGCACCGTGGTTTCTTTGGTGCTAACTGACAGCTCACAGCTGACTGCTGACAGTCAACATTTAGGTATATACCTAAATTTTGACTGTTAGAAGTGACAGCTGCTAAACACATGTTTTTTGCAGATCATAAGGCTCAGCGAAGGGATACATAATTTGGTCTGGTAACTTTTTCAAAGCCGTCAGAAGTCAGCTGTGAGCTGTCAGTCAGCACCAAAGAAGTCATGGGGCTACTGTAGCTACATTAGTTCCCAAATATTGCTCGTGCGTTTCATTCCATCTTTAATTTAAAGATACTTCAAGAACTTTACCCGAAAGAGTAAAACTCAAGGGTTTAATACATTCACACGAAGACTTTTAAACTGACGCTTTTTCACATAGAGAGAAAGAGAAGAGAGAGAGAGAGAGAGCGAGAGAAAAGGTGCGGGGAAAAAAAAAATCTCGAGTGTGGCCGATATTTTCCGCCACCTGTTCCTCTTGTATCGCGCGTGCGCGAGGGATGATTGGACAGCGAGTGAGAGTGTAAAAGCCCATATCATCTCCCGAGTCTGTAGTATAGCTGTCACCCGGTGAAATACACGTCTGGATACACCCCCCCCCCTCCCCCCACACCACTCCTATCACAACCCTAAACACCCAAACCCTAATAATAAACACAACACATGGCTTCAGCCTCGCCCTTTTTTTTTGCTTCCTGTACTATCACTCTTATGATTTCATAAATTCATAATAAACCTCATTAGGAAATGGAGTTCACCACATAAGTTCGATATATTGGCAGGAGAAGATAGGAATCCGGTAAAGGGATTTTTTTTTTTGGAGGGGAGGGAGGAAAGGTGAATGTTGGACCAAACTGATCCGTGAGACGACCCTCAACCATTTGTTAGAGTTATGACCGTTCCTTTCAAGATACGGGAAACATATAAACACGTAACATATACGAGCCATTCGGGGATTTCTCTTCTGTGCCTATAGATCGCTAACTTTGAAGGGAGACTAGTTTCTAACCACGGAGAAAAATAGACGACGAAACTCGCCAAGGCCTTTTTTTTTTTTTTCATTCTCAATTGTTTCTGCATTTCATTCCAGGATGTAATCATTTAATTACCCTAATGTGGTAAGGATAAGGCAGGTAGAATTTAGAGGAAATGTATCCGCACTTTCCTGAAGAAGAATGAAGAACTTTTTTTTTATAAACACCTTAAGAAACCCTTTCAAGATTCTAACCACCTACACCTCTATCGTCAACAAACCAGACTGGAGGAACTTTACGTTTAGTCTCATTACAGACATCACCTAGGGTAAGATAAAATAAAGTGGTAGTGTCTTGAATTAATCCTATATATTATTAAAAGCATTATTCTTAGGACACACTTTTAAACAAAAGGTTATTTTAATATATTAATCTAAGTGTCTGGGATGAGGAGAGTATAAAGATAAAACGCAGTCACATTGCTTGGAAAAGGAATTAAAAAAACTTACAGTTATAAACCCCGTGTTGAAAAACATCTTAAGTCTACCCGAATGACGAAAATAGACCTCCCAATTACCGGCAATCCAATGTGTTACGAGTCTGATGCCTTAAACTGCGCTACCATCGGTGCACTTTTGTGTTAGGTTAGAATGCTTAAATCAATATTAATAACCAGAAAGTAGGTGACCTGATGGTCTAGGGATAAGGTGTCAGAGTTCTGTGTTGGAGGCCCAGGATTCAATCCTCTGTCCCGGCACAGATTTATCTGATTACCAAACCCTTCCTTCACCTCCGACAAGACGTGTATTAATCACAACTTGTGAATGTGGGGAATGCCAGGCCTCCACCGTGGCTCGGATTCCACGTTAAACTGTAGCTCCTCTATTTCATCTCACAATCACCCTACCATTACACATTAGCATAAGTGTGTATAACCCGAACGGGTAGTAAGACGCGGTGATGATGATAGTAATAATAATAATAATCAAAAGTTACAAGAGAAAATGTTAACTAATTTCCTTAAAGTAATAGTACTTGTTTCTAAGACACGACCTGCATCGGTGGACACGTGAGCTAAGGCGTTAATCCAGCCTTATATGATTTTCCGGAGATGATAAGGTCAGAATGTTCCAATAGCAGTCGGATTTACTGGCTCTTATTAAAACGGTTTTTCACTCTCCCTCCAAGAAATATATATATAAGTTTCCATTCAATTTATACTTTTACTAATCCCGTGATTAAATTCGGATAGCATGAACGGGTAGTAAGACGTGGTGTAAACAATAATCTGTATTCGCTCTAAGTTATGCTTATTCTGGCAGTTTCACTCTAGCTATTCAAACAAACAAATAACATAAACGAAACAAATTAAATTCTGTTCGTAAGTTGAGTATTCACCATCCTGACTATATTTATATGTATACACACTCATACTTAATGCATCTAGCTATCAGCGAAACATCTTCTCTCTTCACTCGCTGGAGCTACGCAGGTTGTAAAATGTCCTAAATTTAATTAGACGCTATGCAACATAGTTCGAGTCCGGTTTGACGATTAGTTAGCTTGATAGGAAAGGTTAAAGGGGGAGGAAGAGGAGAGAAACATGTCGGTAAAGGGGGGGGGGTAGGGGGAGATCGACATTACAGGCTAGGAATGTTGGATGGAACAAGACCGATTAGTAAAAGTTGCACTAACCTACTTGTGCGTCTAATACAATGTTGGTTTCTGTTCTTGTCGTGGAAACTTGAAGGTGAGATAGAAAGAAAAGCGAGAAAAGGCCGGGTTTTTTTTTTGCAGTTTTTATGGCAATTTTTTTTTCTGCCCTAAATAAATAAAATATTGCTTCAGTACAAATATATAATTGATTTTCTTCACATGATGATATCAACAATTCTTGAATATCTGTCATGAGCATAGCGATATTAGATGAGAAAATTTTTGAATGAAGAGAAAAAGTTGTCATGAAATTACATAATACCTTCGGCAGATATTTCCCAACTGTTGATATCAATATGTTTTTATTCCTCGCTGCGGCTTCGGGGTTAAATGGTTGACGACGGTGACGTTGTGTTCAGACACGTGTGGGTAGAGGTAGGAAAAGATAATCGAGATTGTTCTGGCAATGGCAGTCGCGGTGGGAGGATAGGATAGAGTCCCGGCAATGGCAGTCGCGGTGATAGGTAGGATCGAGTCCCAGCAATGGCGGTCGCGGTGAGAGGTAGGATAGAGTCCCGCATGTGGCGCGTAAGTAGGATAGGTCCGGCATGGTGTCGCGGTGAGAGGTAGGATAGAGTTCCAGCAATGGCAGTTGCTGGTGGGAGGTAGGATAGAGTCCTGGCAACGTGAGTTGCGGTGGGAGGTAAAGGATGACGGCAGAGGGAGAGGGAGTTCAGACAAAATTGATCTTTACAAACACAATTTATTAAGCTCTTTCAAACGGCGCACCCGGGTTGGGTAGCCACTCTCCGACTGGCCTCTGACCGAGGAATCACCGTGCTAAATACCCTCCGCTGCTGCCTGGCCTTGTCCAATGGGAGAAAAGAGAGCTTCCCATTGGTGCGGTAAAAACTGAGCAATAGTGGCCGCCAAGCGAGCCAATAGAAAGAGGAGCTCTCATGTGCGCAGAGTACAGTGGGGAACTGTCACGGACGGCTCAGAGAGCATTGACTGTGAGTGGTCCAGGCAGTAGAGGGGGTGGTTGGCACAACCTGTGCAAGTACGGAGGAAAGATACAAGGGCCGACTGAACAGTGAAGCACAACAGTGTGAAGAAAATTAAACTATGTTTCTACTGGAGAAATATTAAATTTATTTTACCCACAATAATGTTTTGACATAAAAATTTCAAAAAAAAAAACACAACAAAATTGCCCTTAATACGTGGTCCCTACACCCCAACCTTAAGGAAGTATATAAAATAATATTATTAATAATATTTTCGGGAGGTTTTTGAACCACAAGACACCGCGCCCTATCATTGTCCTTTAGTGGTGCTCTGGTAGCTTTTAAGAGAATGTGACTATAGAGTATCAAATACATTTAAGTAATGAAACTTTGTAGGGAGAAGGTGTAAGATATGATCCATATACCTGTCAGAGCTAGTGCAGTCATGAACCCAGTTCTCCGTACTATCAGCCACTAACAATAGTGAATCAATGAAATGTTGGAAAGGGTCACAAAAAGATATTGAAACAGTATGGCGTGTCTGGAAGCACCTAGAAAACATTCCCCACTTACACCCCTCCCCGTCAACCACACTCAAACGCATGAAGAATACACCATGCCATATCCATCTGAAGAATGAAACAACGTTTGTTTTCATAAAATAAAAATAAAACAGAGAAGGTTGTTTTTTTTGTTGGAGACCACACCCAAAGATGTGTCCATAATAGCGTTTTACTTTCTTCTAGATTAACTCGAAACGTTGCTGAACACTATTTTTGTATTTAATTCCAAAAAACTAGTAAACATTCATTTTCTAATTTGATAAAAGGTTTATAAGATAGGATATTTTTTTACAGCATCGTAAGTTGGTTTTTTTAACACCGCTTCTTACTACCCGTTCGGGTTATATTAGTACTAATTACGTTAATTGTTCTAAGGATGAGGAAGGTTATATTTAGAGTAAGTGTACCTGCATTAACGTGGAGGGAGAGTGATTTTTTTTATTTTTTTTAAATACACCAAACCGAGATTCTAACCTTGATCTCCCCGTCATCGGCAGTCTAGTCTACTGAGAGAGTAGCGTGTTAGACCGTGTGGCCACCGGAGTGAAAGGTTGTTTTCAAATGGTGATTATTCCTATTAATTAATTCTCGCGTTTGTAAACCTATGTAGAGTTATCTTTCTTAACGTATTCGAAATAATATAATTTCGAAATAACTTATTTCTTACTACTTTTTGATACGGAGTCCATAATTACAGATTAGTTGAATAAACGACTAAAGAGGGCAGTAGATTATAATATCACGTTTTTAATATATGCATACCTATTCTGTTAGATTTTTTCAGAATGGCGTAACAGGAAATAAGTCTCCTTTTGATCAATATTGGCATCGTGAATCAACTTGTTTAATTGGGGGGGGGGGGAAATGATGCGAGCGCTTTCAATACCTTTTTTCCAGATTTTATTTTGTGCACCGTGTCTTACTACTCATTTTATATTATTATTATTATTATTATTATTAGCACCGCGTCTTACTAACCGTTCGGGTTATACGCACTTACGCTAATGTGTAATGGTAGGGTGATTGTGAGATATGGAGGACCTACAGTTTAACGTGGAATCCGAACCACGGTGGAGGCCTGGCATTCCCCACATTCACAAGATGTCTTGTCAGAGGTGTAGGAAGGGTTTGGATATCAGATAAATCTGTGCCGGGACCGAGGATCGAACCCCGGCCGCCAGCACAGAAGTCTGACACCTTACCCCTAGACCACCAGGTCACCATCTCATTTTATAAAAAAAAAAAAAAAAATTACCAGCAATTACTTAAAGGGAGAGTAGAGAACCGTTTAAGAAAAACTACCCTTAGTACAATTAGCAGGGGCTTGAAACTCAATCTCCCCACTGTCGATAATTCAATCTATTCTGAAAGTAATTCCTTGCAACAGTCTATCACATTTAAAAATATAGGATATATATAAGTGTTTTTGTTTGTGGTGTATAATGTACTCTATGTGAACCGACTGATCATATTAGTACACGACTATATACTCGCTCATACTTTGAAGAGACACCAAAACCCATCCCCCGCCTTGTTAATTCATCCCTTTAAAAGATGAAACTGTCATTTCATCATTTCAACATTTTTCGACCATACTGGGAATTGAACCTGGGAACTTTAAATTTGTAGGCAGACACATTTATAACTGAGCTAAGGTGCCGGACTGTATTACTGTTAAAATATTGAGAAAATTAACTGCTTTTTATTTTTTTTAAATTGACCAATTTTTTTATAAACTTTAGAAGCTACCATTTTTGTAATAAATCTATTTTTAGCTATCTACCTCGGTCCCGGCACAGATTTATCTGACTACCAAACCCTTCCTTCACCTCTGACAAGACGTGTATTAATCACAACTTGTGAATGTGTGGAATGCCAGGTCTCCACCGTGGTTCGGATCCCACGTTAAACTGTAGGTCCTCCATTTCATCTCACAATCACCCTACCATTACACATTAGCGTAAGTGCGTATAACCCGAACGGGTAGTAAGACGCGGTGCTAATAATAATAATAATAATAATAATAATAATATTAATAATAATAATAATAATAATAATTCAGCTATCTAGGACAATTAATTGCCTGGCAACTTTTATATGTAAGAAAAAAAATAAAGTTTTTGTATATATGTACTATTATTATTATGTGTTCTGTCTTACGACATGTCAATTCCTTTTGTCAATGAAATTGGACCGCCATTGCACCCTGTCCTCTGCCTTCTTCTTCAGCTCCCAGGATTTTCTTATTTCCTTCATACCATCCAATATTTTAATCCTCCTCCTATTACCTCGTATATGTATGGATAAAATTAAAATTATAATGAATAATATATAAAGGGCCTACCATTGGGAAATATATTTAAAAATATTATTCAAACTAAATTCTCTCTCCGAATAGCTATATGTCTTTGTCTAGGTTTTGTGAAAATTCTGCTTATATTATTACTGTATACAATATCTATCAATGCTTGTAAATAGTATAGTTTTTTTCATCGTCATATCCATTATTTATTATCAGATATTCTTCGTAATTAACTCTATATGCAAAATAGTAAATACATTAATCAACTTCAAATTACGTAAAGATTTTAATAAACAAAAACTTTGACAAAGTACAAAGACCAGTTATAAAATAAAACCTGTTTCAACACATTAAACTTGAAATATTGTTTAGCCTTGGGTACTAAAACTTTCCAGATCGAATTTAATCAAAAATGTTTGTTTGGAGGTTTACATTTATTTGAATATATTCGTTTGGATTGATATATTTATAGGTTTGGTATCTTGATTTGTTTAAAATATAGATTTATTTTAGCATCTGGTCTTACTTTCCTTTCGGGTTATACGCTTACGCACTAATTACACTAATGTGTTGGGTTTTAGTAAGATTGAATTGAGAAGAAATGTACCTAATTATATTGGAGGTAGAGTATAAAACCCTTTAGGAAAAAACAATACTCAGTACACCTAACCGGGTTCGAACCCCAATCTCGCCGTCTTCCGGCAGTCTAGTCCAACATGAGATTAACGCCTTAGACCATGCAGCCATCGAAGCGTGTTTTGTTTAGAAAAATGTATCATTAATAATAATAATAATAATACATTCGACCACAAATATCTAAAACTTTTTTTTTTACAAAGACATTTAAAGAAATACATTTTAACATTTTGATTTAACCTTATCTTTCACGAACGTTTCAACAATAATATAAATTAACTGAAGACTATATCATGTGCACTTTGTGTTATTTTAATAGCTATATAAGAATAATTTAACCACTTTATAAACCAGTAGTTCTGTGAGCAGTTGACCTCGCTTCCTCCATTCAAAATAAACTAAGTACATCATAATGTCACGCTCTCTTAAGATATGTATTTGGATTCCAATTTGAAATACCTTCCAAATTTCTCCTTGGATTTTAAGTAGATTTTTCTCCTTGGTGATCAAGTCGGGAAGAAAGCAAATGACTACTATATTCAATAGTATATTTTATTCATTGAGAAACCATTGTTCACTTAGTTTGAAACATCAGTGTCAGAATAAAAACAAAAATAGCAAATATTCGACATAGGTTCAAAGAATATCACTGCCAAATTTATTCAAGATCATACTCGCTTGGTGTCGCTTGGTCTAATTGAATATTGGTCGGGTGTACTAAGGGTGTTAAAAAAAATTTTAGTTCTTAAACTAGTTTAAGTATTTCTAAATAATTTGATCCATACAAATTTTCTATTGCTTTTTTTTTCGGGACTGAATAAATCCAAACTAGGCTCCACAACTTTATTAATTTTTTTGACTTCTCTAATAGAGAAATATTGTGATCGTAAAAAAACAAATCGGATCTGGACCCTGAGTACAGAAGTCCGACACCTTGCCCTTAGACCAACAGGTGAGCCTTAGTATTAAAAGGGTAGTTTACTGAACAGAAAAAAAAGATCAAATCAATTTTATTCAATTCTTTATAATGATTGATTAAATGTTGTATATAGACACTGTCTAACATTACAAACAAAATGGCAACTCTCGATTTCCCATAAAGATGAATTAAAAGGCACTTTAAATAAGCGTAAATTATCAATTTTGATCGTATATCCGTAACTATTTGAGATACAAAATAAATTATCATTATAAAGTTGAAATCCTGTTAAAATTTAAAAAAATATTTTAACTTGAAATTTATTTTTATAAAACCAATCATTTATCAACTCTCGGCAAACATTTATATTTTTTTATGGAACACTTTTAGTAATGGAAGTTGATAGTCATGTTCTTTGGTGGACAAAGATACTCCTCTTTTCTCAATGTTCCTGTAACATTGCATATAATTTCATTTATGCACTTTGAGTGTTTCTGCAACAATGTATATTGTTTCGTTTCACAAATCTTAACTCGATGAGTAAATGTCTCTATTTTAATTTTTTTAATTTTTTCTGTAACTATTCAGCAATCGTCCTGTTCTAGTATAACCTCAATATTCACAGAATATGTGACCCCCGGATTGTCCTGGACGTACTACTAACAAGAGCTCATATTGAGACCCCCCTTCCCCCACCCTTTCATACTCCTACAATCTCTCACAACGCACTCCCCCCCCTCCCTCACCATAATATCAAGGCCATCCGAGTCCAAACAACCCCTCTCTTTGGTAGCAAGGTTTAAATACCAACATCCTTTTTATTAGAGGGACCAGGCAGGGGCACACACCAAAACAATTCAACCTTTTTTTTTCCCACCAACCCCTTTTATTCCCTCCCGTTTAATAAAAACGTCCTCTCCCCCTCTCTCTTTTCTATCTTCTTTGCAAGGCCTTGATACAAAAGGCCGCAGCAGGTATGGTTCCACCACATCAAAGACTATGAGCCGTGAAGGGAAACCACCCATATGGTAGGGCGATGAAATTAGTGATGTGAAGATATTCCAGACAAAATGGCAGAAAGGTTTTTTTTATTTTTTAATATGGCTGTGAAAGGGTCTAAATATATTGTGTCATGCTTGCGGTTTTTATTTTAACGTGTTGGTAATATTTCCTGACTTGTTGTGTTTGGAATAGTTTCATTTTTTTTAAGGGGTTGTGAGAATGCTTGAAAATTCGAGTCGAGTTTTTATAGCTGCTCGAACTCACACTTAGTTTTTTACAAAACTTGAAAAATTTGAGTAATCAGGATTTTCAATCTTTTTCTCTAAAAAATTCCTTATTTTAATTTATATTCATTCAATTTTAAGAGCAAATATTGATATTTCCTTTTGCTAGTTAAAAAAAATTACAGTTATATTTATTGTATTTAAGATTTCAAATTTGTGGGGATACAAATGTTTTCACAAAAAATAAAAGTGTTACTAAAAAAAATCATATTTTAACACTTATAAAAATTATATAAGCTCCCCCCACAAAAATTGTTTAAATTACGGCCAATTACGTACAAAAAAAAATTCCAAGGAGGGTGCGGCATATTTTTATCACATTTATCTTTGAAACGTTATTCTAAGCCAAATTAACAATATTTTCTTCAACAATTTATTAAAAATAATAGCCTAATTAAAAATTTAAAAATCCGGCTTCGAGGTGCATTCGGACCCCTTCCGTCTACCTATGTTTAAAGTTTCAGATCTCTGCGTGACGTAGATTTGACTGGCCACCGCACACAAACAAACAAACCAACAAACACACAAAGACAAACACTTCCTTTTATTATTTTATATAGATATACGAGCTGGCAGACGGGAAACATTTATTTAAAATAATACCCTCAACACACCTGTCATGGTTTCGAATCTTGGAACTCCTTATCACCAGAAAAGCAGACTACACCCCCATTTTGATTATGAATGGACAATTAGTAGTAAGCTACCAGATATACTTTCACGTATTCATACGTCAAGCAAGCTATGTGAGCTGCAGCTATCACTTTTGATAGATATTATCTACAACTATAAAATAACACTAACACACATTTTGTTTATCACCGCGTCTTACTATCCGTTCGGGTTGCACGCTTATGTACTAATTACAGTAATGGTCTAAGGGATTAGATAAGGTATATTTATAAGATATATACCCACATTTGCGTGGAAGGTAAGTGTAAACCCATTTTAGAAAAATCAACCTTAGTACACTCAACCGATATCGAACCTTGATCTCCTCGTCATCGGCAGACTAGTCTACTTCGAAAGTAGTGCGTTAGACCACGCTGCCACTTAAGTGGATACAAGTAATATTTATTGTAAAATATTATCAAGGTTGACAGCAAAAATATTTTCGTATTTTCTAAAATACGATTCAAATGTCCATCTATAAGAAAATTATGGCATACATGTGTTTTACATTTAATCTGGACCTAAAATTAATTAATTCCAGTGGTTTAATTAGAGACAAGTTGGTGCACCTGTGGTTTTCATTTTTTTTTTCAAGACGCACGTGATGTAAGATTTATCAAAACTAAAAAACAAGCGTGCAAGTTTCCCCGAACGAACCAATTCCTCGGAGAGAAAATAATAGAAATAGAAGATGTCCAATTGTGGAAGTGTCGTGACGAGGAATTAAAACATAGTTTGTTGTAAAGGTTTCTTTAACAAAAGCTAGGACGATCGGTCATGTTTTTTTTTGGGGGGGGGGGGAAAGGGGGGGCTTCAGAACGTCGTTTAAGATAAAAAGAATAATCGTGCGAGTCCATTAGTTATGGAATGGTATCAAAATGTAATGAGAAAGACTTACATTAAAACGCGTGCATCCGTTTCCGTCGAAATATCTGGTCCATTTTTATTGTTGTTTGTATTATCATTGAAATAATGCTAACACGTGTCGCCCACTTTACACAGTATGTGGCTGAAACCATTTGAGGAGTACTGGGGAAATAGGGGGAAAGGTCTCATTTTTAACTCTAATAGAGTTAGTGCTGCCATCTGTTAGACAATCATGAGACCTTTATAATCCACATTAGATTATGGTTAAGAGAGGTATCCGTTATATTGAAAAGTAATTAAAAATAATAATTGCTGGGGTCATTATGGGTTTTTGGGTTTTAGATATATAAACATTTGTCCTGGAAAATTTGTGTTATCTCAAATTGTTTGCGTATGTAGGCATCATTATATAATTATATGTGTGTGTGTATTTTAATTAGAAAACCATCCGCCTTCGATGGCCACGTGGTCTAACGCACTAATTTCGTGTTGGAATAGACTACCATCGAAGATGGTGGTGATAGGGGTTCGATCCCGGTTGGGTGCACCGAGGGTGGCTTTTCTCTAAATGGTTATACACTGCCTCCACGCAAATGCGGTTACCTTCCACTAAATTAAGTCTCCATTATCTCTAGCCCATTAGTATATAGGTGTGTAACTTAACAGGTAGTCTAGTAATACGCAGTGCTAAGAAAGTTTAAAAAAGGGCTAAGTGTTTGCACATATATACATACACATATGTATACATACACATATATAGTCAATTATGTTTCTAAACACAACGTTTTACAGCCCGTTTGAGCTATTAGCATATTATCTAATTACGCAAATGATGGGGAAGTAGAAAGGTTTAATCTATACTAAGTATACCCGCATTTTCGTGGAGAGGGAGATTTGGATAAGCATATAGTAGAAACAAGTTTCAGTCACACCGAACTTGGATGTGATCCCTGATCTCCCAGTAATTGGCAGTCCTAGTCTATTGCGAGAGTGACGCCTTAGATTGTTCGACCATCGAGGTGCGTATATAGTTAAAAAAAACAATCAATTAATTACCTGGCCCGGTGATCACGAGGACAAAAGGTACTTTCCTAGTATAATTTGGTTTTTCTCACTGACATTGATGACGTGGTTCGATCCCGCCGAGTGAAAAAAAAAATTGAGGTGTTATTTTCTAGATGTTTTTCTTACTCACACAGATGCGGGTACATTTCCCATAAACTATACCAACCACATTAGCGTGTAATATGGACGGGTAGTAAGTTAAAGACAGTGCACAGTTTAGAAACATTACCTATAATTAGACCACGATACTTATTTTTTTAGGTGTGTGGGGGGAGGGCGTGGACAACACCACGGATAATCGAAACATATACCCTCTCAAATGAGTGAAAAGGTATTTTTTTTACCGAATGATCAGTTAGTTTCGGACTAACATAACACGTATGGTAATCTCTCATATATATCACATAGTCCTATAAGATATAACATGAACTGCCAAGCAGAAGGTGGATAGCGCGTGCTAGGAGTGGGGGAAAAAAAAGGGGGGGTAACTGTCGGGTGTATGGGATGCTGCGCTACCGCTGGTAGCAGCACCTGTCCACCCCCAAGCAAGGGAGGGGAGGAAGTGGGATATCACCGGTCGCTTCCCTAGACGTTTGCACGACATGTTTGCTTGGATAACTTAAGGTGGGACTATAGCGAACGCTGGTTAAGGGCAGAATTATTTAAAGTTTTTATAGCAAACAAATTTTTTGTGGTCAAAATAAATAAAATATTTCTTCAGTAGGGAAAAAAAGTAGTTTAATTTTCTTCACTTGGTGATATACACAGTTGTTGAATATATATTATGAGCATAGGGGCATTAGATGAACTTTTTAAATGAAGATAAAAAGTTGTCATTAAGTTCCAAAGACACTTGAGGGATATTCAACAATTGTTGATATCACCCTGTGAAGAAAAACTAAACTCTAGTTCTCTACTTGAGAATTATTTAAATTATTTTAACCCCCCCCCCAAAAATAAGTTTATATAAAAATTGCAAAAAAAAAAATTAACTTTTTCTTGCATTCCTTACACTACCACCTTAAACTTAGAGGAACATATTTCATAAGATACCAAATATAATGTTTGAATACTTTTTTTCTGCTTCGCGTTCTTACGGCTGAATTGTAAAACACGTAACGTTCGTTAGAAAGCAAATCTAAGGCCCGTGTTGGTCTTAAGGCAGGGCTCAGCTACCAGTTATACACGTCATAAAATGGTATAACCATTAAAAGTCAATATTTGTGTCTTATAAACTCAAATAATAACAAGTATTTTCAAATAATATTTAAGTGTGACCAAAATAACCTTGATCGATCATCTGTTATTTTATAAGAAAATTAAATAGTTTTAATATATCCTCTTCGGTGGTCACGTGGTCTAAGGCAAGGGTCGGCAACCTTTCAGTAGTGTTGTGCTGAAGTAATAATGAAAAGTCAATCAGCGTGCTAACCAAACTAAACCTACCCATTGTTTCTATTTATATATCAGTTAACTAGTACGACTATTGACCTACAGTTTAACGTGGGATCCAAACCACGGTGGAAGCCTGAGCATTCCCCACATTCACAAGTTGTGATTAATACAAGTCTTGTCAGAGGTGAAGGAAGGGTTTGGTAATCAGATAAATCTGTGCCGGGACAAAGGATTGATCCCCGGACCCCAGCACAGAAGTCCGATACCTTACTACTAGACCACCAGGTCACCTAATTAAAAGTACTTGAATTTATTATTAGAACTATATTATCCGTCAAAAGGGATAGCTTAATATCATATAATTGTACGTATGAATCTGCGAAACTCCAGTGACTTTTCTAGTTTTTTATAAAATTTAACTCTAGGCCTATATCTATTTCTGTTTATGTATAAGACACTTAAGATGGCTGGAAGATATTTCTTACTTTTAAAATTACCTTTAATTTTTTTTTCCAAGTGCTGATAAAATCAACCTATAACCTCCCGAATAATATAATGGAGTATCACAGCTACAGATGTCACAAGTTGGGTCCTAAAGTGTCCTTAAAATAATTAAGTATTAGTTTCTATTTGTATTTTTTCTACGTAGATAATCTTGACGTTAGTTTTTAGAGCACTTTAGTTGGCTGTAACCGAAGTATCGTATTTTAAGTCATTCATTGATCGGATTGGTTCTGAGGGTTGACGTCAACAACGAGCTAAGTATTATGACAAAATGGTGAGGTGTTTTCAAGGTCGAATAAAACAGTGGTCTCCATCTAAAGGTCAAGTTAACGACTGTTGATTGCTCTTGAAGTCGACAAAGCGAGACCGAAGTGACAACGCGTCACACTTCATCGACTTCCTAGTGTTGACGGCACTGCCAGATGTTACAATCCATCCACGACTTATTGGGGCTATTTTTTTTTTTCGAAAGTGATTATTTTAATAATATTGTTTGTTCTTTGAGGTTTTAACCTATACTTTCTTAGCCAAACGCGTATATCCTCACAAGACCTACATACTAACCAAACTAAAGGACAGACAGACCCAATTCTCCACTCGATTATTCATCATTTTGAAAGCGGAAGCCCCAATTTCATATTTTTCGGCCATTCCGAGAGTTGAATCTGGGATCTCTAGTTCAGTAAACAGACGCACTAACAATTGAGATAAGTTGTCAGATAAAAATATGTATTTTCATTTAAATTGCAATAGGTCACTTGGAATTTGATAAAAGTTTTCATTTTTGATGGCTTCAGATAAATTATGTTTTACAAATATTTAATTGCTCTACAATACTTGTTTGATTCACTAAAGATCATTTTGGCCTTTTGTGTAAGCTGAAAAGGGGTTGGAAACACGAATTGATCTTACACCCATAATTATATATTTTTATATGTGTATATATATATATATATATATATATATATATATATATATATATATATATATATATATATATATATGTGTGTGTGTGTGTGTGTGTGTGTGTGTGTGTGCTCAAAGGAAGGAAACATATATTCGTGAATAGTACGTAGATATAAACACTCAACAGCTTTTAGTAATTATTATTAATCTGTCAGAAAATACTGAAATGCTAAGACTTAAGGTGGGATTGAAAGTAACGCGCCTTTTCTCACGCGTCACCTTCCATCCCTCCTTAAAGTTTTTTACTAGTCTGGTTGGATGGAGGTTAAGATTCGAATCCTAGTCTGGTGTATCAAGGTATATTTTATTAAATTATTTTGTATAATATTAAAGTAAATTCGGATGTATTTCTCCATCAATATACCTTCCTCATCCATACTATCTTACGCCAAGATCATGACCAACTTACGCAGCCAATCATGTTGCGAACAATGTTAGCATTGAAACGTTCTTGTATTACGGGTCCCTACGTTGTGCGCCAATTGTGATGTTCTGGAATATTACTCTACCGCGATGGACGCCAATTGAAGTGTTCTGGTTCGGCGCGTTGAGCGTCGATTGAAGTTACACCGTTTAATTAGCTGGTAATTGCCCCGTGGTCGAGCACTAATTAAATCGGTCCGGGTTTTGGATGTTGTGAGTTAATTGGTATTTATAGCCCCGTGATCGAGCGCCAATTAAATAATTATAATTAATACACACTTATTATTTTGACATGTTTTTTATTTCTGAATCTCTATTTATTTAATGAGAAAATAGATCATGTCGTTGAAATATATACGCGGCCTATTGTATGAGCGCGGACAGGTGTTGCTGGACGCCAAGTGCCCAGGTGAGTTCTGTCAGTATTGGACACCAACTACTCTTACATTGCACCATCCTTCGTATATATCCATTGCTCATGGAAGCTTCGAGAAGGTTTAGTTTAGAAAAACAAAATACAAGACAAAAACATCTCTGTTTTACTGGGAGGTTCTAGAGCCGGAAAATTACTCAAGTTATATTTTAAAATCTCTCTTCGAACCTTCGAGAAGAGGAAGTTATTATTTGAAATATATATATTGTCAAACTGACTTGACTAATGTCACGTGCGTGACGTCACTGATCAGTGGCTTTTGCCTTCTTAGAAGAAGAAGTGCTTTAAGCGCCATTTAATATACTATATAATTTAAATGAAATAAGATACGTTTATAAAATTAGGACGATATTATTGTCAATGCTTTCACACATTCTTTAGGGGGCAAATCAATTACATTACAGCAGGACTATTTTTAGGCACTTTGTTTATGGTGTACACTTCAAGTACTTGTATTAGAAGCTTAATGGAGTTATAAAACAATATATAAAAAAAAGTGCCACGTTTCGGTGTTTGCGAGTTGCGGACAAACTCACTCTGCTGGAGAGGTCGTCTGAAGGTCATAAACCAACAAATCAAGTAGCACAGTGGACGCTACTCGCAACATGACTGAATAGCTAGAACACGTGATACCCTTCACTTAACGTTCATATACGAGAAAGTTCCACCATGGACAAACCTTACATTAAGGTGCGGCGGAAGGGCGCATGAGTAATTCTACACTTTTTATATCATGGAGGGGCCAAAATAAATCAAATATTTCTCCAGTAGCAACATAGAATTTAGTTTTCTGCATATGCTAATAGCAACAGATCTTGAATATCTGTCAAGGGTGTTCTGGAATTTTGTCAAAAAATGCTCTCTTTAAAAAGTTTTGACAGAATTCCAGGACACCCTTGACAGATAGTCAAGATCTGTTGATATTAAAATGTGCAGTAAACTTAAGTCTATGTTGCTACTGGAGAAATATTTGATCTATTTTGGCCAAAAGACTTCAATTTTACAAAAACTTTAAAAATACTTGCAATACCTTCGGCCGCACCTTAAATGAAAGTTAAGCTAGCTTCATTTAAAAAACACAAAGAGAACCTCAACAATACGTTACGTTACGTTACGTGAACGTTACATGAACGTTGAGTTGATCGTGATTCCGGTTAAAGACGCGGCGAAAAAAGATGAAGTGAAGTTTGGAATGCCAGTATGAAAAAAAAAAATCACAGTAGCGGATCAATGACCTACCTGAATATAGGACTGCGACGCCTCCCGAAGAGACGCCGTGATTTCCCCGACGCCCAAGCGTCATGCCTGGACGCTCGCGGTGACAACACGTCACTCCGCGGGTATAACAAGCGACGCTTGACGAGAAACGTTCAGGAGGGGCTGAAAATAAAGGGGGTGTGGAGGAATGGGTGAAAGAGGGTGCAACGCGACCACCCACGTTCAACGACGACAAAAACTGGCTGATGAAATGACAAACTTGTTACCTTCATCTCGTTCTAACAAGTTTAAATTTTTTTTATTAAAAAAAATCAATTCATTCTCAAGGAATTCTCAACTGAATGTCCTTCAAAACGGGTCGTTGAATAGATTAGTTTTTTTTCAACGCATTCAATATTTGAGTTTTAATTGGTGCTTCTTGGTAAAATGTTAAGCTCCTCCCCTCTTTATTATTTTTTAAAATAATTAAATGGAACGCCTTGTTATGTTCATTTCAAGGTAACAATTTAAATGTTAGAAGTGTAGTTAGAACTTGGGCTGAAAAAATATAGACCATTAAGTATTTTGTGTCCCGAGTCTTATAAATTATTATAAGTATTATAAAGACGGCTCACTCACTGACATTAATGTTTACCCAATTTCAGATGAGCTAGAAAATTGAAATTTGGCAAACTTAGAGCTTCTAGCCTGTAACCAGACGGGAAAATTCCAAAAAGTTAAAAAGTTTAATTTTTATCCTCCCCCCCCCCCCCAAAAAAAAATATTCAAAATGTCGGAGCAACTTTAAAGTCATTGCGGAACTTTCTTTGGAGGTCTCTTGTGGCTAAACGGTAAGACCTATCAAAAAACGGCTCTGGAATTAGATTAGTTTACATTCACTTGGAAAGAAAACTCACTGGGGGTTAGGGGCCGCAGCCCCCAACGAGCAAAGCGAGCTATAATATAATCTTCCAGAATATTCGCTTTCTAATCTTAATAGAGGAAGAATTTTTTTTAAAAAGGTAGGTTTTTATTTGGAATACTTAACGTAGATTTTCTGAACTGATTAATTATATCTGCAGAATAATCACAGACTGATTAAATTCCAAAACTGACACTTCATTAATACCCTAGGTCATTAATTCATTAATGTGAAAGGGTTATCCTTAATTTCACCAATTATAAATATTTTGACCATGCTGGAAAATACTCTGTGATAAGATAATCTACAGTCTAAAATAGTTTGTCGGATCAAGTAGAATTTAGAGGAAATATACTTTTTTTTTGTGTGTGGAAGAAGTGTGGGAAAACATTTAGGTAAAACCAACTCAATACATCAGCCAGAATTTGAAGCTCGCCTCCCAGCCACCAGCAAACTGGTTAATATGAGACCAACCCCTTTAACCTTGGTACTTATTTGACGTTTTTCTAAAGAGACAGACACCAAACGTCACAGTGATATTTTATAACCCCCCGGGAATCGAATCCAAGACCCTTAGAATAAGTCGCCATGCATATGCTTCGGTGGCTGCATGTTCTAAGTCGTCACCCTCATGTTTGACTAGATAGCCGATGACACGGAAATCTGGGTTTGAATT
Organism: Timema cristinae; assembly: GCA_039000515.1. Taxonomy (NCBI): domain Eukaryota; kingdom Metazoa; phylum Arthropoda; class Insecta; order Phasmatodea; family Timematidae; genus Timema; species Timema cristinae. The sequence continues at coordinate 36,653,853 of JBCFYV010003508.1, read as the reverse complement.
CCGGTCGGTTGTACTGAGGGTAATTTTTATTTAATTGGTTTTTCACTTTTCCTCCAAACAAATGTGGTTACACTTCCTCTTAAATTCAATCCTTACTCATCTCTATCTCATTAGCGTAATTAGTACATATGCGTATAAGCTCAACAGCTAGTAAACCAAGTCCCCAGACCTAATTAGCACTCACTATAAAATCTTTTGAGTTGTTTGGAAGTTATAAGTCCTTATAATTAAGATTAGATTTATCCACGAACAGAAAGTTAAATTGATTCGAATCGCCCCAGTTTATTAAACCAAATCCCCTCTTGACTCTTTTCATAGCGGAAGCACAACCCAACTCATAACCCCCCTTCCTACGCCTCCCCTTTTAGTTCTCAAGTATTGAAAAGGAGGGGGGGGGGGGTGAAGCAGGGACAGGGGCCCCCTTAGGCTGATTCTGAAAGCACCGGATCGCGTGCAACCGACCGTACCGAAAAAGGTGTGGGCGGACACGGAACCAAATTATGACCACAAGGAAAAGAACCGGCCTTTAACGACACAATGCATGTAACAATCTTCTCCCCCACTCCACTCCCTTTTTGCTACCCCCACCCTCTGTATATTTCATCCTTTGCTCTATCTCTCTAAAGGTATAACAACATTTAAGGAGACCTGTCTATTGTTAAAAGGCAGCTGCCTAACCACGAGGTATCCAGCTATCTACAATATGCAAGCGTGATGTTTTTTTCACTACTGCGCACGCGCGAACACTTAATCAAGTATTTTCCCGCGTTAGTTACGTGGGTTATCTGTCTCTCTGTATGTGTTGAAACACCTGCATAAAAATTTATGCCGGTGCTGTTTATTTTGCCTCTTTTGTTTTTATGTTTTTGGTTCTTAATGAATGATTTAGTAGGTATGTTTTTCATAGTATTTAAAACCAGAATCTTTGAAAATTCAAAATCTCTCGGAATTCTTAAGAAAATACTCTCGATTAGAGGAATCTAGACAATATAAATTTAAAATTCAAAACGAATATATAAATGGATTAAACACCCAAGCTATCAGACCTGTAATTTTTAAGTAAGCCTACGGTTATAGCCGCGTCTAAATATTGTATTCTTTAAATCGATATGTATCTGACGAGCTCCTCACATCCGTCACAGACTTTGCCTTAAAATAATATTGAAGAGTAACTCTTGACGAAATGACTCTGTGGTAAGAGTATTGGCCTACTAATCCTAAGGTTACGTGTTCGATTCCGATGTACATGTTTCATTTTTTTCAATTTAAAGAATATTTTATTGAATTTGGAATTGAAATTTGTTTCAAAGCTTAAATACTGCTTATTGGGGGTTCAGCTCAAATATAATTAGAGTAAAAAAAAAGATTATATCCCAATAATGTAACCCTTAATTGATTGTATGAATGCTATAGTGAATGTATTTTAAAACTTGTTGACATTTAGTTGCTATTTAAATTTTCTATTATTTTTTATGGTAATTATTTTGATGGTTTGTATTTTTATTTTTTTTAATATTCGGATTCGAGAACCAGAATTTGTAAAGTAAGAGAAGATTCAGATTAGTAAAATAGTGTAACCAACATTCCAGTCTGTTTTGCCTTAGGCCAAAGGACAACAAACGCGAGTTTAAACCAGAATAAATTAGTAATAGTTAATATGGAAACGTTGTTAGTTTAAATTATAGATGGAATGCTTGAATATTATAATATTACTGTAGATGGGAATGTCACAAAATCACACCAAAAAAAGGGGACAAAATTGTACTAATGTAATTAATTTACTGAGAAAAACGTGGTATCTTGCTTTTGACATAATATACACGACTTATCAAATATCATTCGTCTGTGACACCAAGACAATTTATTTTTAAATTAACTTTTAAATATTTTCACCTAATCTAAAAATATTCATTTAAAAAAATTCAAGGATAGATTCGAGATTTTAAAGAAAATTTAAGACTCAGATTTTTGATTCGGAAATTCCCTTGAAATTCAATATCGTCCTATCCCCTTGGAGCTGCTAACTTTTAAGTCATAAATAGGCGGAGCACCGGTATTAAAATCTACCATCAACACATTAAACCGACACCTTAGCTCAGTCGATAGCGTGTCTTGACTACTGAGCTAAGGGTCCCGGGTTCGATTCCAGGCATAGCAAAAAAAATTATTCATTGTTGAAATGTGGGCCCTTTTACAGTGACGAATTAACAGCCATGGGGACTGGATGTTGTGCCTGTCGTAGTGTTAAGTTAGATTATAAAGCTACGACAAGCCTAGCAAGCCGGCAGTGGAAAAAAATTGGCTTGAATTTTTAAAAAAAAACTGACCACAGGCTGGAAACAGTAATGGATGTAAATAAAATCGAAAACTTTAAATTATGAAAAAATAATTATATTCACGTCTGTCCCGTGATGAGATACGACTCCTCCACCACATAGTGCCCACTTCGCCACCCTCTCAACCCTCCACCACTCAACAAGGGACATCAAATTACCTCTTCATTGTTTTAAACCTCATCCCTTGCCACTCTAATCGGACGCCAGACAGGGCAGGCAACATTGAATTAGTTTTTCTGATAGAAGCAAGACGGGGAGTAAAAAAAAAACATAAATAGTGAGAGAGGTTGTCCAGTAATTGAATCCTGCGAGTCCAGCTGTTTGAAGTAGTAAACTGGACTAGAGAGAAGATATATTCCTTTTCTTCTTTTTCTCTCTCTCTCTCTCCCCACGCCTAGATGACGCCTCATTGAAGCTGCTGCACCAGTCAAAAGAATGAGTGCGAGAGAGAGAGAGAGGTGGTGTGGGGAGTATAAAGTGTGAGAGTGACTGGATTTTAAGAGAAGGGGGTGGGGGGGGGTGAGGAAATGTTTCAAGCAGTCTGAAAATCCCCGAGGCGGGATTGTTAAGCACGCTTTTACGTGACATGTGACCCCCTTCAATTGCCCACACACGCCCTTTTAACGACGCTTCCTCGTGCTCGGCTTCTCTTTCAGTTTCATCGTCACCTTGGTGGACATTGGTCACCCGGTTCGCGAATAATAACGTTCTATCTACACTCGCGACCGGGACGAGGGAAAAACAATCGATACTTTACTGATTATATCGATCGATATTTTCCTTTTGATACCAATAATTGTTTACCCGATTCTTTAACACAAATGAGTATATATTTTCTTTTTAATAGCATCTTAGTATCCGTTTGGGCAATATTCCTAAATTAACTACGCTAATAGTCCGCTTCAGTGGCCGACGAATGGTCTAAGGCATCACTCTCGTGTTAGGTTGGTCTACTACGACGGGAATATCGGCTTTCGAATCCGGTCGGGTATATTAAGGGTAGTTTTTCCTAGATGGTTTCCCGCTCGCCTTCCGCGCAAATTTGACTAGATTACCTCTACAATGCTCCCTTCCTAATCCTTACCCCAATATAGTAATTATGATATAAGTAATGCCTATAAATAGACCCGGTAATAGGAAATAGGGCTACGAAAATGTTATGTTAATGGAGTAGGATTAGGGAAGGTAGAATTTTAAAGGAAATATAAATGTTAGCATTTGTATGGAGGTAGTAGATTGATAAACCGTTTAAGAAATCCACCCTCAATACATCCGACAAGTGCTCGAACCCAAATCCCTCTCGTCATCGGCAATCCATTTCAACATTAAAATGACGCGCTAAACCATGTAACCACCGAGTACTTCCGGTATCAGCTTGGTATCGAAATAAACAATCGTTTGGTTGTAGTTTATATAGTTATCTTAGTTATCTAGGACATTACAATCAACACGAGCACCACTTACTTTAAAAACTGTTTGATAAAACAAATCCATGGAAAAAAATATAGATCCGCACAATTATTATAGATATAATTATTTAAAATTGAATAAGTTCACCAAACACTCGCACAAACACCCCCACCCCCGCTCCCTGGACAATAGGAAGAGCAATTTAGTCTGTAAGCCGATAAGAAATGCATCCATGTTAGTTTGTAAGAGGGGTGCTAAGGGGGGGGGGGGTTGAAAATAAAATTTGAACACCTCCACCCCATCTACCAAGCCAAGGTTTTGAACCCTGACCCAACTAACGCCATGGGTCTCCCAAATTAAGTACTCTAAAAATAAAAGTTTCCTATTTAAACAAACTATCCCCGCCACGTGTCAGAAGACGGACAAACAGCTGCGTTCAGACATTTTCAATAATTCTTCCCTTTTATCTGAGTAACTATGTTACTTCCCGGACAATCTAAGTGGTCTAAACGTGAATGGGTCAAACCAAACTATTGACCATTTCTTTTCACCGAAAAACGTTCTCCCTTAACGTTTCGACGCGAAACACTCGGGAGTTGACCGACACAATGTCCACCTACTGACCACCTCGATTGTAAGCCCATTGTTCTCCACACCCCCGCAAGAGTTCCTCCCCACCCACACACCCCTTGTCATTGGGGCTACTCGCCGGACAGATGGCGAGGACACTTCTCCGGGTTGAATTTCAACGATTATGTCGGCTGTCAAAACTACATCAACTAAGCTCTTATTAATAGGTTCTTTCTTCTCCACCCCCTCTCCCCCCTTCACAAGACTGGATATGACACATTGTCACACATTGTCATACTACGTGGCCTTTGTGATCTTTAGAAGTGTGTACTTTCGCAACTAGCCACGAGCAATAAAAGCTACACTCCAATTTTCAAAGGTAGAGTTTGAAGATCAGACGGAAGGAGACGCGAAAATAGTCTAGTGTTTTTGCAGTTATGGATTTTTTTTTTGCCAAAATAAATATAATATTGATTCAGTACAAACAGAGTTTAATTTTCTTCACACTGAATATCTGTCATGAACATAGCGGCATTGGATGAGAAACATTTTGAATTAGAAGAAAAAGTTGGGTCATTAAATTACAGAACTCTTGACAGTTATTCAAGAAATTTTGAGGTCACCATGGGAATAAAATTAAATTTTAAGTTCATACTAGAGCAATATTTTATTTATTTTGCCATAAAAACTGAAAAAAATACTGGCCTTTCCTAGTGTCTCCTTCTATCCCACCTTAACAGACAGCTATGAAAGTTACTAGATATACTTTCACGTAGTCATACGTCAAGCTATGTGATAATGGAGCTGTCACTTTTAATGGAGAATATCAATACACATAAAATAACACTAATAATATAGTAAAATATTTAACAATTCTCACCACAAAATAAAAGTGAAAAAAAGATCGAAGACCGAGATTATAATGTCAAAGGGCCGAAGCTTGTCTTGTTGCTCGTGGGTCGCAATATCGTACCGACAAAATTAGGATTGAATAGATATTAAAATATTCGTATTCTCATATTCTTATACTCACACTAGACCGCAAGTGGCCCGTGGTTCGAATACCTCTGATCTAAAAGGTTTTTCCTATTATAATCCTACTTAACAAAAAGTATAGTATTTATCACCTATCCACTAGAGAAACTAATTTTGTCAGCTTTGAAAAGAATTAAGTTAATTAATATCACCCGATTTGGTGGTCCATGTTATAAGGCGCTACTAATGTAATAGACTATACTGACGAAGATGGCGTGGATCGGGGTTCAATACCGGTCGGGTGTATTGAGGGTTGTTTTCCTAAATGGTTTATCACTCTCCCTCCACGCAAATGCAGGTAAACTACCTCTAAATTTAACCTCCCTTTTTCCTGACACATTACTGTAATTAATATATAGGCGCGTATAGTCCGCACGAGTAGTAAGACGCGGTACTAGACAAACTAATATCAATTAAATATCTACTTCCACGTGATAATCAACAGTCACTGTGATTATTTTGTTTAACCAGGTTTAGTCCCCATCTGGGCTGACCGTACATTTACACTAATGAGGTAGGAATTAGTAAGGTAGAATTTACAACAAGACTAACAGCATTTTCATGGGGAGAGAAACCATTTAGAAAAAAAGAAATCTTTGGGTACACTTGGCTAAGACTTGAACCTCGACCTCCCCGTCATTGGTAAACTAAACCAGTTGAGGTTGACGCCTTAACCTGCGCACCCATCAATGTGGGTGTTGGGTCATCGCATTATTAATATATTCTAATCCTTAGGATTGTCCGACATCTTAGCTCAGTTGGTAACGTGTCTGCCTTCAGAGATAGTCCCTGTTTTAATTCCCGGTAAGACCTAAACATTTATCTTTGGGGAAATTGAAGTTCCGCCTTTCACAGTGATAAATTAACGGCTGAGGGGGCTGGGTGTTATGTCTGTTCTAAATTTAATTTAGTTTATAATTCATGTACTGATATGATCAATAGGTTCAGAGAGAGTGATTTTTTTTTATCACTGCGTCTTAATATTTGTTCAGGTTTTCGGTATATATGATAGTTATTACACTAAAGAAACCTTTTAGAGGTAAACTACCCGCATTTGCGTGGAAAAGTGTAGGGTAAACCACCTTTAGGAAACCCAGCTTAGATTCGAACCTAACCTATCCTTCTTTCGCAGGCGAGTAAAACACGAGAGTAATGCCTTAAACTGTTCGGCCACCGAAGTGGTTAGTTCAAATTAAATACTTCACTTTATAATATAATCCCTTGTGGTGGTGTTAGGTTTTTATATTCATATGGGAGTCCTTTGTTTTTCAGTTGGTTTGTAATTCATGTGCCGATATAATAAAGCGTTTAGAAAACGCTTGTTGTAAAATGTTCTTAACTGCCTGAGCTCAAGAAAAACAGCCTTGAAGACTGTATGTAGGCCTGTAATTACCACTTTGCTCACTAACCAGCCTTATAGTGGATCTCTTTATCGTTTAGCGTTTAGGACTAAGCACGTGAAGCTTTTTTTTTAAAAATAGCATCATCGTTTTAGTCCCATTTCCCCCTCTTTATATGTCTTGTTGCGAACCCGTTATAACAAGCCCCAAAGGCTAACACATGTATCATAACGAACACACACAAAAAACAAAACAAGAAACAAACAAACGAAGGCGCTTAGGGAGATATTATAATTAGGGCTGGCCACATATAACACCCAACCCCTCATAATTAATATTATTTCGTCTGAATTATAGCTCTCATAAAAATAACTTAAATATGCCGACGTCATAAAGGTTTGTAAGAGTGTGGGTACAGTGTGTTTGATAAATATGTTACTGCTCTTGGAGATGAATCTTTGCAGTAAAAAAAAAAAGTTTCACGCGTCACTTGATAAAGGTAACAGAAATACAAGTATTGTTTTCACTTATTTAGTTGGTCTTTCTGCTTAAATCTTTATGAAACATTTTAATAGTCCTTTCATATAGGCCTACTACCCCCTTTTTTTTTAAAAAAAAAAAGTATTATATTTATAACTATAACAAGTACCCGGAGTTCATGCTTTATAGTTTAGTGGCTGTACGTTTAAGGTGACTTTGAATTCAGAATTTCTGCTTTGAGGTACATATGTTGGTGCACAAGGGTTGCTAATTTTAAATTTGAAAGTCTCTTGCCTGCGGTAGATATCGCTTAATGCTCATGACAAACAAATTCGTCGTTTTATTAATATGGAAGATAGAAGATATCTTATAATTTAATTATTAAATTTTCTTAGGTTAGCGAGGATATTATTTCAGACTGGATTCTTTTGGTTTAACTTTTACCCCGTTACTCTCAAATTTGAATTTCCTAGTATGTGTATTTGTCAATTGATTTCTTTGCATGCTCAGCGTTTATTTTAAACATCTCGGGATATCCCCTTTGACATCAATTACTGTTTATTACTGTATTTTACATAATTAACAAAAACAATAGAAGGTTGCCGATGCATTTTATTGTAGATATAGTTTCTCGGGAATATTGTAGTATCAAATCATTTCCCGATAGTTGGTCTTACCAGCAAGTTATAGAGATCTCTGCCCAGTTTCCTTGCTGGCAACATGTGTAGACTAGCAGTGTCTAGACTTTGGGCTGGCGATACGTAAAAATAAATCATTGCTACGCCCCTATACTCAGGAAAAAATCTTTTGGGTCATTGTCTAATCTTTAAAATGGCAAACGTAGAATAAACTGCTGGCAAGACTTCCAGCTGGCAATACGTATAGCTAGGAGATAAGATTTGGAACATAGTTCAGTCTGTTGACTGGCAACACGTAAAATAAGTCTCTGGTAAACTTTCATGCTGGCAACATGTATGGTAAGGGGAAAATATTTGGGGATTTAGTCCAATCTTTGGTCTGGCAACACGTAAAATAGATTTATGGCAATCCTCCATGCTGGTAACACGTATAGCCAGGAGAAAAGCTTAATGTATATAAAGAGTATCTAAACATATTGTAAAGAATCCTGTAAAACAAAGCGAATTTTCTTTACTTTTTTTTTTTTTTTTTGTAAATACAGTCCTACCATCACTGTATAGCCCCCTCCCTCTTTTTATCCTCCCTCCTATTTTCATCTTATTCCTCTTTCCTCACCACTACTCCCCCACCCCCTTTACCAACCCTACTTTTCCTTCAACAACTTTTTTTTCCAACGACTATATAATATACTGTCGACATTTTTATGAGGAATAAATTAAATTTTCAAAATAAAATATAGCCTATGTTACTCGCTGATAATGTAGCTTTATATTGGTTAAAGAATTTTTTAAATCAGTCCATTAGTTTTTGAGTTTATCCATTAAAAACGAAAAAACAAAAAATCCTATCTTTCCTCTTTATAATATTAGTATAGTTATTATGAATTCAAATATATTTTATTTGGGCTGTAATAGCCTGTATATGCCTAAAATAACTTCATAAATCGGGTCATCGCAAAATCACTAGTAGACTCAAAAGTTGAAGCAGACAATGAAAAAATAAATAATTAGAGATGAACAAAAGCTTTAAAAAAACTTTCATGGGATGACCTCTTTTATAACACCATCGAGGTTATAATACTAGTTTATACCTTCAAAAATAAAAATGACACCGGAAGTCTATCTGCATAAACTAAATCCTTTGACGTATGAATCTTCCTAATTCATTCGCTTGAAAATCGTTAAATGAAGACCTTTTCACAGATCATATGGTGGGATCATCCTCAGTGATCCCCCCCCCCCGCCCCCACTTCCTCCACTCTACCCTCTCTCTCCTCGGCCATAATTTTATGTACGATTCTCTTTCTTTATGTTGCATACAGCCTCTACATATTAAAAACACTAAACGCTCTGTTTAAAGACTAACAATTTATATTTAGCTATACAGAGATCACACCCATCATGAATGAAGCTATAACTTTTGCTTTTTCGTTAATACCAAGACGCCATCAGACCAGTTTCAAAGACATCTTCATCTATTAAAACATACTGCAAAGTGATAAAAAGAGGGGGGGGGGGAGAAGAAATATTCCGGAGGAAGGGGAGAAAGGAAATTCTATGTTTAAAAAAAACCTTTTTCTTACGTTCTTTTCTGACTTGAAAAATCATATGAAGACAATCATAAAGAGGTATATTTAGAAATAGTTCAGAGTTTAGAATAACTGGTCAACGAACCTTCAAAAGAAGGAAAGATATTTTTATAATTGGTCGCCAACCTTTTATTTTAAAAGTGTCAACATATTATTATAAATAGTACAGGAGAAAAAGTTGTAAAGATTATTACACATATTTTTAAGGACAACAACACATTTCAAACTCCACAAAAACCCCAGCATATATATATATATATATTATATATATATATATATATATATATATATAATTAATGTAAATATGACCCCACTTCGGTGGCTGTATGGTCTAAGGTGTCACTCTCTCAATAAACTAGAGTGTTTATAACAGGGAGATCGGGGTTCAAATCCTGTTCGGGTGTCCTGAGGGTGGCTTTTCATAAATATTTTACCTTTCTCCCTCTACGCAAATGCTTTTAAACTTATCTAAACTCAACCTTCCTTTCATTAACACATTAGCGGAACTAGTACATAGGCGTATGTCCCTAACGGCTAGTAAGACGTGGTGCTAAAAAAAATATGATAAAAACTCTTTAACTATAATTTAAGGTGCATTATTAAATGACAGCTAACATCAATGTATCCTTCATATGCAGGGACGGATTTACGACTCTGACGCCCATAGTCATTAAGATAATTTGCCTACATTAATTTCTAACCTTCTTAATCTCAGTCTCCCCCCTTTCACCCCCAATACTCCGACACATATAATTATACAATGAGCATAAATTATTTTATTATTTATTACAGTGAGGTTTTAAAAGTAGTGAGAATCTAAACAAAGACTTCAAAAATTGAAATAAATACTTTTACACTATCACAACACATATATTCAATTAGTAATTATAAATTAAAAATATGTAAGTCTGCATTATTAGACTGTAGAACATGTTACTACAGATAAAATATTAGCATGTATACAATAAGAACATATTCCATAGTATCTTTCGCTTTGATTTCTGCTGAGCAAACTGGTCGATGATGCCAGACAAATCCCTTTTATAATGACCTTTAATCAAGACGTCAGGGAATTATGGCGAATACTCTTGTCATGTTGGTACGCAGATACACTAAACCACAACAATCACACACACGATAAAACCATAAAATTATTTTAACTGGCAGAAAAACACTTTTTTTTGTCATTCAAAATTTTCTGCCGCTAAAATCTGCTAGTGTAGGCGCGTGACTACTAGGCCTATGCGTAAATCCACCCCTGTTCATTTGTTTGTTTTTTATTCTGGTTATTCAACGAGTATTTCTAAATCAATTGGTTGTATAAAATAAACTGATCATTTCTATTGAAAGTAACACATGAATGGACGTATCAACACGTGAAAGTAAATCTAGTAACTGTTCTACAGTAGCCCCGTGGCTTCTTTGGTGCTGACTGACAGCTCACAGCTGACTTCTTACAATCAACATTTAGGTATATACCTAAATTATGACTGTCAGAAGTGACAGCTGCTAAACACATGTTTTTGCAGATCTATGGTTCGGCGTAGGGATACATAATTTGGTCTGGTAACTTTTCAAAGCTGACAGTCAGAACCAAGAACCCATGGAGATACTGTATATACCTAATGTTGATTGCGGAATCAGCTGTGAGCTGTCAGTCAGCACCAAAGAAGCCATGGGGCTACTGTATAAAGTGGGAAGTAACCGAACGTGTGCGAAACTGCTGGTAGCTACTTTTCTACCCAGCGTGTCTTCTTTTGGCCGTTCTCTCCTTTATACTGCTTCCCTCAAAGCTTCGTGTGGAACTGATTTCCTCAACTAGAGTTAGATAATTTCCACAAGTTTATAACCGATATTACTTTAAAGTATTTGAGGTTCTTTTTGTAGTGAGGTGATTATTTTTTAGTAGGCTATAAGTACTTTTAATAAAACTTTAATAGTCATTTTAATTTTAAAACGGGCTCTATTTGGAGATGTGTGTCAAGACTATTGGATCTACCCTACCTTCCTTTTTTGTTACTTTTTTTAAAGCACGCATCTAACTACCCATTTGGGTTATACGCTTATATACTAACTACGCTAATGGTTTTAGTGATTAGGAAGATTAATTTCAGAGTATGTGTACCCTCATTTGCGTGAAGGGGGGATGAAAAACAAATTTAGGGGAAACCCCCCCTCAGTACACCCGACAGAGTTTCGAACTTCGATCTCACCGTCATCGGCAGTCTAGTCCACAACGAGAGTAGCATGTTTAGACCACGCGGCCACCGAAGCGGGCTCTACATTACTTCAGTGGAATGCCAGGCCTCCACCGTGGTTCGGATTCCACGTTAAACTGTAGGTCCTCCATTTACTCTCACAATCACCCTATCGTTACACATTAGCTTAAGTGCGTACAAACCGAACGGGTAGTAAGACGCGGTGCTAATAATAATAATACGTTACTTCACCTGTAGATTTGTTATTCAATGATTTATTCAGGTATAACATGAAATCAAGGTTTGTACCTGCATTTGACACTATTGTGAGATTGAACTACCGATAAAAAAATATATTACCTACCATATTTTTGTCGTTTTCGGAGACATTTATTCTAAAATCACTTGTTAGAGCTGGAGAAGTTAGTGGCCCATTTAAATGGGACCAAACACAACCTTCGGGCCATGTTTTATTTATTCGTAATATTGGACAGTATCTGTGAATACAGTGTTTGAAACTATAGTGAGTGATATAATGAAAGTGATGGGATACGGTACATGCAATGATGAAAGTGGTGCGTTGGCTTACGTACAGCCGAAGCTTAAAAGTGAAGAATAAAAGATCAGAATGAGTGAAATACTCTCTTCACTGGCCAAGATGATGTTTCCAAATTTTACAGTTGAACGTTTTAGCAACCGACTTGATTAAGGTGGGATGGAAGGGGACGCGAGAAAACGTCAATTTTTTTTCAAGTTTTTATAGATTTAAAAAAATATATATATAAATCAACGTTTCTCCAGTAGAAACATGGAGTACAATTTTCTTCACATGGTCACCTCAACAGTTCAATATTTGTCAAGGGTATCCTGAATTTTTTTTTATTTAAAAAAGTTTCTCGTCTAATGTGGCTATGAGATGCTCTAAAGTAATATTTTATTTATCTTGGCCAAAAAAAAAAAAGTTTTTCTATAAAACTGACCTTTTATCGCGTCCCCTTCAACCTCACTATGAATAATTTTTAATCAATTCAAACTTAATTTTATTTAAAAGTTTGGGGATCAGTCCGAGACGAAGTATTTCTTCAGGAAGTGTCCCCGAAAATCTGGAACTAATGGTACCCTTGATGTTAAGGCCTCAGACACTGGAAGTAAAGGCCCTATTCCGGGTGGGTGCACCCTTGTTAGTTTATCTAATTTGTAGGGCTCAATAATTATTTCTACATGAGAATTATAACAATATTCCTTTTAAAAAAACGCTCCTTTTATCTTTGCCTAGGAAATTAATTTATAGATAGTGTTGACTGACAAGATATTAAAAATTAATTAAATTACTACCATCTTCGGTGGCCGCATAATCTAAGAAGTTATTCTTGCAGTAGACTAGACTGACGATGACGGGATATGAGGTTTTTCACTCTCTTTTAACTCAAATGCGGGTATACTTATTTAAATAAAATATATCTCATCCCTAAAAACATTAGCATAACTAGAATATAAGCGTATAAACCGAACGGGTAGTAAGACATAGTGCTAAAAAAAAAAGTTGACCTCGGGTGGTCTTGGGGTTAAATGGTCGCCTCAGGACCCAAATTCGTGGGTTCGAACCCAGCCAGGGTCAACGGATTGAGCGGTAAAAAAATCCGTAGCACAACTTACATCGGAGGGAAAGGAAAGCCTTCATCCCGTATCGATTGTGGTATGTAAAAGAAATCTGGAAATTATGTGAATATACCTTTCTCGGCAAAATTGGTAGGTTCTTCCGCTCTTGCTCATAGAAATTATTATGTGCTGATATAATCATTCCGTTCAGGAAGTGCACGTCAAATACCTCAAATAAATTAAATGAAATTAATAATTTGGCCTGGCTTTATTTTCACCGAAACCCCCATCATTGGTGACTGCGTGAAAATAATATTTAGCACCGCGTCGGGTTATACGCTTTAAGTACTAATTACTCTAATGGATTAGAAATTGGGAAGGTTTAATTTGAGGAAGTGAACCCGCATTAGCGTGGAGGGAGAGTAGGAAACCATTTAGGAAAAATCACCCTAGTTCACCCGACCGAGATTCGAACCTCGATCTCCCCGTCCTCAGCAGTCGAGCTAAACACGACAAGCGCGTTAGCCAACTACGCCACCGAGGCGGGTGCCTACGTGATCTAAGGCGTTAAAGCCGTATCAAACAAGTACGCAGTCGACGGGGGATTGTATTTCGAGTCCAGGGTTGGTTTTCTACGTATGATTTATTTCTGTGTCTCTATCACCCTCTCACTCTAATCAGCTTACATTCCTCATCCCTACAAACTTAGAATAAACCGCTATATGTTCATGTTTTTACTGCCTCTCTAGCCTAGTGGTCAGAGTTCTTGGATACGGATTCAAAGGTCCCGGGTCCCGGTCGGACTTCTGTGTTGGGGGTCCGGGGTTCAATCCTTGGTCCCAGCACAGATTTATCAGATTACCAAACCCTTCCTTCACCTCTGACAAGACGTGTATTAATCACAACTTGTGAATGTGTGGAATGCCAGGCCTCCACCGTGGTTCGGATCTCACGTTAAATTGTAGGTCCTCCATTTCATCTCACAATCACCCTACCATTACACATTAGCGTAGGTGCGTACAAACCGAATGGGTAGTAAGACGCGGTGTTAATAATAATGTTAGTTAGCACTATCTTCACCAACAGACTACAGCCGGTATGGGCTCGATTGTGGGCTGACTGCTGACGCCATGAAGTTTCTTATTATTATCATCATCTTTTATTTTATTATATTCATTAAATTTAAAAATGAAACCTGGACCCTGGAAACGAACTCTGGATCTTAAGCTTAGTAGGCCAGTGCTCTAACAACGGAATGGGACGACTCCTGTATAGCTCAGTGGTTAGTGCATTGGCGTACTAAGTCAAAGGTCTCCAGGTTCGATTCCCGTACCCGCATGCCATTGTTCTATTTACAGTATACAATATTTAAACGCGGATAAAACCGTAACTAGCAACTATAATAGCTTGACTATATAATTCATAATTTTATTGTATTATCAAAGCTCAATAGACAGTCTATATCTCTGCTGATCAGAAGTTTAGCTGTACTATTTTTTTTTTGTTGGATACAATTTTATCTACGAATTAACGAGGTCTACAAATAAAAAGTGTGCGTCTAGTAACATAGTTTTATTACTCTCCTCGACTTTTACACCCTCTATATATAAAGGGTTCAACTTGAATAACACAATGATTGTATGTATCTTAATTTTTTTTTTTAGTACCTGCAATATGCTTTTTAATAACTCCCTTGTAAAAATCAAAACAAATTAACGTACAATCTTTTTTTTTAAAGGAAAATTTTAAAGGGGGGGGGGGGGGCGAAGGTATAAAGCGTCTTGTTTTTTGGTGGCCTGAAGGGTGCGGTCTATTTGAGGTCCCCTTGCTGTAAGAAGGACGTTAGCTCTATATAATTTTTTTTTTATTACGAGCCTTACATACGTTTATTAATTCCATGCAGACCGTCAGAGACATCATAAGCCGCATCCTGTAGCGTTATTATGTGTTTATGGCTCTATTCAAGATGGGTAGAGGGAGAAGGGAGGATAAGAGGGGGGGGGTCGTAAACTAATATGGGAGATGGGCTCGCAGTGGCGGTCGGCTGATACATTTCAAGGGAAGAAGTACAAGGCTAGTATCTACTTCCCAATCGCCGATTCGGTGGATCGGAGCGCTTTTTTTAAGAATTAGTAGATTGGCATTCTGGCTGGAGTATTCGTCAGTGAGGAAGTCAAAAGTTTGAATCCCGATCGGGCGCAATGTGGTTTTAGTATCTTTCAACATATTATATAATGTTATTGCTCGTCTGGACTACATCCCTCGTAGCCCGGTTTGCGGAAATATTAACCAGTACCAACGTACTATTGTCCAAGGGGACGCCCGAATGTACTAATCGTACATCCTTTCCATGGAGGCTCTTTCCATGTCTTGGTGAGATGAGGTGATGATGATGGTGAGCATGAGGGTGTGGAACCAGTGTAAACACAACTTAGCTAAGCCTAACCAACCAAACCATGGTGACCGTAAGGGTCACTCCCCTTTCGGGAAAAATATCGAAGGTATCAGCCAGGTATCAAACCCGGGACCCTAGGCTCGTAGCCTGGTGCACTGACCATTAAACCATGAGGTTGGTTAACATTTTAAATAAAAATAAAGAAGTCCTGTTCAAATTTCGCGATGAATATTAAATTAAATATTCGATAAATGTTGAGACTACCAAGAGTAACAAATTAAACTAAATGTCTTATGGCCCCTTTTGACACAATTTTACTTTCTCGGTATCTTACAGGTAGAGAAAGTATTGTGAACGTTAAAAAAAAATTCAAAATCGAGATTTTGATGATTCTCGAAATTTCATGATTCCCCGAATCCGAAAAAGTTGTTTTTGAATTTCAGTCTGTCTGTCTGTCCCTCCAACTAGAGCCTAAAACTATTTTACTGATTGGGCTAAAACTCGGTATCTAGGGTTTTCATAGGCTTGCCCCAAAGGATGTTTGGAATTGGATATCTAACCCTAAAATTAAGGGAAGTTTGCTTAAGGGCAAAAAGAGAAAAAGTCGATTTTATCAAAATCGGCTTTAACGATTTTGATTAAAATTCGTATCTAGGCGTTGATTATGATTATAAATAAACTGGATATTTTCATATTACCATGAAAATGACTTTTATTGTAATTTACAGAAACTGACATTTACGTATCTCCGCAACTATTTGAGATTCTAAATAACTTATCATTGCAAAATTGTAGTACTATTAAAAATAAAAAACTTTTACATGAAATATATTTTTTATAAAACCAACACTTTCTTAGATATTGGCAAATATATTAATACAGTTTTGTGAGCTTTAGTTGTAAAGAATATTACTTAAGTTTTAACGCAATAAGTCTCCAATGCCAAAGAGTAATTAAATATAAGTACCTCAAAAAGTTTTGTTATTTTTCCTTAAACCTCTTAGTAGAAATGTTTGTACAATAATGATCTATCTCCATGTTAGACTCGGTAGGTTTTATTGGTCAAAATTTATAAATGAGGAATTTATTAACATTGCAATGACCTGAAAAGATGCGCAACACCTAATAAAATGTCGAAACTTTTAACCGGAAGTCGAAATTTTAATACGAAGTGTCAACCCTTGTGGACCCAAAATAGACTTTTTATTGGTCCAAACATACACACGAGCACATTAATTTCTTAAAAATAAAATTATAAATTTTAAACCGGGACTCATAAAAGGTTTTACATAAGTATAGTGAAATTTATGCTGGGTTTGTTAGTGTAAATTATTTCGTTTCACATATATTACGAGTTTTGAGTAAATATCTCCATTTTTAAACAATAGAGTGAGAAAGTCCATGCGGGGGTTCAGTACCATTTATTTTTACCAAAAGTTTTTTTTTTTTTGCTATAAATATGTATTTCAACAATACTGACGTTAAATCTTGCTTCGTGAAATCCAACCTTAATTAGATTAAAATATAAGTTACAGTCAGTAGATTCGCTTCAAGAGAGTTGGAAAACTTAGTCATGATGCAACATAAAGTTAAGCCTTCCTTCTAACTTATTACAAATCTTGTTTTGAAGACTTTCACAACCATTATTTGAATGAAACTGACCCCGAGTTGATAAAATAGTAACTTCCAACATCTTCGGTACTCGTGTGGTCCAACGATTCTACATCGTGTTCCAGGTCTCCACCGTGGTTCGGATTTCCCACGTTAAACTGTAGGTCCTTCATTTCATCTCACAATCACCCTACCATTACACATTAGCGTACGTGCGTATAACCCGAACGGGTAGTAAGACGCGGTGCTATAATAATAATAATACATCGTGTTCGCAGGTGACGGGAAATTGGGGATTCGAATTACAGTCGGCTGTAAAGGGTGGCTTATTCCAAACGGTTTGCCACATTCCCTTACGCAAATTCGGGTAGATTTTCTCTAAAATCATATCTGTTTCGTCCCTATTCCATCATCGTAAATAACGTATGTGTATGACCCGAACGGGTAATAAGACGCATTAAAAAGTTAATTAGGCCCTACTATGAGGTAATTATTATTATTATCACCGCGTCTTACTACCCGTTCGGGTTATACGCACTTACGCTAATGTGTAATGGTAGGGTGATTGTGAGATGAAATGAAGGACCTACAGTTTAACGTGGAATCCGAACCACGGTGGAGGCCTGGCATTCCCCACATTTACAAGATGTCTTGTCAGAGGTGAAGGAAGGGTTTGGTAATCAGATAAATCTGTGCCAGGACCGAGGATTGAACCCCGGCCGCCAGCACAGAAGTCTGACACCTTACCCCTAGACCACCAGGTCACCATGAGGTAATTAACGTGAACTTTCTGAATAGACTGATTAAATCAGCGCATGACTTACAGACTTAATTATACAAAATACACAATACTATATCCATTAGCCGTTAGCTTATCACTATAAAAGGGAAGGCCCAAGATTATTTTATCGAATATAACGGGAATCGAATCCTAGATCCTTAACTAGCAGGCAGACGCACTACCAACTGCACCAAGGTTTTTTTGGTGTATATTTGTCTTTTAGCACCGCGTTTTACTGCCCTAAGAATTAATTACGCTAATGGGTTAGAGATGAGAAAGATTGAATTTATAGAACGTGTACCCACATTTGCGTGGAAAGTGGAAAGCCTTGGAAAAAAAAAATCACCCTAAATACACCAGACCGGGATCAAACCATGATCTCCCCGTCATCGGCAGTCTAGTCTATTGTGAGAGTAGCGACTTAGACTATGCGGCCAACGAAGTGACTATTTGAACTAAAATGCGATTGTAATTTGTTTTAATACATAAAACAGTCCTAAATGACACTAGGGAATACGGCTTCCCTTGAAACGCCGAGCAAAGAGGTCCGTCACAGGCGTGGCGGTTGTCCTGACAAAGAGAGAGAGCGAGGTTATGATGAAGAAGGAGCAAGAGGGTTTGAAGGAGCAGAGGAGTAAGGCACGGAGAGGATGTGTGCACTACAGATGTCGTACGCGTCCACACAACCTCCTTAACGTGTGCCGGTGTGAGACTTCTATCAGCCGCAGGACCGCTCTCTTTAAAAACTGAGAACTGAATCACACATTGGCGTAAATAAGAATAAGACCGTGGAGAGAAGGGAAGGTAAGAGGGGGTGGGGGTTCAATCCCGACAACTTTGTAGCGCTTGATTCCGACCTGAGAGGACTAGTTAAATTCGTTCGGTTACACTCAGGACCTTACAAAAGGGTATAAGGGGGGAAATTCACTCCCAACAGCCTGCAGTGCCGATCTTAAAGGACAGTCGGATTTGTTCAGTTGCACTGAGGACTTTACAGAAGTGGAGTGGGGATTAATTAAATCTCGACAACCTACAGTGCCTGATTCTGACCCGTAAGGACAGGTTCAATTCTCTCCTCAGTAATATCCTTAGGGTCGTACAGAGCGTGTTAAAGGAGTCGTTTCATAAACCACCCACTCACACTCCTAAATTAAAAAAAATTAATGCCTATTTCTGTGAATTATTGTAATCTTTTGAAACTCAAAGCACCAACACACAACCCTCCTACTCTCTAAAAAAAAACCTTCAAATTATTTTAAGGCGATTGTCCCTTTTCATTTGGCGTGGGGGGTGACCTGGTGGTCTAGGGTAAGGTGTCAGACTTCTGTGCTGGCGGCCGGGGTTCAAACCTCGGTCCCGGCAAAGACTTATCTGATTACCAAACCCTTCCTTCACCTCTGACAAGACATCTTGTGAATGTGGGGAATGCCAGGCTTCCACCGTGGTTCGGATTCCACGTTAAACTGTAGGTCCTTCATTTCATCTCACAATCACCCTACCATTACACATTAGCGTAAGTGCGTATAACCCGAATGGGTAGTAAGACGTGGTGCTAATAATAATAATAATAATAATTTGGCGTGGAAATGCAGAGCCATGGAAATAAACTGTTATCTTCAAGAATTTTTATTCTTTTACAAATTTATTTTCGGAAATGGTTGTTCAAGAATAGAAGCATGTTTATTAAGTTATACTTTTTATACACACACCTCCTCTATCATTTCAACAGAGATCAACTATCGATAAAATTGATACTTTTCAATAGAAAACTGCTGGATTCATAATAAAAATAAGAAAATATAACAATTAAGAAACATAGATACATTATCTTAGAAGGGGTGTTGAAAATAGTAACACAAAAATGTCACTAGCTCTCGAGAAAACTGATATTTCCAAACGTACGATTTTCCCGAAATATCTGTCTGATAGCTAGCGCCATCTACAGTTTTCGTGATCCGTCTGTTCTTACTGGCGCGGAAGGATACTTTGGTCGGTTGTGAAGCCACCTTTCACCCTCCCGCCCACCATCCCACAAAATTGGTTTTAATACTTGAACTCGACAAGGCCAAAGGCCTTAAATTGAAATTGTTAAAGATATCCTTGCCATTTTGTATTGGTGGTGCTAATCTATAAGGACCCTATCTGACAGCTAGAAAAGTTATAAGATCTACTTTCACGTATTCATAAGTCAAGTTATATGATATAAAGCTGTCTTTTTTTATATATATATAGTATTCAAACCTTTAAAATATAACAATAATATATTAAAATGTCATCAGTGATGACCACAAATAAAGTTTGTATTTTCTAAAAGTTTGCCTCCTACCAAAAACCAACACTATAAACCACCCTCCATACCTAAAATAAATTTAAGTAAGAGCATGTACATTTTTTAAACCTTCCTTCTTTATTATTTTATCACCGTGTTCAGGCTATAAGCCTCGATGATAATTAGTTTAATGAGGTAGAGATAAGGAAGGAAGCATTTTAGAGGTAATCTACCCACATTTGTACGAATGGAGAGTGAAAAACCATTTCGGAAAAAAAATTTCAGCATACCCAACCAGGATTCGAACAAGGATTTCCTCGTCAATAACAATCTGGTATGAGACGAGTGTGACGCCTTAGACTATTCATCCACTTAAGAGCTTTGTCTCAGTAGCTTACTGATGACAAAATATTAACAATGAAAAAATTATCGGTTCCCTGACGCTGGGCAAGTGGTTTAAGGTGATAGACTCGCAGTGCATTCGGTCACTGTTAACGTATAGGTTTGGAGTTTGAATCTCTGTTGGGTGCACTGGAAAATTTTTCTGCACATACAACACTAAATGGATGTCTTCCCAATTATCTCTCCATGCTAATACATACGTACAATAAAACTAAGTAAACATCGTATTCCTTACCACTTAGATTAGAGTATTATTGATTTTTTTTTTAAAGGTAGGAACTAAAATAAAAAATCTTGCTCACAGTGCAAGTGCTTGGATTCGTCCCCAGATTGGATACATTATATGTAAAAAAAATATGGCCATCAGAGGAAGTTCGTCGTAAGATTTGTAATCTTCATCCATACCCAATTTATATATATATATTAGTTTCCGAACCCCTATTCTCCCCCCTCTCCCTCTACCCATCTTGAATAGAGCCATATATATAATATCTTAGTGTAATCACATTAATAAAACCATTTTGCAATAAGATACACATTAATATTTAATTGTTTTTAGGTTAAATGTTTCTATTAGGACAAAGATTACTAACGACAAAATCATGAGAATAGAAATGAGAAGAGTAGCTTACGAGGTAATTCAACACATTTGCCTGGAAAGAGGATGGAAAAAACACACACACAAATAGCACATATTGTAATTTACTACTAGTGCGCAAGACCTGTGCTCAAAGCACCATTCTCTCTGCCAATGAGAAACAATGCTGTTTGAGTCTAACACCTTAGACCACTCGGCCACCGCTGTTTATTGTTATATGCCATACAAAGCTAAAATTCAGAAGATTTATTTTTAAATTATAATATAACTTAAAATTGAAAATAGCTTACTACAATTTAAAGACCATATTAGAGTGAGTTTGTGTTTTTTTTTTAT
This sequence comes from Timema cristinae, assembly GCA_039000515.1. Taxonomy (NCBI): domain Eukaryota; kingdom Metazoa; phylum Arthropoda; class Insecta; order Phasmatodea; family Timematidae; genus Timema; species Timema cristinae. The sequence continues at coordinate 36,632,266 of JBCFYV010003508.1, read as the reverse complement.
TTTATCATGTGTACTCTCATTTACTATAATTAATCCGTTTGTAAAAAAAAAATACCCCGCTTCGTTGGCCACAGGGTCCAAGATGGCGTCCCTCTCACAAGAGACTGCTGATTACACGAGGATCAGGGTACAAATTCTGGTCGGGTGTACTGAGGGTAGTTTTATATGACATGGTTTTCCTCTCTTCCTCCACGCAAATGCGGATATACTTTTCCTAATTCAACCCTCCTCATCTCTAACACATTAGCGTAATTGGTACGTATGCGTATAACCTGAGCAGATAGTAAGATAAGATGCTAAAAAATTGAGCAAAATAAATACACTTTATCATAAAATTGGATTAATGTTCCCATTTATAAACCTACCAACTAAATAACAACAAATATGACCTGACTTAAAAAAAGGGTCATTAGTTCTAATGAGTTTCATTCGATATGACACCTCCCCCCCCCCCCCACCAAGAAAAATATATTCAGATACTATGTCATCATTCGTAAATCTGGTATGCCATAGCTTAGAAGTTAGGTAGGCCTATCTATTTTTACTCATTTAAAGCTCTATAAATTAGTGCGTCATAAACATATTGGTTGAACAAAGGATGATGCTTAAAATAAAAATAGTAACAATAAAAGAATGTAGGCCCGGCTGCAATAAAATCCTTTAGGGTATGCCTTGAAAAAAATGGCTAGGTCAACATTAAATTGGATAGCCAGTAGTATAGGGGCGACCTTTTCGTTAAATCATTTCTTTTTATCACCCCTGTTACGTTGTAAAAATAAAAATAACAAGCTTTGTCAAAACATTATAATCCTTTTGATCATAATCGGGTAGAAAATAGAAATATTTTTACAATGCATTGTAAAAAATTGGGTTTTTTTTACGACGTATTGGGTATTTCAAAAGTTTGGATAGAAACGTTTCACTAAAGTTTCGTATTTTTTTGTGTGTTTAACTTTTGTTTTGCAATTCTTTTTTGTTGAGTCTGAAATATTGATATTTTTTTTTCTTTAAAATAGTGAAGTGCTTGGTCCGTTTTGATTCTGAGCATATCAGCCGTATTTGTTTTTTTATCTCATCTCACTACCCGTTCGGTTTACACTCATCTACATTTCTCGCTAATATTGTAAGGACGAGGAAGGTGTAGTTTAGAGGAAATGTATCAGCAGCTTTCTATCAGGCGAGTGGGAAACACTGTGGGGTACGGGGGGGGAGGGGGGGAAGAATACCTCATTACACAACGTCCCACATTAGCTATCAAATCAGGATCCCCCCTAGGCCGGATGATGAGTCCTTTAATTACACGGCGATCGCAAGTGAAAATAATAAATTACGTACCTTAACTCGTTCACTGAGCTTTATTTTTAAATCTAATCTAGTTTATTATATATTTAAAAAAAAAATCTGAACAAGGTCATCCCCGTTAGGTTTTATTGACCAGGCACGATAAAAAAAACAATTGAAAGGAAGTAAAGCGCACTCTCCTCTTTAAAAAAAAAGCTAATATATCAGACACGAAGGTTTTTCGAGATCAGTAAATAGCTAACGAGATAGCCAAAGGGTGATTCCTTCGGCTAGCTCTGTAACGTGGAGTTCTTTATGAATGTGGATACAAACAGTAAATAATAACAAGGGTAAGCTAATATCATGGCTTCAAATTGGTTTTTTCATGATTAAAATGAGTATTTTTATAGAAATTTTAAATTATTTTAAAAATAGATTTCTAATTTTTGTGTGTATAGCAGGATGTATTATAGGTGTGGTATTTGTGTATATGTATGTGTACATATATATACACACACACACACACACACACAAAGCTTTAGACAAGCAGTTCACTTGCTCATTCTTCATGTCACAATATGGGTGGAGGGGGATTGACCTCCAATTCAGAGAGTGGGGCGCCTGCTGGATATAGGAGATTGGGCTACTTCACCGTGGGCCATCCTGTATGTGTGTGTATGTGTGTGTGTGTGTGTGTGTGTGTGTGTATGTATGTATGTGTATATATATTTATATATATATATATATATATATATATATATATATATAGTAAAAGCAGGATGAAAAAATAAAGAAAGACCTTCTTATAAAAGTCTGTGTATAAATTACTTTCTTGGCTTTATAGGCCTATACTCTATATCACATATTAAATAATGACTGTCATTTCACGTGTCCATGCGCCCCATCCACGTTAGGGGGGAGGTGGGGTGTCTGCTAGAAACATTGACTGGAAATGACTCATGTCAACCTATTCGTAAATTATAATTGAAGATAAAAGTTAAGTACTACAGTATAACTTTTTTTTTAGTTCGAATTTCAAGGGATAGCTAAAAAAAATATTAGAATTAACCATTTTCATGATTAGGCAGCTTGTACACAATCAATCAACTATAATCACACAGAGTTTATATATGCCATTTATACAACAAATACACAATTAAGAAACGCATAAAAAAATTCAAACACAAAAAAGTGAAAATTTGGAAAAAAATAGCATACGTAAATTTCTTACTGAAATCATGGAAAGCTGACCCAACACAGCCTATATATTAGGTGACCTGTTGGTCTAGGGGTAAGTGTCAGGCTACTGGGCTGAGAGTCCGGGGTTCAATCCTCGGTCCCGATACAGATTTATCTGATTTCCAAACCCTTCCTTCACCTCTGACAAGACGTGTATTAATCACAACTTGTGAATGTGTGGAATGCCAGGCCTCCACCGTGGTTCGGATCACACGTTAAACTGTAGGTCCTTCATTTCATCTCACAATCACCCTACCATTACACATTAGCGTAAGTGCATACAGCCCGAACGGGTAGTAAGACGCGTTGGTAATAATAATAATAATAATTATTATTATTATTATTATATTAACTGATCCAAGATAAAGAGTGGAAACAGTAATGGATGTACAAAAGTTGTCTCTAACTTAAAAATAATTACTTTTAGAAGTACTTAGTTAAAAACCAGTACCTATAGATATACTACAGCCTACTATGTAAAATCACAGGATATCACAAAAAAACAATAACAGTACTGTATTGTAAAAAAAATAGTACTGTCTTGTAAAAAAAAATAGTACTGTCTTGTAAAAAAAATAGTACTGTCTTGTAAAAAAAATAGTACTGTCTTGTAAAAAAAATAGTACTGTCTTGTAAAAAAAATAGTACTGTCTTGTAAAAAAAACAGTGGTTAACGAACTTTTCTAACCAACAGATCAGGAAATGTGCTCAGTTCGTATGAAGGACCGGCAAGTCACATAGATTGACAACAGGGTTTCCACGCAACTGGAAATATGATCACATATGTAAATGTAAAAGTATTTTGTTTCTAAAATAAATGTTTCTTCGTATTGTAACTTAAGAGGCTATTATAAAAACAAATCATTCCGCCAGCTGGTGTCTTACATTGAAAGGAGACCAGTACCGTCAAGTGTTTCTTATAGCCCAGTATGATGAGCCTGTACAAATATGGTAAGTGGGGCTGTATACCAAGCACCCACGTGTACCAACCGTCTCAATCTAAACTCCCTACAAAACAAACCGACACTTTTCAACACCTGATATCCACTTCGGTAGAGTGGGCATAGATGAGATAGTAGAGGAAGATGGTATGGGCATGTAATGAGGATGTTTGAGTACATGAGATAGTAGAGGAAGCAAGACTGAGATGGTATGGACATGTAATGAGGATGTTGGAGTACATGAGATAGTAGAGGAAGCAAGCCTGAGATGTATGGATATGTAATGAGGATGTTGGAGTACATGAGATAGTAGAGGAAGCAAGACTGAGATGTATGGGCATGTAATGAGGATGTTGGAGTACATGAGATAGTAGAGGAAGCAAGACTGAGATGTATGGGCATGTAATGAGGATGTTGGAGTACATGAGATAGTAGAGGAAGCAAGACTGAGATGGTATGGTCATGTCATGAGGATGTTGTAGTACATGAGATAGTAGAGGAAGCAAGACTGAGATGGTATGGACATGTAATGAAGACGTTGGAGTACATGAGATAGTAGAGGAAGCAAGACTGAGATGGTATGGGCATGTAATGAGGACGTTGGGGTACATGAGATAGTAGAGGAAGCAAGACTGAGATGTATGGACATGTAATGAGGATGTCGGAGTACATGAGATAGTAGAGGAAGCAAGAGTTAGATGGTATGGGCATGCAATGAGGATGGAGAAGGATAGAATAACAAAGAAAATTATGGAGAGGAAGCATGTAGGAAAAACGACCGTAAGGGAGGCCAAGAAAGAGATGAGAGGTGAGGAGCAGATAATAGAAAGTATGCAAGTGAGAAGAGAATATTGGAAGCAATTAAAGGAGGAAGGAAGATGGAGGCATTTTACTAAACTGACCCGGCCACAGGTTTAGGAACAATCTAAGATGGACCAAGATTGGAAATTCATTTAAAATGAGTAATGCCCTTTTTTTTAGCACCTCGTCTTACTACCAGTCCTGATTATATTCACATGTATACATTACGCTAATGTGTTAGGGGTGAACACGGTCAAATCTAGAAAAGTGTAACCGCACTTGCGTGGAGAAAGAATGGAAAGCCATTTAGTAAAAAAAACAACCTCGGTACACTTGACCAGGATTCTAACCCCGATATCCACATCACCGCCAGTACATTATTATTATTATTATTATTTAGTAGTAGTAGTAGTATCGCGTCTTACTACCCGTTCGGGCTATACGCACTTACGCTAATGTATAATAATAGGGTGATTGTGAGATGAAATGTAGGACCTTCAGTTTAACGTGGGATCCGAACCAGGGTGGAGGCCTGGCATTCCCCACATTCACAAGTTGTAATTAATACACGTCTTGTCAGAGGTGAAGGAAGTGTTTGGTAATCAGATAAATCTGTGCCGGGACCGAGGATTGAACCCCGGACCTCCAACACGGAAGTCTGACTGACACCTTACCCCTAGACCACCAGTACATTATATTGCGAGATTGATGCCTTCAACCATTCGACAACCGAAGTGAAATTGACCCTTTGTTTTCAAAAGTTACAAATGTTTGTGTAGGAAGAAACATTTTAGGTTGAGAAGAAGGTTATGGCAGAGGAGAGTAGCTCTTAGATTTAAAGTTAAATTGGTGAGGTACTAGAATGACTGGTGGATTGTTGTTGGGGAAAAGTGGTATTTTAGGACACGTTACTAGTTCACACACATGCGAAATGAGGACATTAAGACAGAGAGGACTGAAGGGGGGAATCTTGAGAGCTCATTGTGTGTGAAGGGAGTTTTTTTGTTCTACGCAGTGAATGTTTAATGTGCTGGAATTAGAAAAACCACAGTTATAGTCATACACACACACATATTCAAGTACTAACTCAACCTTTAATCACCTTAGCATATGTTTAGTTAGTTAACATAGTTTAAAGTATAAATTGGTGAAATAAATCTACGATAAACAAAACAAATTTTTAAATGTTCACTAAAAACAAGGTTTTTATACTTTCAGTACAAGTTAGGTTTAAATCTTAAATATCTAAATTTGTTTGTCTTGTTTGTATCACACACATTAAATTCGTGAGAAAATGTCACTCATTCATGAATTCATGTAACTTTAGTTAGTTGGGATATTCTCATATATAAAAATTGCGATAAGCTTTAAAATGAATTGACCGACCAAATTAAAACTATTATTTTCTAGCTAATAGGGGAAAAAGATAATTCAGAATGAAAAGAAAAATCAATATATAGGCCTAAAAAAAAGAGCTAAACTTGTTAATAAAATATATGTTTTTTTTAATGTTTATTCATTAAATAAATGTCAGGCCTTCGGGCCGTCTAAAATTAGGTTCAGAAAAAGTTCGCCATAATTAAATATTTATTAGCGGTGTATCCAACTGTCCTATTATCTCAGATACCAAATATGTAGTCCCCTGTCCATCATAAAACATTTTATTTTGGAACTAAAGTAGTATTTACATATATTATAAAAAGTAATCTTAATTGATAGAACACGTTTTAAGCTTTATAAATTTTTATTTTCTTATAAACAAAATAAAACATGGTATTCTATATTATTTAAAAATTAAAAATTCTATTGGATAGTGGATAATAAAACTTTGTATTGCAAATATGACATGTATGAAATTTAATACACAAATATTCATTCTTTATTCGTCGATAGTTGATGATCATAAGATGGAATAAAAAAATGTTTATTATAACGAAATGTTTCTTAAAATTAGCCATGTTTTCACAGAAAGCGGAATGTAGGCTACATTCCAAAAGACGGAACCAGTTTTCTAGAATGTTTACTAAACTCGCACGCTCTACTCGGAGTTTGTAAATTATAACGGTTGCTTGTGGAATAAAATTGGCTTTGTTCTAAAACAAACTGGCACGCTATAAAAAAAACGTCTATAGTTTATTTCTTATAGAAAGAGTCATTTAGGCAATACAAATATAATTTATGTGGCCAAAATTTGATAGCATTTTACTATTATGCTAATATTTTATAGATATCATATATAAGAAAATTCTCAGCTGCAAATTACATGACTTTACGTATGAATAATGTGAACGTAGATATAGTACTTTTCCAGCTCTCAGATAAAGAACACTTTTTCTATGAAAGTTGGACCTTAAATCTCTTCGCTATACCCATGTCATATTAAAAAAAAACTTTATAATTTGCTTAAGTAAAGTCAATTTGAAATAAAACAAGCCAACAAGGAAGTGTAGTCTATGTATGATTGAAGCTTACTTTAGTTTGTGTAACAATTCCTAAACACAGATCATTATGTCGACACATGAATTATAAACTAACTTAAGCTCAAGGTAGGATTATAGGGAACGTAAATGCGGCTATATTACCTCTATTATTATTATTATTATTATTATTATTATTATTTATTATTATTATTATTAGCACCGCGTCTTACTACCCGTTCGGGTTATACGCACTTACAATAATGTGTAATGGTAGGGTGATTGTGAGATGAAATGGAGGACCTACAGTTTAACGTGGAATCCGAACCCACGGTGGAGGGCTGGCATTCCACACATTCACTAGTTGTGATTAATACACGTCTTGTCAAAGAATATCTTACCTCTAAAATGCTTACTTATCCTTACCCCATTAGAATAATTATCATATATACGTATAGCCTGAACAGATGGGTGGAAACAATTAGACCAGGAGCAACCAGACTTTTTGATCTAGGGATCTACTTCAGAGAAGGAAAATCCTTTGCGATATACTACAAAACCATATTGTTTTACCGTTTGTTTCATTGGTTTTTTAAAAAAAATCAATCATTATGGGTTTTAATGGTAAAATTACATTGCATATAAGAACTTTTAGTCCTTTAACAGAATGAAACCGGGTTTTTCATCGAATCACATAATATATAATAAACCTAAAAAAAAAGTATTTTCTTATTAAACACTTGAGTTTGAAGTTGTTCTAAGACACTCATAATCTTAGGATTGTTTGTTGAATGAGAGTTCATAATTACTCTGTCATAAACGTAAGTAGGATTGTAAATAGTCTTCAGTCAGACAGCTTCGATAATTCGATTTTCTAATGTTGATTTGAGATAAATCTGCAAAAACTGTCTTTAATTTTTTTTCGCTCAATCTTTTTTAATCGATCGATCCAAACGATCAGTCGCAGTCAACCTATATTATTATTAGCACCGTGTCTTACTACCACTTCGGAGGTTATAGTGGGAATCCAGTAACAACCGACGTGGTGACCTGGCATTCCCACATTCACAAGATGTCTTGTCAGAGGTGAAGGAAGGGTTTTGGTAATCAGATAAATCTGTGCCGGGACCGAGGATTGAACCCCGGACCCCTAACACAAAGTCCTAGACCACCAGGTAACTCCAGTCAACCTATAGAACACGATAGACTGTCTCACCTCTGATACTGAGGAAAGTGATGGACAACGTGCTGATGTCTGTTGGAGCTCACCTTAGTGTCATTATCTTCAAAAAGTTAAAAAGTGTAGTATGTAATTTGCTTTTATTTAGCTAATGAATATTTACTTTTCAATTAAGTTGGGATGCGAGGAAAAACCGGTGTTTTTGCAGTTTTTATGGCAAAACTTTTTTTTTTGCCAAAATAAATAAAATACTAACCGCCTCGGTGGCGTAGTTAGCTAATGCACTGGTTTCGTGTTGAGTTATACTGCCGAGGATGGGGAGATCGAGGTTCAAATCTCACTGGGTGGTTTTCCACTAAATAGTTTTCCGTTCTCCCTCCACGTGAATGCGGGTTCACTTCCTCTATATTCAACCTTACCTATTTCTAGCACATTAGCATAATTAGTACTTAAGCATTAGCATACAACCCTAACGGGTGGTAAGACGTGCTAAATAAAAAAAATTTAATAAAATATTGCTCCAAGTACAAACAAAGAATTTAATTTTCTTCACGTGGTGATATCAACAGTTGTTGAATCTGTCGAGGGTGTTCTGGAATTTAATGACAGCTTTTTCTCTTCATTCAAAAGGTTCTCCATCCAATGCCGCTATGCTCATGACAGATATTCAACAACTGTTGATATCACCAAGGGAAGAAAATTAAATTCTTTGTTTGTACTGAAGCATTTTTTTTTATTTTAGCAAAAAAAAAACCTACAAAAACACTGGCCTTTTCTCGTGTACCCTTCCATCCAACCTTAAAATATTAATTTTAAAGTTAGGCTACTCATTTATTGTTAAATGGTTTCACTCTCACTTTATATCATTTTTTTTATAACAGTTTATTCTTACCGTTCAGAGCTATCCTAATATTTAACTCTAAACTAAAAACGCTAAAAATTCTTAATAAGTTAGTTCCATGTCTGATTGTTGAAAATTATTTCAATACTCCATCATTTTCCAAAACTTGAGATTGTGTTTGTTTATCCAACATAATCGTGGGCGTAATTTATTAATTTATTTTGCTTTAAAGAAAACCAATTTTTCTAGTTGGTTCTCATATTTTAAGATCGCATTTCATTATCAGTATGGCTTTCTAAAAAATGTTTGTATCTTATACCGGGCTACCCAATTAATTTACATGGATTCAAAGTAAACTTATAGACCTACTGCAAGTAAAAAAGAAACAAAGTCCGATATAGTGTCACAAAATGCTTCTTGGTGTCTTTTTGAAATTGTCACTATTTGATGTATAGCTTCTCTTTTATTTAACAAGACACATGATGGTGAAACAAGTTTTTACTTAACATGGCAACGTAGTCAAACAAAAAAAAAATGTCTATATAATTAATGTAATCAGCGTTTTCTTTGTTCCATTTTCTTCGATGGGGGAAAAAAAATGCTGGAGAAGCATTAAATGACATTACCTCATAAAAAAAAAAGCAAAAGATTTTTTTTTTCTAGATATTTAAAAAAAAATCCTTTGTCTTTTCATCTTTTGCCCACATTAGGTTGACTTTTTTATGTATCGACTGATGAGCTGTTGCATGAATAAGTTTTAGAAGTATTTGAGAAATAAGATGAATAAAAGAGATAAAAGTTTAAAGTGAGACAGAGAAAGCAAAAGCGTGTCATTCTTTCCTTTACAACCATCTTTTTTTAAAATTTAATTAGGATCAAACCGTGGATGACAATACTCCCTTCTTCCCAAGTTGACAGATGAACATTGCTCCAAAAGACAGAAGATACTGCGTGGAACTTTTTTTTTTCTATTTCCATTTTTACCCCTTCCCTTAAGAGAACCCATTCCTTTATTTTTTAATCTGCTTTTTTTTTACGTGTACATGAAAAGATGAAAAAAAAGGAGGGAGTCATAAAAAAACATATTGTTGGGTAGGAGAAATCGTGAAAATTGGGAGGGGGGGAATGGTTATGTTGGTATTGTTATATAAAAAAGAGAGGGGGCGGGGCTTTCCTATGAAATGGGAGGGTCTAAGTCACCAGGTGGTTAGCCAATCATATGAAAAGGGGGGGGAGCCCCTTTTTTTTCACGACTATAAGCACGTCATAACCCATAACAGACATATTGATGTTAGCAGTTGCCAAACATTGTATGGTATTATAAACACCCGACGACCAATGGCGATCGGCCAACCCCACAACTTCTTTTTTTTGCCAAGACATACAAATTAATTATATCGGATATTATTACATCACTTGGTTTGCTCGTAAAGAATAAATAAAGATCATCATATTGTTTGCTTATTCAAGAAATGAGATTATTTTTAATGTGATATGAAAAATAAAAGATTTAAAAAAACTTGAAATTCGGGAAAAAATAATAAGGTTTTGTTTTTTAGTAAAATAAGGAAAATCTTAAGGTGCGGCAGAAAGGAGCGCATGTATATTTACAGTTTTTATAGCATTACTTTTTTTGGCCAAAATAAATAAAATATTTCTCCAGTAGCAACATATAGTTTAGTTTACGTCACACGGTGACCTCAACCTTTCTTGAATATCTGTCAAAGGTGTCCTGGAATTTAATGAAAACTTCTTCTCTTAATATTTTCTCATCTAATGGCGCTATGCTAATGAAAGGTTTTCAACAACTGGTTTTTGATTATTTTATTTAACACCGCGTCTTACAAACCGTTTGGGTCATACGCTTGAGTTCCAATTACGTTAAATGGTTAAGTATTGAGAAGCTTGAATTTAGAGGAAGTGAACCCGCAATTGCGAGTGAAAAACCACCAGTTCACCCGACCAAGATTAGAACCTCGATCTTACCGTCCTTGGCAGTCTAGTTCAACACGAAACTAGTGCATTAGCTAACTACGCCACCGAGGCGGGTTTTCAACAACTGTTTATATCAATCACTATGCATAGAAAGCTATAATTTATGTTTCTACTGGGCCAATATTTTTTTTGTTTTGTCAAAAAAAAAACCAAACCAAATAGTTTTTCTTGCTTAGTGTGCAATGGATTGTACACAATGTTGTGTGTGATACAGTCCCAAAAATAAATCACATAAAAAAACGCTTTCAAAACTTGGCAGTCAGAATAAGATATTTTTTCAAAGCTATACTCTTACTAATAAATTCAGTGGTATAACAATTTTTAAGTTACATAATGTTAAGAGGTGAAAATGATAGGGGCACGGTGTTCCCAAACCACAAGAAAAAAAGAAGAAGAGATTTCTCCAAAAAGTTCGTCCAAACTTTTAGTACCACCGTCATTAAAACACAAATATTCCATAGAATTATTTTTAAGAGGAATACACAGACCCGTGAGGTTGACCTAAGAAATAAATAAATACGCGACGTCAGAACAGAAATATTACATTTGTTATTGTTATTCCAAGAGTCTTGTAGCATTTTTTGTTTGTTTTTGTTATTGCACCATGCCTCACTAACCGTCCTGGTTTTCCGATTTTAGCCAAACAAACAGGGTAAGAACCAGGAAGGTAAACCTTAGATGAAATTTAGCCACATTTACGTGAAGGTAGAGTGGAAAAAATAATTTCTTAGCTAGAAAAAAACCCACCGAAGTGCATCCAGTTAAAATTCGAATCCTGACTCCTCCTTAACCAAAGAACGAAACTATATGAATCTGACTATCTGCGTACCCACAGATGCAGGTTCATTATATTTTCACAAAATATTAACTATAAAATAATTTTTTTTCATTTCCATTAATTATTTACTTTTAGACTTTTCTCGTGAGCTAATTATTACTTACTAACAATCATGTAACTATACTATTTAACCTTATAAATCAGGACAAGAGGTGTTCGTTTTAACAGAGCAAGGTGTGCTGACAGCTCACCTAACCCCTGTCACTCATATAGCTAATTTATAGATTCAACTCGAAAGGATATATCGATCTCATGCCCATACTTTAGGGAAGATCGAAAATACCTTCAGCCTGATATATGACAACCAGCCGTACAGGTCTTGTAACTTTTATCTTAAATGTCAATTAACTGCCCACAAGTTGGTTATTTAAATTCTAACAAAAATGTGTTGCACACGTGAGACACATTTTGTTGTACCCTATTAAACAATGAGACCAACCTTTTAACATACACTAATTGGGCTTTTAACACTTTACTAATGAATATTTAAAGTCGTTTTGGTTTGCAAACATAGCATCAATCTTTATAGAGATGACACAAATGAGAGGTTTCTTTTAGCAATTAAGATAGTTTTCATAAATAAATAGTTGTGTATGCTCATCTTAAGCTATACAACAAATTAAATTTTAGCCACGATAGCTACGTTAAACGTTTGATTATTCGTTTATATAGTCCAGCCAGTTCACTGTTCTACATGACCAAGTTGTGTAGAGAGATATACTACTTATAATCAGGACTCAGTTCGACTCTCGCTGGAGCAGTGCTTCAGGAGTTGAGGTTTATACGAATAAGAGCTTAACTCTAGAAACGACGTTTCATGGCACGTCTACACAATTACAGTAGCCTCATGGCTTCTTTGGTGCTGACTGACAGCTCACAGCTGACTTCTGACAGTCAACATTCAGGTATATGCCTAAATTTTGACCGTCAGAAGTGACAGTTGCTCAACACATGTTTTTGCAGATCATATGGTTCGGCGTAGGGATACATAATTTAGTCCGGTAACTTTTCAAAGCTGTCAGCTGTGAGTCAGCACCAAAGAAGTCGTGTGGCTACTGTAGGTTTTGGTGCAACTCTAGAATATATTTTTTTAAATCGTTAAATGTCACATAGTAAATAAGACTTAAAAGCTTTTTTGTTTTATTTTCTTGCATTTCTTAAAAGTTTTGTTGAAAATAAATTAAATATTGCTTAAATAGAGATGTTTTATAACGTGAATTTAATTTTTTTTAAAAGCATTTTCTACATTCATCATGTCATGAATAAAGCGTAATTTGACCAAAACATTTAATCTTAGTTAATAAAATTTAGGATAAAACGATGATAGCGACTTGTCATGATAAATATTCAAAAACTGTTCCGTTTACTATGTTTAGAAAATTAAACAAAGTGCATTTACTAGAGTTATATATTTTTTATTTTGACAGAAAAAAATCCATAAATACTAACCCTAATTACTGTTACCTTCACTTTAAAAAGTGCGTGTCAATTGTCACAAAGTAAGTAAAAAAAAGATAATTTTGCGCCTTGTTCTATTAACCGTTCGGGTTGTAGGCTTATTTATTAATTACGCTGATGTGTTAGGAATTAGAAAGGTTGAATTCAGTAGAAGTGTACATGAGTTTGCGTGAAGGGAGAGGAAAACTATTTAGGAGAAACCACCCTTAATACAACTGACTGGGATTCGAACTCATCTCCCCGTCATTGGAAGGCCAGAATTGCGAGAATGACTGCTTAGGCCGATTGACCAACCAGGTGGCTAACACAACATTTATAAATGAAAATAACCTGCTTCGGTGGCCACCTGGTCTAACGCGCTGCACTCACAGTAGACTAGACTGTAGATAACTGGGAGATCCAGGTTCGAATCTCACTCAGGTGTATTGATGGTGGTCCCCACTTCCTTTAAATATAACCTTCTTAATCCCTAAAACCATCAGCGTAATTAGTACATAAGTATATAACCCAAATGGGTAGTAAGACGCGGTACTAAAAATATGAAAATAACTGTCTTAATCAACTATAACTGATAGTCTCCATTATTCCCGACAAAAGAACCTATTGTGCAGGTCAAGTTGAGGAAATCACAGCATTTGTCTTAAAAGGTTTTTTTAGAAGGAAAAATCTCTTGCTACCCACATTTTTGTGACACTTTCAGTCAATCTAGCAAATTTACAGTTTCCGGCGCTGGTGTGCTAATAGGTTTACGACCCTTAGAGGGTGAGGAATGGTATTTAAAAAAAAAGCCGTAGTGGGGTGTTAGCCACGTGTGTCCCATCCATTGAAAGAAAAGAACTGGAGGGGGAGGTTAAAAAGGGGGGGGGGGTTGGTCCATGTCAACCCTCACATTACCCCCAATTTCACTGACACAGGGTGGTAAGCTTCCGGGGGTAGGTCATCTCATCTTGCGAGAGCGTGCTAACTGCTCCTTCCATTCCCCCCTCCCCTAACCATATGGTGACCATACCCCTTCTCCCCCCATCCCTTCACTCAAACACGGAGTCGGGACTAACCTTCCGCACGCACGATTCAGTTCTACTTGAGGATTAAGACATCGGTTCTATAGAGTTTCTACGCTCATAGACACACAATATTAGATAAAGCTCCCATTCCCCGCTGTAGAGCGCTTAAGAAAGGCCAATAATTACAAATTAATAGGATCATGGACCCGTTTTGGTGATAACCTGGTACAAGCACTCGACGACTCGATTTTTCACCCGTCTGATCTGATCTGGCATCAAAAGTTTAAACGTGGTTAAATCAGTTACACCGCTTACATTGACGCCTGAATCTATCCGACCCGATTGACCAATCGTACTTCAAAAATTCAAACATAGTAAAATCAGTTACACCATCTACATTGACACCGACTGTCCGAATCAAACCGTCTGTGAGTAGCGCTGACGTCAGTCGAATTCAATGATTCAAGCATGTTTGTGTTTTTCCCGTTCAGTCCGTTTCAACTTTAGGCCCAATACACATTAAGGAGTTGCTTATCTTTTTCAAGTCGCCTTCAATCGCTCTTAAAAAATTAGGCATATATATATTAATTAGCGTACGCCACCCGGTTTTGTCGGCTAGACATTCCTGGTCTTCTACTGACAATGGTGGATATGTAACCGTCTTCTGAGGTCGGACCGATGAGATGATAATGATCATGTAGTACCAGTAGAAGTTTTAAATCTAACCTTTGCAACCAGAGCATGGTGACCATCTATGGAAAATTTCCCCTTTGGGAAAAAAATACCTATGATACCGCCGGGGACTGAACCCAGGACTTCTAAATTACTAGTGATCCTAAAAGATAGTCGTAGGTTTCTATGGTCATCCGGTCTCCGGGGGTTCCCGCAACGGCAAACCCGTAGTGAAGTATAGGTTTACCCACTTTCCCTCCTCTACGTATCAAACTCTTGCACACGTATTTTTTCACTTACCAGCCGTTTTCAAACATGAATTAATAATCCTCAATAAAAATTGTTGTAAATCATTAACGAGGACTGTATTTCTGAGTGCAATCTTTGGTATCTCGTGTGGTTTACTAAGCAAAGTTAAGGCGATTGGCCCTTTTCATTTGGCGTGGAAATGCAGAGCCATGGAAATAAACTGTTATCTTCAAGAATTTTTATTTTTTTACAATTTTCTTTTCGGAAACGGTTTGTTCAAGAATAGAAGGATGTTGATTAAGTTAGTCTTTTTATATACACCTCCCGTATAATTTTAACAGTGATCAAATATCGATGAAATATCGATACAATTGGCATTTTTCAATATAAAACTGCCGACTTCATAACAAAAATTAATAAAATTTAACAATTAATAAACATCGAGACATTATCTTAGAAGGGGTGTTGAAAATATTAACATGAAAATTTCCCTCGTTTACGAGAAAACCGATATTTCCAAACGTATGATTTTTCCGCGAGACCTGTCCGGTAGCTAGCGCCATCTACGGTTTCCGTGATCCATCTGTTCTTGTTGGCACGGAAGAATACTTCTAGTCGGTTGTGAAGCCACGCCAAGCCTTTCAGCTTCCCGCCCACCATCCCACCAAATAGGTTTTAGACTTTCCCTAGACAAGGTCTTCGAAAAACCATTCGAGATGGCTTTGAATGTACTTACACTGAACACGTATGAAAATAGCCAGTTCGACTCTAGAGCTCTTGAGGAAAGCTTCAACACGAGTGATTCTGGAGGTGTATTCTTGAATACTTTCAAAGCCATCTCTTATGGTGTCCCCATTTATCTTTGCTTAGAAAACCACATGAGATGCCCAAAAAGTCACTCAAGAATACAGAACCTGATCAGGTCTATTGAGGATGGTTTTCTCTATATATTTTCCCACTCATCTTGCGCAAAAATGAGTATAGATTACCTCTAAAATTCTTCCTTACTCGTCCTTATTTAATTTAAGTAATCACCATATGTTTATACGTATAACTTGAATAGGTAGTAAGACGGGCGATTTAAACTAACTCTGTTAAACATTTAAATAAAAACTAAAATAATTTTACTTACCTTCATAGAAAACAAATAAGATCTAGCTAATGTAAGCTTTATAAGCGAACGATGGTTTTGGTAGATGCAGATCACTTCAGATTTGTTTCAAATAATATTGAAATTATACATATACATACAAAAACACAGGATATCTTTAAATCATAACCAGTTAAAAGTGCGAAATATTTCCCACTTGAACTAAAACAGGATTATTTCATCTGGAATCATGTTTTATGAACTGCTATTACAATGTCCATAGTTAATTTATGATAAGTATATCTTAACTGCCATATTATGCGAGTTGGTTTGTTTTTATTATATAAAAAAAGGTCACTCGTTTAAACCCAATGCAGAATAATGTGACATATTCCACGGTCAAGATACGAACACACATCTCCAACACCCCTTCAAACATTCCAGTTTCTTAACAGCCTGTTCACTTCGTGGTGTCAAATGAGTTATGGCTAGCGTATCTGATATCGCTACTAGACTGTCTTTAACGTCAGAAACCCACTCACTCTGTAACAAAACGAAAGGTAGTACCGCATTTGACCAAGTATTACAAACAGGGGTGGCCAACATCAGGGTGAGGTGGTAGGGGACGGGAGAAAAGGACAGTGTTTTTACTATTTATATAGCAAAACTTTTTTGTGTGAAAATAAACAAGATAATTCTCCAGTAGAAACATAAATTTTTAATTTTCTTCCCATGTTGATATCAACAGTTCTTGAATATCTGTCAAGGTTGTCTTGGAATTTATGACAACTTTCTCTCTTAATTTAAAATGTTTCTCATATAATGCCGCAACGCTCATGACAGATATTCAACAACTGTTGATATCAACACGTGAAGAAAATTAAACTCTTGTCTTCACTGTAGATAAATTTTATTTATTTTGTCCAAATAAAAGTGTTATAAAACCTGCAAAAATACTGACCTTTCCTAACGTCAAATTTTTACCCCACTTTAATTTTTCCTGCAAGGAGTTCGAGGACTATTATTTTCTTTGCACAAAATCTTAGGTTTTTTTTTCACATTTACTATACAAAGTAAAGGGCGGGAAATAAATACCTTGAATAAATACACAGGGATTTGTCTTTAGGGAGGGTAAAAACCACGATCAAGTACGTCTGGCCGGGCTTCAAACCCAGACCTTTTCGTCACCGGAGGGCAATACAGTTATAGTTTGACGCATTAACTTGCGTTTATGACCTACCACAATTAGTGAAGGAGTAGGAGGACCAGTGGGAAGATGTTTCAATCCCATTGCCATGATATTTTTAGCGAAGCCATTAGTAATAGTAAGCAACCTGATGAGATAATATTATTAGGACCTACAGTTTAATGTGGGATCCGAACCACGGTGGAGGCCTGACATTCCCCACATTCACAAGTTGTGATTAAAACACGTCAGAGGTGAAAGAAGGGCTGATGAGATAATTTAACGAAAATGGAAACATAATTAGCTAGGTTCAAAATGTAAATAAAAGGTAGGACCAGGTGATAGGCACTAAGTATGGATGTCGTCAGGAGGGTGAAGAGAAGAGGGGAGACCACCCCCCACCCCAATAATCCTCAAATGGGACACTCACTACTGTATAAAAACCAGCCCGTTGTGTAGCGCTCAGTGCACCTGGTTATGAGTCAAGGGGTATCGGGCTCGATTCCCATAATCACCCTGACCATCACCAGTGTTTGGTTGATTAAACTACCAACTACCGAGTCGAAGGTGGCAGCGTTATCTGATATCTCGTGATCTTAATAAAATCACACATTTGTAGCCGACGATTTCCGCACGTCCATCATAGACTCTGCCTTAAATACTAGTGAACAATGACCCTGGGTACGGGACGATTCCTGGGTAGCTCAGTGGTAGAGCATGGCATACTAAGGCCAAAGTTCCTTGTTCGAGTCCCGTGTCCAGGTGTCATTTTTCAATTTTCAGAATATGATATCTAGATGGAGTAATCCTTACTAAAAGTATAAATAATAGCTTCGGCTATTTGATTCTTAATTATATAAGGCTTAAGTTAGGTTTAATTGTTTACACACCCTCGTACTAGCTATCACCATCACCTCATCTCATCGGGACATGGAAAGAGCCTCGACGGAAAGGATGTACGATTAAGACATTCGGGCGTCCCCTGAACAATGGTACATTAGTACTGGCTAATATTTCCACCAACCGGGCTACGAGTGATGTAGCTCGGACGCACAATATTATTATTATTATTTTTAGCACTGCGTCTTACTACCCGTTCGGGTTGTACGCACTCACGCTAATGTGTAATGGAGGGTGATTGTGAGATGAAATGGAAGACCTACAGTTTAACGTGGGATCCAAACCACGGTGGAGGCCTGGCATCAATATTTTTATTACTACTGTAAAAGAAACAGGATATTGCTTTACTAAGAAAATTTAAAATTCACGTTTGAAGCTATGCATAGATAGAGATAACTTTTTTTACTACCAATATAATTAATTTCACTATCATATTATTGGTGGTATTCATTTGTTACGAAATAATATTTGTTTTCTAATTTAAAGTGAAAATATGTTCGTTCTCTATACCTGACACGTGAGTTAAGATCGGTACTAGAGAACAGGTTTAAGTTATTCACTATAAAATAATAACTGTAATTATAGTATTTATGCTTAAATATATTATTAGCTCAATCACTATATTATAAAACCACATGACTGACTCGCTCACTGACAATCTTTACCCACACAGATGAGCTAGAAACTTGAAATTTGGCAATATTATAGCTTATAGCCTGAAACTGAAGGGATAATTCAAAAAAAGTGAAAAAGAATTTAAAAAAAAATTGAACCCTCTAATATATTCAAAATGGCGGAGCAACTTTAAAGTCAGTGCGGACCTTTCTTTGGAGACCTCTCGTGGCTAAACGGTAAGTAAGACCCATCAAAAAAGGGATTGCACCAAAGCTAGTTTTTTTTTTTAGGTAAATTTTGCACATTTTCCATACCAGAGCCTACGTACGAGTATAGTTTGTCAAATCAGGGATTTATATCGCAGACACAGTTTTAACTAGCTCTGCTTACCCTGGAACCACGACACGACACTGGTTAGTTCTTAGGTTAGCAGCGCCTAACTGTCAATCTCAGTGGTCTTGGGGTAAAGTCTCACCTCTGGACCCGTTGTTCGTGGGTTCAAAACCAGCTGAGGTTGACTGATTTTTCTTGAGCGATAAAAATCCGTAGCACAACTTCCTTCGAGAGGAAGTAAAGCCGTCGGTCCCCATGTCGATTGTGGCATGTAAAATAATCTTGGAAGGTATGTAAAAATACCTTTACCAGGCAAAATTGGTAGGCTCTTTCCCACACGCTCGTAGAGATTCAGTGTGGAAGACAACGGGACACGGTCACATTTTCTGTGGTTTCTACCAGTTGGTGCAGGAAGCACTAACCAGCCGAAGGGCCGAGTGCCCAGTTGGATAGTAATCACATCAAAACCAACTCTCGGATCTGTGACTTAAGAAATATATATTTAGCACCGCGTCTTACTACCCGTTCGGGTTATACGCTTTAAATACAAATTACGTTAATGGATTTTAGGCATTGGGAAGGTAAAATTAGAGGAAGTGAACCCGCATTTGCGTGGAGGGAGAGTAGAAAACCATTTAGTAAAAACCACCCCAGTTGACCCGACCCGAGATTCGAACCTCGATCTCCCGTCCTCAGCAGTCGAGCTCAGCACAAGCGCGTTAGCCAACTACGCCACCGAGGCGGGTGACTTAAGAAATAAGACACAAGATGGAAGGCGTGATGAAAGGTATGATATAATTTATAGGTCGTGTAGCCGCATTTGCTTGGAGTAGAACCATTTAGGGGGGGGGAGACACCCTCCGCACACCTAGCTGCTATTCATACCTTAAGCTCCCCGTCACGGACAAATCAGACTAAATTAATTTGACACTAGGACAGTCTATTCACTTGTGTGGGTTAAAAGGAAGTAACTCCACTTTTTTTTTTAAATTCAGCCATGTTGTCCCTAGACCCATCACCAACCAGTGAACAACATAAATTTACATCTTGTGTTCTTCTCTTGCTTCACTTTCAAACTTTTTTTTTTCGTCTATTTTTCATATAGCTATATTATTATTTGTTTTGTGGAAGTAAGAAAAAAATAGAGAGGGAGAGAATAGAAGAAACAAAAGGGAAAATAAAAAAATGCAAGACTTGTTGGGCTGGGTTCGTGTCTCCTGCCATCTACAATAGTCATAAATTTGTGGGGTCCTAAAACCTTTTCCACCTTTTTCTCTAGTGAGCTTCTTTTCTGTTACCCCTTTACTCTAAAAAAACAACAACAACGACAACTTGTTTTTACTCCTTATAGAACAAGTACACTACGGTCTTTTTTAAGATAATAAACAGAACGAAGAAAACGAAACGACAAAACAAAGAGAATTAAAAACCTGTATAGCCCTTACTTCAAACATCCCCTTCTCCATTTCTATTTTTTAACATTTCTTTATTCTGAATTATATTCTTCTCTCTTTTTTTCTCATCTTTCTAGTTGAGTGAATAAAAACACCTATCTTTATAACTAACGTTAAAATATTTTATTTAGTAAAAAATATAATAAAAATCTTTGTTATTAAACTTGCACAACACTTTTTTTTTTTTAATATCAAACTTTGGGGTCACATTTTTGGGGGTTTGGATCAAAATGTTAAACAAACGCTTAGAAAACCACAGTGCTGGTTAATCCTTATCCATATTTTGTATTGGCACTTTTGAACCCCTTTCACCAAATTTGTAGATCCGGTTTGATATCGTACGTGACATTGCTCTACTTTAAGTTAAGCCTATCAATTCCGTGAGAAGCAATAACACATTTAGACCACACACACACACACACGTGCGACTTTATTCATACGATGGCTATGAATGGGTCAAGCAGTCAAGTAACGGTTATGGAAGAATAAAAAGGGTACTTTTTTTTTAGCATATAGTCCTTTGTTCAAGGTTTTAACCTAAAGCAGAAGTGGATAACCTATTTTTCAATGTTGCCACAGGTGTGGAGAACAAGAGTTAAAATTCGCCAAACAATGTAAAAATTGAGAAAATTAGGTTGCTCAATTGAACATTTAAACAACACACACACACACTGAATGAACAAGTTTATTCAAAAATTTTACACTTTTGACTTCTCATTTACAACTGCCTCAAAAGCAAATGATGTAAATGGTTCAGATTGAAAATCTAAGACAATTTAATGAAAAATTTGACTATAATTTTGTCTGTCAATTTGCAGACACATTGGCTGAATGTCTGCACTAAATGCACAGCTTAGCTCAGTCTCCAAGGTAACATCAACAATTGTTGATCTGCATCGTCGATTCACACACCCACGTTGATTTAAACACGGACGTAAATTTCGAAATGCTTGATTTAAAAGTCGGTAGATCGTTGTCAATCAGAATATGTCTCCACATATTTCTGACTGAATAATTCTCGTAAAATTTTCAAGTGTTTCAGACTATGAAGGGAAAGCAAATCATCTTCAAGACCACGCTCGTCCAAAGACAAAAAGGGGGAAATTTCGTTGCTATAATTTGTAAAATAAAAGGTAGAGTGATATAATTGAAATCAGAAAAACGTGATTCGAATTTCTGGCTCGGGTTTTTCTTTTTGTCCTGTTTACGTAGAGTTGCCGCTCGCTTCCCGTCGAATAGATCACCCTGATTTTTTCTTCTTCTAGAAATCTAGTCAAGTTTTACTGTGAGAGCTAGTGAACTCAAATTCGTCACACTTGTATAGCCCGTTGGCCCCTTGTGGTGATTGCCTTCAAGGCCACTTGACATTTTGGTACTTTAGCACAAACTTGGACAGGATTCACTAATTATTATTGGAAAGTTTTTTTTAATGCTGGGCATCGTTGAATCATTCTTGTGATAATCTAACTTCAATTATATATATTATATATATATTTCTAACTTTATCCAATGCACCTGGCTAATGCTGACATTATCTCGGCTAATATCGACATTATCCAGATTTCACATATTACGTGTAGCATAGGCATATTTATGTGTGTTTGTATATATGTATATTGATACATATATACAAACATACATATTACGTGTAACATAGGCATATATTTGTGTGTTTGTATTTATGTATACATATACATATATACAAACACACACATATATATGCCTATGTTAAACGTAATATGTGAAATATGAATAATGTCGATATTAGCCGAGATATGTCAGCATTAGCCAGGTGCATTGGATAAAGTAAGAAATAGAAAGTAATTTATCTCATTTACGACACTATCCGGATAATAAAGACACTAGCCATCAAGACTTGGATAATGTCGAATAATATTTATAAAACTAAACATGTTTCAATACAAATTTTATTTTGAAACAATATTTCGAAATTGGATCGTAGAAATGCCTCATCTTATGAACTATTTCCCAATAACCTAACCTAGTTTAACCTAGCCTAATTTAAACTAATCTAAGTTAACCTAACCTAACCTAACCTAACCTAACTAACCTAGCCTCAACCATAGAAATCACCACTATCCAAGTGCGGGTGGATAATGTCAATATTATCTGTATAAAGGTGACCTGGTGGTCTAGGGTAAGGTGTCAGACTTCTATGCTGGCGGCCGGGGTTCAATCCTCGGTCCTGACACATATCTGATTACCAAACCATTCCTCCACCTCTGACAAGACATCTTGTGACTGTGGGGAATGCCAGGCCTCCACCGTGGTTCGGATTCCACGTTAAACTGTAGGTCCTTCATTTCATCTCACAATCACCCTACCATTACACATTAGCGTAAGTGCGTATAACCCGAATGGGTAGTAAGACGCGGTGCTAATAATAATAATAATAATAATAATAATAATATCTGTATAAACTCCGGAAAACATTCAATCAGCTCATACTCAACATTATCTACGTATTTTGGATAACGTCAACATTATCTGAATTATATTGGCTTTATCCGGATTCGGACTTTAGGCGTAGTATGTGTGTGTATATATATGTATATACATACATAAGCGTATGATTGGGGTGAAGGGGGGAATCAAACATTGAACCTGGGGAGGTACCTCCTGATGACTTACTGGATTGACACGAATACATATCCGTAATATCCATATATGATCCCGAAAGCTCACCCGCCCTCCCTGCCAGTGAATCATTACTAGCCATCGATCTAGTTTCAATTTTAAAACTTAATATCCACATTCACAAAAAATTACTATTACAGACAAACGACATGAGGAATTTGTTAAGAGTAAAAAATGAATAATGCTTCTAGACTTATATTTAGTTGTTTATATTTGTTATACTCTGATTATGGGGAAGGGAGGAAGCTGCCCCCTTTGCCTCCAAAATCCCGACTGTGTGTGCGCATGCGTGTATATTAGTTTTATGCTTGAAAAAAATAGATTTTGATAATATATTTAACGTTATATATTAAAATTACATGAAAAATGTTTGATTGTACAATAGTTTCTAATATTTAGTTTAATTCTGATAAATCAACCTAAAATTTAATTATTTAATTTTTTTTTTCATATGAATGTTGTCTTGTATCTTACATCATAGTTCAGAATGGCAATAATGGACTATTATCAAACTTTCGTAATTGTCAATGTCGGATTTTTTCGAAGAGAAATTGAAACTGCCAATTGTTTCGAAGCTTTGCACAGCCTTTTTTATACATATATAAAGAGAGAGAGAGCAATAAATAAGTTATCATAAATATACCTACATTACTGTGTAGATGATATTGTTTAGTTCTTTCTTAAGGCCCTTCTCCCTATTGAGTGCAAGTCTAAAACCTATTTTATGGGGTGGTGGATGGGAGGGTGAAAGGTGTGGCGTGGCTTCACAACCGACCAAAGTATGCTTCCGCGCCAACAAGAACAGATGGATCATGGAAAACGTAAATGGCGCTAGCTATCCGACAGGTCTTTCGGAAAAATCATACGTTTGGAAATATCAGTTTTCTCGTAAACGAGTGAAGTTTTTCTGTTAATATTTTCAACATCCCTTCTAAGATAATGTATCTATGTTTATTAATTGTTACATTTTCTTATATTTTGTTATGAAGCCGGCAGTTTTTTTTAACGTGGGATCCGAGCCACGGTGGAGGCCTGGCATTCATCACAAACACAAGTTGTGATTAATACACGTCTTGTCAGAGGTGAAGGAAGGGTTTGGTAATCAGATAAATCTGTGCCGGTACCGAGTATTGAACCCCGGACCCTGAGTACAGAAGTCTTGACACCTTACCCCTAGACAGCCAGGTCACCCAGGTCCTCCTTCTCGTGTGAATATTGTTAGCACACGGCGGTCCATAAACTGCCTTCGTGTCGAATGTGTACCTATCACTGGAGGAGCCATACAAAGTGGAGATCCGGTTTCGTTCGTGTTACCATTGTTAGAGTTAAAACGGCAGTTAAAATCAGAATAAATAAAACTATATAGCATTTTTACAAGGCAAAAAAAAACAGATTTATTGTATGTATATAAAAACTTTTCCAATTATACTTTTTTTTTTTACTTATTTAATGTGCACATTCTGAAACGACTACTATATCAGCGCACGTCTTATAAAATAACTTCAATCTAGATCACTCACAGCACCCGGTTAGCCGGAAGTTAATTTATCACTATGAAATGGGAAACCTACATTTCAACAATGATAAATATTTCAGCCATGCAGGGAACCGAACCTTTGACTCTCTAGCTCAGTAGGCAGAAATTTTATCGACTAATCTAAGGTGTGAGACAATTATCGAAAGGTACAGGGGAAAATTACATTTCACACATTTCTCAGGACAACACGTTTTTATACATCTCAAACCCTAAAAAGACCCCAGCTAATTTTTTTAAAAATTTATTTAAGTATAACAGAGACCTCTTTTAACCATAGTATAAAGTGCGTTAGAAGGTTATCATAACTGTCTAACAGATGGCAGGACTAACTTAATTTGAGAAAAAATTGTATTCTCCTCTTTTTTCTCCTGTACTCTTCAATAATAATTTAAAGCAATTAAAATCTACAAGGCTTGTTAATAATAACCAAAATTATGAGATTACTTTTTCTTAATATGTATGTAATAATAATAATAATAATAATAATATTTAGCACCGCGTCTTGCTACCCGTTCGGATTATACGCTTTAAGTACTAATTACGCTAATGGATTAGGAATTGGGAAGGTTGAATTGGAGAAAGTGAACCCGCATTTTTGTGTTAGGGAGAGTGGAAAACCATTTAGGAAAAACCACCCCAGTTCACCCGACCGAGATTAGAACCTCGATCTCCCCGTCCTCAGCAGTCGAGCTCAACATGACAAGCGCGTTAGCTAACTACGCCACCGAGGCGGGTAATTTGTATGCAAATTAAATAAATGTTAACTCACGTTATATTACTCTGACACTTGGGTTTGAATTTTTTTTAATTCAGTGTGTAGTAAATAAAAAAAAACCTTTTTGATCGATTACAATCATTTGATTTGGCTTTAATATTTAAACAATAATAATATTGTAAATTATATTTCGGTATAGCCTACATATCAACTCGACCGAGTCTTTAGCTATGTGATTTATTTAGAGTGATATAACCAAAGCCGAGAAAGTACTTTAAATATCTCAAATTATATCACAATTTTATGTTTTCATTGTTGAACGCAGGCGTTGATAGTAAAATTTTACTACTTCCATGCCCACACTAGTGGGCACAAAGACCAAGCCGTCAGTTTTGTCTAGTCTAGCTTATTTACTTGTTATTTTACGTGCAGTTTCTGAACCGACTGATTATATCATTACACCAGAATTTCTATGAGCGAGAGTGAAAGGACCTACCAATTTTGTAAGGAAAGGTATTTTCACATACCATTCAGAGTTATTTCACATGCCACATTCGACAAGGGACTAACGGCTTTAATTCCCTTCCGAACGAAGTTGTGCTACGGATTTTTATCGATCAAGAAAAATACTTCAACCTCAGTTGGTTTCGAACCACGAACATTGAGGCCAGAGGCGAGCACTTTAGCCCAAGACCACCGAGGTCAACCTAGTCTAATCTGTCATTGATGGGTAGGCAAGGAATATAATCCCGAATAGGCCCTACTCAAATGTTGGTACAATTAATTCAAATCCTACCTTCTTAGTGGCCATCCCATTGGCTTGTGTAAATATACGGGTGGCCAGGACGGATCGTTTTAATCCAACTATTTGAAAGAGCCTTTTTTAAAATGCAAAACAATTATTTTTTACGGCCAAAATTGTACTACATCATTAGTGTGATTTCATTGGTATTGATTATATCAATCAAATTGACCGCTACAAATTAAATGACTTGACGTATGACTAGAGAGGATTAAATTTAGAAACTTATCTAGCTGTGAGATAAGACCCTTCGTATGAAAATTGGACTACAGAAGCGGTGCATAGAAAAAAATAATTTAAAAAAAAAAAAAGATATATCAGTGACAACGTAAAATACGATTTTCAAACTGGAAATGTATAATAAATTCAGGTGACACTCGTCAAAAGGTCAAAGCTAACAGATGAACATTTTATTCCATGGAAACTGGAAAGACGACGATATTGACGTCAAATTGTGTCTCTGAAACGAGCAAGTGTCAAACATGGAGTGTGTTTAATATTAAAACTATGAAGGGTTTCCCAAAGGGATGAAGATAGGAGGGGGTTAGAACGGGGGGTGGGGAGTGACAATTGTATAAAGGCGCAGAGATGGAATTCCTAAACCGGAGGAATATAACCGTGAAAACGGAATATAATATCATCTCGAGATGTCTGTGTCAAAAGATGGCTGCGACCTATTCATCTTTCACGTTGTATAGCTTGTTCACTTATTTAATAGAGTATGTGGCGGAGGGGGGTGTAGATCTATTGGTCTTTGTTCTAAATAGAATTAGGCCTAATTATAAACACTTTAGAAAGAGTGTAGTGAGAGTTATTTATTTCATTTGTAAATATCAGATATGAGAACAAATAAACCACCTAAACAATTTTAACAAGTTTTTAATTTCTCGCGTTAAGTCTCTATACGTTGAGCGAACAGACTATACATTTTACTTAAAACGAAGGAAGGTTGAGGGACCCCTTGTTTCGCCTAGCGTTTTCCATTTCATCTCCAAGTTAAATATATTTTAATTTTAATAATGGAATGGTATTAAGTTCTAAAGTTGACCAAGCTTCTCTCATTCAAGAGAATTTCAAATTATGAAATACTTGCTCGATTTTCTATGGTTCATTTATTTTCACGTTACTGCTTTTTTCTGGATAATTCATTACGGGATTATTTTTCTGCTTGGAAATTAAAAAAAAAAATACAAGAAGATTAGTAAAGAAGAAATAAAATTAAATGGGTTCAAAGAAACTAAATATATCATGGTCTTACTTTTATCTCCTTTGAGATATTAACACTTTACAAGTTTTATTTTGGATTGAAACTTTATTTATGAATTCATCGGAATAGAAGGGGAAAGAAGAAATAAGTTAAATATTTTATTATAAAAAAAATTTTTTTTTTTCATATTGTTCTAATAGCTGGACAGTTTCATAGTTCTTTTAGTAATATTAATACCATTGAATAATAAATATCTAAAAAAATTATTTAAATCACAGCATTGAATAAATTATAACAAAATATTCCAAATGTATTAATTATAATTTAATACTTCTATTTATTTATCTTATTGATTGCAAAGTGGTGTAAGATTGATTTAGGATGAATATTTCTCTAATTCCTTTGAAGTCTAACTTTTTCATGGACAGAGAGAAAAAAGAACATTGTAAATTTAAATGTGAATACAAATTACTGAATTAATTAACAATAATAAACGGTTAGGATAAATTATATTTAAAATATATTTAATTAAATAACATCTGGTTCAGTGGCCACGTTGTTTAACGCGCTACTCTCGAACTAGACTGCCGATGACGGTCGGGTGTACTGAGTGTTTGTTTTTTTTCTTCTTCAAAAAATATGTTCCATTCTCTCTCCAAACAAGTGTAGTTACACTTATAATAATAACCTCCTAATCCTAAAGCTAATTAGCTTAATTAGTACATAAGCGTATAACCCAAACGGTTAATAAGACGCGGCGCTAAAAACACAAAACATGACATAACACCATAAATCACTTTTGTGTCAAAATGTTTGCTTGAAAATAGATATATTTTAAACCAAGATATGTAAACGCAATTATGATCAAACAGTCTAAAGCATTAGGCTCAAAATGGAACCAATTGCCTGTGACGGAGGTCTAGGTCCATAGGTTTCGTTTTGTTACAGAGTGAGTGGGTTTCTGACGTTAAAGACAGTCTAGTAGCGATATCAGATACGCTAGCCATAACTCATTTGACACCACGAAGTGAACAGGCTGTTAAGAAACTGGAATGTTCAAAGGGGTGTTGGAGATATGTTCCACGGTCAAGATACGAACACACAAGTCACATTATTCTGCATCAGGTTTAAACGAGGGACTTTTTTTATATAATAAAAACAAACCAACTCGCATAATATGGCAGTTAAGATATACTTATCATAAATTAACTATGGACACTGTAATAGCAGTTCATAAAACATGGCCCAAACGAAATAATCCTGTTTTAATTCATCTGCATGGTATCAAATTGTCAGTTTGCCCTAAAATGAGCTCTGGATAAAATCATTAATAACTTAAGCATAATAATAGCTCTAAAAATTATCCCATAATCAAAACTCCAAGTTTATTTTTCAAATCTTGAAACTGATTAATTTTTTATACGAGAATTTGAAGGGCCCATCCCTAGAATCTAACATATTTTATATGTTATTGGCGATATGCCGCATAGAAAGTGCTCGTATAAATCAGAGATCTCGATCCTAGAAAGTGCTCGTATAAAGGAGAGATCTCGATCCTAGAAAGTGCTCGTATAAAGGAGAGATCTCGATCCTAGAAAGTGCTCGTATAAATAAGAGATCTCGATCCTAGAAAGTGCTCGTATAAAGGAGAGATCTCGATCCCAGAAAGTGCTCGTATAAAGCAGAGATCTCGATCCTAGAAAGTGCTCGTATAAAGCCGAGATCTCTATCCTAAAAAGTGCACGTATAAAGCAGAGATCTCGATCCTAGAAAGTGCTCGTATAAAGGAGAGATCTCGATCCTATAAAGTGCTCGTATAAATCAGAGATCTCGATCCTAAAAAGTGCTCGTATAAATCAGAGATCTCGATCCTAGAAAGTGCTCGTATAAATCAGAGATCTCGATCCTAGAAAGTGCTCGTATAAATCAGAGATCTCGATCCTAGAAAGTGCTCGTATAAATCAGAGATCTCGATCCTAACAAGTGCTCGTATAAAGCAGAGATCTCGATCCAAGAAAGTGCTCGTATAAAGCAGAGATCTCGATCCTAGAAAGTGCTCGTATATAGCCTAGATCTCGATCCAAGAAAGTGCTCGTATAAAGCAGAGATCTCGATCCTAGAAAGTGCTCGTATAAAGCAGAGATCTCGATCCTAGAAAGTGCTCGTATAAAGTAGAGATCTCTATCCTATAAAGTGCTCGTATAAATCAGAGATCTCTATCCTATAAAGTGCTCGTATAAAGCAGAGATCTCTATCCTATAAAGTGCTCGTATAAAGCAGAGATCTCGATCCTAGAAAGTGCTCGTATATAGCAGAGATCTCGATCCTAGAAAATGCTCGTATAAAGTAGAGATCTCTATCCTAGAAAGTGCTCGTATAAAGCAGAGATCTCGATCCTAGAAAGTGCTCGTATAAAGCAGAGATCTCGATCCTAGAAAGTGCTCGTATAAATCAGAGATCTCGATCCTAGAAAGTGCTCGTATATACAGAGATCTCGATCCTAGAAAGTGCTCGTATAAATCAGATATCTCGATCCTAGAAAGTGCTCGTATAAAGCAGAGATCTCGATCCTAGAAAATGCTCGTATAAAGCAGAGATCTCGATCCTAGAAAGTGCTCGTATATAGCAGAGATCTCGATCCTAGAAAGTGCTCGTATAAAGCAGAGAATCTCGATCCTAGAAAGTGCTCGTATATAGCAAAGATCTCGATCCTAGAAAGTGCTCGTATAAAGCCGAGATCTCGATCCTATAAAAGTGCTCGTATAAAGCAGAGATCTCGATCCCAGAAATGTGCTCGTATAAAGCAGAGATCTCGATCCCAGAAAGTGCTCGTATAAAGCAGAAATCTCGATCCTAGAAAATGCTCGTATAAAGCAGTGACCTGGATCCTAGGAAGCCCCAGGGGAGGTTACGCTGACGAATACAAGGATGACATCCCTTGGAACTGTTTGAGTACCCCCTCCCCCCCGTGTCACCAGCCTCCTCCTCTCTTTGGTGAGTAGTATTGTGTGACCTTCTCATCCTGTGTAAATCCTCCTCACACGCCCGAGCGGTTGGAGGAGCAAGCACAATACGATATGTAAGCATGTCTGCTGTACTTGGTTGTCAGTTGCGACCCTTTAAAATAAAATGTGGATTATTAGGGCGTGCTAATATCCCGGGTGTCCTCGCTTGGAAAGAAGGGTGGCCAACTTCGTGGAGCAAGTACAGGCCAATTCTCATCGTAAGAGTCTTATCTGACGGCTAGAAAAGTTACTAGGTATACTTTCTACGTTATTAATACGTCAGGCATTCGCTTCGGTCTAACGCGCTACTCTCGCAGTAGACTGCCGATGTGAATCTCGGTTGGTTGTACTGAGGGTGGTTGTTTTGCGAAAGGGTTTTCCACTTTCCCTCCATGAAAATGCGAGTACAATTCCTCTAAATATAACCTTCCTAATGCGTAAAATCACTAACGTAAATAGTACATGCGTATAGCCTGAACGGGTAGTATTAGTAAGTCGGGGCTTTAAAGAAAGAAAGTTGGGTCATGTGATCTGCAGCTGTCCCTTTTGATGGGTATAGGGGTGTGCGAGAAGGCATTTTTCACTTCAGAGTAGAGTTCGAATCGAGTTTGAATGAAAATTTGGTTTTTTTTAGTTTCGATTCGTACAGAGCAATATTTGTATAAGAAATGTTTCAAGTTTAATAAACCATAAATAAGTACAAATTTTTTATTTTCTTTTTCTTTTTCTATAAAATTTATAGTGATACAAATTTGAATTTTTTAAGTTAGTTATAATTTTTTTTAACTAGGCAAAATGAAATATTGAGGGAATCTATTTGTTATGAAATTAAATCTTAAACTATATTTCACAAAATTATTATGTATTGAGGGTTAAATTTATCCTTAGTTTTTGAAAAGAAAAGAAAAAACTTTGATAATTATTTATTTATACATTTAAACTTGGTCCCAAGTAAAGATTAATATAAATAAATTATGCTGATAAAAAAGTTGATTAATTAAATTTATAATACATGTTAGTCTCAAACAAAGTTTTTTTAAAAAAAGTCACTAACAAGCTAGTGCTGTATTTAGTTTATCGATCTTCCCTTTGACCCTGTGTATTAACTTGAAATTTAGGTAGAGATTGATATCAAATACCTAATTTGGCGTGCAAATTTTGTATGAACCTATATGTATTTAAATTTACTCAAAGTACAAATTCAATTCCTGACACCGTTTCAACAGACTATATATCTGAACCAAACCTCTTATTAGTTGGTTTCATTCATTAGAGGCTGAAAGATCTCATTTTATTTCTGACTGCTAACCGAAATACTGATTTATGACCTCTTGTAAATAAAGTGTGTGTCCCTTAAATTAGGCCATAGTGTTTATAGTAAATAATACACTAAAGTAAACATGTTTTTAAAATTATCCCTCTTTCAGGATCTAGTGATTCAGACAAGGCTTAATTAATTATGTGGCAGCATCCATATTAATAGTTAAAGCTACTCTAATGAAATTATATTTACACTTTGCTTTTTTTTTTTAAGAATTGCGAACCTGCCTGGCTATACGCTTACGTATTTTTTTATTTTATTTAGCACCACGTCTTACTACCCGTTCGGGTTGTACGCAAGTACTAATTACAATAACGGATTAAGAACGGGGAAGGTTGAATTTCGAGGAAGTGAACCCACATTTGCGTGGAGTGTAAAAACCACCCCCACCGAGATTCAAACCTCGATCTCCCCTTCTTCCGCAGTCTAGCTCAACACAACTAGCGCGTTAGCTAACTAAGCCACCAAGGCGGGTGCTTACGTATTAGTTACGCTAGTGAAATTAAGGATTAGAAAGGTTATATTTATAGGAAATATACCCACATTTGCCTGGAGGGAGAGTGGAAAACCATCCCTCAAAACACCCGCCGAGACTTTAACCTCGTATTCCCTGTCGCCGGCAGTTTAGTCTACTGTGAGAGTAGTGCCTTAGACCATGCGGCCACCGAAGCGGGTTAAACTTTACTTAACTTTTATAGTTTTATGTTGTTAATTTAAAATTTCCCGATTTGTTACAAGTTATTGAAATTATTACATCAAAGCTATGTACGATATAGAAGAATTTAATAAATTAATGGTTCCCTTTTATACTCTCCTTGTTTTTTATTTAAAAAAAATCGAAATATAAACCATAGCGTAATTTTTGTTGTTATTTCGATTTCAGTTAACAAAAATACAGTTAAAACTTCTCACAAAGGTTGTTACATCTATGAACCAAAAAAATAATGTTTCACCCTTTCTCTCACCCCCTCCCCATTTTTTTTGTTTGTATGTGTCCCTTTATGGTTTTTGTGTCAGCGGTTCAATATTTTCTCACAACCGCAAAGCAGTTGTCACAAAAATATTTCCGCTTGATTAAATTGCAATTTGTAACCCATACAGACGTGACCCGCAATAATCCCTTCGAAAATGGGAGTGTTATATAGACCTCTCTTCAATACCGCATTACCAACCCTGTACGAGAGAGAGAGAAATGTTGATGGAAATGACAGATAACAGCAATTTGGGACGAGACAGATTGTCGCAGCAGAGGAAATATAAGCTTTATGCAATAACATGACGACCAAGGCCATGATATTTGTTATGCCCCTTGTTTGTCTTTTTTTTTTAACTACCCACTCTCTTTCTCCCCACCCCCTTAACCACCCACTTTACTCCCCATTTTTATCTTCAAATACATAGGGTTTTGTGTATCCCTGCTTCAAAAAAATAATAATAGTAAAAAAAATAATGTCGGTACGATTGGAAAAAAAAATAGCCTCTGGTTAGAAAATGAAATTCGAGATGTTTATCTTTTGGTCAAATAGCTTGAGTATGGTTTTTAAGTTGGTTTTTTTTTTCCTCTTCTTTGTCGTAAGAAACGACGAAAACATAACCTAAATATAAAATAAATTGAAATAATAGTTTTTATGTTGGGTTGTGAGGGACATTTCTCATACAAACGACTCAAAAACAATTTCAGAGATTTTTTTTTCTTTTCTTTTGAAGGCAGTCCATCATGATTTTTTTTGTCATTCGTCATTTGTCATTTTCATCCCATTCTGTGCGTTTGTCGAGCGAACTCTCTAAAATGTATACCTTTTACCAATACAATTGCTTTTGAAATCCTACCAATAAACCACCCATGTCAGGTTTTTCAGATATACAAGCTAACGTACTGTACTTAAGGAGGCCGCCATCTTTAAAAGATGATTCTCAGGTTTCTGAAGTACATTATTAAATCAAAGTTTTGCTGAAAGAAAAGTGACTTTTTTTTTACAAGACATTACGTGTATTACTGCCCATTCTGGATATCCAGTACTTATATAAATTCAACGACAAGGACACCTCAATACCGAAACATTTCGAAACAAGAAGAAAATCTCTATATTTTACTAATATATTTGAAATATCCCATTAATATGATATATTTAAAGAGAAAATCATTTTTATAAAGTTACTAAAACAGTCTTTATTTTAATACTCACTGGTAATCAAATAACATACAGCATAATCATGGACAAATTCAAATTTGTTAGCATAAAATACTATTGTGGTCTTTGTTTGTTTCCACCTAATATTTAGCTTTAACTAGATTATCTTCATTAGTAAATTAAAAATTAGAACCTTATCTTAAATTTAAGTTTCACTTCGGATGATTAAAGCATCGCTTCGACTTTTCTTCGCTTTTAAAAGTGACTTTTGCATATCTTTATAATCTATATAGGCATAAGCTTTTAGAAAAAGGTTGTGAAAATCTACAATCGGCCAAAATTATATATTACCCTTTCCAATGTGTGGTTATTCGGTTTCATGTCTTAGGTTAAGTTAGTTTGTAATAACGGGTAGATCAAGGTTCGACTATCGGTCGGATGTACTGTGGGTTAAACACGATTGGTTCAGGGGTGCAGAATATGTTCAGGGATCCAATATTTGCCCAGAACACAACATTTTCATTTTTTTTTAAATCCCCGAAAACCATAGCACTCAAAATAAAACAATGAATATTTTATAGAGGCTGAAGGAAATAAGGATTATTACCTACTACATAGTTTGGAAAATTCAAATATAAATATATTTAATCATAGTTATTTTATAGTACCTACCTTATAAAAAAATGTAGTTGTCTCTCAGAAATGACAGCCTTCCCATCTGTTTGTGTGCATTACATATTGTTATTAATTGTTCATTGATACCAGTAGTCTTACCAGTCCTAACATTTAATTTTACATCTTGGTAGTAAGAGGCAATGGAGTGTAATTCCGGGAGGCCTTGGTTTAATTGTTGATTTTCATAGACTTTCCGTTTTTTTCGTAGATTCGCCACTACTGCAAAGGTATATCACTACCAATCACACTAGGGGAAATACTATCGCTATTTACGACTATGAGTTTTTTCTGATCACATAATTTACGTGTTACAAAACTTTCAATGCTTGAGCCTTACTTCTAAGTTTTTCTTTGGGATGTTTATTAGATAAGTGATATCCGAGTTTATCACGTCTGCCACGCCCTTAACAATAAGCACAGTTGAAGTCTTGTTTGATCTTAAAAGTCGACATAATAAACATTTGTTTCACTAAACCATCTAATTTTTTTTATAAACACTTATCTATTGTACAATGTACAAACCTTAATAGGTCCACTAAAAACAATTTCATGACTACACAATTATTACAAGCATGTCACGAGTTTTAAACAAACATGGCGCACATCGTCTTGTAACTAGGACGCGATATAACGGGTGACTGGATTCAAACTAAAACAAAACACTGCTCATCTTTCCCTTCCCTCCCCCGCCTAACCGCCATAGCTACCAAACACCCGCGGTAGGTTAGGTGACTCAATCACGCCATTAGCAAGGTAGAATTATTAGATTTTTCCTTTGCCCCTGATCTCAACAACTGGCTTCTTATCTAAAACTCTTATACTTGATCTTAGCCCCTAGACACCGCAATTCTTTGTGCTTACACCGACACTGCCTCAATATGGCACATAGTGATAATGTCGGGTGTTGAGCGTCATCGGCCTTAGTTTCTTATACAAATTACACTACCATATCAGAACCAGAATGTACTAAAAACTTCAACAAAATTGTTGAACTTTTCCTTGCCCCAAAATTTCCCAGGACTGCTTTAATTTCCCCCGAATCTCTTTCGCACGTTCGGATATATTCTGCACCCCTGGATTGGTTTATTACCAACCAAGCCCTAGCAACGAAATAGTTGATGAATGGGAATTAGGACAAACTCTTACAAATAATTTTAACCACTACTGAGAAACGAACCAAGCCCCCCTTCCCCCTAGATTTGCATACGACCACTACCCTTAACTGCCTTTAACTACGAAGACCGGTGTACATTTTCTGTTAATATCAAGGATTAAATGGCAAGTTTTTACTAAGTGATTTAATTTGTTTGATTATTTTATGAAAATTAACAAACTGAGAACTTGAAACATGTTTCAGCGGATAAGCCTCCTTTAAAAATTAACTCTTTTAAAAATAAGTTTGAGATGCATTTTGAAAGATTGCCACAAACATATAATATAATAAAATATAAAAGTCTATAGATAATGAATTTGCAAGAAATCATTTATCTATATTTTCTCTAAACTAAGTCTTAGTGTTATATTCCTTTTACAATAAATGTTTAGTTACATTTATTCCAAACAAACACTTCTGATTTGTTAAGTGATCTTATTTTAAACAAATATATTATTGGTGCCGGACAGTGATATTGAAACGGTGCCAAAAGTTTCAAAGAAAAATACTCCCTTTTAAACAGGAAAGTATTTTATTTTGGGGGTAGGGGAGAAAGGAGATGAGGTAACTTACTTGCTCTATGGCATCAGAAACTCGAAAGTTCTTTGCAGTACTTACAAAAAAAGTACGCCACCTATCCCTATCTTGGGCTAGTTCTATCCAGTCCACCTCATTACACCCTATTTATCTTGAACTCGTTCTATCCAGTCCACCTCATTACACCCTATTTATCTTGAGCTCGTTCTATCCAGTCCACCTCATTACACCCTATCTATATCTTGAGCTAGTTCTATCCAGTCCACCTCATTACACCCTATTTATCTTGAGCTAGTTCTATCCAGTCCACCTCATTACACCCTATTATCTTGAGCTAGTTCTATCCATCCACCTCATTACACCCTATCCCTATCTTAGCTAGTTCTATCCATCCACCTCATTACACCCTATCTTTATCTTGAGCTATTCTATCCAGTCCACCTCATTACACCCTATCCCTATTTGAGCTAGTTGTATCCAGTCCACCTCATTACACCCTATTTATCTTTTCATCGTCCACTCTAATATTATCCTCCACTGCTTCCTAATCTACCATTATATCTATACCTTGGGTTTTCCACACAATGTAACAGATCTTATTGTATGAGCTAGTCTACATTTTACACCATTCTAACTTTGAACAATACTATTAAACCTTCTTAGTCTGACTAGTTGGTCCGCAACTCATTGACACCCAAATTCTATTTGAGTTAGTAGAATACAAGCACCTCATTACACCCTATTTATCTTGAGCTAGTCTTATCCAGTCCACCTCATTACACCCTATCCCTATCTTGAGCTAGTTCTATCCAATCCACCTCATTACACCCTATCCCTATCTTGAGCTAGTTATATCCAGTCCACCTCATTACACCCTATCTCTTTCACGTCCATTCTAATATTATCCTCCCACCTGCTTCTAGATCTTACCATTGGTATCTTCCCATTGGGTTTGCCACAACAAATTGATAACAGATCTTGAAAATTGGTCATGAGCATAATGACATTTTAACATAAAACTTTGAAAATACATTAGAACCTTGTTAGTCCGAACTAATTGGGTCCGAAATCTGTTTTGACTAGCGAAAATTCTGATTAAGTTAGAGAATACAAGGAAACAGTATTCTCACAAATTTTAAATTACAGTTGTATGAGTTAAATCCAATTTTCATTTATTTAACTGATGTATAAAACGCAGGTGACCTGGTGGTCTGGTGTAAGGTGTCAGACTTCTGTGCTGGCGGCCGGGTTTCAATCCTCGGTCCCGGCAGAGATTTATCTGATTACTAAACCCTTCCTTCACCTCTGACAAGACATCTTGTGAATGTGGGGAATGCCAGGTCTCCACCGTGGTTCGGATTCCACGTTAAACTGTAGGTCCTTCATTTCATCTCACAATCACCCTACCATTACACATTAGTGTAAGTGCGTATAACCCGAATGGGTAGTAAGACGTGGTGCTAATATAATAATAATAATAATAATAATATAATATAATATAGTATAGTACTGAATTATTTTTATTTACAGGAAAATACGTGTTGACCACAACATGTAAATATTAAGCATTTATTATCAAATATCAACTGTTTCTTACACTTCTCTTTTAACTTTTGAGTTTGTTAACCAATAAAATATATTTCATTTGACTTAATTTTTTTCCCCTTTTTTCCAAAAGTGTGTTTGGATTATCTTTAATTTTAGACTACCAGGGTTCAAGCTAACGGAGTTTTACTATATTTAAGTTAAAGGGAGTCGTGTTCTAACCACGTCATATATTCAAGAACCGTTGATATAACTTTGTGTAGCAAATTAAACTAAAAGTACTGGTCCAAAAGTATTTTTTTTGTTAAAATTATGGACCTTAACTCACTTTTACCTTCAATCCCCCACTAACCGTACATTAAAAGAACGGGGCTGTCTGTCGAAATATACCAATGTCTGTGCAAAAACAATAAAAAAAAAGTGTCGGTTTTTTATAGCGTGGTAGAGGTCAAACACACCTATCAGAGGTCAAATGAATCCACCACAGGGTAGGCAAACTCACGGCCCGCAAGATCTGACCCGCCCACTTGTCTGCAATACTTTTATATTATTATAAATAACCTGCCTGTAGTTATACAAAAACAAAATATTGTCATTTAATTTTAGTGTATATATAATTTTTAGCACTTTAAATAGTTTTTATTATTATTATTAATTTTATTAAAGAACCGCGTCTTACTACCCGTTCGGGTTATACGCACTTACGCTAATGTGTAGTGGTAGGGTGATTGTGAGATGAAATGGAGGACCTACAGTTTAACGTGGGATCCGAACCACGGTAGAGACCTGGCATTCCCCACATTCACAAGTTGTGATTAATACACGTCTTGTCAGAGGTAGAAGGAAAGGAGCTAGGATTGAATCCCGGACCCCAGCACAGAAGTCCGACACCTTACCCCTAGGCCGCCAGGACACCTTGATAGTGACTATACCTTGACGGTAAAAAACAACTTGCTCCCTTTTGATCGTGTATGTGTACATAAGAGCCCTCATATCCGCTGGTAATACGTTCACGTGGTCACTTGAAACCGTAGATAGTAACTAATTATTATATAACGTGATAATCATGTAACGTACATAAATACAGTAGAGTTTAGTTGTAAAACTATTCACAGTAAGACATTACCAACATTAAATAAAGTACATAATAATAAAGTGTACTTACTATTCTCTAATCTTCTCGTTGAGTTGATAATGATGTAGCATTATCTACGATGGCTGCCACTCCATTCGAACGACTTTATCCACGCACCACCCCGAACATGTTTACTCGTTTCAAGATATGAATAGACTAACGTGCTAGTGACGCTCGTCGAACTGACGACCCCTGCCTGAAGGTCATACTCCCCCCACCATCCCAACCCCTCCCCCTTCTTCAAGGAGAGTAATTTCACGTCCATAATGAGACTTTTTATACGTAGCACTCCCCATTTGTCCTTACCTAAAGTACTTGAGTGTGATGACGCTGTGTTGCGTTCTGTATATAATGGGGTATTATTATTATTAACACCGCGTCTTACTACCCGTTCGGGTTATACGCACCTACGCTAATGTGTAATGGTAGGGTGATTGTGAGATGAAATGGAGGACCTACAGTTTAACGTGGGATCAGAACCACGGTGGAGGCCCCGGATAGCATTTTAATATTATATTTTTGTTTTTTTATAGGTATTGTTAATGTATAACAAAAGTGATAGCTACAAATAGCGTGACTTGATGTATGAATATATTAAAATTGTTTTAGTAACTTTAGTAACAACCAGATACTGTTATTCTTAACAAAATTAGGGTTTAGCAACTGGTAAAACCGTCCATTGAAGAGATCAAGCTTGAGTAGTGAAGCCTCTAAGCTTGCCGGGTTGCCTGTAATTCAGGAGGGAACTGCCCCTAGTGTGTATCTCTATATAGGCTTGCTGGGTTGCCTGTAATTCAGGAGGGAGCTGCCCCTAGTGTTGGCCTCTATATAGGCTTGCCTGTGATTCAGGAGGGAGCTGCTCCTAGTGTTGGCCTCTATATATACTTGCCGGTTGCCTGTAAATCAGGAGGGAGCTGCCCCTAGTGTGTATATCTATATAGGCTTGCTGGGTTGCCTGTAATTCAGGAGGGAGCTGCCCCTATGTGTGTGTCTCTATATAGGCTTGCTGGGTTGCCTGTAATTCAGGAGGGAACTGCCCCTAGTGTGTGTCTCTATATAGGCTTGCTGGGTTGCCTGTAATTCAGGAGGGAACTTCCCCTATGTGTGTGTCTCTATATAGGCTTGCTGGGTTGCCTGTGATTCAGGAGGGAGCTGCTCCTAGTGTTGGCCTCTATATATGCTTGCCGGGTTGCCTGTAAATCAGGAGGGAGCTGCCCCTAGTGTGTATATCTATATAGGCTTGCTGGGTTGCCTGTAATTCAGGAGGGAACTGCCCCTATGTGTGTGTCTCTATATAGGCTTGCTGGGTTGCCTGTAATTCAGGAGGGAACTGCCCCTATGTGTGTGTCTCTATATAGGCTTGCTGGGTTGCTTGTGATTCAGGAGGGAGCTGCTCCTAATGTGTGTCTCTATATAGGCTTGCTGGGTTGCCTGTAATTCAGGAGGGAACTGCCCCTATGTGTGTGTCTCTATATAGGCTTGCTGGGTTGCCTGTAATTCAGGAGGGAACTGCCCTATGTGTGTGTCTCTATATAGGCTTGCTGGGTTGCCTGTAATTCAGGAGGGAGCTGCTCCTAATGTGTGTCTCTATATAGGTTTGCTGGGTTGCCTGTAAATCAGGAGGGAGCTTCTCCTAGTGTTGGCCTCTATATAGATAGGCTTGCAGGATTGCCTGTAAATCAGGCACTCAAACTTTTTAAACAAATCTGTTTATTTGGGTTTTAGTTCTCACACCATTTACTTTGGTAAAATAACACCATTCCTTGAGATAAATAAATAACAACAAATAAAGCCCTTTAAATATAAGCATTTTTTTAAATATATATCTTTAGCAAGAGAGTGCGATTCTCTGAAGCAACCTGCTCATGTCCAAGAACTAAAACGACCACATTGATGGCAACATGTTCTAAGGCATCAGTGTTGTCATAGACAGAATTAGGCCTACTGGTGAACAGGTTGAGCCGGTTACAGTTTGGATGGAAGAAGGGTACACACAAATTTACTTTTTTCATCCTTCCATCTTTAGAATAAAGCAACCACGCTTTACATCCAAGCCATTCTCATTATATCTAACTATTAAACTAAGCCGTTAATAATAAATTACCCTCTTCGCAGGTATAATCCTCTAAGTCATTGGTTCACAATCTGTGGGTCGCACCTCCTAACAGCAGAGGGTGGACCAATTTAGAACAAACGTTAAAAATCGGCTGAGAATTGAAAACACTTTTTTTATTTCAATAACTTTACTAAAGTAACGAAGATAATTTTTTGTTCTTCTTGCGGTATTGGCAACATTGCCTACTATTTGTAAAAATAAAATGAGGTGACCAACCAAAGAGTAAGACACTCGTGTGTATTTTCAAGCTCAAGAGCCTTGGATTCGATTTCTTTTTATTTTATTTTCCTTTATACCCTCCTAACGCTACCATTGCGGCCGCCGGATTTTCAACTCTGACAAACATGGGGAATTTGATTGATAAATTTCTAGATACATATCGATTCTTAAAGGTATCGAGAGGATCGAGAATTGAGAAAATACCTCGATTCTTGATGTCTCGATTCCTAAAGATACGTGCAAATGATCGTGAATGCTTTATTAAGAAATTAATGAATTTAGGATATTTAAGGCCGGTTGTAGCGCAATTTTTCGTTAATTATTCCATATATTTGTATAGTAAAACTTATTAAAGCATTGATTAGATTTGAAAACCTAAAAATTGATGTTTTGCTTCAATATGTAAACATATTTACCGTGGAAGCATAATGTATTCAAGGAAAAACTAATAAACTCCATATTAACAGATATAAACCCTGTGTTAAGATAAATGTTACCATTACTTTGCAAATTTACTGTCACAAATTAAATAATAATAATAATAATATAGGTAAAGTTTATTTCAAAATTTTTAAAGCCAAAATTAAAATCATGACTGTAATCTGTATCGGCAAAAATGTTTTAAAAGTCTAAGATGTTTATCAAAATTTCCAGAATAAAATCAAATTGGTAACAAAAAAAGGTCTACATATCACGGCAGCCATATTGGTTTCTATTAACATAAACCAATATGGCCGTTCCCAAGTCATTTCAGGCCTATTCCAGTAAGGATCAAGGTAAAAATTTAAGAATACGAATCGCGAACACTGGTTTCGTCCCATCCCAAACAAATTTTCGACTTGAAGTAGAAAGTGATTTACAATGTGCTCTGACAAACATAAAGCCCAATCTTCAATAATCGATGATAAAAAAAACAGTGTCAACCATCACACCAAATTTTAATAATATATTTTTACCAATTTGAATTTGATATAAAATAAAGAAGTGACTAGAAAGAATTTTTTTAAAGATTTTTTATACCTTACCAAAAAAATATCAGGATAGATGTGGAGGAATTTGATGATCTACTAAGGGGGGATTCAGCCGAAAAAGGTTGAGAATCA
Source organism: Timema cristinae (assembly GCA_039000515.1). Classification (NCBI taxonomy): domain Eukaryota; kingdom Metazoa; phylum Arthropoda; class Insecta; order Phasmatodea; family Timematidae; genus Timema; species Timema cristinae. Next base: position 36,589,912 of record JBCFYV010003508.1, on the reverse strand, counting down.
CTGGTTTAAGGTGTCAATATTGCAATAGATTGGACTGCCAATGATGGGGGGGGATTCACGGTTCAAAACTTGTTCGGGGGTATTGAGGGTCGAATATTCCTAAATTGTTTTCCACTCTTACTCTCCACAAATGTGACTACACGTCCTTTAAATTCAACCCTCTTGATATCTGACACGCTGGCGCAATTAGTTCATTTGCTTACAGAGAGGCTGTGACAATTTAAATAAATGGTACAATGCACCACAAAGACTTTCTCTGGCTTTTATCTTAAAATAGACATTTACTAAAAACTCGTAAGAGTTGTGAAAGGAAATAATAGTTTTATACATTGTTGTAGAAACATTCCACCAAAATAATGAATTAGATAATATACACTGTTGTTACTTACTTACTCTATGGCATTAAGAACTAGGAACACTGTTACAGAAGAATTGAGAAGAGAAACACCTTTATCCACCAAAGAGCATGAGAATTAAAATTCATTCTCGAAGAACCTGAATTGAAAAGTATATATATTTGAATATAGCTAAGAAAGTATTGGTTTAATAAAATTATATTTCAGATAAAAGATTTGTATCTTTAATAGTACTACAACTTATCAATGATAAATTATTTCTTATTTCAAATAGGAGCGGAGAAATAATGAAATTTGAAAATATCCCTCATATAACGTACCCTCAAATTATTTACGGAAAATGAGAATTGCCATTATACTACTATAAAGCCACGTGGCTGACTCTCTCACTGACATTAATGTTTACCCACTTCCAGATGAGTTAGAAACTTGAAATTTGGAAAACTTATAGCTTTTAGCATGTAGCTGGCGGGAAAATTCCAAAAAGTTAAAACAACCCCCGAAAAAAATTCAAAATGGTGGACCAACTTTAAAGTCAGTGCGGACTTTTCTTGGAGGTTTCTTGTGCTAAATGGTAAGACCTATCAAAAAACTGTTCTGGAATTACATTTGTTTACATCCACTTACAAATAAAACTCACTGGGGAGCAAAGCGAGTCTTGTTTATATTGATAAACAGTGTCTTAGATAATATAGCATTTAATCAAAATTGTTAGAACCAAGTTTCAAGAAAGTAAATTTGTTTTCTTATTTCCCTTCAGTAAACTAACCTAAAATTTAGGGTTGGACATCTAATTCTAAAAAACCCTCGGGAGAATCTTATGAAAACCCCAGATACAAAGTTATAGCCTAATCTATAAAATAGTTTCGGCTCTAGTCCGCGATACAGACAGACAGACAGACATCACGAATACCACCTTTTTGGTTTTAGGGGGTTATGAAACGTCGACATTTATCAAAATCTCGAGTTATAATTTTTTTTACGATCTCAAGACCAAGGTGTCAATAGAAAGTAAAAATGCGGATGTACTGTTTTTTTAACAAAAAAAATTATTTTAACAGACTGAAATAATGTTTTTAGCACCTGCACTACGGATTTACAAGAACACTCTACTTGAGTAAGGGCCCACCTGGACCACAAACAACCACTGAAGTAGACCCCTAGACCAACTTCGATAAGTGAAAATATGACAATCGTATTGTTACAAATGATTAAGGGAGTATTTCTAGTGGGAGGGGGAGAAAAAGTAGTTTAGAAAGAGAATTTGTATGTGAGGGGGAGAGGGGGGGGGCAATTACAGTACTTGTTAGGAGGGCGCGGGTGGACACTTCATTGTCCAGAAGAATTTTGAACAAAAGTTTTCAAAACTACGGAGCAGTGGGGTCACGAAACTTTACTTACAAGACAACAATAGGTCACTTCCCTATTGCTATCCATCTAGTGAAGTGAACGCTTTTAAAAATAAATATGGCAATAAATTAACTTGGAAAAAGTCATAAAAGTGACCAATACCTTTAACCGGGCATTTTGACTCCCTCCTCTCCCCCCAAAAAAAATTACAGAGAAGATACTAAGAGTGCTGTGTGTATTGAAAAGCGTGCATGGAATGGAAAGAATATGAGAGCGAGAGGGTGGGGGGGGGGCGGCATTTAAAGGGATGTTTTTGGAATATGACGCGAGCAACAGGGAGGCAGGGTCAAGAGGTTTTTCAAAGTCACAAAAGATGTAAATTATTTTTTTCTCCCCCTTTAACAAGTTTCGACGTGGACTATAATGGTTGGTTTGCAAGAAGCCAAAGTATGAGGTCTATGGGTATGGGTATTAGGAGAGGTGCAAGGGGGCAGCTGTTGGAACCACCCACATTACACACGCGCTTAACCTAAGCCGCACCCTTAAGAGTGTTCATCATAGCAGACCCAACTTAGCTCCCGGCTCGCGCGAGGTATTATGGGAGTAAAAGGGAAAATAAAAGACCAATATATCAGAAATGTGTGCAGTACATTCGTATTTGAATGATTACTCGACATTTTCCGCGTGACGATGGGGGACAAAGCGACAAAGTTTTTGTTAATAACTACAGTATGTCCCTGTTATGACATAATGAAGATTTGTACACAATATTTATCTGTGAAGACATTCTAAAATGGTCAAAAAACGGCCTTTTCAATGCAGTTTCCATCCAAATATAATTTAATATTTCAACGATGTTCAGTATTAGGAACTTCTATTAACTCTTTATCTCCATAAATAATTAATAAGAAATTATCCACGTGTGATAGTGTTGGTGTAAATTAACTATTTCTAACCGATTATATCACAGAGTTGATTGTCATGTGATGCACACGCTATTAAACACTTTGATCCCTTAAACAATATTCACAATGCACTTCATTTAAAAGAAGGTTGGACTTGGTCTTCAAAGGCACATTTGATTCACTCTCAGCAGGCCGGTGTTTGATCCACGAAACGATTTTATTTCGAGAGATTTTACTCCTTTTATGAGTTTAATTATTTTCTATAAATACAAATACCGAGACATTTATTTACTTAAAAATTCATCGCCCTCGTCCTAACCCATTCTGATTGTTACTTTAGAACATTTGCCTCGTCCTCGTTGCTCAGTTACACAGAATATCAATTGCTAATCGAAAATGGGAAGTAGGGTAAGGTTTTGGTTCGATCCCTGATGAGGCTGAAAGTAAAGTCTTATTCAGTTCGTCATAAAACCCACTTCGGTGGCTGCGTGGTTTAACGCGCTACTCTCTCAGTGGACTAGACTGCCGATGACGAGGATATCAAGGTTCGAATCTCAGACAGGTGTACTGAGGATGGTTTTTCCAAAATGTGTTTCTACTCTCCCTCCACGCAAATGAAGGTAAACTCATAAGCGTATAGCCCGAACGGGTAGTATGTAGCAAGACGTGTTGCTAAAAATAGAGCTTATAGTAATAATAATAATATTTAGCACCGCGTCTTACTACCCGTTTGGATTTTACGCTTACGTACTAGCTATGCTTACGGTTTTTAGGGATTAGTAATATTATATTTAGAGGACCCGCATTTGCATGGAAGGAGAGTGGAAAAACTTTTTTGAAAAAAACCTAGCCTCAGTACACCCGACCGAGATTCAAACCCCGATCTATCCGTCATCGATAGTCTAGTTTACCACGTGAGTAACGCGTTAGACCATGCGACCGCTGAAACGGGTATGAAATAATTATTATAATGCAAATGACCCACCTCGGTGGCGTAGTTGGCTAACGCGCTATTCGTGTTGAGCTCGACTGCTGAGGACGGGGAGATCGAGGTTCGAATCTCGGTCGGGTGAACTGGGTGTGGTCTTTCCTAAATGGTTTTCCACTCTCCCTCCACGCAAATGCGGGTTAACTTCCTCTAATTAAACCTTCCCAATTACCTAATCCATTAGCGTAATTAGTACTTAAAGCGTATAACCCGAACGGGTAGTAAGACGCGGTGCTAAATATTATAATATTAATATAATGCTAATGAGAAGAACGTAATATAGAGCTCAGGGCAACTATCTGCTTTTATTTTTAATCTAATACAATTTGAGCTCTAAATGTGGTTAACCTGGATATTCGGGTGTGTGTGTCATTTGTTTTATCACTCGAACCTAAACTATATAGATAAGATACTTTATTATAATGACATGCATACGAGCAGCAGTTAAGTGATTCTACTGTGTGTGTATGGATATATATAATACTTTACATCCACCCATACATATAAAGAAAGATACATTTGTTTGGCATGTCAAACGTATGGACAAGACACTAAATATCACGTATATAATAAAAAAATAAACATAATCGTATCAAGGTCTTTATATCTCATTTTTATAAGCTGTACAATCTAATATTTATTTTTATGTGCAAACTTATTTGTTTCTGCTTCCATAACGAAAGGTTGTGATAGTCTTCTATGACGAATTCAAGTCTTACTTTTGTGTGAACATAAATCTTGCCACAGACTAATTTATTCCACGACTTAAGTATGTGAAAATCGACACGTGTTTCTTCTCGTTGTTTTTTTTCTCTCTCTTTCTCCCATCTAACAGGGAAGGTCTATTTTTAGAATAACTGAGCGTGTCATTAAAACTAAGACACATTTCAATAAGATGCAACAATACTTATTATAAGAAACGAATGAAAAATGTCTTTCGATCGCTTTTATTTGATAACACGGTGGTCATTTCATGACGAGTAAAAAAATCAAAAAAAGATAAAATAAAATATCGAGTTATGGAAGAAGAAAAACTAACGAACCGCATTAAATAAAATAAAGAACCAGGAAAGTGACAGAATATACGAAGAGAAACTAGGTAGACTAGACGATTGTCTGACCATGAAAAGGTTCACATGGCTTAAAGCCAATCTATTTTATTTATTTTATTTCTTCTTTTACTGGTTGAGACGGATTTTTTTTTAAGTAAAGCGTGAGACAGAGAAAGGCAATGTCCTCTCAATGATGGCTAGACTAGAGGTCCTAATTATTATAAGGTGGTTTGATATCACAACATCGACACTGGCTGAACATCTTTGAAGCAGACCAACAATGTTGTTCGATTCACCTTAAATTCTTATAGCTACGTTTTTTTTTTATTATACATAGGCAACTGTCAGTGTATTCCCTGGCTAACCAATTTGAATATTGCGTAACTTTACACATTTTAAGCAGGGGGTGGAGTTTTGACTTCACATCTAATAAACGAGATGTAGCTTAACCTTACACCTACTTTACGTATAGTATTAATTGACACCTACTTAAAGAGGAATGATTTAACTTTACACCTAACAAGTGTAACGTAGTTTAATTTTACTCATCATAAAGCAGGTGTAATTTGACTTTACATTTATTATCATCATCATATCATCATCCACCGGTCTTACTACCCGTTCGGGTTGTACGCACTTACGCTAATGTGTAATGGTAGGGTGATTGCGAGATGAAATGGAGGACCTACAGTTTAACGTGGAATCCGAACCACGGCTGAGGCCTGGCATTCCCCACATTCACAAGATGTCTTGTCAGAGGTGAGGAAGGGTTTGGCAATCAGATAAATCTGTACTGGGACCGAGGATTGAACCCCGGACCCCAGCATACAAGTGCGACACCTTACCCCAAGACCACCAGGTATCTACTTTACATATATATTAATCTGTGTGTGGTTTTAACTTCACATCTTCTTAGGCGAATGTAGTTAGACTTTACACCTCCTAAGCAGGCTGTAGTTTATTTAAGTTTTCCCTGATTATTAATATACAATCTACTGCCAACATGCTTGGCTGGCTCTTAGCTACATATCCTAATCTACGGTGCGAAACAAACACACAAAAAAACAACTTAAGTGGTTAATTTTACATTAGGATAACAGTTTCAATTTTATTTTAACAATAATAAGTACATTTTTTAAACGTTTTAAAATACAAAACTGATCTATAAAATACAACTTAAGTGTGTATAAATGGGGGGAGGGGGGGTCAAATCAGTGCATTACTTTTAATATCATTATCTTTTCTTATAAATATTAACTTACTTTTTATTTCAAATAATTTACAACCCGCTACGAATTGGAATATATTTCCAGTTTTCAAATAAATTGTAGAAAATAATTTAACAAAATATACCGATGATTATGGTGTGGTGTCACAAGAAGTAATTTGTTTTATTTAAATTCAGGGGTGACCTGGTGGTCTAGGGGTAAGGTGTCAGACTTCTGTGATGGTGGCCGGGTTCAATCCCAGGTACCGGCAAAGATTTATCTGATTACCAAATCCTTCCTTCACCTCTGACAAGACATCTTGTGAATGTGGGGAATGCCAGGCCTCCACCGTGGTTCGGATTCCACGTTAAACTGTAGGTCCTCCATTTCATCTCACAATCACCCTACCATTACACATTAGCGTAAGTGCGTATAACCCGAACGGGTAGTAAGACGCGATGCTAATAATAATAATAAAAATTCAGCTTTGGGTATTTTACGAGCCTTTTCTGAAAAGAAAAAAATCCATACCAAATCCTAGATTTCGGAAAAATAGTAAGTATGAGTGATAGTATAAACATAAGCACAACCACTCAATTGTATTAGGTACTATAGTCCAATTTACGTAGGAACGACCTTCCTGATCTGACAGCTATTAAAGTTACTATATTTACCTTCAAGTATTCATACGTCAAGTCATATGATTTGCAGCTGTCACTTTAGATAGATATTATCAATACAAATAAAATAACAGTAATAATATCAGTAAAATGTTATCAATATTTACCACAAAAAAAGTTTGTATTTTCTAAAAGTTTTAGTGTAGAAAGCATTAGTGCAGAAGGAGAACTGGTAAAATCACATTCAGTGTAAACACTCCAAATGCTACCAACCAAGATTCGAACCTCGAACTTCCCGTCATCAACAATACGGAGCCTGACTCCTTAAACCATCTGACCACCTGTGCGGCTCATCAGCGTCCAAGAGGAGATAAAAATCATGTTTGGAAAAGAAATACCCCCAAAAGCACCCTATCAAGATTCGTACCTCAGCCTCCAAAACTATTGTGAGCCTGATGCCTTAGGCGGTGATATCACAATTTCGGGATACCTCTAAAAACCCATGTACTAATTAGTAATCTCGATAAAAACAGTAAAAAGGTCTTGGTATAGAGACGGAGAACAGCGGGTCCATGTGAAATGTCACTTCAGTTAGTGAACAGTTGAATTCTTACCTCGACCAGATGACATATTTATAGAGTTCTCAACAGCAACCTAACAAGACAAAACCATTACACACGACGCCCTTTTTTTATATTTTTTATCAGATCAGTGCGGTACCTCTAATGTAGTGTTATAGTGCTCCTAAGTTATTACGATCTATAACCACTTCGACATTCTTTAACCCCGTCACATATTTATAAGTTTTCATTCCCTTTAACTACTTACTTCTTTTTTTTAAAATTGAAGATGCATATAATCTTTTATATGTTCCCGGTTTTAATGCGGTTCAAATAAATCACCCTAGAAAAGAAACATTAATGTTTAGGTGGGTTTTTTTTTATAGCAGTTTCACTGATAAAAATAATAATTCAAAATATTTATAGCATGACGATAACCACGCCCTTTTGTGTAATGTTTACGAAACATATTCTGATTCTAGTAAATCATTGAAAAAACATTTTAGTTTCGAGCCAAAATATTCTTTGAAATGCATTAACATAACATAAAAAGATGTATTGGTAATGTTGGATATTTTTTTAATTTCTTCTGCAGGCGACATTCCTGATACTAACTATTATAATTAAGGATCTATCAAATCTACTTTTTTTTAAAATGAATTTAAATTTCATTCCAAATCTGAATATTAGAAAACCCGTTACTTATAATACGTTTTGTTATAAGTTCTCCCCCCCGTTCTCCCTCTCTTTTTATTATCATTTTGGTTTGGAGACCCACTTCGGTGGCTGCATGGTCTAAGGCGTGGTATACTAGATTGCCGGTGACAGGGAGATCCAGGTTCGAATCTTGATTGGGTGTATTGAGGGTAGTTTTTTTTTTCCCAAATGGTTTTCCACTTTACCACCATGCAAATTCGAGTACACTTACAACCTTTCTAATTCTTAAAACCAATAACGTAATTAGTACATAAACATATAATCCGAACGGGTAGTAGGTAAGAACCAGTGCTTAAAAAAAATTACCCACTTCAGTGACTGAATGGTCTAAAAGCAGGGTTGGGAACCTTTAGGCATCGGAAAGGCCGCAAGTTCCTAACCCCTGGTTCAAAGCATCACGTGTCTGTTAAACCGGCCTGCTGAAGACGGGGAGATTGGGGTTCGAATCATCATCTGGTTCTACTGGGGAATTTTTTTCTAAAGGGTTTCACTCACGCAAATTCAGGTAGATTACCTCTAAAATTCTTCCTTCCTCATCCTTACCTCATTAGAGTAATTAACCAATATATGCGTATAACCTGATCCGTTAGTAAAAAACATTTATTAGAAACAAATATATAAATATATATTACACGTTCTTAAGCTGCTAAATAGATATTAAAAAAAATTAATTCAACTATTTTGTTACAATTTCCTCCTTCTCTTCACACACCCAGTCCCCCACCCCAATTACCCATCCGAGATATTCCCATATATTACACTAATTGCGTCGTGTGGATAATGAGAGGCCATTTTGTAAAATACATCTTAGTAGGACTACAACCGGTCAGTTTACGATTCCCTGTATCCCTGAGACCAGAATACCAGACAAGACGAGAGACTGATGCCTTTTGCTCACGTAAACAACGTTTTGAGTATTAGTTTCACATTCAGTTGTATTTGGAAGGTACATCACTCATCTTTACAGTGGAAAATTATCAGTATTGATGGTGTGACTGCTAGGAATGTTCATATTAGCTGCTTGAAAAGCAACACATTAAATCTAAAAAATAATATATTCTAAGCTTGATTTTAGAAAATTTTCCTATACTTGAAAATTGTATTATTTTTTCTCAGGATTCGAAGATTCTAAGATTATTTATTATTATTATTATTATTATATTATTATTATTATTATATTAGCACCGCGTCTTACTACCTGTTCAGGCTATACGCACTTACACTAATGTGTAATGGTAGAATGATTGTGAGATGAAATGAAGGACCTACAGTTTAACGTGGAATCCGAACCAGGTGGAGGACATGGCATTCCCCACATTCACAAGATGTCTTGTCAGAGGTGAAGGAAGGGTTTTGGTAATCAGATAAATCTGTGTCGGGACCTAGGATTGAACCCCAGACCCCCAGCACAGAAGCCCGACACCTTACCCCTAGACCACCAGGTCACCTCTCAGATTAAAAGGTATCGAACCATATTTGGCTAAAATCGACTTAAAAGAGCAAACTATTCATCATGATATGCTTATTCGAAGATGGCTGCGTTATCTGATAGCTCGTGATCTTAATTGATCACTCATATTTAACTGACGATTTCCACACGTCCATCACAGGCTCTGCTTAAAATATGAGTGAAGATTGGTCCAGGGCGTTGGACGATTCCTGTATAGCTCAGTGGATAGAGAATTAACATACAAAATCAAAGGTCCAGGGTTCGATTACCGTGTCCAGGTGTTATTTTTCAATTTAAAGAATGTGATATTTAGATGCGGCTATAACAGCACTTAACAAATATAATAGCTTGATTATTTAATGCATTTGTCCTATGAAGAGCCTAAAATGACCGCTATAAAATATAACAGACCTACTTTCACGTGGATATATGTTTGGACATGTGAGATGCAGCTTACATTTTGATATTTTTCATTCCCCCCCCCCCCCCCATTTATTGGAGGCATTTAACATTCACTTTCTGAGACCGACTGGTTATATCAGCGCACGAGAATTTCTTTGAGCGAGAAAGAAAGGGCCTACCAATTTTGCCGGGAAAGGTATTTTCGTATACCTTCCAGTGTTATTTCACAAGTTACAATCTAAATTGAACCGACGGCTTTACTTCCCTTCTGAAGGGAGTTGTGCTAAGGATTTATGTCACTCAAGAAAATCCGGCGACCCCGGCTGGGTTTGAACTCATTAACATTTAATCTTGAGGCGAACACTTTAAGCCAAAGACCACCGAGTGAGTTTGACTGATAGTAATCATTTCATATTAAATAACACTAATAAAATGATAAATGTTATCAATTTTGGCCACAAAAAAAGAAAAATGTTGTTTTTATTGTGTAAATTAGGCAGCAAATTTGATTCGGAGTTCACTAGTCTCTCGGTCCCAGTTTCGACAAGTGCCTGATAAAATATAATGTTTAATATATCACATGTTTTCAACATTTTGTATTCTATATATTATTTACTATAACCCAGTTCTGAATTTATCGTTGGAAAGTGACTGAGTAGATTTTCCTTTTGTCATAAAACATGTTTTGTGTTGAACCATGCTAATGGATTTCTAATTACGCGCCATAAACAAGAATACATTCATTAATTATTGTTCTTAAACATCAAACGCTTTCTAGTAATTATTTGTGTATATTAACATAACTGTGTCAATTAGCCCCAGGACATTTTGTTAACAAATTTATAACCCAACCGTGATATTAAATTGATAATGTCCATACACCTCCAAAATCAACAATTTGTTTTGCAAACCAAACAACTAAGCAAAGCGACACACCAACAGTTAATTAACCCAATTCATCGATGATTGTAACTTCTATTGTTTCAATCGACCATTTATTATCAGTACAGTTTCCTTCAAATTAATAGTTCCAAAGTGTGTCATTTTTAATATGTAAAATCAAGATGGCTAAGAAGAGTAGTTAAAAGGAAATTCTCATTCCTCTTTTAAATTTCTGTGTTTAAAATAATAAATTACCTTTTTTTAAAAAACATAGCAACAATGATAAATGAGTATCTTTAACCAACACTTATGTTAAATAAAAAAAAATTGATTTCACCATAAAAAGTTATTTAGATAAAATATTCATTTTGGTTGAAAATGTTATCAAATCCTTTCTTAATAAAGGGGAGGAGGTTAAAAACATCTAGTTCCGTTTGATTTTTTCTGTATATTTTAATACTTGTATTTGTTCTTCTTTCAAAATGAGCGTTATAATATGACCGGCCAAAACATATATTTTACCTATGTTATTTTGGTAGAGAGAAATAAATTTACTAGCCCAGGGGATTTTTTTTTTCTAATGTTTTAGTTAAATTGCATTTAAATCAGCAAAACTTGAGCTTAGTTCACATTTAAAAGGATAAGAGGTCAATTTCACTTGAAAAAAAAAATCATTTTATTTCTTACATGACGTAATACCTATTAATTCAAAAATCCTACAATGAGCGTTAGATATATTTAGATAAACATTTTAATGATCCAAGTAAAAGTTCTTATACTTGTTGCTAAATATCAGTGTGTCTACTATTAGCTTCATATTTATGTATCTTCTACTTTATTTTAAAATTATTATTATTTTTTATTAAATCCGCTTTGGTGTCCGCACTACTCTTGTGTCAGACTAAACTACCTAGATGAGGAGATAAAGGTTAGAATCTCGGTCGGATGTACTGAGGATGGTTTTTCCAAAATGACTGTCCACTCTCCCTCCACGCAAATTCAGGTACACTTCCTATAAAATATAATCTTCCTTATCCCTGCCATATTAGTGTAAATAATATATATGCATACAACCCGAAATACTAGTAATATATATATATATATATATAATATAATTTGTAGCCCAGTAGTGGAAATATTATCCAGTACTAATGTACCGTTGTCCAGGGACGCCCGAATGTACTAATAGTACATCCTTTCCTTAGAGGCTCTTTCCATGTCCTGATGAGTTGAGGTGATGGTGAAAGTGAGTATGAGGTGATAGTGAGTATGAGGGTGATAGTGAGTATGAGGGTGATAGTGAGTACGAGGGTGATAGTGAGTATGAGGGTGATAGTGATATGAGGTGATAAAGAGTATGAGGTGATAGATTATTATTATTAGCACCGCGTCTTACTACCCGTTCGGGTTATACGCACTTACGCTAATGTGTAATGTTAGGGTGATTGTGAGATGAAATGGAGGACCTACAGTTTAACGTGGAATCCGAACCACGGTGGAGGCCTGGCATTCCCCACATTCACAAGATGTCTTGTCAGAGGTGAAGGAAGGGTTTGGGTAATCAGATAAATCTGTGCCGGGACCGAGGATTGAACCCCGGCCGCCAGCATAGAAGTCTGACACCTTACCCCCTAGACCACAAGGTCACAGGGTGATAGAGAATATGAGGGTGATAAAGAGTATGAGGGTGATAAAGAGTATGAGGGTGATAGTGAGTATGAGGGTGATAGTGAGTACGAGGTGATAGTGAGTACGAGGTGATAGTGAGTATGAGGGTGTGGAACCAATGTAGCATACCTAACTTAAACCTAATTAACCAACCCCTGGTGAACGTTGGGTAATTCCCCCCTTCGAGAAAAATACGAGAGGGAATCAAACCTGGAACCCCTAAGCTCGTAGCCAGATGCACTTACTACTACACCCCAGATAGTGAATTGTGGCGGGGAAAAAAAAATGTAATTAATATACGACGTTGTTAGTTCACACCGTTAAATAGATCACCTTCATGATAGCTCATCCAATATTTCGTCTAAATTTTATATTGTAAATATCCCACCATGGATGACTCAAGCGGTTTCATAACAAAAATGAACTAAAAATAAGCTCTTCCAAAAAAATAAGCTGAACGTATATTTTTTACGTGATAGCTTTACTTGATATTTTTATGTTTGACAGCACGTCAATATATTACGTATACGTATAGAAAAGAAAACTGACAGATTTTTTTTTTTCACCAACCCCCAACTGAGCGCAAGGAAACAAATTTTCAATTTCTGAAGAAACTTTCAGGTATGAACATTTTTTTTTTACTTTGAACATAGCTGTAGAATATCTTGTAACATATCGTAAAATATGTGTGAAGCCCATGTATTGTGTTGTTTTTTATTTAAAATAAATCGATGCAATGTTTTATTTAGTGTTATATTTAAAAAAATAATATGAAAATTGAGTAGTTGAATAAATAAATGGTACGACGAACCACACAAACTTTCTTCTTCACTAAAAACTCATAAAATTTGTGAATCGAAATAATACGCATTGTTACATAACACTCCACCAATGAGCATAAACATAATCATATATACCTATTACATCTCTGTCCACCAAAGATCATAACAATTAATTTCATTTTCAAAGACTTGAATAAAAAATATATATTGACTTAAATCTCAGAAACTAATTATTTAAATAAAATCAAAAAAAAAATAGGCCTATTATATTAAATATCAATAAATATTTCTAACTATAATTGGACATTTCTGCTTAATTATAGTATCCTCAAAGTCATTCTTATGGAGAAATAAGAGTAGCCATTTTGTTTTTAATGATAAACATTGTCTATATAATTTTTTTTATCGAAATCGGTAAAGCGGAATTTGAGAAAATTGATTTTTTTTTCTCTTTTTGCCCTTCAGTAGCGACATCATCATTAGTGCCTGTGGCCTGGTCAGTTTTAGAACCCTGCCCCCTTTATTGCCTACTATCCTTCCATCATTCCTTCTCCTTCCTGTGAACTACAGTGATATATATAAAAACAATATCTTATATATAAATTAAGTTTATGAAATAAAACTATAAATACTACAGGGCTATTTATTTTTCACAGACAACGTATTGACACTTTCCAATAGCACTACTCTAAGCCATATTATGTAGGCCTACTATTTAAATACACCATTTAAAAAAAATATTGGACATATAATTATAAAAGGCCTCCCCCCCCCTACCTACCAGAATAACTGGCACAAACCTATGTGTTTTTATAATGTTATGTCCTCGAAAATGCCAAGAGAGGAATAAAAAAAACCTGTCACTTGACCATAAAGTTCTTGATATACTCTACAAGTTTGTCCATCCCTTGAAGGCCTAGGGGCAAGAGGGCCTATCTTGGGCAAAGGGCGATGTCGGTTATTGTCTCCGGAGAGACCTCTCGCGTCTGACGTAACTCGAGTGTTTATGTAGGAGAGAGAGCTTCATCCGATATCAGTAGGGGCCTCGCAGTATAAAATGTTTGTCGTCGGTAAGGGTGGGCTGATATATATTGAGCAGGAAGGGGGGGGAGGAAGGAGGATAGTTTTAATATCCTCAAGTCCCTCCCTCCCCCCTTTTACTCTTTTTTTGGTGTCATCTATCTTGCTCGTATATTTCCAGGCACCACCACCGCCATCTTCACTCCTTCATACGTTTGTTCTAAACTGGACCCGACCGGCAATATCGCGCTCGACCCCTGACGATATTGAAACCAATCTCTCATTTTATCTTTCGCCCTCTTTTTTTTATCTCTCTTTTTCTCTTGACCCCTCCCCCCATTTTTTTTAAACTCTGGCTTCTCTCCTTACTCGCCGTTTCTTGTCGTCCGTTGAGTAGTCTCTACTTTTTCGAAATATTGACGTTTTTTTATAGTAGGCCTATATCTATTATTATGTTTATTTTAAATTCATTAAAGTGTTTTGTTGAATATTAATTTACTAAATGTTTAGGTAGATGGTGAATAACAATTTTTTTTTAACGAAATAATATATATTTTGTATTCTTTTAAATATCTTATTCTAATTAATCAAAATGAAACGGAACAAGGGGATGGTACTTTAAACGCATTCTAAATTTTTGCTCAATTATTTTGATTCTTTTATTATTTGTATTTTTTTAATTTTACTATTTCTTCTTAAGTCCATGCCGACTTTAGGCTAAAGTCCATTTTTCTTAGGAGTAGTCTTTTAGAAAATACTAACACTTTTTTACGGCCAAAATTGGTACCATTCTACCATATTTTAAATATTATTTAATAGGTAGGGGAGACCGGGGAGGGTTGCAACGGAATTCACAAAAAAAAAAAAAATTTACACGTTCATTTTTATGAAATAAATAACTATATTTTATAGACATATTCATACACGTGTTTCAAAATAAAAATAAAAAATTTCACATGTCAAAATTTAAAGTGATTTCATAAAATTGTCAGCACATTTTTTTATTATAATCAGGGGGGCTCAGTGTCTTAACTTAATTTTTAACTTTTTATTTTTTATAGGCTGATAAAAAATAATTAATAAACATATATTATAAGCGTTAGTAAAAACAATGATTTTAATACATCAGGGTAAGTTGTAAACATTGTCTGATAATAATGGACCATTAATGAGAATGCGCAGCGTTTCTGTGACTCAGCAGATGGTGACTCTATTCAAGAACAACAAGTTAAGCTCAATAACACGTCGTTTGACTTAGTTGTTATTGAAATACACCTACTGTTACAACCTGCCCCTGTTCCAAATCATCCCGATCTCCCCTACTTGGTAATAAGTTATATAGGTGTGGGCTGGAGAACGTACCGGGAATTTTCCACATGTAACTTGTTACCGTAGTTTTCCAATCTTTCCTATAAATTAATGCAGTTACACTTCCTCTAAATCAACCTCACCATTTCCTATCCTAAATATTAAGTTATTTATTGCCATTTTTTTTAGTAATAATTAATAAAGGGCCAATCATTAGCATGCTCTAATTAGACTACGAACTATTCACAGTTGACAAAATAACTAAATGACGTTTATATTTAATTAACACTCGATACCTTAAGAAACACAATTAGTTTAGCTCATTTTTTTTGGGGGGGGGCCTCAAGTAACCTCAGAGGTCATCCATAAACATCGTAACCCGTTTTTTATTACCTTTTTATACCACCCTTCACCATGTAACACAAGTTTACATTTAATCTGACCCCTAACCCCCATCCAACCAATATTACTTAAATCTTCACATAAAGATGAATGTCATTATTTATTTATTTTCTTAGCACTACGTTTTACTACCCGTTCGGATTATACGCTTAAGTGCTAATTACGTTAATGGTTTTAAGGACTAGAAAGATTATAATAATTATAGGACGCGTACCCGCATTTGCGTAGAGGGAACGTGAAAAACAATTTTGGAAAGAAAAAATCCTTGAGTACACACGACTGAGATTTGAACCTTGATCTCCCAGTCATCGGCAGTCTAGTCTACTGCGAAAGTAGCGCGTTAGACCACGCGGCCACCGAAGCGGGCACGAAAATGTTGAATACTATTTTTTTATATATATATCCTTAGAATTTTTATCCTCCTCATTTCTACACCATTATAGTAAATATCCGGATAGTTTGAATGGGTAGTAGGCCTAAACCGTGAAAAACTTTAAAAAAAAACTTTTTATTGAAGTATTATCTAAGCTTGCTAGTTCTTAAGAATTTATTTTTACGCCCGTCTTACTACCCATCATACGTAGAGTATGAATGAGAAGGTTATAAATTAGATGAAATATACCCTCATTTATATAAAGAAAGAATAGCAAAGATGCGAATCTTGAAGGAAGAGGAAAACAAAAAGTGCCCCCCCTTACCCTAATAAAACAAGAAAATACCACATTTGGAACATGCTTCTGATTGATGTGATTTTAACAGCGGGTTCGTTTCTAGCTCGTCTCTTATCCCTTCCCTTGGGTCATATCATATGGTCTAGCACGTGGCACACGTCATTTTAGTGAGGGGTTGAAATGTCTGGCCTCCCCTCTCCTCCTCCTAAATAACACCTCCTTTCTCTCACTCACTCTCCCATCTGGATTTTCTGCCCACCACGTTCCTCCGTCTCCTTTTATTATTACTATTCCATTATAGCTCTCTGCACCATTCAGTCGTAAATTGCCATACACACAAACTTCCTACAATGAAGAGAGTTGGACGGAAAGAAGGGGGAGAAGAAGGGGGGGGGGCGGAATGCTGACTGCACGGTTTCAAAACCTTTGGTAAAAAAAAAAAATTGCCCTCTAATAAGTCAAAATGTGTGCGGTGTTTTTAAAGTTTCGCTTTTCCTCCCTAGCACTGACAAAATTATGTTTTTTAATAGGTAGGGAGGTTTTGAGAGAGAGAGAGAGAAACAGAAGTTCCAGTTGATGTGTGATTTCTTGAGTGGACTGAGCTATAGAACATTTCAAAAACATGTTTACAATCGACCAACATGATATATTATTTATTTAAAGCCCAGCTCGGTGCCCGGATGGTCTAAGGCGTCACTCTCGCAGTAGACTAGACTGTCGATGATTTGGGGGGAGGGGGGGAAGGAAGTTAGAATCTCGATCGTGTGTACTGAGGGGTGTTTTTCCCAAAAATTGTTTTCCACTCTCTCTTAATTCGAATGCGGGTATACATCCTCTAAAATATAGCCTTTCTCATCCTTAAAATTATTAGCGTAGCCTAATTAATACATCCCGAACGCGTAGTAAGACGCCGCGCTAAAAAAAATAACAGGTTAAGCAGGGAGAGTTTTCAGGGAATGCAACAATTTTTATCTAGACTAGAGTCTAGTGAAGTAGTGCTCAACCGATTTTTTTTTTCTATTCACGGCACACTATTATTTGCTACGAGTCCTCGCGTCACACTGAATGTGCAAGTCAGTGGCACTATGGAAGGCCCGGGCATACGCATGCGCAAAGCTAAACAGGAAATGCGTTTAAGAAAAAGCAAGATTAATTACTCAACTCTTTGACTTTCATGCCAGTCGGAACTCTGGAAATTTAACATAGTAAAGATTTCGTATATTTTTCTCTAATTCTTTAAAAAAAAATTGGTATTGAATTTAATAACTCTTAAATATTTTGTCTATCAACAGTAATTAAACGTTGAAAGATTTTCCTAATCACCCTTTGAGAACTACTGGTCCAGATAGAAACGTTGAAAGATTTTCCTAATCAGCCTTTGAGAACTTCTGGTCCAGATAGAAACGTTGAAATATTTTCCTAATCACCCTTTGAGAACTTCTGATCCAGATAGAAACGTTGAAATATTTTCCTAATCACCTTTGAACTTCTGGTCATAGAAAGTGAAATATTCCAATCCCTTGAACTACTGGTCCATATAGAAACGTTGAAAGATTTTCCTAATCACCCTTGGACTACTGACAGAAAACTAAAGTTCCTAATCAGCCTTGAGAACTACTGGTCAGATAGAAACGTTGAAGATTTCTAATCACCTTTGAGAACTTCTGATCCAGATAGAAACTTGAATATTTCCTAATCACCCTTTGAGAACTTCTGGTCCAGATAGAAACGTTGAAATATTTTCCTAATCACCCTTTGAGAACTTCTGATCAGATAGAAACGTGAAAGATTCTAATACCTTGAGATTTGTAGATAGAACGTTGAAGCTCTGGTACAGATAAAAAGTGTAAATCCAGTTATGGAATGCAAACCCTTCTAACAAAATGTCCTCCCGTTATTCAGCCATTTTGGTTCAAGTCAAAGTTGTATTTTTTTTTACCAAATCAAGATAATAAAATTAATACTCTCAATTTTCTCAAAGGACTTTAATGAGAAGTTATGAAACCCCCTATATTTTTGGCAGGAAGTTGGAAGCTAAATATGCACACACACACACACACACACACACACACATTAGGTAGGAGGGCTAATGTTGCACATATGACACGCGTCACGTGGTCTGTCTTAGGAAAGATGTGTTTCCTAGTTTCTGGAAAAATACGGAAAGGGCGCACGCGTCTCCCATACCCCTCGTCCTTCTCCCTCCCCCCCCCTCCCAACCCTCTCTTAGCGTGGGAGGGTGAAATTGAAAAGTCGCGGGCGTTTGAAAAAAAAAAGGCGTGGGTGTGGGAAGGCGTCTGGATCTTTGCGCTTGCAGACGGAAGTTCTATCATCACGTCATTGAGGTAGTCTTATAACTCGTTTCATTAGAGAAAAAAAACTGCCCCCCACCCACCCTCTTATTCCTTCTGTCCAAAACCCTTATATTATTTACTAAAAATATAAATTTGGAAGTGTGAAAGATGTGTAGCCTTTGGAGTGGAAAGGGGTTCAATTTCCCTCGTCAGTCCATAAAACATCCCAGACCTTCCTCTACCTTACCCCTCCCCTTAAAATCCCAGGCCCCATCCACCTCAACGCAAGACTAATTATTTGTTTGGGAACCAAACAAGAATATTTTATTTCGCGGCCATTTATTTTGTACACGTTTAGTTTGAGAATCGTGTTGGATTTCTTCGTCTCACGTTATGTCTTTTTTTTTTATTATTCCCTAAGAAAAATGACTCCGTGAAATTAAGTGTGGACCAATTCAAGCGAGGAGTATTAATCAATTCACGAAACGTTTAAATTATTTTCAAACAGGCTTTACGTAACTCGTTTTATTTTTGCATAAAATGGATAACAAGACCCGATTTATTTTGTCCAAACACCCGGTCTTTGGATTTTGGTGTGGATTTAGTAGAAAGTGAGAACTTTTTATTGTTGGCCTTCAATCATGATAAATTTACAAACCTTCTTAACCCCGTGCCTTTAGCTGATATAGTATCTACTATGAGGTAGGAGAAAAAATTTCAAAATGTGTTTTGAACGTATGATCCATAGAAAAGAAGACTAATAACTATTCACTCAAATGTTAGGTTTATTCAAAGTCCTTGGATAGTCTTCCAATGTTCCTGATAATTCTAGTAGTATAATAAATATAGTCACCCAGATGTTCTAATCACCATAGTAGTACAATCACTATAGTCTTCCAGATGTTCCTAATCACTCTAGTAGTACAATCACTATAGTCTTCCAGATGTTCCTAAATCACTCTAGTAGTACAATCACTATAGTCTTCCAGATGTTCCTAATCACTCTAGTAGTACAATCACTATAGTCTTCCAGATGTTCCTAATCACCTAGTAGTACAATCACTATAGTCTCACAGATGTTCTAATCACTCTCGGAAGACCATCTGCTGAACCAAGACCCAATCCTTCTTAGTCTCCTTGATTCCACCGTAGTGAACGACCTAATTTTTGTCACCCTCAACTATTCCATTCAATCACTTAGTCGAAGTCCTATGTCTCAATGTTCAATACAGACAACCACTCTTCTCCCACGTCCCCTCTTACTTAAAAAATGTTTCCTTCTCCCCAAAACAATGAAGTGGAGTATGATTTAATGGCACGCGCGAGTCTAGTCCTCATTTTTCCAGATTTCCAGAAAAATCTTTGCGCGTGTTTCAGGAAGTGACGTGAGAAAATGAGACGCATGTCTTGTCTGGTTTATTGTGCCCCATTTGTCTGTCATCTCGCCCCCCTTTTGGGCCCTCCCCCCTCCTCCCTTACAAAACAATCGCCCACCCCCACCACACCCTTTGGGTATCATCATGTTGACACTATACACCTAGAGATCTGACGTACTGAACTAAGGCTGTCACACTGACTCAGTACTCGGCAGTATCTTTTGTACTGATGTAAACGGCTGCACCCCGATTCAGTGGTCGCATGGATGAACTAACGCGCTAGTCTCGTGTTGGATTAAATTGCCAAAGATGGAAAGATTGGGGTTCATTTCCAGGCTGGTGCACTAAAGTTTTTTTTACAAAATGGTTTTCCACTCTCCCTTTACGTATATGAGGGTACATTTTCTTTAAATTATTGGTGTTATAGCAACAACAACAAAATGTATACGGCCGCACACGGTCAAAGAAACATAGCCCTATTAACTAATGTTAACCACCATAACGATGGGTTACAAAGCCGTAGGTGACCTGGTAGTCTAAGGCATTCATAGCAATTAGTAGCTCAAGTGCGCGCATAGTACTGACTCCTAAACAATGAATCCATTCTTGCAAACGCTTCCACTGTTAGGTATGCGTCATGTACTTAGTATAGCGCGCACTTAGCGTACTAAATTGACTTGAACTGGCCTAAGGTAAGGTCGAACTTTGTGTTGGAGTACGGGTCATTCTCGTCCACACAGATTTATCTGATTACCAAACCCTTCCTTCACCTCTGACAAGACGTGTATTAATCACAGCTTGTGAATGTGGGGAATGCCTGGCCTCCACCGTGGTTCGGATCCCACGTTAAACTGTAGGTCCTCCATTTCATCTCACAATAACCCTACCATTACACATTAGAGTAAGTGCGTATAACCCGACCGGTTAGTAAGACGCGGTTGC
Organism: Timema cristinae; assembly: GCA_039000515.1. Taxonomy (NCBI): domain Eukaryota; kingdom Metazoa; phylum Arthropoda; class Insecta; order Phasmatodea; family Timematidae; genus Timema; species Timema cristinae. The sequence goes on along the minus strand of JBCFYV010003508.1, from coordinate 36,568,959 downwards.
TAATAATGATGATAATATTACAAGGCCGTTCATGGCCAAATTTCACCGACCACTGGCCGAAATAAAATGTGTGTGGTTTTTCTCGGCCGTATATCGAATATTCTTTACTGCAGCAGCTGGAATATATTTTTATTAAGATCTCATATATTATTAATACAGGTTTAAGTTGATTCGCGTTGGTCGAGTAGGGCAATTTAATTACATTAGTGTCAGAAAGGAGACCTTGATGGGATATTTTTCTCTCTTTCATACATACATTTTGTTTTACCACACTTTTTGGGGGGATTTTTAAAAGAGGACTGGTGTTTTAATAAATACATACTATGCAATGTCACTTTTTGGTGTAGTGGTCAGTGCACACAGCTACGAGCCTAGGGGTCCCGGGAATGACTCCCAGCTGATACCTTGGGTAATTATTTTCCTGAAAAGGGAATTTACCCCCAACGGTCACCAGGGTTTGCTTATTTATGCTTGAGTTAGGTTGTAAGTGCTTCCATTGGTTTCATAACCTCATACTCACTATCACCATATCTCATCACCTCATCTCATCGGAACATGGAAAGAGCTTCCACGGAAAGGATGTACGATTAGTACATTCGGGCGTCCAATGGCTACGCTACATTAGTACTGGATAATCTTTCCACTACTGGGCTACGAGTGATGTAACCCAGTCGTGCATTATTATTATTATTATTATTATTATTATTATTATTATTATTATCACTATCATAATTATTACTATCATAATCATCATTATTATAGTTATTATTACTATCATCATTAGTGTCATTATTATTATTATATTATTATTATTATATGTCCATTTTGAACGACGAGGAGTCCTTTTCTAGAAATGTAACAAGTTCTCGGTGAAACTGTTCTTCGGTGCATTTCCGCAGCAGAAAGCAGTACGACCACATTATGTTGTCGTGTGCCGTCACGTCGGCCGTGTTCGGCAGAGCAATAAACTATCGCCGAGTACGAAGCCAGTGTCGGGTTCACCAAATACATATCGGGTTTCTTAATTTTTACATTTCGTAAATCTGTCTGCGTATGGATTCAAACCCCGATCTTCTCGTCACCGGTAGTATAACCACGAGAGTGACGCCTTGGAATCATTCAACATTTAATCGACTCTCATTGGTGGGATACATGGATCAAACGCCAAGCTCATATATAGTTTCCCCCTGCCATTCAAATACAGCCACATTTCCTATAAATGCTACCTTACTCATCTCTATTTGAATTAGATTCTTCTTATTCTGTGAATCTGTTCTGAGACAGATATCATCTGGACATTTTCCTTTCTTTCATACTTTTGTAGTTTTTTTTCCTGATATCGGTTAGCATTCCAAACCTTCCTCTTTCTCTTCCTCTTTGCACCCCCCCCCCCCCTCTATGCTTCCTTCCATGATCATCTTCACTGAACACTCCCTACGTAGTGTGTGGCCCAACCAATTAGATTATGACTAATTAAAACGCTTATAAAACGGACGGATAATGAGACGTTGTGAAAAGAAAAAAAATATTGATTTTAGTTTTCAAACAAATAAGATATCCCCCTCGCTCAACAAATGGAACAGCTCTCTCTAAGTAGGTTGATTTTAATTTATCATATACTTACCATGTGCTTACTCTTTTTTTTTTTTTTTTTGCTACGCAACAAAAGAAATGGAACCTTTTATAGCTCACGATTAAAAAAAAAATACTTTTCTTAAGATCCAAAACAGTAACCCTTCCCCCCCCCCCCCCCTTTTTTTTCTTATTCTCGTACTCTCTCACCTCCAAACCTCTTTAACCATAGAACCTATAAAATAACCAACACAATTCGTAATAAAAAAATATACAGAAACAGGAAAAGGTGAGAAGATAAAATCCTGTACAAATAAAAGAAAAAACATGTCGAACATGTAAATATATATTTCATGGGCCATATGTAGAAATGTTTCCTCTTTCTTTATTTTATATACGGTGATAGACCCGTTGTCATTTTATGGCGCTGTCATCCTTTCATCCCTTAGCGAGGAGCGCATGTGTGTGTGTGTGTGTGTGTCAGGGTGTCATGTTTATATGCTATGTGTGGTTTTGTTGGTTAGATGTGTGTGTGTGTGTGTGTGTGTGGTGTAATCTGAACGGTATTGGCTCTGTGGTGAGGCAGAAGATATAGAAGGGTTGGTTTATTGGTCTACATCATGGATCGAGCGCTTCGTTCCGTCTACAGTTTCTTCATGCTTGTAAAAACTAGCACACTTTCTATGCGGGCTCTTTATATATGTCTCTCTTTCTCTTATTCATCGACTGTCTTTATTTTACTCTTCTCCTATTTCCTTGTCTCCCTCCTTATACAACCATCTCACATCCACGCAGAGAAGAACCTTTTTTTAGAAGTTATACAAACAAATGTTGCTATTTAACACGAACAAATTGGTAAGTAAATTGATCTTGACGCTGTCAAAAATATACAATTTGTCAAAAAAAATGACAGTTACACAGCACATGGCTCTGTGTTTGTAAGAAATGATGGTGGATCGGGCCTCTTTTTGAATTGTCAGATATATGTTTCTTCTTATAGCGATCCGGTTTTAGTTTTTACAGGGGCTTCACTCTCTCTTTAAAACCGAAAAAACGTAAGAAATGCAACGAAAAATATATTTAAAACACGTGTTCATCGTCTTACTGCCCGTCTGGGCTGTAGGTCTATTCACACTTATGGAGAACGGAGGAAGTAGGTATAATTTTAGAGAAAATTACTCTCATCCGAGTTGAAGGAAGTGTGGAAAACCATTTAGGGGTTTAAAAAATAACCTCATTTCACCCTTCAAAGATTCAAACCCAACTCCCCTCCATAATCGGGATACCGGACTAGACGAGGTTGGTTGATACCTTATCCCGCATGCCCACCGATATGGGTGATGTAAGAAATAAAGGGAAACATAATATTTAAGTACGTTTAAGTACTAAACTCTATGTTATTATTATTATTATTATTATTAAGCACCGCGTCTTACTACCCGTTCGGGTTATACGCACTTACGCTAATGTGTAATGGTAGGGTGATTGTGAGATGAAATGAAGGACCTACAGTTTAACGTGGAATCCGAACCACGGGGGAGGCCTGGCATTCCCCACATTCACAAGATGTCTTGTCAGAGGTGAAGGAAGGGTCTGGAAATCAGATAAATTTGTGCCGGGACCGAGGATTGAACCCCGGACACCAGCACAGAAGTCCGACACCTTACCCCTAGACCACCAGGTCACCTAAACTCTATGTTGCTACTGGAGAAATATTTGATTTATTTTGGCCAAAAAAAATTCAATTATGTAAAAACTGTAAAAAAATACTAGCGTTCCCTTCTGCCACACCTTAAATAGAAACCACAAATTCTTAAATAATTCTATAAATAGTCATATATTGTCACAAAATTATTATTATTTTCAACTTACTCAGTGTGGTTTTCCAGTTATAGGGGGGAGGTTGGGATTTGAATTCCATCCGAGTGTAATGCGGGGAATTTTTTTAAAGGGTTTTCCACTATGCATATACGCAGATTTTGGTACATTTCCTCTAAAATCTTATCCTACCACATTAGCGCACTGTGTAAATTATACGTGGTTCTAAGGTCTGAACTTGTAGTTTTTTGTTGTTTTTAGCGACAGTGGTGGATATGTAATCGTCTTCTGAGGTTGGGACATCATGTAAGTGCGGTTACTTCACCCCGATGAGATGAGAGGATGTTATTGATGATGATTATGTGATGCCATCAGAGGTCGAAAGCGGTCTACAGACGATGTGACTTGTCGGCCTGACAGCCTGACCAAATCAGGTGTTACTTACAGTGTAAATCTTGATTCACACGTTCGACGAAAATAGAAAGCAGAATCTGCCTCAATGGTGCATCAATTCACACGCTGTATGTTGACCTATGATGCATTGCAACGATAACGAAAACAGCTGACTATCAACAGATTTTATCTTCTAGTGGATAGACATATATTCTAGATCATTCTCCCTATAAATATTTACAAATTATAACGCTGTGTCGTGGCACAATCCAATACATCGATGTACACGCTTTACACCAACGAGCTATTTCAAATCTCCTCACAAAGGCCAACGAAGCTGTCTGCTTGCTTCTAGCTCTACAGCGCATGCGTTGTCAATTGCGCATGTGCACTGATTTGAGATGGCTGGTTCTGAGATTTGATTGGTTCTCCTGTGCCGAACATCTCAGACATAGCGGACAAAGTAGAGAATAGTTGAACTTGAGCAGAACAGTTCGCGCCGATAAAACAGAAATCTTGTGATTGGTTTAGAGCGTGTCACGTGACCACCTTTCTGTTCTGCGCCAATTTTTCGGTGAACGTGTGAATCCACAGTTAATCTTACTTGGCGCCTGATTTTATCAGTTGATTTTTTATTCTTAAGCCGGCTACAGATGATATGATTTGGTCAGGCAGCTTTAGTAAGCTCAGACGCAATGTCTGGTCATGTGTGGGTGTATCATCTGACATCATTTTCAATGTTATGTCTGGTGGCCAGTCCATATGACCACGTGATCCCAGACAGAAGAAGCAACAATCAATGGATCAAATCAGGAGCTAAGCCAAGCCATCTCGAAGTAACACCTAATTTGGCCAGGCTGACTGTCGGGTCGACAGGTCAGATAATCTGTAGCCCGCTTTATGGTTGTGTTCGTGCTTATGGCAGGTGGTCAGGCGGTTGTATGAGCTGGACACCCGACATGAAATTGAAAAAGGTCAGATGACACATCTTCGCATGACCCGATATTTCGTCTGATCTTACCAAATCTGCCTGACCAAATTCAAAGTCGTCTTTGTAGACGGCTTCAAACCTAGCTTAAGTCCAATTTACCATACCATGGTCACCTTAGTGACATTTCCTGGGAATCACACCCTAGAACTCTATGATTAGTAGCTACTAATGCTGATCACTAGATCAAGAGGACAGACTTAACGATTATTGAGACGTGGTGTTATAAATCAAATCTTACCCAACGACTGAAGTGGTCATCACTCAGCTTTTATACCGTGAAAACTTTACAACCTCTTACCGAATTCTAATGGAAATCAATTTCACAAGGTTCCCTCCACCGCATGTCCTCCTACCCCTATCGCGTAGCAACTTACAGGAATGCGACGAACTCTACACCAGAGGATCTGCTAAAACCGAAACCGCTCCCGCCACGACACACACAGCAATAAGATTATATAATGGATCTCTCATGCTTTTCAAGAGATGAGAAAAACTTGCCTGGGAACTTCGCCTTCACCCCTTGCTTCTTCCTCCCCCCCTGCACGTCAAAAACATTCCACGGGGCACCCCAGTGTCACGAGAAACAAGAAAATACCCAATTTTACGGTCGAGTGGCGCCGCAAAGAAACTGGTCTCGCCGACTGAAGCGCCGCAAGAAGGGGCACCCGCCACGGGATTTTGGGAGGATGCCCCCTTGGAGGGGGTTGCAAGCTGACCTGTCTTGGCCGACATTTTAAAGGGAAGCGGTGGTTCACGATTTTGACCGTAATATTCCCAAGGTTGTTTTGATATCCTTTAAGTTGGTATGATGGGGATTGCTGATTATTAGGAGCAGTATTGTTGCAGTTTTTATTCAAAAAAAAAACATTTCCGTCAAAATAAATTAAATATTTCTTCAATAGAAACATAGATGAATTTTCATCAGATATTTTTTTATCTCAACAGTTCATGAATATCCATCAAGGGTGTCCTAAAAATAGATTAATCTCTAGTATTTTTTATTTTCATTTACTAGAGCTACTAACGTGTAGTTTATGACCCGACTGATTATAATTATTATTTATTATTATATTAATTATATTATTTTATTATTAGCACCGCGTCTTACTACCGTTCGGTTACACGCACTTACCTAATGTGTAATGTTAGGGTGATTATGAAGATGAAATGGAGGACCTACAGTTTAACGGAATCCGAACCACGGTGGAGGCCTGGCATTCCCACATTCACAAGATGTGATAATATACGTCTTGTCAAAGATGAAAGAAGGGTTGATAACAGAATTTATATATATATTTGCTTATAGCTCAAAAATTATTGGTTTTATAAAAACATATTTCAATTAAAAGATTTTTATCTTTAATAATAGGCTACTACAACTTTATAATGTAAGTTATTTCGTATCACAAATAGCTACGCAGAAATCATCAAAATTGTAAATTTCTGCTTTAAAATAAAATACACTCATAATCATTTTCATGGTAAAATGAGAGCTGCCATTTTGTTTATAATATTAAACACTGCCTAGATATAAATTTAATCAAATCATTAGAACGGATTTTGAGAAGGAAAAAAAAATTGTATTTACTTTACACTTAAGTAAACCACCTTTAATCTTAGGGTTAGATATTTAATTCTAAAATCTTCTCCCGAGGGAATCTTATAAAAACCCTATATAGCAAGTCTAGGCCAAGTTACAGTTAGACAGACAGACAGCATCGCAAAAACAACTTTTTTTTTTGTTTCGTGTCGTCATTTATCAAAATCTCGAGCTAGATTTTTTCGACAGTCACAATCTTACTTCTCTTTCCAGGGGGTCGAGAGAAATTAATAATCAATTAGAAAAAAATATGTATATATATAAAATAATAATAATTTAGAGTAAAAGCTCCCCTTTAATGTTGCGACCGTATCTTCGGTGGCTTACATACACTACGAGACTGTGCGGGAAAAAAAAGCCCAGGAGGAGAGATTACGTGAAGTGGAGGGGTGGAGGAGAAAGAGGTGAGTGGGAGGGAGGGGGGGGGGGAAGATGGTCCTCGCCCCCGCTGCGCGGGTGATGCCGACCATGTGTCGAGGATAAATCACACCTTTTAGCTTCTATTCAACACAGATAGACCTTGCTGGCTGCTAACGAAAATAGGTGAGGCGTATTGAACCAGGGAATAGAGGCAAAGGGGGGGGGGGGGGCAGAAGGAGATGGAATATGGATATATTGAAACGTTCTGTTGTAGAGCAGCTGTTTGGTTGGGTCTAAATACATTCTACTAATTCTTGTAGACTTTAGGTTAAGAGTCACTCACGATACGAATGGGCGCTACTTGTTTGTATACGATCAAATTTTCATAGGAAGGACCTTGGCTGACAAAAAGGTTATTAGATACAAGGTATTATTCATAAGTCAGGTGATCTGTAGCTGGTCACATATAGTAGAAATGTTATCTGTTGGACGCAAAAAAAAGGATGTGGCATTTAAAAAAAAAGGCTTTTCCTGTGAAAATTGAACTGTACTCGTACTTTTCGAATATTTGTAGGCCGTTATTTGAAAAGTGACAACACATGCTGCCACTATGACGGAGAAAATATTACATTCTAGGCCTATTTACACTGTTAATCCGTTTAATTTATAAAGTAAAGAGAAATTATACAGTAGTCCCATGAGGAAATATTATTGGAAACTTTATAAAACTACTTGCTACAGTAGCCCCGTGGCTTCTTTGGTGCTGACTGACAGCTCACAGCTGACAGTCAACATTTAGGTATATACCTAAATTATGTACTGTCAGAAGTGACAGCTGCTAAACAAATGTTTTTGCAGATCATATAGTTCGGCATAGGAATACATAATTTGGTCTGGTAACTTTTCAAAGCCGTCAGCTTTCAGCTGTTAGCTGTCAGTCAGCACCAAAGAAGCCATGGGGCTACTGTAGATGAACTTAATAATTAATAAATCAAATAAGACATATTTCTTGAACGCCAAGTTTTTGTGACTTTCAATCAATGTTGGTTGTCGAAAGTGGGCCTCCTAAAAAAAAAAAAAGTCTGACGTTAGTTAAATATCTAACTAAACAATACCTGAAAATGAACCAAGGTCACATAGACCTTAGTCGAATACGCTAACCACCTATCCAAGATGCAATGATGTCATATAATATAGACAAACAAAGAGAGTAGGGTGGTTTATAAAATTAATTGAGGATTTTGGTGGTAGATAATACAACATACCTACAACAATTTGAAGCAAAAAGTTGTCCCCAATGAACACTGTCGATTATTATTGATCCTCCAGCCACATTAATACAAATATAGTTCAATAACAAATCTTCCATATTGCCTAACCAACTGTATTATTATTATTATTAGCACCGCGTCTTACTACCGTTCGGGTTATACGCACTTACGCTAATGTGTAATGGTAGGGTGATTGTGAGATGAAATGAAGGACCTACAGTTTAACGTGGAATCCGAACCACGGTGGCGACCTGGCATTCCACACATTCACAAGATATCTTGTCAGAGGTGTAGGAAGGGTTTGGAAATCAGATAAATCTGTGCCGGGACCGAGGATTGAACCCCGGCCGCCAGCTCAGAAGTCTGACACCTTACCCTAGACCACCAGGTCACCTCCTAACCAACTGGGTTTATTATATTTTGGTCTATTTACTGGAATTTATTTCGTGCCACATTTTGGATAGGCCTACTATAAATTTCGACACGAAAGTGGCGTAACTTCGATTCCTTTCTCTGTTAAAACGTATTAAAAACTTTTATCGTGGCCTTAGTAACAAAATGTTGATCAGAACTTTTTTTGAATTATATATTATTTTATAATTTATATATATACATATAAGCTATTATGATATAGTAAAATAAAAATCCATAATATATAACTTAGTCTAAAAAAATCGAAATGCTACAAATTAACAAATTCCTATAAAATTATTGGATTATTTAATCACCTATATACCTTCTGTGTGTAAAACTAATAACTGTTTCTTTAATATCCTCTCACCCGCCTCGTTGGCGTAGTTATCTATAGCGCTGGTTTCGTGTTGAGCTAGGCTGCCGAGGATGGGGAGATCGAGGTTCGAATCTCGGGTCGGGTGAACTGGGTCTGGTTTTTCCACTCTCTCTCCACAACAATGTGGGTTCACTTCCTCTAAATTTAACCTTCCCAATTCCTGGCGCATTAGCGTAATTAGCACTTAAGCGTATAACCCTAACGGTATAGTAAGACGCGATGCTATAATTTAATTTTGTTTAATTATCCTCTCTTAAAATAAAATGTCCTCGAAGCGTCTTTTTCAATGTATTATCACCCGCCCGCCATTGAATGGAGTTGTTGAATTAAATCTGTAAGCTTTGCTCAAGGAGGTATATGATAGATTGACTGTTAACTTATAAATTACATTGTAACATTGATATTAGAATTGTAAATGGGTGTTTTTTTACCATTTTAGAATGGCTACACAGATAAGCACTGTCCACAAATCTTCATTCTGTCATAACAGGGACATACTGTAGTTATTAACAAGAAACTTTGTCGCTTTGTCCCCCATCGTCACCGCGGAAAATGTCGAGTAATCATTCAAATACGAATGCACTGCACACATTTCTGACATATCGTACGTCTTTTCTTTTCCCTTTTACTCCCATAATACCTCGCGCGAGCCGGGAGTCGAGTTGAACGCTTTTAACACCGAAGAATAAGTTCACATTAATTGTTTCATTCAGATGTAAGAAAAAAACATTTTCACTTTTTTGAACATCCGTGCGCGTGTTTCAGTTCGGCTGGTTCTCCATTTTGCTGTCTGTGGTGGGCGGGGATTATGAGTGGCAGAGTTATGAATGTGACTCCGCCCACCTGTCATAACCGCCACTTGTCATCTCGCGGGCAGGCGCATGCGCAATGTCTCTCCCTCTAGTATACTTCCCTCCCTTTTTTTTTTCTCTCTCGACCATTTTAGAGGAGTGGGAGAAAGTGTATTTGTGACGCACTACGCTGTAAACACTAACACTCACCGAGCGTTTTCTAACGAGTGCAAGGTTAATAATAATTTTTTTTTTAAAGTCCTACTTTTAACACATAGCTGATTATTAAATACAGTAGCCCCTTGGCTTCTTTGGTGCTGACTGACAGCACACAGCCGACAGCTGACGGCTTTGAAAAGTTACCAGACCAAATTATGTACCCCTACGCCGAACCATATTAGCTGCAAAAACATGTGTTTAGTAGCGGTCACTTCTGTCAGTCAAAATGTAGGTGTACACCTACATTTTGACTGTCAGAAGTCAGCTGTAAGCTGTCAGTCAGCACCAAAGAAGCCATGCGTCTACTGTAGGTAAGTGTGAGTGCAAATCCTTTCGCGCGAATAAAGGATGGAAAACCACACCGATAAATAATCTCATGTGCACTCGACCGAGATTCGAGCCTCGACCCTGTTCGTCAACAGTAATCCCAAGTGTATTGTGAGCCTGACGTCTTAAACCACGTGTTGAGTGATGATGGTGTCAAATTTTCCATCTGTTGGATAAATAAACCCCATAGGGTGGATTTAGTTGACTATTTTAATGACGTTGCCTACCTGTGACGTCACGGCCGGTCAAGAAAGTATTTCCATTGTTAGTGAATTTACGTTTTACTCGGCGAGTTTTAAAGATATAACGTCGAAATAAAAACCATAAATTATTAAATAATTCTAAGAATTGTCCTACAGTGTTACAAAATCATTATTTTCATTTTGAAGTAGATTTTTTTGTAAACGTATTTTTTATAAATCCTCGACAGCTTAGGCTATTTGTCTTAGTCACGAAAATGTCCTGTAGGAGTCTTCCTGCCGGGATGTAGATTAAAAAATTCCGTGTTAGCATATGTCTATTTAAGATAGGAAACAAGAAAAAGGTAAAATTAAAAAGCAAGTCAATGTTTTTCAAAGTGCAAATATTAAAGTGACTGTGTAAACTCGTCAGAGGAAGAGGGAAAGGGTTATCAGCATACACACAAGAGCCCTCTCAGAGTGAACTTATCATTTTATTCCCTCTCTTTATATTCCGAACATTGGCGTCTAAGTGTGATAATGCTTAGACTGCTTAGGAGCGTCAAGTTAAGCTGTAACCCACAAATAGCTTCGAAATCTCCAAATATGCAACGTCGTTAATATTTTTAAAGAGGTTATTTATGTATCAATACTATTATAGTATAACCTAGGATCATATCAGATGGTCTTACAGATGTAAAACCCTCATCTGTGGGCACGCAGACTAAACGTGAAGCGCGTCTAGTTTGGTTTCCTGATAACAGGGAGGTGAAGACTTGAATCCGGGTATTTTCCCTAAATACTGTTTCTCAACTCTTTCTCTATTCGAATGAGGGTACTTTTCTTCAAAATTCTATCTTATTCATACCTATATCCTTGATGTAATAAAATGTAGATATCCTGTTCTGGTGGTAGGCCTAAGATGTGGCGTTAAAAAAAATAAGCTTGGAAAATGGACATCTGTCAAACGTGTCAAATGCATATGTCAGTTTATAAAATAAAAAAAAATTGGTTAATTTTTTTCTGGATGATAGAATAAATTTATTTCTAGGTCGATCTGACTTAAAAATGACCGATTTCCCTAATATGAGTCACGTTACAACATTTAGTTGCTTTCATCAATATATGTAAAAAAAATATATATTTAAACTCGAAAGGAAACAATAACAAATGTCGGCTACAATCATCCAAAGCTTTTTTTTTATTTTTCAGTTCTCCTCGGACAGATGTTGCCCGAGGCAAGAAAAGAATCAAAGACCCCAAGAGCGCACATGCGCACGGTGTCTTTATGAACATATCAATAATTTACATTTCACCTCCTCAGTTATTATAATCTCCTGCTCCCCTTGACGCGGTAATGGAGCTTCTCGTCCGGGGCCTGTTTGGTTTCAAAAACCCGCTCCCAAAAACACAACCAGACTCTTGTTCGGAGTTCCCAAGTGCCTCTTTTCCTTTCGTTCGACCTCTTTCTATTTCATGTGATCTCGATCGTCGTCATATACCTCTTTCTTTACTATTCCATCAAAGACAACGAGGGTAGAAGATTATTTTTCTTACAGACAAGCATCTTTAAAAAAAAAAAAACTACAACAATGTGTATATAAACTTAAAATAAAGGAACTAAAAAAAAGTGACTTCCTGAAATATGTTTGAAACTGAAGGAATAAAAATACTTTCTATCTAAGTTCTATTTTTTTTATTTTTTTTTTAGAAACTAGAAAGGGAAGGAGGAGTTTTTGAAGGGCTTTATCTTCGACACGCTTCAAAGTGCCATCCATTATTTTGTGTCTAAGAATAGTTTTTCCCTCCGCTAGGCACTACATTCAACACCCCAATTCACTCACATACACTTTACTATCCCCCTTTAGCCCCTCAAAACTACTTTAGTTTGTCATTCTATTTCCTCAACACCCTTCACTAAAATTCAAAACACTCATCCCGCATATATCTTGGGAAAGGACGGAAAAAGTATTTTTTTTAGGGGGATAAAGGTTCGTAGTATCAAAATTGAAAGTTGGTATTAAACTAAAAATAACTTATATTATAGCTTATTCCGAATAAGTATCGGGTCTCCTCCTATTACTGCGTTTAGCACATAATATAATATTTGACGTGTACTTTCTAAACACAAGAGACTGGGCTCGACTAACAACCTATTTTAACCTAGGTGTTTAGCCTACACCCCCTTTTAAATAAGCCCTCATGCCCTTGCTCTACTAGAACCATTCCCATATTTTGTAGCTAAAAATCATTGAGTGGACTTCACCGACCTACTTTCCGGTAAAATTACAATCTCAATTTTACCTTTTTTTATATATAAATAAGATAATTCACAGCTGTCAAATGTTTTTAACAATGTTTCATCAACTGCGTATGCGTGAGATAATAAAATACCAAGAGAGAACCTGTGACGTCATTGTAGGTAAAGTTAGGATTTACCATGATAATGGAGTTCTACCTACGTTTTATTCGACGAGTTTTAAAAATAAAAATAAAATAAAATTGAAAAAGAAACCCTACATTTCTGAATAATCCTAGAAGTCTTACATCGTCAGAGAGCTATTTTTTTTTATTCAGTAACTTTTTTTAATAAATTATGTTAAAAATCTTTCACAACGCAGGCTATTTGGTTTATTCACGGAAAAATTTAAAAATCTTCCTGCCAGGATGTAGATTACAAAAGTCCTTGGAAGTTTATGTCTATCTAGAATAGAAAACAAGAACTAAGTCATTTTGAAATTAAAGTCAGTTCTGTCCGGGCGCAAATAGTAGAGTGAGTGTGTATACTCGTCATTGGAAGAGAGGAAGTGTTATCGGCAGGTAAACTAGAGGCTTGGAAGAATAAACTACTCACTTTCTTCTATCTCTTTCTGCGTCAAGTTAAATTGCAAACCGCTTCGCAAAATAGCTTGGAATTAATCAATTGTGCAACATCGTTAACCAGATATTGTAAAACTGGACCTAAGGCATTAGACATTTTATTCCTTTTAATTAAAAGACTATCAAGCTTAAAGACAAACCGAACTACATTAAAATAAGTTGACTGTAAACGTTTACCCCCCTCCCCCCTATCTTACCGGAGCGTCCGAGGTTATATTCTCTTGAGAAAGTGAGTTCGTTTAGTATACGAGGTGAGGCTTTCCCCGTGAGATGCTATTTCTAGCGTCGTGACGGTTGTGGAATTCGCGCCGTGTGCCGAGCAGCGTCTAAAGCACGTTGCCACTGCCCCCTTTCCCCTCTTTACCCCCGCCCCCTTCCAACAACCATCTCTTCCACACCCAGTCGAAACAACAGATATATATGAGTGTTGTATTTTTAATTTATTTTGTTACGAGACAATAGTGACTGTACCACTCATTTATAGGCGGACACTCAGACCTTGGGTTCCCCGAACCGATTCGAGAACCATCTTCACTACTGTTAGAAAACCTTCTCCAATCCTGTTAGAAAACCTTCTCGAAACTTGTTCGAAAACCTTTTCCAATCTTGTTGAAACCTTCTCCAACTGTTCGAAAACCTTCTCCAAACTTTGAAACCTTTCAATCTGTCGAAAACCTTCTCCAATTTGTTCGAAAATTTCCAATTTGTTGAAAACCTTCTTCAAATCTATCTGTTCGAAAACCTTCTCCAATCTTGTTCGAAAATCTTTCTAAACAACTTGTTCCGAAAAACCTTTTCCAATCCTGTTCGAAAACCTTCTCCAATCTTGTTCAAAAACCTTCTCCAATCTTGTTTGAAAACCTTCTCCAATCTTGTTCAAAAACCTTTTACAATCCTTGTTCCCAAAAAACCTTCTCCAATCTTGTTCGAAAAACCTTCTCCAATCATGTTCAAAAACCTTCTCCAATCCTACTCGAAAACCTCCTTCAATCCTACTCGAAAACCTTCCTCAATGGTTTACAAAAAAAAAGTCTTCAAAAAGATTGTACGGAAATAAAACTGATTTCAGAAACATACCATATTACCTACACGATAATAACTTCAACGGTTTGTAGTTTTCTTTCTTCGAGTCATCGTGCGGTTACATTGTTTTTAATAAGTGGAAATGAGGCGGGTTTATCATAACAAAGAACACTTTTTTTTACGTGTGTTGAGCTTCTCCCCCACCTCTCACCACCCTAACATCCCAACCCCATTATTCTTAGTCCGTCTTTCCTTGCATGCATCTAACCTACCTACAAGTTTACGTTGGCAAAATATCAAGATTTAAATACATATTTATATTTTTTTCTTCTACTAAATCGCTCGAGTAACTATTCAAAAGTTTCAGTCTTATTTAAAAAAAATCTTACACTGTTTACGGTATCAGAACGCGAGGAAAATAAAGAGAAAAATATAGATCCCTTTTTTACATGAAGGGCGTGAAGAAGAAAAAAAAAACCTAGGTAGATCTCAACTTGTAAGTTACCGCATTTTAATTTGTGGAGGTAAGAACAAATATGATCAAATTTACATAGGAAGAACCTTATCTCACAATTGGAAAAGTTACAAGACTATTTTCGCGTGTTCATACTTCGGGTCATGTGAGCTGCAGCTGTCACTTTTGATGGATATTATCAATATCTATTAAATAACGCTGATTAAATTATAAAACTGTATCAATTTAAACCGTAAAAAATATGTCTGCATTTTATCAATGGGGTTTTTTCATACTAAAATTCTACATTAGCATAAAGCATGTCGTCATGCTTAAGTGGTCGATCACAAATGGTCGGCTTCCCGGTTCGATTCCGGCCGTTAATGATGGAGATAAATATTGTTTTTAATAGGTTTGTACCGCAGTTACAGTTATTAAATATCTGGGAGCTAAGGCTGGGTGTTTAGGTTTAGGGTCTATGATAATATAGTTTGTAAGTCGTGTGACTACTCTGTAAGGTATAACCTGATTTTGATGGGAATAACAGTAAAGAAAATGCACAAACAAATTTCTTTACGGCCAACATTGATAAAATTTTACTATTTTTTTTTTTTTTATTCTATAGGTGTTGCTAACATCTTAAAAAGTAACAGCAGCAGATAACATTACTTGATGTATGAATATATTAAAATTGTTTTAGTAACTAACATCAACGATGAATTTTCGGCCATACCGGGAATCGAACCCGGGACCCTGAGCTACTGACACGCTACCGACTGGGGGCTAAGGTGTCGGACATATAATTATGTGTATATATAAATATATGGTATATAGTATATGGTATGTAGGCATATACATATGTGGTTGTTTTACACATTATATATAAATAATTGGTAATGTTATATATATATATATATAATAATGTATATATATTATATTATATATAAATAACATTACCATATTATTTTAATTTTGATACATTTTGTTTCTTTCCTTCGGTAGGAACCGCATCGCTTAAATAGCACTTTCCATTCGGACGATAAAAAAATAACAATGGAACTAACATCACTTTCCCCCCTAACCTCTCGTCACTTTTCTGTTCTCGCGCGAAACACATCGACACAAAGGAAAAAAACACACACGCGCGCGCGCATGCCAAATCTCACCCCCACCCCCAAAAAACAACACGTTTTCGCCAGGGGTAAATGAGACATACCTCCCCGAAAACAATATATTTTTAACAGCGGAATAAAAACAAATGATGGTTTGTAAAAAAAAAAAAAAATAGGGATGTAGGGGTTGGTTTGGGGAGAAAAAGAGACGTACTGCTTTTTAGAATATATTTTCTAAACCCATAAAATATAAAGTTGTTGTTGCATGAAAAGTTTTCACACAGAGCAAACACCTTTGTAGGGGGTGGTGAAAGAGGGGGTGGGGGGGTGTTCGTATGGGACCTATATGCCTCGAGGTAGAAACACACACACACATGCCGCGGTATTATCCGGTAGCTGTTGACAAACGAGTGTGTGTGTGTATGTGTGTCCATATCGCTCAGACCTACGCGCTATTCTGTCACCGGGATAAAAAGAAAACTCATCACGATGCTCTCTCGCCACACACACAAACACACACACTTTCCCCCCCACCCCCACCCCCAGATGATAAAAAAGCAAATAAAAGCTCTTTTTTTTTTCTCGCTCGCATATATAGCTAGACCGCTTACTATACATACGCGATCATGCTTGTAGGAACGTAAATATAATCATCACCTTTTTGTTTCATTAAAAAGGAACTCGTTTCTACGCATGCATTTATTCAACAGTTTGTCTTTTTTTTTTTAACATCTCTCTCTTTCTATCACCGTTGGACATTTTCTATCCTACTCTCTCGTTAAACGTCATGCATTTAATATTAAAAAAACCGACTAAACACAACCCTGTGCTAAGCAATTATTTTTTTTATTTCTTGTATATTCCCCCTCCTCCCTCCTTCTTTTACTTCCCTCTTCCCTTTTTTTTCTTCTTTTTTTTTCTTAGCTTGCTTCACTTTGAAGGCGTGATATGGATCGGCGGATAGTATATAAAATCTAGAATTCAAATGTGTTATTTTCTATTTCCTCTTCTTTTGATGGACTTGACAACCCATTAACCTATGATATCCACCCGGTACCTTTGAGAAAAAACCCCACAAGTAGAAAAAAAATAAAAAAATACTAGCTCTTCACACATCACACGCTAACAGACGTTTTAGAGTATTGTAAGCAAACGTATTTGACAGAAAACATTTGTGTGTGTGTGTGTATATGCTGAATAGATTTTTTTTTAAAGAGAAAAATAAAACTTTTTGCTTTTTGTACGTTCTAGTTTATAGTTTTTGTGTGGATATTGAACTCCTGTTTTTCCTAATATTGACGTTATACTAAGTCGATAGTTTGAAGTTTTCTCTAACAGGATGCTAATCAGAGTTCGATGCCAGATTAGTACATATGTTCATTTCACAATTATTATTTTATTTGTATATTTTATTGACAGTTGTGGATGTGCCTGACTTCCCAAAATTCCAGGAGGGGGCACGTGGGGGGAGGGGGGGAGGAAGTAGCGCGCGCGCACACACATACACATATTATTCATTTCTCACTAAACAACGCAATCTCTTGTATGGCATCAATTTTTTACAATTTTGGTGCTATTCTAATATTTCATTATATCGTTTTTATTTGTTATTTGTACCAATTTTAATATGACGTCATTTTTCATAACTTAATTTGTATCCTTTGTATTGTAACTTTGTTTATACATATTTCATGTTGCATAATGATTGTAGCTATTATAAATTATTCAGCTATTTGACTACTTGATGTTTTATCGAAAAGCAACAAGTTTTATTTTTTTAAATTTACATTCAAATTAAATCTCTTTTTACTTTATAAAATTACCTAATAACTTCATATTCAAAAATGCTCTATTTTAGTTGATATTTATTGCACTCTAGAATCAAATAAGTCCAAAACTCTTTTTTTCCAAAACTGTCACAATATTTGTAAGAAAGTACAGGCCTGGACATATATTATTAAGTCACTGTCAAAATGGCGGAGCAACTTTAAAGTTGGTGCTGACATTTATTTGGAGGCCTGTTGTAGCTAAACGGTAAGACCTAAAAAAAAATAAAAAAAGGATTGCTAGAATTTTTGTAAATTTTGCACATTTTCCGCACATTTTTTAAAATTTTCTGACACACTTATGGGACAGTTAGAATCATAAATCTGTAAAAAAAATAAATCAACGTTTAAAACAACCTGGAATTACATTAGTTTACACTCAATGGGGGTTTGGGGCGGAGCCCACCGTGGGCAAAGCGAGTTTGAGTCATATTGTTTCTCAAGTATGTTTTAAGGTGACATATATAATTAAAATAAATTCCCACTTCACAGGATAAGCTCACATTTGCATTGGTACTGTCCGTATACATTAAACAAAGTCAATCTGTTTAAATAACGCAGCCCCGAAAATGCAGATACATTTCCTCTGAAAATAAACCACTCTCTTCCTTAACACATTATTGTAATAAATACATATGACTGTAGCCCGATCGGACTGTGAGACTCTCTTGGTCCTGCAACAAAAACAGGACATGCGTCATCACTGGTGTGGGCTTGGATTGATATTTTGGCCTAACACGTCATCAATTATTTTTTTACTATCAACATCGACTTATTATTACTATTGTAGCCTAGATTATTTTATCAGTTTTGACAATCGCTGTCAAAATTAACAGTTGCATAAATATGGATTGACACGTGAGTAGTATTTTAAAGAAACTATCAGATATCATCTTATGACAATCGTTCTCCAGTTATCGTCAATTTAAACTTTATAACCCAAAATTCCATCATGGGGAGGTATTTTTTTTTATTGAGCTGCACCAGTTTCGTTTAAACTTTAGAGGAAAAGGAAAAATAAAATACTTTGGTTTTATATTAAAAGATTAACTTTTTATTTCAAAGCTATCAAATCCATACATAAACTAAACTAAAAGGAGATTTTACTTTCTGAAATACAATCAATGTTATTGATTATTCAAATTTAATAATAAAAAACAATTGTGTACGGGATTCAGCCTCACTAAAAAAAACGTTCACCGAGACGCTGTGCATGAGGCGATGGCCAAACACATCTTAAATATTTTAGTTTAAAATCATAGTAAAGCTAAAATTTTGTTTCACAACTAATGAAGCAGGGATGCTGTTGTTTGTCAACTAGTCTGTTCAACTTATACGGAGAGTGGTTGGTCAGGGAATCCCTGTCAAAATACATACTGATGATCCCCAATTATTTCTTCTGCATAATTATGGTGTCAATCTCATTAAAATTATGTTAGAAAAAAATGTAATAGCATGCTGGTAGTAGTGAAAATTAAATGAAATAAAAAAAAACTTTTTTATATTGCATAGTACTAACATTTAAGTTTTATAAGCATACTCACTTTGCTCGTTGGGGGTTCCGCCCCCAAACCCCCGGTGAGTTTTCTTTGCAAGTGGATGTAATCTAATGTAATTCAGAGCCGTATTTTTTATAGGTCTTACCGTTTAGCCACAAGAGACCTCCAAAGAAAGGTCCGCACCGACTTTAAAGTTGCTCCAATTTTTTTTTGGGGGGGAAAGGGGGGTTAAAACTACATTTTTTAAACTTTTTGGCATTTTCCCGTCGGTTACAGGCTAGAAGCTATAAGCTAGTTTGCCAAATTTCAAGTTTCTACTCATCTGGAAGTGGTTATACATTAATGTCAGTAAGTGAGTCAGCCGTGTGGCTTTATATTAGTATAATATCTAATATAAAATGTACAAATTACGCTAATGTATCAAGTATTAGTAGGGTTGAATTTAGAGGAAGTGTACCCACATTTTCGCAGAGGTGGAGTATAAACTCTTTTAGGGAAAAGCTCCCTCAAAACACCCGACAAAGATTCGAACCTCAATCTCCCCGTCATTGGCAGTCCAGTCTACTGTAGAAGTGAAGCCTTCAGGCCATATTCAAGGACGAGAATGAGTAAAAATGAAGGGATGAGTGAGAAATGAATTGGTGTTGAATCTGCTTGCTATTTGAGCCGTCTGCACGGACCTACCCTATTTAGATTGCAAATCAACGTCACTTCCCTCCTCACTCACCCTTCACTTTTACTCATTCTCGTTCTTGCAAGGGTGACCTGGTGGTCTAAGGGTAAGGTGTCGGACTTCTGTGCTGGGGTAAGGGGTTCAATCCTCGGTCCCAGCACAGATTTATCTGATTACCAAAACCCTTCCTTCACCTACGACAAGACGTGTATTAATCACAACTTGTGAATGTGTGGAATGCCTGGCCTCCACCGTGGTTCGGATCCCACGTTAAACTGTAGGTCCTCCGTTTCATCTCGCAATCACCCTACCATTACAATTAGCGTAAGTGCGTATAACCCGAACGGGTAGTAAGACGTGGTGCTAATAATAATAATTATTATAATTTTAAGTTTCTTCCACCCAGATTCTATTGTAGCTCTCGTGTCCAAGACGAACCGTTTGAAATTCTTTGGAATGTAAAATAACTTTTTAAAGATGGTAGACAATCTATATTTGGCAGGCAGGTTACGAACAACTTTGGATAGCCAAATAGTCTTAAATTTTGACATTTATAAAGTGGTAATTGGAAAAAATGGAGTAAAGGAGAAGGGTTATAAAATGTCCAATAGTTGTTATATCAGTTTGTATCCACCACATTAACAGAATAATTTTATTAAATTATTAATATTCATTATTTTGAATAAAATGTATTTCAGGTCACGGTGCAGCTTATAGAAAAAAAAAAGAGGCGGATTACAATAATTTTATGTATATGGATTAAGATTTCTAAATAAGTTTTTAAAAGTGAATTTAAGAGTAAACTTAATTAATATTTTATATTTATTCGGTTCTAAAATATGTACATATCGCCCGTGTCTCTCATTATTTAAGTTGAGATAAGTCGTAGCTAAAACAAGTTTTGCTCAGTGAAGATAAAGAGATTTAAGTGACCAAACAATGTTTGAAGTCATAACGCCATGATTCTCTTGACCTTGGTAGGGGTGATATTCAAGACTCCTGTGAAAGGATAACAACACTCAACTAACAGTCATGTATATTGTTTGCAGGTGAGAGCTCCGACTCGTGCTCGGAGGAAGAAGGGGGCGGTAGCGGCGGCGGCAATGGGGGCGGGGTCGCCCAGGAGGAGGAACTCGCGTGCCGAAACTGCAGGCTCCAATTCGTGAGCGTCGCCGACCTGACGGAGCACGTCAAGCAATGCTACCTCAACAACTCGGACGACCCTGAGGATCTCGCCTTGGCGCCGGCGTCCGAGGATGAGGAGGATGACCTAGAGGACGACGACTGCGGAGGGAAGAGGCTGAGACAGAGGCAGGACGTCGAGAATAACAACGGCGACGAGGTTGACCCTGAGGTGAGAGGAGAAATCAGGAACATCCAAGAGTCAGGCCTTATTTGACAAGAGTTAAAGCTGAAGGGTAGGGGGGATTTTTTCCACTCTCCCTCCAGTCGAATGATGGTGCACTCATATTGCTTACGTCCCGTAATATTAGATCAAATGTTGGCAAAACTTTTGGGCCCATATCGACTTATAAAAGATCCAGCGATCACTCACCATTCTTCCACTTACTTTTTTTTTTATACAGGGTGGGAATGAAACAATTGGACGTTTAGTAACTTGAAAATTAACACTTTAACTGAAAAGTAAATATTTACTTTATTAATAAAAGCAAATTATATACTATATATTTTTTTCACTTTTTATCACTCAAGTGAGCTTCACCGGACGTCAGGCCAACCCCAGCACGTTGTTCATCCCTTTAGTCAGTATAGATCGTCTAATTGATTTCACCCCACCCTGTATAAGCTACATATTTGTTTTATTTCTTAAAATCAATCTTCCTCAAATACTTATGTCTCTACACTTCTAAAAGTAGATATAAAAAGATTCACTTTTAACGACAATGTAGGTTTCTTTCTGCAATCGACTGAAAATTGGCACGAGATAGATTGGTCGATTGATCGAGAACGATCGTCATATTAAAAGCCAATGATGTGGATTCTTTGAGAATACGAGTTATAAAAGTGGAGATTTGGGAGGGGGACTCCAACCCCCTCCACCACCTACCTTGGAAATTGATGTGAAAGAGGGTCCACATATTTATATGAAAATTTGAATAAAGTATGGTGTTTTTTTAAAAATTAATATTCTAAAACATTGAATCAGTATTTATAGGTTATTATTATACACTTGTTAAAATAGTGCAATAAAATGTTAATGTTCGAATGACCTTAAACAGTCAAGATATTAATATACAATGGTAGGTTTTATATTAAGGTGGGATGGAATAGGACGCGAGAAAAGGCCAGTACTTCTGCAATTTTTATAGTTTTGCCTAATTTTCTATTTTTATTTTATTAATTTAAATTTTTTTTTACATGGTGATATCAATATTTCTTGAATATCTATGAAGGGTGTCCTTGAATTTAATGACATCTTTATTATCTTTATTTAAAACGTGTCTCACTAATGCCGCTATGATCATGACAGATATTGAACAATTGTTGATAAAATCATATAAAGAAAATTAAATTCTCCGTTTCTACTGGAGTAATATTTTATTTATTATGGATAAAAACATATTTTTTTTTGCTAAAGAACATATTTAAAAACACTGGCCTTTTTGTGTCCCCCTCCATCCGACCTTAATCTACAGTAATAAAACGAGGTGTGTGTGTGTGTGTGTGTGTTGTATGTGCGCGCGATGCTCAGACAAATCTACGGCACGCAGAGATCTGACATTTTTAACATAGGTGGACGGAAGGGAGTCCGAATGCACCTCGAAGCAAGATTTTTAAATTTTTAATTAGCTTTTTAATTAGGCTATTTTTGACAATTTTTTTTAAGAAAATATTTTTAAATCTGCTTTAGAATTAAGTTTCAGATATACGGGCACCATGGGGGTTGAGGGGCGCGAATATAATTCTTATACCACAGTGGGTCACGGGCAACGCCGTGCGGGATTGCTAGTATATTATATGTGAACAACCCGAACGGGTATTAAGAAACTGTGGAGTAACACAACAGCTGATGTTATCTTTTAACTTTTGTACAGGTTGAATTGGACGGCGAAGAAGGGGATGGCGTCACTCCTACACCAATAGGTTTCCCGTTCCCCGGTCACGTGACGCTGGAGGCGCTGCAGAACACGAAGGTAGCCGTGGCGCAGTTCGCCGCCACCACCATGGCCAACAACGCCGACAACGCCGCGGCGCTGCAGGAGTTGGCCGTCCTGCAATCCACGCTGTTCACGCTACAACACCAACAAGTCATGCAGCTGTCACTAATCCAAGCAGCTCCAGCAACAGCTGCAGATCACCAAGACCACCAAGGACGGCAGTCCCGTATCGCCGCCCCCGCCACCCACCTCTCTCCCGCTGTCCATCCCCATGCCGATGCCCGCACCCCCCACGCTGCCACCCCCAACCCCAATATCACGTCCCCCGACCCCCGTGAAACCAGAACCGCCCCCGCCTCCACCCCCGACATCTCAGTCCATCCCTGCCACGTCGCAGTCTCAGCAGCTTCCCGCGCAGCCGCCTCGGTCTTCCCCTGCTCCCATCACCTCCGGTGCCCTCATTATCCTAAACCTCCCACGTCATCACCTCCCGTACAGCAACCTCCTCCCCCACCGCCACCACCTCTTCCCTTCTCGATGTGCTCCATCTCGGCGTCTCTCGCCTCCTCCATAATCAACAACTCGGACCCTATGCCTCTGCCCAACGAGCCCAACACCTTAGAGATGCTGCAACGTCGCGCGCAGGAGGTTCTGGACAACGCCAGCCAGGGTTTGCTCGCCAACAACCTTGCCGATGAACTCGCCTTCAGAAAGAGTGGGAAGGGCGGAAGCCTGTCCCCTTACGACGGAAAATCCGGTGGCCGGAACGAACCTTTCTTCAAGCACCGGTGCCGTTACTGCGGCAAGGTGTTTGGGAGCGACTCGGCGCTCCAGATCCACATCCGATCTCATACAGGTGAGCGACCTTTCAAATGTAACGTGTGCGGCAGCCGGTTCACGACCAAGGGCAACCTTAAAGTCCACTTCCAGAGGCACACCGCCAAGTTCCCGCACATCAAGATGAACCCCAACCCGGTCCCCGAGCATCTGGACAAATATCACCCTCCCTTACTCGCACAGATGCAGAGCTCCTCGTCCCACCACGGGAGTCTGTCTCCCAACCACCCGCCACCATCCCACCACCCCTTCCACTCGGGAGGCTACCCTCCCACCTCTCTACCGCTGTACCGACCCCCTCCCCCACCCCCTCACGACTTCATGCCTCACCACCTCCATCCTCCACCCTCTCAACACCGACCCTTAGAGCCGCAACTCTCCAAACCGCTCTTACCACATCCCTTGTTTGGTCCGAGGATAGAGCAGGACGTCCCGGAGAACCTAAGCAAACCTCAGTCTCTACCACCCGCACCTAGGAGTGTCTCCTCGTCACCCCCGCCCCCACCCGACACCCCGGACAGGCTAAAGAGGGAGCCCATGGACGAGGAGGGGCCAGTGGGGGGAGGAGGAGGAAGGGTTTCACCTAAACAGGAGCCGATGGAACCGGAACAGGATGTTGACCACGAGATGCAGGAAGAGCCGGAGCACGAAGACCTGGGGAGGTATGCCTCTTCTCCACCCCTTTACGACGACTGCAGTTTGGAGAGTAAATACAGCACCGAGCCTCCGGAGAGTCTTAACGAGGACAGCATGGAACTTCAGGAGCAGCCCGAGAACCTTTCAAGTAAAGGTCCACCCCAGATAGGTCAGAGGTTACCGCCATCACTACCGTTCCCTCAACCTGTCTCTCCTCCAGGGAGTACGTCGTCGGGGAGTGGTCACATGGGTGCTATGCCGATAATGATGGGAGACATTGACCCCTCCAAGGATCCTGCCATCTACACCAACCTCCTGCCTCGGCCAGGTAGCAATGACAACTCCTGGGAGAGCCTTATAGAGGTCACCAAAACGAGTGAGACGTCCAAGCTCCAACAGCTCGTCGATAACATCGAGCACAAGTTGAGTGACCCCAACCAGTGCGTGATCTGCCACAGGGTGCTGTCCTGCAAGAGCGCCTTGCAGATGCACTACCGCACACATACTGGTGAGCGGCCCTTTAGGTGTAAGATATGTGGTAGGGCGTTCACGACGAAGGGTAACCTTAAGACGCATATGGGGGTACACCGGGCGAAACCCCCCATGAGAGTCCTTCACCAGTGTCCCGTCTGCCACAAGAAGTTCACGAACGCACTAGTCCTCCAACAACACATCAGACTCCACACGGGGGAGCCCACCGATCTGACACCGGAACAGATACAGGCAGCGGAGATCAAGGACTATCCCCTCCCGCCTCGTTCCCTCTCCCCAACTCCATGAGCCCCTTTCTGGCACACGGGTTCCCCATCCCGGGGATGCCACCGATCCCTCCTCACGGGTTGCACATGGGGCTTAGACACGAACTCGACGATAGGAGGGAACGTGACCGAGAACGGGACATGAAAGACGAGTACGGAAAACCAGATTTTTTAAATGACGAGAACTCTAACAGTAGTGGAGGGGATGGTCATCCCATGCCCTCGTTTTCGACGTCACTGGCAGCTCTTGAGAACCAGGTGCGGACAATCACGACGATGGCGTCGCAACTTTCCGCTACAGGTTTCAACCGATCGATCGAAGACTTACGCGTCGTCTCCGATAAGACTCCCACCTCAACCCCAATGAACGGGGACAAATCTCCCGCGGGCCTCGGCGTCCCGCTTCTGGGGAGTCCCGCGGGCTCGGAGATGCGAACGTCGCCGTCACCCCCACCACCACAGACGCCCCATCACATCACCTCCAGGCCACCATCGAGGTCCCAGCAGCACCTGGGACCGTCAGCGAGTCCGGCGCCCTCCGATTCCAGTTCCCTCGGGGCTCTGGATCTGACACCTCGCTCCGCCCCCGGACCGCCGCCTCACAGTGTGTTCTCGGGGTTCGGCATGGTACCACCTCCTACGGGGTCCTCGCCGCTTATGACGTCAGCTCTCTCGTCGCTCACTTCGTCTGTGTTAACGTCGACGGCGTTCAGCCCGCTCGGACTGGCGATCGGCCCTGCAGGTACGGCCCCACCACTCAGCTGATGCGCCATGTGATGCTTCTACACAGAGTCCGTCTGTCCTGTCCCAATTCCCTCTCACGTTCTCTCACTATCATTCTGTCTCTCTTTGAAACGCCCTTTTACCAGAATGGGCTGCTCTTTATACGACATGAAACGTCTGACGCTCGTGACGAAGAATCATTTTTGAAACTGTATCGCGCAGAAAACACTTATTCACTTCATGATTACAAACATATCTTGATATATTTAAATCTAATAATAAAGTAAAATATTAGTAATTATATCCACGTCTACACCTGTCGAATTGTGGGAAGAATAAAATTTATAAACGAGTCAAATATTACATAATTAATTAGTTTTAAGAATTGTAAATTCTAGTAGAGCAAAATAAAAGGCATTCCTCAATATTGTACCATTTTATTTTAATCACGATTTGGATTTTTTTTTTCTTTAAAGTGTCCCACTACCGAAGTTCCGTTATCTAGGTAATCAAGGTATCGAACTGTCCATTCAGCAAGTAATTTAAAACACGTAACGTGTCAAGCCGTAATTAATTAAAACAAGTGTCTTAAAAATAACGGAGTATGTGCTACATGAAGTATGTGAAGAGCAGCCTAATTAACCGTGTGCCCCCCCTCCTTTCAATGATACCACTCCCCCCCTCTACTCCCCGACCTACTTCCTGCCCTCCCCAAGCGGTGTAGAGGTATAACATTCTGTTACTAATATATTAAGTTTGATTGTTGCACATGTTTGGTTGTGTACCTCATTTAGTTTTCATTTTTCATGGCGTGTGTTTTTTTTTGTTTTGTTTCAAAACAACATGCTATGGAGGAGAATGTGCATGCATGGTTTTGTCTTTAAACTGTGATTTCATTGGCTGAACGAGGAGATGTTGTTTTTTAGTTAATTTGTAATCAAAGCTAATAGGACCCACTTAACTAAAAAAAGACTTTTCCCACGGCAGTGTCAGTGTGTGTGTGTGTGTGTGTGTATATTGTATATATATAATATATATATATATATATATATATATATATAAATACATTTTTTATGCCGTGGGTTAGAGTTACATACTTGTAACATTTTAAAAGGTTTCCATGTACTTAATTTCTCACCATTCACATTAGTGTAAGCGAAAAAACAAACAAAACAAGAAACAAAAATTTCATTCCTTATTTCTTTAATGAATTCACTTATTAAAATTTCTTCGTAAAAATGGACTTAATCTGATCAAAATTTGGTTTATTATTGGTCTACATCTACCAACATGTTATTAAGTTTGAGGATGTGTGTGTGGGTGGAAATGGGGGGGGGGGAGAGAAGGCAAGGAGGGGGAGAGGGAGGAAGTCAGAGAACTTAAGCTTAGGTCCATATTTATTTTATTTTACGGCCAACATAGGCCTACATATAATATTTCTTAGTTAGATGCACTTTCCCCATTACTTTTTAATCTCGACTTAAGAGAGTATGTAAGGGTTAACATTAATCGGTACAGTGCAGCTATTAGGATATGCAGATGATTTAGTTTTGTTGGAAAATAGTAAGGAAGCTGTTACGAGAAATTTGACTAAAAGCTAGTTAAGAAATAGGTTTAACGGTGACCGCTGGAAAAGACTAAATATATGATCAACATAGCGCAAACATTGAGGACAATAATTTTGAAATTACTGCGAACAACATATCATTTGACATGGTTGAGGAATTAAAATATTTTTGAACGATTTTAATTATCAATAACGATATCAGATTGTAAATAAGGAAAATAATACAGTCGAGAAATGCATGCTATCACTCTGCCAGTTTGTTGTTGACATCTTGTCTGCTTTCAAGGAATGTTAAATTTAAAATATACACGACAATAATTTTACCAGTTGTTCTTCATGGTTGTGAAACGTGGTCTCTTACCTTACATGACGAGAAAAATATGTAGGATGTTTGAAAACAAGGTGCTAATTTTGGTCTTAAAAGGGATTAAGACAGGGGAGGAGGTTACATAATGATGAGTTACATACCCTGTACTCGCAATTGAAAAAATATTAGTACAATCAAGTCTCGTAGGTTATGGTAGACATGACATGCAGCACAAATGGGAGAATCTAGAACCTTGTTCAGAGTATTGAGTGGCAAACCCAATGGAAAGAGACCGTTAGGAAGACATAGATACAGATGGGAGGATATATTATAATGTACTTAAAAGAGATAGGGTGTAATGAGGTGGACTGGATAGAACTTGCTCAAGATAGGGATAGGGTGTAATAAGGTGGACTGGATATAACTAGCTCAAGATAGAGATAGGGTGTAATAAGGTGGACTGGATAGAACTAGTTCAAGATAGGATAGGGTGTAATGAGGTGGACTGGATATAACTAGCTCAAGATAGGGATAGGGTGTAATGTGGGGGACTGGATATAACTAGCTCAAGATAGGGATAGGGTGTAATGAGGTGGACTGGATAGAACTAGCTCAAGATAGGGATAGGGTGTAATAAGGTGGACTGGATATAACTAGCTCAAGATAGAGATAGGGTGTAATAAGGTGGACTGGATAGAACTAGTTCAAGATAGGGATAGGGTGTAATGAGGTGGACTGGATATAACTAGCTCAAGATAGGGATAGGGTGTAATGAGGTGGACTGAATAGAGCTAGCTCAAGATAAAGATAGGGTGTAATAAGGTGGACTGGATAGAACTAGCTCAAGATAAAGATAGGGTGTAATAAGGTGGACTGGATAGAACTAGTTCAAGATAAAGATAGGGTGTAATAAGGTGGACTGGATATAACTAGCTCAAGATAGGGATAGGGTGTAATGAGGTGGACTGAATAGAGCTAGCTCAAGATAAAGATAGGGTGTAATAAGGTGGACTGGATAGAACTAGTTCAAGATAAAGATAGGGTGTAATAAGGTGGACTGGATATAACTAGCTCAAGATAGGGATAGGGTGTAATGAGGTGGACTGGATATAACTAGCTCAAGATAGGGATAGGGTGTAATGAGGTGGACTGGATAGAACTAGCTCAAGATAGGGATAGGGTGTAATGAGGTGGACTGGATAGAACTAGCTCAAGATAGGGATAGGGTTTGTAGTGAGGTGGACTGGATAGAACTAGCTCAAGATAGGGATAGGGTGTAATGAGGTGGACTGGATAGAACTAGCTCAAGATAGGGATATGTGACGTACTTTTGTAAGTGCGGAAATGAACTTTCAAGCTCCTAATGACATAGAGTACTAATAATAATAATAATAATAATAATAATAATAATAATTATAATAATAATGTATTTAATTAGGTGAAGTTAAGGCCAGCGCCTTTTCTTACACCTAACCCACAAGTGGGTAAGTAAGTAGTAAGTAGATCAGTTTAGTATAATTTTTTAAATAGTATAATCCGAGCAGTTCTTTAATTTTTGGCATAGTGGCATCTGAAAATAATATTTGAATCTATTAAAGTGTGTAAACCTTGAATATGGTTCTAGTTTGTTTCATTCTAGCTAAAATAATACCATATAATATAATTATAGCAGCCAACAATTTAACTTTGTACAAAATACTCCTCTGGATGACAACCTTGTATTTTCTCAACCGTTGCTATTCATTGGCAGAACGTCGATATTTTAAAGTCATAGAAAAATAGTGTGTTAATACTAAGTTTGTATAAAGTAAGAATATTATGTCTATATGTTAAAAGTTTTAAATGTGTGAAACGGTAGAACAGTACACACACAAACTTAGATCCTAAATATCTTTTAGCGCACGAACGAATGAATATCTTCATTTTCACCAGGAATCAAACAATTTCCTATACTTGCGATTGACCACTTAGCAAAGGCTTATCATTTATTTTAATTTTAAAATAGAAATATTGTTCTTGAATACAGTAACATCTCTATTAGTAGGAATAGGATTCCCAACTTTGCTCACGATACAAATATCCTAAGATAATTTAATCAAGCTGCATTGGGTTTTTAAAAAAAAATAAGACTACCTTCACTTAAAAATATCTCGTTTATAATTTCAAATGGCTTCAAAATAATGCTCTCACTTTTTTTTCTATATTCTGATATTCATAGAAAGAATCTTTTATATCAAATAAAAAATACGTGTACAGTAATTAATATTGACAAAACGTCCATTGGCGTGCTATGGAGTTTTGCCAGGGTAAGGAGAGCTTGTCAAAACTGTACCTGTGATGATTTTTTTTTTAAATAGTCCCCCGTTTGACCAATCGTACAGAGAATCTGCTCTATTTAGGAATGTATTTCTATTGACATCTGGCCAATATTGTTCTACTGAGCGATGAGAACATTCTCAAGTATAATTTAAACGAGCACTACTTAGCCTTGTAACACTCTCCGCCACGTCACTGAAAAATTGTTAAAACTATTGAAACCGACAGGATTTTAAGTATGATTTTGGTAGGAGGAACAGTATTATTATTATTATTATTATTATTATTATTCCCGCGTCTTACTACCCGTTCGGGTTATACGCACTTACGCTAATGTGTAATGGTAGGGTGATTGTGAGATGAGATGAAGAACCTACAGTTTAACGTGGAATCCGAACCACGGTGGAGGCCTGGCATTTCACACATTCACAAGTTGTGATTAATACACGTCTTGTCAGAAGTGAAGGAAGGGTTTGGTAATCAGATAAATCTGTGCCGGGACCGAGGATTGAACCCCGAACCCTAGCTCAGAAGCCCGACACCTTACCGGGGGAGGGGGGGGGGGGGCTATAAAGAAATGTTGTCAATGTTGGCCGCAAAGAAATATGTTTGAATTTTCTCTACTGTTCTTCCAACCAAAATCAGGATCCACCTAAGATGGTTGGGTTTATGAAAGGTGTTGAGTTGTCGGAGATATATGTATGTATGTCGACTATTGTGGTGTGTTGGTTCCGTGGCAGTATGTCGTGTGTTGTGGTTTCAGTCCGGCCTGGTAACACACCTGCAACATCTGTTTCAAGACGTTCGCATGCAACTCAGCGCTCGAGATTCATTACAGGAGTCATACCAAGGAGAGACCTTTCAAGTGCACCGTGTGTGACCGGGGCTTCTCCACCAAGGTACGTTTACCTGCGATACTTGCCCTCCAAGGTACGTCCACTGCATTACTTGCCCTTCCCAAAGGTACGTCCACTGCATTACTTGCCCACAAAGATACGTTCACTAATCTACAAGCTCATCAACGATAGGTTTACTGCAACACTTGCTCACCAAGGTACGTCCACTGCATTACTTGCCCACAAAGATACGTTCACTAATCTACAAGCTCATCAACGATAGGTTTACTGCAACACTTGCTCAACAAGGTACGTCATATTAGTCTACTTGCTCATCAAAGTACGTCAACTTGCCCCTACTTTATCACCAAAGTACTTTCAACTTGTCTACTTTATCACCCAAAGTACGTCAACTTGTCTACTTTTCATCAAAGGTCATTTATTAACAAACTGTCTACTTTCTCACCAAGGTACATCAACATGTCTACTTTCTCACCAAGGTACATCAACATGTCTACTTTATCACCAAAGTACGTCAACTTGTCTACTCGCTCACCAAGGTACATCCACTAATTTACTTACTTCATACATAGCTGGAACATTTCATTTTACCATAAAACTTGGGGACAGCGCGTGGTGAATTATCACTAAAACTGAATGAATGTTCACTGCCGGAACACTGAATAGGGCACCATGTCATATTCTGTAAAGTCAGCTCTCAGGTATATTTAAACTGATACTTGGTACAGGACATAGGCCCTATCCTACCCCCCTCCCTCCTCACCCCTCTATTGGGCGCGCAGCGTAGCGGTGCCACTTTGCAGGGAATGATTTGCCAGTTGTCCCCGCCAGGGAGGAACAAATGTAAATATAACTACAAATATTTTATAAATGTAATGATTATGATTAGAAATTGCACTTTAAACCCTTGAATACCAGCTTCTTGACTCTGGTCTGGGGCTCGATTGTTAGGCCACTGGAGGACCTGTTTATAACAATGTTATTTACAAATTATTCTCCAGACTAATTTAATTAAGTTAATTAAATCTGATTAGTAGCTTAATATAATTTCACCCTCATTCACATGTACTACGCGTCTTACTACCCAGCCGGGATATCCTCATATCTACACTATAGTATCAAGGGTGAGTAGGGGCGTGTTAAAGGGAAATGCGCCTGAATTTACGTGGAGGAATAATGGGAAAATATTTTTAAATGAAAGCTGCCTCAATACATGTGACCGGGATTCGATCATGGATCTCCACGTCACCCAGAAAACCAGACAAGGTAAGTATGACGCCTATGACCACGTTTCCACCATTGTTAATAATAGCATTAAACCCAACATCCGGTGGTCACAAGGTCTAAAGCGCCACGCTTGACATTGTCTGGATTGCCGCGTGACGGGAAGGTCTAGCTTCAAATCCTGGCTAGGTGGTTTTTCCTGAATAGGTTTTCCTCCTCTCCCTCCACGCAAATGTTGGTAGTTCTTATCTAAATTCCGCTTTCCTCTTGTCTACCCATCAAGTATAAATCTGACCCCCTTCGATGGTCACGTGATCTAACGCGGAACTCCACAGTAGACCGACCGATGAAAGGGAGATCGAGGTTCGAATCTCGGTCGGGTGTACTGAGGGTGGTTTTTCCTAAACTCTTTTCCATTATCTCTTTCTATCCACGCAAGTGCGGGTACATTTACTCTAAATATAACTTTTCTAGTTTCTAAAACCATCAGCGTAATTAGTAGATAGGCGTATAACCCAAATGGGTAGTAAGACGTGGTGCTAAAAAAAAGTATAAATATGCTTCTATCCTGGACGGGTAGTAAGACGCCACCACACCCACGCATGCGCACACAAACACAAACACACGCACAATAAAATGATTTTAATAAAAATAACCATATTTCGTCTTCCCAGAACAGGAAAGGCTGATAACCTTCATTCGATTGGCTCAGTTCTCAAGGGAACAAAGATATAATGAGATCCTGGTATAAAGGAAATTTTAAATAATACAAACATTTGTGTGTGGTTTTTTTGTTTGTTTTTTTGCGATCCACAGCCATAAAATTGTAATATGTGGTTAATGTTATTTTATATGTTGATACTTTCAAAAGTTTCAGCTTAATATCATATAACTTGACGTATCAATACATAAGAAGTGTTTAAGTTTTATTTATTTATTTATTTGAGGTATTTAACATGCACTTTCTGAACAGGCTAATTATATAATCACATGACACAAAAACTAACTTAAATATAGAATAAACACAACATCCAGTCCCCAGACATTAATTCATCATGATGAAAGGGGGGAAAAATCCACATTTTACCAATGACAAATTTTTCGACCATGTTAGGAATCGAACCCGGCACCCATAGCTAAGTAAATATACACGCTAACCGACTAAACCATAGTGTCAAAAAAATTTTAAAGTAATTTTTGTAAGTGCTAAAAAAAAAATCTCTTCCTATCTGGAGCGGACTATATAGTGTTTATTCTAGGTCGTTGTGGTAGGGTGGCGGGGTGGAGGGGTGGAGGGGGAGACAATAGAATCTTGCACGGTGACAAGGTGTTGGTGGAAGAGGAGAAGATCACGGCGGCCAGCATTTGTTCCATCTGAAATTAGCTGTTTGGACTCGGACCAAAAAAACAGAAAGTGGTTTTTACGTTTGCTTTGTCGATCTCGTCACCCGTTTGCCCCCCTACCCCCTTTTCGGCAGCGTCTCCGCTTACCATTTGATCATCTCGCAAGGTGGATGAGAGGGGTAAGAAGGAGGGGGGAATGATATTATCAAGAGTATTCATTTCTTATATATATTAGTGTTTTTTCTTTTTAACGATTCCGGATTCAAATTTAATAAAAGGGGACTCTTAACTGGTGTTTTTAAATATATTTATTTTTCCTACAAATATTATATCAAGACCTCCTTGTCACTAGCAAATCAGAATATATGAGCTAGACGTTTTGTAACCCCCTTAACCCCTTAACACTCATATTCATTCCACGAGTACACGTTATTCCTGTCCATTCCTATCCAATTTATAATTACATTGACCATTTTTTATGTTTCAATTTTGTTTTATGATTAATTTATTATTATTATTATTATTATTATAGTATGAAACGTATTTTTACTCAATCCAACCATCTAAATGTTCAATTATCTGAAACCCGCTTCTCACCTGATGAGATAAAGCAGGGGTTTCCAACTTAAAACTACCCGAGGGCCACCATTGGGTCCACATATCTAGCGGTGGGCACCAACATAATCGACTAAAGGGTTGAATTAAATAAGACTCACGCGGATACACACGTTATTATTTAAAAAAATAGAGCATTGATTGAACATCATTTAGAACTTGCATGTATTTTCTCCACACACACAAGTCAAAACTTTCCGTGTCTCGTCTAAAAAAAAACACGTCAATTTTACTACGGTAGATTACTTTTTAAAAAAAAATTCGCGGGCCCAAAGAAAAAAAAAAGCCATTGCGTGCCACTAGTTAGAAACACACTATCTAGGGCGTCACTCACATGATGGACTAGACTGCTGATAATGGGGACATCAGGGTTATAATCCCGGTTGAATGTATTAAGGGTGAGGATTTCCTAAATGTGTCCCCCTCCACTCAAATGCGTGTACACTTCCTTTAAATTCACCTTTCATCATCCCTACCATATTAGTGCAGAGGCGCCGGAACGGATTTTTTTTTCGTCCAAAAGAGGTGGGGGGGGGGGGGTCAACATGACTTTATTTCCAGGTCAATTTAGTTTGAGTAATAAACACACGCTATACAATACACAGAACATGAAAATGATATTGTTTGACACGGGAACTGTATATGAAATATAGGTGGCGCATTTATCGGTCATGTGGAGAACTAATGTAAACTGATCTAAACATTATGGGTGTGAATTGCTCTCGCCAAATAGTTCGTTAACATTTTATTATTATTATTATTATTTTATTATTATTATTATATTATTAGCACCGCGTCTTACTACCGTTCGGGTTATACGCACTTACGATAATTTGTAATGGTAGGGTTATTATGAGATGAAATGAAGGACCTACAGTTTAACGTGGGATCCGAACCACGGTGGCGGCCTGGCATTCCCCACATTCACAAGATGTCTTGTCAGAGGTGAAGGAAGGGTTTGGTAATCAGATAAATCTGTGCCGGGACCGAGGATTGAACACCGGCCGCCAGCACAGAAGTCTGACACCTTACCCCTAGACCACTAGGTCACCAGTTCGTTAACAAAACCTTAGGCTGAGACCAAGAATATTTTTAATTCTTTACTTTTATTTAACCTAAACAAGAGTTTTAAATATACAGTATTTTGATAGCTTCCATTAATACAAAAAATATTCAGAAATTTGAATATTCAATAAAGGATGAGACTAATTAATTTTATTCAATGTTACTTGTAGCGAGAATCATTTGTTAATTGCTAATTTTTTTTTTCCGAGATCATTTATCCCACCCACCCCCTTCTTGACCCCCTTGTAAGAAAACAAGGGATACTATATCATGGGCGCTAATAAATGGGTGATAAGGGTGGGTTTTGCCCTCTCACCTCTATGTAATATTTTCTCTTTTTTTGTTGTTGTTGTTAATTTTTATGAAAATATCAAAATTGTGTATTTGGAATTTGTCTGCAATTTTCTATTTACAACTATTAGTCAACAATATCCAAGTTAACAGATAAAAATTATAAAATGTAGATTTTCTCTCATTCCCTCTTTAACAAATTTATTTTCATTTTGTTCTTTTCAATAAACTTGTGAAAAATATGTTTCCTTTTAATGGGTTAAGCTATAACTCAATTTAATTTGTTGTTGTTAATTTTTCAGAAATTTCTGTTGTTATTGTCGCGAAAATTGGCTCATGAAACTCAAAAGCTTAGAGTTATGTTCAAGTGCTCTAAAATTCCTTCCTACAAGGCGGAATTTCTGAAATTTTCTTTCGTGGAGGAAGGGGGAGGGCAGATGGGTCTCAAATTCACCCCCATTCCCCACATAGAAAATCCACATGGGTGCCCTTTTAATGTATCCCCCCCCCCTAAGTTCTGGAGCCTATATATTATTTGTAATTAGTACATGTGCGTATAACCTGAACGGGTAGTAAGACAAGGTGCTAGAATATTATATATATATGAATCATTGTTATAGGACTTAATTTTGATAATTAGTTGGCGTTCGAGCGTATCGTATTGCAATGTTTATTTTTGTGCTTGTTCTATCAGCAACATGTTCCTACTATATTTTTTTTTGGAAGCATGTGTGGACGAATGCACCTATGTGCTCCCCCTCCCCTTCTCACGACGATCACGTGTCACACGGTAAATATTATTACTATTATTATTGTTAGAAATGTATAGTATCTCGACCTAAATTAGTTGTAAAGTAGAACTAGAGCTCATAGATTTCATTCATGGCTTGGTTGGAATAATATCAGTTGGATCTGTCCTTGTCTCATGTATAACAATCAACAAAGTGATAGCCATTCCAACATTTTCCTCTCGTTGATGTTTTGAATCAACATGTCTACCTTTTTACATGTCATAAGCGGATGAACGTATTCCTTTTAACATGTTTGTTGCAAAGAGTACAAGTTAAAAAAAAGTCGAGAATATTTAATTCAACACAATGAAAACTGATATTAGAAAAACTGATTTTTTGCACAGTATTTTAAAAGCTGTTTTGAATTTCACTAAAAAAATATATTAAATCTTCAAAACTGATTCATGAATAAAATGTTTACATCTATTGCAATTAATATATCGATATAATTTTAAAATTATGATAATATTAAAAAAAATTGTTTTCTAACTTGATTTTGGAATTAGTAGTTTACAATATTAATTTTTTTTAAATCATAAATATGTCAAAATGTAAATGTAATAAATTACACTTAACAATCTCAGTTTAAAAATGTGTGTTTTTTTTTTACATTTTTAAATCATAATTTTAATAGTTTTCGGACACCCTTAAGTACTATAAATAAATAAAATGTTAACATACTAACCTGAATTAACTTGTACATGTTATTTAAAAAAAAGTTAAATTAAAAAATATATATTTAAAAAAAAATCCACCAAATAACCGTGACATTAGTAATGTGATTTTTGGATTAATTTCAGGGGTATACAGATCCGCTTGATGCCCAACCAAACCATGAATGTATCTGTGAGCAGTGGGGTCAGTGGCGTATCCAGCGGGGGGCCGCGGGGGACCGGGGCACCGAACAACAACCGTCCCAACAACAACAGCCACAGCAACCCCCACCACCACACAACAACAACAACAACAACAGCAACAACAAAGCAAGCCCAAAAGACAGAGAAAGAGAAATGACGGGGGTAGAAACCGGTCAGGGGTGGAGGAGTGGTGGTGGTGCTAAGAAGTACACGGCTAGGCTGCCCCCTTTGCCGCCACTGCTGGCCAACCCTGGATATAACTCTGATTGGAACCCTCTGTTGGTAAGGGGTACTATATTACTTTTGTTATTCTTTACTACTCTGCTTCTAAAATAGGCCTCAGTATCTGATAAACTTACTGAAGAACGTTTGATAGCAGTTAAAAAAAATCATTATGTCTGAAGTCTAGTAATGTGAAGAGCTTTTTTTAAAAAATATAAACATATCTTTTTAGTCCAAAAACTAACTTGAAGTATGATTACGTAAATTTTGATACAGTACCTTTTTATAGTTGTCAGATAAGTCCATTAGCAAGAAAATTGGGATATCGTTACTTTTCTGGTTAGCATAAATTAGGTTCTTCCTATGAAAAATGGGTGGTCCGACACCTTAGATAAGCGTGTTTGCTTACTTAAACAAGGGTCCCGGGTTCTATTCCCGGCATAGTCGTAAAATATGTATAATTGGGACCTTCTCCCTTTCTCAGTTGATGAATTAACGACCTGGATACATGATGTTGTGTCTACTCTAGAAATAATGTAGTTAATAAGTAATTCACTGATAAAGAAAATATATTCATAGCGTCCACGTTAATTATCCCACTAACATTAGCTTTTATCATAGCAGGCCCAACTTAGCTCCCGACTCGCGCGAGGTATTATGGGAGTAAAAGGGAAAATAAAAGACGTACGATATGTCAGAAATGTGTGCAGTACATTCGTATTCGAATGATTACTCCACATTATCCGTGGTGACGATGGGAGACAAAGCGACAAAGTTTCTTGTTAATAACTACAGTATGTCCCTTTTAAGACAGAATGAAGATTTGTGCACAGTGCTTATCTGTGAAGACATTCTAAAATTGTCGTAAACAGCCTTTTCAATGCAGTTTGTATCCAAATATCATTTAATATTTCAACAATGTTCTGTATTAGGAACTTCTATCAGCTCTTTATCTTCATTAATGTTTAATCAGAAATGACCCACGTGCAACAGTGTTGGTGTAAATTAACTATTTCTAGCCAATTTGATCACAAAGTTGATGAGCATATTATGAGCTCTCTTTAGGCCCTTGACCCTGTCGAGTGCAAGACTAAAACCTATTTTGTGGGATGGTGGGCGTGAGGGTGAAAGGCGTGGCGTGGCTTCACAACAAACCAAAGTATCCTTCCACGCCAACAAGAACAGATGGATCACGGAAACCGTAGATGGCGCTAGCTACCGGACAGGTCTTGCGGAAAAATCATATTTTTGGAAATATCAGTTTTCTCGAGAACGAGTGAACTTTTCATTTTAATATTTTCAACACCTCTTCTAAGATAATGTGTCGATGTTTATTAATTGTTATATTTTTAAAATCTTTTGCTATGAAGCCGGCAATTTTCTATTAAAAAATGTCAATTTTATCGATATTTGATCACTGTTAAAATTATAGACGAGATGTGTATATAAAAAGTGTAACTTAATCAACATGCTTCTTTTCTTGAACAAACAGTTTCCGAAAAGAAAATTGTAAAACATTAAAACTGATTGAAGATAACCGTTTGTTCCCACGGCTCTGCATTTCCACGCCAAATGAAAAGGTCCAATCACCTTAATTCGCCACGAGTGTTCTACAGATATCAACCTTTGACAGCTTATGTCAATTTTCACTAAGGTTCTTCAAGGCGCCTATAAGGTGTTGATTGACAATACGCGCCAAATTCGAAATGGTTGGAGAAAATAGGCCAAAATTTACAAATCTTATATTTTTATGATATATTAATAATTATTCTTAGAAGTGAAAACTATTCAGATTTAATAAAGTTTTTTTTAATGAAGTTAAATACTATACCCATGTAGTTTTTTTTATTGCTTCATTTAAAATACATGCGTATCTGAGCTTGAGATTTCTGCCAAAAACAACATTTTTTGAGAATAAATTGTACTGTGTTTTGTAGAATTAGGCGTACTATTAGTACTAATTCATTCAACATCAAATATTTATTAAATGTCGCCCAACTGCTATATTATAGTTAACTTGGCTTTGTTTTCTATTGTGTTTAATTCGTACTGTGTTAGATGGGTATTTAGTTGTAGTTTATGACTGAATATCTATATATGGTAAAACCTACTCTAATGCATGACAATGAGCATTTGAACTTCAATATGAACAACATAATACAAATTATATATACAGGGTGTTCGGAAACTCAACGCCCAAACTGCACATATAGCTTGTACGAACCAAAATTAACTCGAAATCCCTTTACACTTTGTTAAAATTTCAGCGCACAGCGCCGGGAGAGCAAAGCTGTTCAGACATGCGTGTACAACAGGTTGCATAGGAGTTAGGCGCGCGGCACTACATCTGTAATAATCAGGCCTGTACTGTATATTTCCTACAGTAGCTTGAGTTAACATTATGAAGAATGGGAGACTGACGTCAGTTACAAAGCGATTGCAAAGTACAGTTATTTAAAACTAAATATTGTCTTTCTGACTTTAACTCAAACTATTTCGATAATGTTAGTTAATAATTTGTAAACTTAATTATTAAAAACAACATATTATAACCCACCTCGGTGGCGTAGTTGGCTAATGCGCTAGTCGTGTTGATCTCGACTGCTGAGGACGGGGAGATCAAGGTTCGAATCTCGGTCGGGTGAACTGGGGGTGTTTTTCCCTAAATGGTTTTCCACTCTCCCTCCATGCAAATGCGGGTTCACTTCCTCTAATTCAACCTTCTTAGTTCCTAATCCATTAGCGTAAATAGTACTTAAAGCTTATAACCCGAACGGGTAGTAAGACGCGGTGTTATTATTATTATTATTTATTAACATATTATAATAAAATAATGTCATTCAAAATGTGCCGCCCCCGCCCGTGCCTAGTGGTCTTATAGTGTAAATCCTCTTCTGGGTGTGTTGTTTATTAATAATTGTGGTATGTTCTGCTGCCGTGCTCCAAAATGTCGAAATTTGTAGTGCCAAACCATTTTGGAAAAAAACAAACAGAAAAAAAACCTCAGTACACCCGAACGAGGTTTGAACCTCGATCTTCCATTCATCGGCAGTCTAGTCTACTGCGAGAGTAGCGCGTTAAACCATGTGGCCACCGAAGTGGGTTGGATAAAATTTTAAGTAATTTTTCAATGCACTATATATTTTTCTCAATTTGTTGTTTAAGATTTGACTCGGTTTGGTGTCGCATCATTTATAGCAACGATATCACATTTATAGCAACGATATCACATTTACCTGCATCTTTACACCTTAGGAACGTTCTTAATTTTAAAATATTTGAGATTATTTGAATGTTATAAGGGAACAGTGAAATATGGTTGTTTCGTCAGTGTTGATTATCACTTTTCTAGCCGAAACCATATTTTAAGAGTTTGAAGATTTTTAAAAATTTTATTTACTAAGTTGATTCATTTAAATTTTAAACTAACTTGGTTCTTTTAATCTTCCTAATATCTTTTAAGCTGGGATGTGAGAAAGAGCCAGTGTTTTTGCAGTTTTTATGGCAAAACAAATAAAATATTTCTCCAGAACAAACATAGATTTTAATTTGATTCACATGGTGATATAAACAGTTGTTGAATATCTGTCAAGCGTGTCCTGTAATTTAATGGCAACTTTTTCTCTTCATTTAAAAGGTTTCTCATATAATGCCGCTATGTTCATGATGGATATTCAGGAACTGATCATATCAAAATGTGAAGAAAACCAAACTCTAGGTTCTTACTGGAGAAATATTTTATTTATTTTGGCCAACAAAACAGGTTTTTCTATTAAAAACTGCGAAAAACACTGGGTTTTTCTCGCATCCCCTTCCATTCCAACCCTAATAAAAGGTGATTTAAACCTTGGTGAATATTGTAATTTCATAGGTTATTTGTAATAAATACAGTATAAAGAAACATTCATGTTATAAGTGAATTTTATCTAGCAAATATCTAGCATTTAAGGAACAAATTGTAAAAGATATTATGCTATATCCGTGGCAAGGATCCTTGAACTATTCGAATACAGTCTGTTTCAACAACATCCGTCCTGAGCAAACTGGGTTTATCTATGAGAAAAGGAAGGGTTGATATCACACACCCCCAATCACCTCAAATAAACCTAACCTGTATCAGCGCCGAATACAAGTCTCTTCAAAGCAACACACCCTCACATTTTCAAAATAGATTTTCATTTTCACGCCAAACTTCCAAAAATTTAAATTTCTAAATTATTAAATGAATTTAATTTTACATATCCAAATTATAATAACGGAAGGACAGTGTTATAAATCCCATTTAAAATATAATAGTGCATTTTGTGTTATTCCTAGTCAAAATAAGTTCATTATAGAAATTGAAAAGTGTGTGTGTGTGTGTGTGTGTGTGAGAGAGAGAGAGAGAGAGAGACAGAGAGAGAGAGAGAACGTCTGATCAAAACTTATTCCAGGGAGGGGAATGTGTTACGATCTCATTAAGGTTTTGTGGGTACGAACTTGATGGCCTACGAAAGGCTCTCCTTACTAACAAAAACTTAGCACTTAAAACAATAGTTTTTGTTATCTGGTAACTTAAATTTTTCTTAATTCTTACCACAGTAACGAAAAATTACACACTTATAAAATGAACACCAAACGATATCACCCAAG
Source organism: Timema cristinae (assembly GCA_039000515.1). NCBI lineage: Eukaryota > Metazoa > Arthropoda > Insecta > Phasmatodea > Timematidae > Timema > Timema cristinae. The sequence goes on along the minus strand of JBCFYV010003508.1, from coordinate 36,527,020 downwards.
GCGCGAACACAACCAAACGGCTGATTTTCATCACTCCAATTGCAGCCACGCGACACGGATCATTAAGAGGCGTGCCTTTTCTCCTACTTTCACCGCGCCAATCACCCCTTGTTGCCGAACATCACCCTTGTTGCCGAACATCCCCCACCCACTAAATCTATACTCACTTAAATTTAATTTCGCCTTCACGGTTCCACTTTGTCCTGATTATTTGAGTCTTAATCTAAATTTAAATGTCTTATTTTAATCGTTGATTTTTTTTTTTTTTTTCGTCAAGAAGGAGAATTCTGGGTCGAGGGTGCAAATTCGAAAACGGACCAGTTCGAGCCTGTTATTGAGAGATAGTTATAATTAATGTAATATCTTATTAGAGTATTCGAGAAAATTAATTAAATAAATAGTAGAGAATTATTAGTCCCAAATTTAAAGAAGAAAATAAATAATCTTCGTGGCCAGTTTCATCACGAACATAAAGGCAAAACAAAAACTATTACTGGATAATCACAACTAGTTGTGATACGAAATATTTTTGGGATAAATTTCATCCTACAAACAATTGTCTGTTTCACAACCTTCTTTGTCTCCAACGATTCTTTACCTCTTCGGAAAGAATAAGATAATCCGCAGCCGCAATCGTCATCCTCGATGACATCTTTGAAGCAGATTGGCGATTGGAAACAGAGGCAATTTTGTTGCTTTGGTGTAAGGCCGCCTTAACACTACTGGTTGTTTCAGGGCAACATGAAGCAACACATGCTGACACACAAGATACGAGACATGCCCTCTCACCTGTTTGAGACGAGCAAGCCCCTCCCCCCTCACCTACCACCCAACATGCCGGCAAGCGACGACTCCAGCAACCTAGAGGACTCTCGCCCGTTGGGGGGGCCCTTTCCCCCTCATCTCGACCCTAGCAAACCTGCTGACCTCGGGGTTAAGAGGTCACCCCCGAGGGGGAAGGGCTGCTGCCCATACCTAAGAGACAACCAGGTGAGTCCATTCACTCCACTTGCACCTTCTACTGTTAGGGGCACGTCAACAGCAAATGAGTCGTAGCTTCATATTCAATTTGGCTAAAACATTAATTTGAGACGGCTTTTAAAAGGCGACAATGCTCAATACTGTAATAATAATAATAATAATAATAATAACCCGCCTCGGTGGCGTAGTTAGCTAACGCGCTAGTTTCGTGTTGAGTCAGACTGCCGAGGACGGGGATATCGAGGTCCGAATCTCGGTCGAGTGAACTGGAGGTTGTTTTTCCTAAATGGTTTTCCACTCAACCTCCACACAAATTCGGGTACACTTCCTCTAAATTCAACCTTCCCAATTCCTAATCCATTAGAGTACCTAATTAGTACTTAAGCATATAAACCGAACGGGTAGTAAGACACTGTGCTAAATATAAATTTTTTTTTTTTTGATTTGAGTGTTTTTATTACTCTTTCTCTTGTAATTAACACTATTCCAAACACTTGGCTGTAGTTGATGTTATATTACTTTGAGAAATATTAAATGTTTACACTCAGATTGAAATCCACCCTTAGAATGAGATCAATTTTTTTTAAAAACACAATAATGACTTTATATTCCTTCTAGTTACCCTTACAGTGTTTGTTACAATGTTTTGGCTCCATACAGATAGTTTGAAGTAGAGTTAGTGTACATGACTGTGATCAAGAAGGTCCAAGGATGCTGGGTATACAACCTCCCCCATCCCCCCAAACCCTATCGCCCCCTTGTTATAGTTTAATCATCCTTTTAACAGACCGTTACTGCTGTAGTTTCTTAAACATTCTTCCTCCTAAATCTGTTTACTTGTAATAGATATCTTAACGATCAATAACATGTGACATCAAAGTTTACTAACTAAAATAACTTATATTATATTATTTAATATTCTTAAAATTTGAGGTTGATGATTGGTGGGACATTTTTTCTAATTTTATCTGTTGGTAGCTTGTTTCATGGGAAAAAGGGTTTTATTAAGTTTTGGAGTTTTCAAAAAGCATGGTAGTAACAGTAATCAATTTAAAAGTAAAAAAAAAAGCCTTTTAGTTTGATTGCCAAAGGAAGAACTTTTTAGAAGCAATAAACTATAAATGTAGAGCAGTAAGTATTAATAAAAGTTTGTCTAGACTCATCTTAAATCTCAGAAAAATTGACCTCTTCAGTCAATCATGAATACCAGCTGAAAAACATTTCACTATATGTACTGTATCGATATATGAAAGAAGAGTTAGCTATGTATAAAGTGAGGGGGATGTAGGGAATGCGACTAATAGACAGTTATTTTTTGAATTTTTTTAAAAATAGAAAAACTTTTTTTTTTGCTAAAATAAATCAAATATCGCTCCAATAGAAATATATATCAACAGTTATTTTATATCTGTCATGAGAATAGAGACATTAGATGGACAGATATTCAACAATATTGTTGATATCACCACATGAAGAAAATTAAACTCTTGTGTTTGTACTGAAGCAATATTTGATTTATTTTGGCGAAAGCAATGTTTTGATGTAAAAACTGAAGAGAGAGAAAAAAAAATCACTTACCCTTTCTCGCATCCTATATATCCCCACCTTAAAACACAACCCGTTCAGGTTATATGCACTTACGCTAATGTGTAATGGTAGGGTGATTGTGAGATGAAAATGGAGGACCTACAGTTTAACGTGGGATCCGAACCACGGTAGAGTCCTGATCATTCCACACATTCATAAGTTGTGATTAATACACGTCTTATCAGAGGTGAAGGAAGGGTTTGGTAATCAGATAAATCTGTGTCAGGACCGAGGATTGAACTCTGGACTACCCAGCACAGAAATCTGACACCTTACCCTTTGACCACCAGGTCACCTCACCTTAAAACAGAAAGAGTAATAGTCAATCCAACTGTCTAGTGTTTTATTTACAAATAAAAATGTTGGCTGTGCTAAAATTAGGAACGGGTTCAGTTCTTGGTTCCTAAGTTCATTACTACATAATTTATAGAAAAAATATTAACAAATCAGTCTAATTAGTGAATATTGTTGATACATAATTATATCCTTGATAATATTTGGTTGGTAAATATTTAAATAATTTTAAAAATAGAAGGTTTACTGATGAGAAATAGTGGGTTATGTCACATTTATTGGCGGATAGCAAATGGGTTTAATTTAGTTTGTGTAACTTTGCGGGGTTTGAAACTGAGAACCAAAATAATAGAACCAGAATTGATACAAAAAAATTTCAAATATAAACGTTTAATAATAGGTTGGTTATTTTTAGCACCACATCTTACTACCCATTTGGTTTAAATGTTTATGTACTATTTACACTAATGAGTTAAGAATGAGGAAGGTTGAATTTAAAGGAAGTGTACCCACATTCACATAGAGTGTGTGTGGGGGAAACCTTTGAGGGAAAACCACCCTCAGTACACCCGACCGGGATCAAACCTCGATATCCCTGTCATCGGCAAGTCTAGTCTATCGTGGGACTAGCGCCTTAGACCACGCGGCGACCGAAGCAGATCTAATAATAGGTAAAGTTTTAATTATCCATTGACTTAATTGGTTATACACTAACAAACATTTGATTGTTTCATATGTTGTTGTTTTAAATGTTAATTAAACAATGCTTTATAATCATTTAAGTTACAATTTTCATTAACATTGCATGGTATCGTGATTTTTTTTTAATAAATAAAACAGTACTATGCCATTTAAGTTTACTAACTGGTTTTATTTTGGTAACTAAACCTCTTGCAACATTAATTAATCTGTGTGGGATTAACTAATTGAAGTAGGTACCTCCTTCTGCACTACAATAGCAAATAGTTTGAAAAAAAAAATTAACTTTAAAATTTGTAAACTTAAAAAAAAGGTACAGGTACTTAAAGTGCAATCTCTAATAAAAATGAAAGAGGGGGAGACGAAGAGTAACGATGATCAGCCCATGACAAAAAGAATCGGTGATGTCTTAGAAAGTTAAAGATAACGTAAAGAAATACCCTGGTTCATTAGATTAAAACTAAATTCTCGTGATAAAATATTAAATGTCAAAGAGTATAATTAAATTTAATCCTCAGGAAGGTTATGGAAAAGAGGTGGGATGGGGGTGCACCTTGGCCACTATCAATGCCCATGAATACTGGTCCGTTAATGGGTAATTAAAGCGCACTTTGTTCGATTGATTAAGAGAAACCATCTACAAATACAATATCGAGTATGACCCAGTTTTATAATGCTCGATAATATTAAGGCATCCATTTTAATAGCTAAATGGACATCACACTAGTTAATTATTTCATATTAGCATTTGTTATAGAAAAAAATATCATTTAGATGCAAATAAGGGAAAATGTAAAAATAAGGTGTGTCTCAATTTTATATTTAAAGAAATAAAAATTATCACACATTATGCCATAAGTTTAATGGAAATTAGAATTAAAATAAACGTATATTTGTCTTAGCAATTATGAACCTTAAAGTCTAATATATAATATAAAGCTTTGAAATGTGTGTCGAAATCGCTATGCGATCAAAACCGTCCAAATACAACCCTTTCCTCTTGTAATGTTTCTCTGAATACTAAGTCCTCCCTAATTGTAATATAAAGGGCTCAGAAATTCTTAAATAAGACATTTTGTAGTTCCTGAAAAATCAGAAATGATAAAAAAGATGAGTTCCGTATCATAAAAAAAAAGCTGAATTCAGAACATTTTTATCACCATAACTGTAATATACCCCTCTTCACTAGTGTTAACTGGTGTCATGAGTATGTGATTTAGTATCATTTGCTATCAATTTCAACACAGATGTGATTTGTAAAACTAACATCTTTCACAAATAATTGACAATGAATAATCACTATTAAATTACATACTTAAAAGCAACAGGATTGGACGATATTCGCTAAAATGATAGTCCCTTCTTTGTTTCTACTGACATGATCTTATCTTGACTGTTTAATTCACCAGTCTCTGAGCCGGTTCTTTCAAATCTTCTTTATGAGAGTAGTTTTATCGAATCATACTTATATGTCCCTCATAATGTGACTTCTATTATTTAAAAGTAATGTGTAAGTGATGTTTAACAAAGAAATAATACATTGCTATTAATCTTTCAAAGAAATATTAAGCTACAAATTTATTAAGATATATAAAAAAAATTATAAGATTGCGTGAAAAAGTATTGGTCAATCACCCCCTACCTCTTTCTTTGTTCACTTCACTTATGAGTCTAGTTGACAGTGTCTAGTTCACAAAGCCTCGATCAGCTGTGCCGTTATGTTTTCGCTAAGAGCCGCGGTGTGAGCTGCAAAGGGGTAAAGAGTGTAATGTGGGGATGTGTCAGTAGCATTGGTGTGAAGGCGTGTTATGGGTGTGTTTGCAGGCTTGCCCAAGCACTTGTGCCATGTTTGCAATAAGAACTTCTCATCCTCCTCGGCCTTGCAGATACACATGCGTACGCACACCGGCGACAAACCTTTCCGATGCACTATCTGTCAAAAGGCCTTCACCACAAAGGGCAATCTTAAGGTAACTATCCTCCTTAAGCCCTCGGATACGTCTTTTAAGATTATTTTTTTAAGATTTGTTGAGGTTTTTAATGACAATTATTTTAAAAACTAGACAATCATATTAGGCGATTATTAGGAATGGGTTAATTCAGTTATCGGTATCTCGTTTACGCCGATTCTCTATTTTAGAACTGAAAATGAATTTGTTTTTAAAAAAGTTCTAAGTAAATAAATACATTCAATAACAGTTGACATTAAAATAGTTTCTAGTTTTCAATATACAATCTATTGGTGCCTTTTATGTCCACTGCCCTGTTGGATACGGAATTTTCTAACTATTTAAATGGCTTTGGATTAATTGGTTTGTGCGACTAAGTGGAATTTGGAATTGGGAAACAACAACATAACATTTGGAAACTAACCCATACCTAATAATTATATATATATTCATCTAAGATTAATAAAGGTATAGTAGAAACAATATACAAAACTAATATTATGTTTGATAGATAAAATTTACAAATTTTATTTAAAATATGTATCCAATGATTTGCTTAGAGTTATGAATCCATACTTTTTTATCACACTATTGCCAAATATTAGGAAATAATTATAAAAAATAAACAGTTCAAAACTGGGGAATATATCACAAAAGAGCTTCACAAAAGAATATCTGTTACAGTACCGTTGGTTAAGAAAATATTTTATCGTTATTTTTGAACTGTAATAAACACAAAACACAGATAACTTTTTTTAGACTTTTTTTTCATCAGTCGATCCCCCAAAACTAAAGGCAACAAACACAATCTAAAAGTGGGCTTAGTTAACATGGTTTGCTACTAACACGGAACTCTCCTTTTGCATGTTTTTTTTTTAACTTTAGCATTCTAGTTTCGAGCAATTTGGGCTTTACTAATTATGATTTATTGTTGCTTGTATTAACTATTTCAGTAACACACCTGTTATTTATCTTACAAGTATAGTATGTTTCAACGTTTTTTCTCACTAGACGGTCAAATGAGTTTCTTTTATATTAAATAATACTTATTTAAATGTGTAGTGTTTAATAATGAGGCAATAATAGTGACTAAATAATTGAATAAGAATGGATATTAATTTCAATAAATAAAAAGGAAAAATAAACTAAAAAGTGTGCCCTCTTTTCTAAGGTAGGTTTTCTTAATTAAATTTACAATTTTATAAAATTATTAAAAATGTGTAATTAATTATTTAGACAAAGTATTTAAATGAATGTTGCTTTTTAATTACAAAGCTATTTATATACAAATATATTAGAATTTTAACCAGTAAGGGTGGGCACTTCAATCTAATAATATTACTATACAGTGTAATTCCAGGTTTTTTGGGTTAAAATGTTCATTTTCCTGGCCCCCCCCCTTTTTTTTTTTTAAAAAAAAGGCTTATTCTATAGCCATGATACTTTGAACAGATGTGTATTTTTTTTAATGTGCTGCACAATGGCCGACTTTATTAGTAAAGTGATCTATTTTTTTATCTTTGTGGTTCTGACGCCAAAGAAGAAATGAATGCAACAGCTTTCCTATTTAATAAACATGTTTAGATTTTATGAAAAATATGACTTTGTTTGATTTTCATTGCAAATTAGCTGTTCAAGCCTAGTAAGCATGAGGGTTAAAAAAAAAAGCTCTCAGATAATAAATTTACCATTCAGTGAACAAATCCAATATGATTGTGATACAGTTACGATAATTTTTAAAAATGTTATCACCGTTACCTGTTTATGTTATACACTGACATGTAAGATAATCTGATGGGGCAGGGATCGTGAATAATTTTAGAGGTAATCTATTAGTATTTGTATGATAGGAGAGTGAGGAAACCTTTTGGAGGAAAAAATACCTCAGTAGACCTGACTGGGATCCGAACCCTCGATCTCCCTGTCTAACATGAGAGTGATGTCTTAGACTGTTCGGCCACTGAAGAGGGTGTTTCGATACTTGGGGATCAAACCTGGGCCACTTAGATCAATAGGTAAAGACACTAACTTACCGAGTTCAAGGTGTCGCATCTTTTTGTGACTGTTTGAATGCGAGTGTCAAGCTCAGCAATGTAATGAGTCCTACCTTGGCGCTCGCTGGCATGTTTGCAGGTGCACATGGGGACTCACATGTGGAGCAACGGGGCGTCACGCCGGGGCCGGCGCATGTCACTAGATCTGCCTCCAATCCCGATGACACCCAAGGATTCAGAGTTTCTTCAGCGGAGGCCGGACCTCTTCTATCCTTATCTTCCAGCTCCATTCCTTAACGGGATGCAGCAAAAGGTAACAAGACCTCATGAATATAAATCTGTAAATGTCCCGTGTGTTTTACATAATGGATGGAACGTCTATTACATGGCCAAGATTGTTGAGCCTCTGTCCTATTGACAATAGACAATACGAGAAACGTTCGGTTAAATCCTGATGTGGACGAAATTTAGTCTTTAAATGACTAACATTAAGAAACAATCATAGCAGGCCCAACTCAGCTCCCGGTTCGCGCGAGGTATTATGGGAGTAAAAGGGAACAGAAAAGACCTACGATATGCCAGAAATGTGTGCAGTACATTCGTATTTGAATGATTACTCGAAATTTTCCGCGGTGACGATGGGGGACAGAGCGACAAATTTTCTTGTTAATAACTACAGAATGTCCCTATCATGACAGAATGAAGGTTTGTGCACAATACTTATCTGTGAAGACATTCTAAAATGGTCAAAAAACAACCTTTTCACCGCAGTTTTTAGCCAAATATCATTCAAAATTTCAATAATGTTCGGTATTAGGAACTTCTATTAACTCTTTATCTCCATTATGTTTGGTAAGAAATGATTCACGTGCGATAGTGTTTGTTCGTGTAAATTTACTATTTCTAGTCGACTGTATCACAGAATTGATGAGCATGTGATGCAGGCTCTTAATGTGACAAGTTACAACTTAGAAAATATATGTTAGAGCTTGTATAATTTTTTTTGCCTCTCTGTATATCAAGGATGTTAGCAATACAATTGTACTATTTAACGTTGTTTATAGTTGTTTTCTAATGATCAATTAGCTAATAAGATACTTATTATTGCAATCTTATTGTAGGCACTACCATCACTGTTCCAGCTGAACGAAATCTCTGTGATCCAAAGTGTGAATAGCAGTAATGGCAGCGGTCTGAGTCCACCCGTGGCAAGTACGGCAGCCTGCTAGGTTTCGGTAGCTACGGCGGACCAGACAAGCCGCTGATGCCCGAGCCTCCCAGGTCTCAGACAAACTCTCCTCTCTCCGACAAGCCCCCCTCGTCCATGTCGTCCCCTCCGCCAATGTCCCTGTCTTTGGGCAGTCACCACGGGTCTCCGCCCTCCCGGGAGTCCGGAGGCGATGAGAGGAGTGTCTGGGACTTGCATTACGAGAGGAAATCAACCAGTGATGAGCCTATGGACGTTTCTCCCTCCCCGATACCACCCCCTCGCGGAGAGGGTTTGGCTGCATAAGATAGGGGATGGGGTGGACTGGTATAAACATTAAAAAGTGATACTTGAAAGCCCCTAAGTGTTTATTATGTTGTGGCGCAGTGAGCTGAAAGTTTGAAGAAACCATGTTAATTCCATATTACAACTGTTAACATTTTTCAATGTGACACCGGTGAAAGGTCGATGAATGGTTCTTCTTCGTTCTCGAATGAGACCATATCTTTTTTTTTTTCCTCCATAAGAAGAGAAAGAAACTTTCAAGATCATGAATTTGGTTCATAAGGTTAACAATTAATATCTTGCTCCTTCCAATTAACTTATACCTTCCACTCTTCTAAATAAGAGGTACCAGGAATAAAGTTGTATGTATGACCAAACAGCTTTTAAAAGGTGATGTGGACAAATGCAAAGTTGAAAAAAAAAAAAAAAATTACATATCTTATTATATTCAATCACTTAGTATTTATTGAACACAAGTTGATGTTACGATTTAAAGAAAGCAAAACAAAACAAAAAAAAAAGCTACAGTTTCTGATTATTGACCAAATAGATGGATGGTTTACTTTGAACTACTTCGTCACAGCTAATTACTCTCGTGCTGTATTTTGGCTGAATTTGCTGCGGCTGCAATGTTCCTATTTTGAAACTAGTCTTTGTATAAATATTTAAAAAAAAAGAGAGAGAAGATAATTGGTGTTTAAAGAACCTTAAAAAAATATTCACTTGAACACAATATAAAAGTATTTAAATAAACAAAAGAAGTGTTAAATATTTAAGCAAAGTGGATGTCAAAACTTTTTTTTAAGAATTTTGTTTTTGAGGTTTTTTTTCTCTCTTAATTAAACTCCTGTGGTAGACCTATTATCTTAGGAATATATGATATAAATGACGGGGAAAAAAAGAAGGAAGAAAACCAATTATTGTTATTATAATATTACTATATAAACATTGCTGTGTATGCGCATGGTCTGCGCACACGTTGTTGCTTGGAATGGGCCAAGTAAAAATGCCAGGCAAACAACAATGTATTTATTTTATTTTTATTCGGGGATTGGGGCAATCTGGGGACTCTATGTGTCCCAAAAAAGTCCCCACGACTTTGATTCACTGTGATACTACACCTGTAGAGGAGGTTATGTCGCATGCGAAAAATGTGTGTTGTAAAAAAAAAAAAGATTAAATCCTATACATATGTAAGCATATGAAGAAATGCTACTATTGTACTTAACCATCTTGTCAAAAAAAAAATAATTAAAAAAAAAAAGAGTATTAAGAAAAATGGCCAATTATATATATAAATTATATATTAAAAAAAATGGTATAAAAGTATGTTTAGATGTTGTGATCTGTACAATATGCAATTAAAACCCATGACAAAACCAATAAAAAATAATAACCTCCACCTTTCTCTACCACAGATCAAGCCAACAACATACATTATCGAGATATTGTTAGTAGTTACTGGAAGTGTACCTATGCAAATAAAGGGGAGGAATCGGAAGCCATTTACTATTTCCTTTAGAGCCAATTAGCGTTGGTGACAAATTAATCGGCCGAATAAATTCTTATTCACACATTAAAAAAAATAACATGCAATTCGAGGATCCAATAAAATATATATATTACACCTTTATTTCTCGATGGTAAAGCATCTGTTGTTGCTGTAAGTTGTTTTGAAAACCATCACCATTGAAAATAACTCTTTAAGGAAAACCTCTTTTCACTCCTGGGGGTACATTTACATGAAGATACAGGAAGGAAGGGCGGGGAAAAAAAAAACCATCTTTTACAACTAAAAATAAAACATACTTTACACTCCTGTTGAAGAGTAAAGAGGTTAAGGCTGGCTCTTGAAGAAAATAAAGCTTTACCATTAAACACTCCTCCCCTCTGCCTCTCAACTTAGTTTTCCAACAGAACAAAATTTAGGTAAAGGGGATTGTGTTGTATTGACCAATTTTATTCGTTCATCTTAACTATTCGGTTATTAAATTTACAATTTGTTATATTTGGAAGAAGGTACAGAAAAGATCAATAGAAACACATTTCACATTTTACAGTACTGCCTCTTTTAAGAAATTGATCATTATAGCCCAACAGATGTGTGGCCCTTGGCAGACTCCGTTTCAAGGCTCCCCCCCCACCCCCCATCTATTTTGCTCCTCATTCCTCCCTGCCTCCCAAAAAATAATAAATAAAAACTTAATTTTGGTTTAATGTTATTACAGTAGTTTTCCTCCATATACCAATTTTCAAAATGAGGGGTTGGTATCTTCCCAATACTTCATTAGATTATCTTACCAAACATGATCTGTATAAAGGTACAAAGAACAACTGTCACAAGTTTGGATTAAATATGTTAATGCGTTCAAAAGTTATTGCGAGACATACCCCTCACAGAAAGACAGACAGACAGGTGTAAATAGGTGGAGTTAAAATAGAGAGCTCGCTTCAATAATTCAATAAATCAAACCACATAATTATATTTCTTATTGGTTTTCAAACACGACAATATTTGCTAGATCATCTACACTGGGAACCTACTATAAGAGCGCACAATTTAAAATTTCTCACCCCCAACTTGGTTTTTCCCTCTGTCATCTAAACAAGCAAAGCCCCCTCCCCCCCAAATTGTGGCTGCACCATTTGCACACCCCTAAGTGCGACCCTTTAAGCCCAATCCCTCATCATAGGTTTAATTCTATCAGAATTCAACAGGAGTTTGAAACATCCTCCTAAAAGAAGAAGGAAAAAAAAAACTGGTAGAAAAAGGAGTTTAATAAAGAATTATAGGACACTTATTTAGTTCAGAACATGAAAAAGGAAAAAATAACATAAAGGACAGACTCAAGAAACCTGTTTCTTTCCCTTTTTCCCGAACCTTCTTCCATAATAAATACAATCACTGGGTACTCAAACCCTTCTGACTGGTGGTCGATATCTGCCCAAATTCTAGCCTCGGCATACTCCTGACCCTCACCATGGGATCGCATATAACAAAATAATACCTCTAAAAATTTAAGAGAGTTTTCCCTTGAAGATATATAAAGTTTAAATTTGAAACAAATCTGTTCACAGATACTCATTGGCTCATAATCAATAATCAGAACCGATATTCGCATACCCAATCAATATCACAATTTGTATTAGCAAAGAAGACTTTCCCCCCTTTTTTTTTTTTTGCACACTTCTAGTATCTCTTGTATCCTTAATAGTGTTGACACAATCTGGACTAATGTCTGTATATTTGCTACTGTATTTGATGTTATTTCAATTACATACAATTACTGTTCAGTGGATGTTGCTGAGAACAGAAGAAATAACTTTGAGTTTTACTGTTGTTACCTGATAAAATTTACCTTTACAACTGTATCTTAGTTTTACTGTTGCTGTAGATATATTTACCACTAACCTACTACAGTGAGAATATGGACGAACCACTTGAGAGATAAGATGAAGTCATATCAACAAATCAAGAATACTCGACATAAATATAATACATTTAAAAAATACATACATATAGATTGGTCCATGATTTTTCTTTCGTATCAACAGATTAATAGGTACTTATGTATATATGTCGTAATTTCTTATTTAAAAAAAAATTGAAAACATTAAAAATATTGGCTTGAAAAAAATAATAAGTACTAAGAGAAATAGGTTTGTTCAAGAGGTTTTGCAAAATAATTTAAAACTTAAATCAGAGTTAATCCATAAAGTTTGTAATAATCAGTACCTATACAACTGTGGAATCTTGGTTGTATCCTTCATAGCTAGCTTACCTTTCATGGTTTCACTATGGCACAAATTATAAGTTAGATCTTAGTGTAATCGTCAAGGTAAAACATACTTTTCAGGGTAAACAGAGTATAAATGGAGGAACGTTTTTTAAGTGTGAACAAGGAATGGATTTAAATTTGCATATTTTTTCGGCACCTTATTTATAGGGGTGAACAAATGTCACTTTTTAAATGCAAAGCGAAGTCTAAACTTGAAATATACGAAACAGAGTTGAAATCTAAGATAAGGTTTAGGTGGTTGTTACATAACACCCCTTTTAATTATTAAGGTTTAGAGAGAGAGAAAAAAAAACAAGTACACTATATTTACTTGTTTCGTGACATGTCTGAATTTAGCTATAATTTTGTGATATCATTTAATCATTAGTCTATTTGAAATAATTTTTTTTAACAGCTGTTGTAAAAATGATGTTGAAATATCACATATTTAATGAGATAGTTCAAATCTATTATTAAAATATTGATGTTTTATTCTTCCTTTGAAATATTTCCAAGGTAGAAAGATTGTGATTTTCGAAGTTCAAGCGAGGTATATTATTCGAACTTAAACTTTGGCATTTTTAAGAGTTGCACAACCCTACCTTCTATCGTAAAACATTTATTATTTAAAACTGTTTAGAGCACTTTGTGTGAAACCACATTTGATTATTGGAATTTAAAAAAAATGTGTTTTTTTACTGCATTTTGACTTTTTAATACCAAAATAATTTAAGGAATATTTATAAACTAAATAATTCCTCCTACCCCTTAACATAACCCAATGTGTTTTACTATCTGAACAGGCTAATTTTTTTTGGCACCACATCTTACTACCCATTCGGATTATATACCTGTGTACTAATTAAGTTAGTATATTAGGGATTAGGAAGGTTAGATTTAGAGAAAATGTACCCATTTTTGCACAGAGGGATAGTGGAAAACCATCGAATTGAGATCTCCCCAGTCATCGGCAGGCCAGTCTATTGAAAAACTGACACCTTAGTCTATACTGCCATTGAAGCAAGTTGCATTTAATTACACTAATGGCTTAAGAAAGAGAAATATAAAATTTAGAGGAAATGTACTCGTATTTTCATGCAGGGCGGAATAAAATCTAAGAAAAAAGCCATCCTCATAATACCTGGCAAAAATAAGAACTGAATGTCCTGTCTCCAAATAAACCAAAATGTGTGCTCATCGATGCAGATGAAACTTAATTAGTCTTCAATTAGTAAATAGTTGTTGGTATTGTGGTTATATTGTGGTTTTAAAAATATCAAATTGGTAGAAATTGACTTTTAGTACAGATATAACTGTGTGTGGGGGATCATACTTCAATTAAATTAAATTAAATTAGTTTAAAAACAACACCTGTATAAATGAGGAAGTCGAATATGGAATCTTTGGCTTAGTGCATCAATGTTCTACCACACAACTCTGCCATTTAGGAATTGTTCTATACTATAGGCCATTCCTTATCGTGGATTCACACATTAGCCAAAAAACTAAGGTAGAACTGGAACGTGGTCATGTGATGAACTCTAAGCCAATCACAAGATTTTCGCTTAATAGACGCGAGCTGTTCTGCTAAAGTTCAACTATTCTCTACTTCGTCCGCTCCCAAGATGTTTGACATAGGAGAGCCAATCAAATCCCAGTACCAACCATCTGAAATCAATGCACATGCGACAACGCAGAGGAAGAAGCTATCAGACAGCTTCGTTGGCCGTTGTGAGGAGATTTGTAATAATCCGTTAATGTAAAGCGTGTGTATCAATGTATTGGATTGTGTCATAACAAAGCTTTATAATTTGAAAACATCCATCGGGAGAATGATCTAAAATATATAATTATCCACTAGAAAATAGAATATGTTATAATCAGCTGTTTTAAGTTAGCGTTGCAATGCATCATGGGTCAATTTAAAATATGTGAACTATTGCGCAGAGTCTGCTTTCTATTATTCTGCGAACATGTGGATCAACTCATAGTTTTAAGGTAGAGTTTTTGATGCAATGCGTGGAATTATAGGCTACTTGGGCTATTATTGAACCACAACCACCTTCTTAATTCCTAAAACCATTTGCGTAATTGGTTCATAATTGTTTCACCCAAACGGGTAGTAAGACGTGGTACTAAAAAAAAAGTGTATCCTGATGATGGTGTAAAGGGACTATTTAAAGCTATTTTCATGAATTTCTAGAATATTAATTTAAATTTTTAATTGAAATTTTAATCTGGTAATTTCAAAGGATGAAGAAAATTGTGATATATTAGGAAAAGATATAAAATATTTCACTAAATATGACTTCTTTCAACATCATTCTTAGAATAGTTACTATAAAATTTTATACTTAAAAAAAAAAATACGAGAATATTATACAAGAAATAAGTATTATATTTAAAAGAAGGTACAAAAAAAGGTGGATATTTCAATTTAAGTGTACTATCATTCTTTACAAACTTTCTTTTTCTCCCTTTTGTGTTTTTTCAGTTTCCTCTTTTAGGAAGTTGTGTTACACGCTTCACCCTCCCCTCCTGATGAGTTCTGATACAGTAAAAGCTAGGTCAGGGGATTGGGTTGTAACAATAGATTTTCTTCAAGAGGCAGTTACCTTTTTGTCCAATGGCAGCAACAAAGTGTGAATTGTGTTCTTCTTTTCATTGTAAAAGTCATATTGTGTTCGTTCCTTAACTAGATATACAATTTGTTTAGAAACTCTTAGCCCAAACTGCACATATAGCTCGTTTGAACCAAAAGTAATTCAAAATTCCTACACACTTACATCCAGAAAACTATACTAATACCATTAAATTGTGTTCAAAGTTTCGGTGTAAACCACCGGGAGAGCAAAGCTGTTCAAGCATTCGTGTACAACAGGTTACATATGCAATCCCTTAAAATTATAATAATTGTACAAGTGGCAACATTAAGCCAACTACCGAGTCGAAGGTGGCTGCGTTATCTGATAGCTCATGATCTTAATAAAATCACACATTTGTAGCCGACGATTTCTGCACGTCCATCATAAGAGACTGCCTTAAAATATGAGTGAAGAATGACCCTGGACATGGGATGATTCCTGGGTAACTCAGTGGACAGAGCATTGGCGTACTAAGCCAAAGGCCCGGGTTCGATTCCCGTGTCTAGGTGTCATTTTTAAATTTTCAGAATAGGTTACATAGGAGTTAGGCGCGCAGTACTGCACAAGTAAAAATGGCAAGCACTTTCTGTGATGTAGGAATGTTAATGATGACTCTCAGAATGTTTCCGCATTTCTAAATAGATTTGTGGGTTGTTTACTATAATTGTTTTATGTTCTGCTGCCTTGCTCCAAGATGTTGAGGTGTGTAGTACCATGCGCCTAGCTCAAACGCAACCTGTTGTAAACACATGCTTGAAAAGCGCCGTATGCCAAAACTTTGAACACAATTTAATGGTATTGGCATAATTTTCCGGATATAAGTGTTTAGGGATTTTGTATTACTTTTGGTTCAAACAAACTACATGTTCAGTTTGGGCTAATAGTTTCCAAACACCCTGTATATATGTTTCTATCCACCTTTCTTGTATATTCTTCTAAATATAATAAAATTACCTCATAAAGTGAAAAGAGGTTTTATACATACAAGGAGTAAAGGAAAAAGTACTATAAACAAAGTTTGTATTTTACACCACCACCATTGAGAGAAAAAAAAAAAGATGTAATTTTTGTCTCTTACCTGTTTCGATGGCCGGATGGTCTAACGCGCTACTCTCACAGTAGACTAGACTGTTGATGACAGTGAGAAAGAGGTCAGAATCTCAGTCAGGTGTACTGAGGGGGCGCTTTTCCAAAGTGGTTTTCCACTCTCCCTCCAAGCAAATGTGGGTACACTTCCTTGAAATATAGCTTGCCTCATCCCTAAAACCATCGGTGTAATTAGTACATTAGCATATAACCAGAACGGGTAGTAAGACGTGATGATCGAAATAAAAAAAAAATTTAAAAAAATTCTCTTTTAAAGAAATTTTTCATTACCATAATTAATTATTCTTCAACCCATAATACATATAAAATGTCAATACTTGGCTATAAACCAATATATGAGTTTCAATTTTCAACAATACTCCTTTTTTAATAATCACCTACAGATGAATAAAATAAAATATATAATTTATTAATCTAAATGTATATTATCAGAGTTTTATAGAAATTAATTTAGTAACTATCAACTAACTACTAGTCAAACTGATAAGATTCTAATGTTTTAAATTAAGAAGACTAATTTAAGTGATTCAAAAATGAGGTGGCCCAATGGCTAGATAATTTTATAATAAAGGAAATTGATAAAACTAAAGTAAAAGGAAAAATAAACTACTAAGAATAAATTTGATGAAGAAAGCCCACCTAGGGAAAGAGGAAAGATGTGGGAAGAATCCAATGCACAAAGGTGACATCTTCTTCCTTTCTTCTGTCTTCTATAGTAGAAGTAAGTCACACACACATTTTACACACAAATATAATAATATTTCGGCATTGTTGCCTTTATCAAACACAAAGAAGAAGAGAGTACAAATAACACAAACAATGGACTACTCCATTTTGAATTTTGAATTAAACTGTTAGAAACAAATTGTGCCAACTGTTTTTGGGAGAAGAGATAAATTCCTTGGTTGTGGTTAATATTTAAAGAAAACTGATGATGATGATGATAATAATAGATAAGAGAATATAATAATAATAATAATAATAATAATAATGTTAAATTTGGAAAATAATAATATAGAAATAAACTATCTTCTGTTGAGGCCTGGTGGTAATCTTGATTTGGTAATCCATTGGTGGGCCAGTTCCCACTGTCTAAGTTGAGAACTGTTGCATTGTTCATCAAATTTATTCTTAGTAGTTTATTTTTCCTTTTTCTTTATTTTTATCAATTTCCTTTATTATAGAAGACTAATTTAAGGTTTTGTCGAGCAAAGTACTGATGTAAAAGAAATAATGCAAAGTAGAAATAATAGTTATGTTACACACTTTATTGTCATCATTCAATGCTATTTGCACTCAGTTTATGTAACCATTATTGTAAAAAAAGTCAACTAACCTAACTAATAAATAATATATATTAATGATAATCATTAATAAATATATATATTAATGATAATCATTAGCTTAAGAAATTACATCAACTAAGGTAAATTCTTAGCATTAAATATACAAGATTACAACATGAATATGTTATCACAAAGAAATTAATGAATAAATGGTAGGTATTTCATTAAAACTTGCAGTCAATGATTTGTGAGATAACTTTGAATAGCTAATATATATCTTAAAACACAAAAGGGTGTAAAAGGAAATTGTTAAAGGATGATAGGAAATATTTACATTCACCTTTTCTGTACCTTCTTCCAAATATAACAAAATACCTCAAACAGCGGAAGGAGGTTTCCTTAAAGCAATATAGAACATTCAATTTGGTAAAAGTAATTAGGGCTTGGATGTTCATGACATATCATATTCTTAGTTTCACCTACAATTTAAAACTAAATGCTTTATGCTACCCCGACTCTAAATTTACACATTTTATTTTGCACGCATGTGCATATTTTGAGCAGTTTTCAATTTTGGGTTATATTTCCACAATTTTGGGCGGATAAAGACATATTTCGATTAAAATTACTTGAATAGGTAACTGTATATTTCTAATTTCTATCGAACACAATACGTATACTTCCAATTTTAGATTATTGTTATTATCGCGTATATATTTTATGACCAGATTACTTGTAGGTTAAGACACATTTCTGGTTTTGTTTACTCAAAATAGATTCACTATTCCTGATAACTTCAAGTATTTTATACCTCCGTTTCGAGATCGACAACGTTTTGTTTTCTGGAGAAACCCAGGTATAAGAACTTCGAGAGCTTAGCTCCGGGAGGGGGGGGTGGGGGGGGTGTCACTGACCACATCATAGAACTGCCCCTCTCTACCCACAATGAATCCTCTTTCTGCTTGTAAAGGCTTATCTGGGATGCTTGTGCAGGTTGGCTACAAAACTTTGATCATGAAATTCCTCAAATTTTACAGACACCATTTTAAAAAGATCCAGATAGGCTTTTTTTTTTTACGTTTTTTCTTGGTTGATGGCAATTTTCTCTTTTATTACATTGATAACATATTTTCAAAAATCCTAAGCTACGGAATATCAAATGTTCTTAGTTCTTGTTGTTTTTCTAATATTCAATTAGATATTGTGTCCCTGTGTAAGTATGTTAAAAAACAAACCCCGTACAACCATCTCATTTTAGAATAACATAGGTAGGTGATAATTTCCGATCATTACCTATGTGTCCAATGACAGCAATGTAAAGTGGGAACTGTGTTCTTCTTTTCATTGTTAAAGCCATATTGTGTTCGTCCCTTTTATATGTTTTTATCCACCTTTCCTATACCTTCTTCCAAATATAATACAAAACAATTACCTCATAAAGTGAAAAGAGGGTTTCCTTCTAGTTATGCATTTTGTTAATATCAAGAAACAAAAATATTACTTTTGTATAAATGTTTAGGTGCAGAATCAGTCAAGTATTTAAATTACCAACTTTTCCTTATTTTGATAACATTCCCTAAAATTTTACTGTTTTCCCTGTTTAAAGCCACCAAGTTGTGTTGTTTTAGGCTATATCATCCATCAGTTTAATCACTCGCCAATATTGGCAATTTCCAAAAAAAGAATTATCAGATAAATAATATTAAATATTTGATTGCGAATTTATTTTACTCTAAGTTACTTCCTTGATTAGAGGCATATTTTAAATAATAATTTTAATAAAATTTAGGTCATATATTGGGTATTTTTAAGGACATATTTTCATGTATATTTCACGATTTTTAAGGTCATAAACATCCAAGCCTCAGTAGAAACTTTTTAACAACCATATCTTTTAGGTGAATTTGATTTACTTTCTTTAAATAAATACTTAATTTTGGTGAAACAATATGTTTGCGTCATTAAGATTCTCAAAGACAATATTAGGTACACAAAGGAAAAATTGTGTCAAATGGATATTTTAAATTAAACATTAAAAAGAGGATAGAAGGGCGAGCAAGGCCTACACAATTATTAGAAAACTGTAGGCCTTAAAGTTCACAATTAAAAAACAACAAAACACACATTTTCGGGGTACATCAGTCCCCCTCTGCTGGAAATATCATAAATATGTGTTTATAATTGTGAACCTTGAGGCCAAAGGTTTTCTGGCAAGTGTGTAGGCCTTGCTTACCTTTTTATACTCTTTTCAATGTTTAATTTAATACAGCCGTATGGCGCCATTTTTCCTTTGTTAACTTTTTTTTTTAAAGTAATATAAAATAATCTTAGATACAGATTAAAAACTCTGTACCATCATTATCAGATTTCAGTCTATTATCAATCAAAACCACACAATGGCCCATAAAGTTCACATTAAACAACATAATCATCCCATAAGGTTCATATTTTACACAAAAAACACAAATATCCCAAATCATTATTTTCATAGAGTTTTAATATTTTGCATAGTAATACAAAACAATATTAATCTAAGTACAATTATGCGTTGTGAAATAGTATGCAAGTATAGGATAAATCAAAGCATGGTTATATACGTTCAAATAAAATTGCCACTATTTTTTTTTATACATATTAAGAAATTTTATATTTATATTTTGAAATAATTTTAAGTTACCAAAAGATCAGTTAAAACCTAGTGATGGGTCAAATCATATATTTCTCGAATCTGAATGTTACATTTTCTTTCGAAGCACGAATAATAATTTGAACTCTTGAATCTTTAAATGTGTACAATTTTATTTAAAGTGATTTTTTTTTACAATTAATAAAAAAGAGGGGTCAAGGCCACTGACAAATGCTTTTTTGTATGTATATTACATCCTAAATAATTATTTGTCCCTTTTTGTGATTTTTGTTACTATTCAAAGTACAGATGTTTATATAATTCCTCTTACCACTTGCTTAAAATTGTTATTTGAAGTCAAAGTTATTATAATTGTATTCGAGATACTTTTTTAGATTATTATAAATCTTGAATTTATAATACCATAGGATTCTCTCATCGCTCTTATAAACAAATCACAGCATATTAATCTAAAATTTTCTAGATTCAGAAAAATTTATAAAGCACTTTGGTGAAACACATTTATTAAGAAAATCAATTGTCTTCATTTAACAATAGATTAAGTACTGTATTTATATCGTGGGTAAATATGCCCTGTAGGCTACCATGAAAATATTCTGCACTATACAATTTTTTCCATAGAAATATAGGGTATATATAGATATTAAATATTAAATGTGTCCCAACATTTTTGAAATTTATATCATAATCCATTTAACACATCGATTACAATTTTAAGTAAACTTAAAAAAGAAGATTTTGTTAAAAAGTTACTGGAGTTTGGTATCTTTGTAATATTTTAAACAAATCCTTTAAATTACTTAGATAAAGTTTCTTTTTATTACCCTAAAACAAGATAACAGTTTATATTAAGGAAATAATGGTATAAATTAGGGGGGATAGCCAGCACACTTACCTTGGTGATTCTGGAGTAGAAATTGTTTATATATAAACCATTTTTAGTTTTTCTATCCATCCATATTTACTCAAAGTGCTGCCATCTATACAGTGATATAACTAAAAAAAATGTCAGCTCTGGAAAGTAAACCTTGCAGTTCAACCAAGACCATCAGTCTACTCTCTTGACCTGATGAAGCTGTTTGTGACAGTGAAAGCTTGTCCTTAAAAATGGGTTTGTGTGTTTTTTAGTGTTATATATAAACAATTTATACTTCAGTATCACCAAGGTAAGTGTGCTGGCTATCCTTCCTAATTTAAACCATGATTTAGCCTAGTGCTTTATTACAAATAACCTTGATATTAAGGGAATAAAAAATCATATTTATAAAATAATCAATGCTGAGCTTTTACTCCACAAAATTGAGTTTGTTCATAACTTTTTTATTGGTATAAATAGATAATACAATAAGCAAACTCCCCAAATCTGTGCAAGCCCATTGTTTGGTAAAAATATTTACAAAAATTTCATATATAAGAACATGGGCTATTAATTCAACATAATCAACAACCTATATGTTCCTTTTGATTGTTGTATTACTTTACAAAGGTCCAATAAACATTCTAACTAGCACTTCTATACGAGTGTATAAATCTCCAAAATACAAATTTGACATATTTTGAAGATAATAAGTAGGCCTATAATAATAAAAATATAAAAACATTTTACATTTCTGGTAAGACGACATCATTAACAAATATCAAAGATATACTATGTGTATATTAACTAATCTTTTGAAGATTTATGTTAAATCATTGGAAGAGCAATTTAGAGCATTTTATTTTGAGAAAGATTTAATTCATAATTTAAATAATAATCTTACGTGTAGAAGAATTTATAGGAAAGAGAAAGGATAAAAAAGGAGAAAAACACATTATTATTATTTTCATTTTCATTATTATTATTAGCACTGAATCTTCCTACCCGTTCGAGTTATACACAGCAAACACATTTTGGTTATTAGAGTGAAAATATGAACACAGTTCACACTTCACACTGCTGCCAATATAGACAATGGCTTTTCCTTTAAAGAAATCATCCATTTTTTTTGGAAGATTCCTTAAAATAGGTTTTGTTCTATTGCGACTTCTCCGGTTGAATATTAAACATCAGAGACGACCATTACCTTCAGGTGCGTAGAAGATATCAAATGTGTTTCTCTGACCATTGAGAAAGTTATATTGTGTTTGCCCATAAATATATTCTTACCTTTATTTCCTGAAACTCCTTTCTTGTATAAAATTAAAATAATTATGTTTTACAAGCCGTGTGACTGTAATTACAAAAGGAATAGACTTGAAACAAAATGACTGTGTAAATTAAGTAGTGAATTAATACACATCATAAATAAGAAGTCTTACTAATGTGAATTTATATTTTTAATTCCAACTATCATAAAGTTATGTGATGAGACTAGGCAGCCGGCGTACTTGTTATTTGTTTGCCTTATCTGTTTCCTCTCTCCGCTCTTGTTTAGCCAGAAGCCAGTCAACCTCACAGTTAGGGAGTAAAGTGAAAAGGACACGGGAGAAAGGGAGCTTAATTGACAGGAAAGGGGCACGTTTAGAAGAGTTTGGGTTTGTTCTCTTCAAATCCAGTAGAGTAATCTAGAATCTGTTTCCAGACTCTCAAAACTGTGACCCCTATATATACACACGATTGGTAGTCAGCTTAGGACCCTCCTCCCAGTTCGAGTTGAATCTAGCCAAGCAGGTGAGTGGACCAGTGTGTCGTTCAGGATTGTATCAGGGCGAGACTAGTATTTGTGTACCACACTTGACGACAGCCCGCGGACCCATAGGTTTTCTGCGCCCCTCACAGTTATAAGAAAACAATTTATATGTGTAAACATAATTTATTTCTTAAGAGATATTGTCTTAACAACAACGTTTCATATCAAATATTTACCATGTAGTTTTATTGAGCATCTAGCTTCAGAAATATGTAATAATTCACAGAGGAAAAAGGGAATAAAGCTCTTCATTGTGTTGGTTTTCCAAATAAGTTTGGCATAGTTTGTACCTTCCCCATGTGACGCCACACTTCTTTTATCTATACCCGATCAGGGTATTAGATACATAGGAAATAGAAAAGTACTGCTTTGACTAGAAAAATGAATCACTTAGCTTGAGGACGGTGGCAACTATAGCTCAATGTCAGCTCTACTGGTGAACTTTACGTTACACTTGTGCAGTGAGTGAAGGCGTTAGGAGCTTCAGTGACAGTAGTTGCAACGAGGGTGACATTTCACCCCATTCACCCCGCACTGGCAGCCCCCTTGGGTGTCACCTTTACCCTGAGATATAAGAAATTACACAGTTCAGTTCAGCAAAATATCGATAGAATTTCTGGTTCAATGCAACAGTTTTCAACTCAGACAGTGGGAAAAGGATGAGGTGTTAAAAATAAATTTTTTTCCAAGAGGCAATAAGTACCTTTGTCCACTGACAGCAGAATAAAATTTTGAAATGTGTTTTAAAATTCTTATTGTTTTTTTCAATATATCTTAAATAGGGGTCTGCGAGCTTAGGTTTTTTCATTCAAGTCAAACTCGAGTCGAGTATTTATAAACGCTCCCCGAGTTTGAATATATTCATAATTTTAAAATGTTAAGATCATATATTTGTTTATTTTAAATGTAAATAAGTATCACATCTTTAAAATTTCAGATTTAAAAAATATACTAAAACACATGTTCTTAAACTATGAATGACACTCATTTTTATAAATATAAATACTTTTAGAAAAAAGTTAATAAACGGAAATATCGGTTTTTAAATTAGAAAAACACTTTAAAAAACAACATAATTTTAAAAAAGAACACTAAAAAAATATAAGACTTAGTAGAAAAAATAATTAAAATGGTTTCAACACTCATGTCTTTACTCTAACAATTATTTAAAAAAGGTAATAAAATGAATAATTGATGCACAATAATGTAATGTAAGGTGATAGTGATGGAAATCAACCTTAAATGATATGTTAGGCCTAGATATAAACAAACACACTTCTTTCTTCATTTCTTCAAAACTTCCACAGTGGCACATTGTTATGAATTTTCAGAAATATTATTTTTTCCCTAATGTCTCTTCATATGAAATACAAATATTTCTGAAAATCCAAAACAATCTGCAACTTTGTAAGTTTGAAAAAAGTGGGATGTTTAAAAGTGTATTAAGAAATAGAATAGTTTGTGTTTATATACAGGCCTATCCTAACTATCCTTTCAGATTGGCTTCCTTCACTATCACTTTACATTATTGTAGAGTGTTTATAGGCTGTCTTGATAAAATTTAATAAAATTGATGTTTTAATAAGCTAATATTTCCACAAAATATGCTTCAATAACTTAATTTACCCTATTAGAAAACATAAGAATCATAAACCGTTATAAATTTGAAGTGTTTCATATTTATTTTATTATTCCTTAATGTAATCGTGGATGACCATGTCTTCTGTTCCATTTTTATCAACATAAATTAATATTTAAAAAAGGGGCTAGGTAAAAATAGTAAAAAGAATCATTCAATTATTTTGTAATCTACTTAGCTATTTTTATTTTTATTGCTTTGTCAGGGAAATGCAAGTAAACAACTTCAATCAAGTATAATTCAAAATGAACGACAATATTGAATAAATTTATTGGTCAAAAGTGGTTTTAAATCCCTATTACATTATTAATGGGGCAATTGAAATCAATTTTTAACAATTTGTTAAGTAACCGTTAAGTAACCGAATCATTTATAAGTGGAAATACTGGTATTATCTCAATTAAATAGCCTATGCTTAATATTGCCTTTTAAAAATTGATTATTATATTAAGTACATCAAGAAACTATTGTTTAACAATAAGTAGGCCCAATAGATAAACTCAAACAACAGTTTACCACAGTATTTGTAACAGTTTCTTTTTTAATTCAAAATGGAGTAGTTTAGTGTTTGTAAAGCGTCTTTCCTCTTCCTGCTTTTTTGTTTGATAAATGAAACAATGCCAAGATATTAATTTATTTTTTGTGCTTAAATTTGTATGACTATTCCTCTTATCAAAGGCCTAAGAGAGAAAGAAGATATCACCTTTGTGCATTTGACTCAATCCAAATGTTCCCTCTTTCTCTTGGTGGGATTGCTTCATAAATTTGCACTTATTAGTTTGCTTTTGTTTCAATTTTTAGAAAATCATTTAGTCACTGCACCTCCTCGCTGCTAAACAAAGATTAAAAAGAAAACTCACGCCTGGCCCCAGCGAGGTCCGCGGGTCACCCAACAGATCTCCGTCTTGCACATAGAACATCGTAGCCAGTCACAGCCCCATTTTTTCATGAGGACTACCTGACACGTGGGACACGCCATCGCTTCCCCTCGATCTACCATCTCCTGTAGGACAAGGTTGGGTGACGATACAGCTTACCGATAGTTAAAACTAAATATTACTACCAAACTAATCTACGTGTTAGAGGAAAGGTTAGAGAGAAGAGAAGGAACAGGCTGGTTACAAATCTTACATTTTATTTCTATAAGGAAAACCTCTTTTCACTTTATGAGGTAATTGTATTATATTTGGAAGAAGGTATCGCAACTACAATCTAGCTATACATCTTGTACTATACTAACTAGCCTGCATGTCCCCATAAATTAAATGTTTTCACTAGTTAGTCTGCCTTAGGTATATTACACCCCCAGTACCCTCCTCCACTGGCTCCCCCACAGATCTCTGGAACCCAAATCCTCAGGGTCGTCAGGAGATCCAACGGAGACAGGCATCCCCCTATCCACCATCTGGAGAGGCGCCCTATCGAAGATAGTGCTCTGTCTATGATTGCAGGAAACTAACTCTAAATCACGATCTTAAACTAATCTAAAACTAAAACTAACCTAAAATAACTTAAGACTAGGACAGGCACAACATCCAGTCCCCAACTGTCAATTTATTAATGTCAAAGTGTAAGCCCACATTTCACCAATGACAATTTTTTCGATCATGCCAAGGATCCTTACCTCAGTAGACAGACAGGGCTACCAACTGAGCTAAGGTGTCAGACAACTAGCCTAAATACTGGTTTAAATTAGAAGGGATATCCAACACCAGCCTGAGTTATACTAGAGTAGAAACTGTTTGTATAAAACTCTAGCAGGTTGACCCTTTCCGCGCATGATTAAGCAGTCCTTAATTTCGATTTATAATAGTTTTATACCTAAGTAGTGAATTTCAGTTTTATTAACACACTGGAAAGTAGGGTTTTGTTATTGGTTTATGAGATTTGTATTTCTTTGTTGAAGGATTTAAGTTCATGACAAATATTAAATTACTGTTGAGATTAATATGTGTAAAAAATTAAACTAAACATTTCTATCGAAGAAATTTTTTATTGTATTTTGTCCAAAAACTATTTTTGTTCTAAAAACAGCAAGAATACTAAACTCGTTTTTTTTCCACCCCACCACCTTAACCAGCACAATTACCTGGGTAATATAGTAAAAATGATGTATTCATAACTTAATACACATTTAATCATTAACTTTCACCTGTTTGGATGTGTGTTATTGTGAAATTAACCATTTTACCTACAGAATTATCCATATATGTGTAATGTTAAACTTTTGCTTTTATCATAATTTAGCCTAGTAATTTATTTCAAACAATTTTTCCAGCCATTAGTTTTATTTAGTTTTCACTTTATGAATATACACTATAGTTGAGATATAAAGTTAATTTATTTTAAAATACAATTAATTTTGAAATACCTGAAATATTATTCGCATGTATTTGTTAAAACATATTGTCTCCATATGAAACAATACGTTAGAAAGCTCTCAATTAGTTTGCTG
Source organism: Timema cristinae (assembly GCA_039000515.1). Taxonomy (NCBI): domain Eukaryota; kingdom Metazoa; phylum Arthropoda; class Insecta; order Phasmatodea; family Timematidae; genus Timema; species Timema cristinae. The sequence continues at coordinate 36,499,797 of JBCFYV010003508.1, read as the reverse complement.
CTGAAAGCCCAACAATATTTATCCACAAAATAGTTTGAAAAAAGAGGATTTTTCTTTTCTCTTATCAATTAAAATACCGAGTGATTGTAGGTTATTATTATAGATATATGCATAAATACTCGCCTCCAACATTTCCTTAGTCCTGCGAGCATCTGCATTTGTCTCAGATTCCTGTTTGACCTGTTCTTGATACTGCCTGCAGTTCAAACCTTCATGGATGGCCTAAGATACACAAAACAGCTAACATGTATGAATATGTCACCACCCCAGGCTACCTTTCAGATGTGGGCCTATGGTTGCCAGGATGGGGGGGGGAGTGACTGGATTTTGATTGTGTGGGTTCGTAATTTACGTCGTCCGGCTTGGTTTTTGTGGTTTTTATTTTATATCTATTACAAATGTGATGTTGATGTGGAATATTAAAAGATATTAAAGAACTTAAAAATACTATTTGGAAGCTTGTGGCAGAACAAAGTATTGCAAAGAATAACCAATAGCCTGACTGACCTCTAGGTGATAACATGTTTATTAGACAAATATAATACTACACGGTCTATGAACCCCTGTACCCTGGGTTCGAGCGGTAGCCCTCCAATACAAGTACTGATGATCTGGCGTCCTAACCCACGCAGTACCCAAAACGGGCAGAGTGACCCCCTAGACCCGATGGTGATTAGTCAGTCCTGTTAGCTGGTATACACTACTATTTAACCTGGCTTCTGGACCGGTTTACCGTAAGGATTGCTGACATTCTGCTTATGTTGTCAGCGTATAGGTTCTATTTGTTTACAAGCTAATCATAAGAACTTGCAATACTCATTTTGTCATTCACAATTCAAAGCATAACAATATTAAACAAGCGCGCCTCTCAATTTAGGCCGTGTGCTTACAAACAAGTTTTCAATTAATTAAATATTATATCATATAAGAACCTTGTAAAGAAAAGTAAGAGGGTAGATACCCATCCTGAAAAGATGGGTTGGACCAGAGGTGGGGAACTATTTTTCTGTAGACCTCTTCATAGATTCCTCACTCTTCAAGTGTAATAAATATAAAAGCCTAAGTTGTGGTTATGGTATCTGAGCAAAGGAAAGGATGTGAGAAGAAATGGCCAGGAATATTTTTTACTCTACCAATAATTTTCAAAAGATTAGTGTGGTTTGATCAGCACATAATTTCATAGGCTTTTCATTTGGATCTGTCATACTATACCACTGCATATTAACCCTTTTGCACTCAGCATATTTTCACGATTCTGGTGTAAGACACACAGGCCAATTCTTATATATTTACCTGTGTATTTTTGAATTCCTACCATAAAAAAAACTTTTCAATACATATACAAGAGAAAGTTCACACTTATGCTCTAAGCATTTTAAAATTAGAGAGAAAAAAAACACATCTATAACTATACAACACATAAATTGTAAAAATTATTGAAATTTGGATAAAGTGGAAATTTTAATTCAAATTAAGAGACAAAAAATCAATTGAATATTTGCCTTTTGTCTTCATCACTTCTGAAAGAAAGATCATTTATTTCTGTAAAATCTAATCTAAGTTTGGGGTTTGTAGTGTTGTTAGTTTCAAAACTACATCAATTTTAGTAAATTGTGTACAGGCCTAAATACTTTTGGAGTTGGCACCTGTGTTTTGGAAAACACTCTCTATGCTGCAAATAAATAAATAGGCCTAGATAATATATAAATCAAAATCACTTTCATGCGTAAATTCACTATCATTATCTATAGTAATTATATAAATAATCTAAAATGTCAGTTATCTAACCTAGAGCTTGTACCCGCCATTGTCTAATTATATATATAAAAAAATTGCACTAGCACCTAGGCCTATGTAACTCATAATAAAAATTATTATGAAGAAAACAAGAATAAAACAATAAAGAATATATAAACTTACGTAAGAAAATCAAATAGCAACTTCAACACTCGAATCAAAATAAAATAAAGAAAAACACGGGAGTCAAAAACATATTCACGCTACGGTGTAAACAACTGGAAATAACATAATTCATTTGTGAAAAAAAAAAGGGGAAAAAAAAAACCTTTTTGTTGACAGTGCTTTCTGTTGAGGAAAATATGAACTAAAGCTTAATATTTAGGATAAAAGCCATCTAGTAACAGACAAGATTTAGTTGGTGCCGATGGATCAACGTGCTGGGTGTTTAAGGGTTAAATGAGTAGTTGGCTAGCCAAAATCTAGATAAGCTACACCTGCCATATTCTGTCACAAAAAACACAGCAATATCAAAATACATGCTGTTTCAATAGTCCATATGTGTCGCGCCATCTTGAGGAGGTATCATCTAAGTACGAGTTAAGTACAGCAGAAGACTGCCGAGGAGCAGACTTCTGTGTGACTTTTCCGCAACTAACTTTATCGTGTCATCTCTTGTAATTGAAACGCTCAATCGTCCTAGCAAGCAAATCCATACATCTTGTAATGTGGCTATGCTTAGCGCTGTTCTTTCATAAGTCTTTAGAGATGGGAAGTCACGGCCATCATGGCCTATATATATCCATAAAAGAGTATTATTATTATTATTATTATTATTATTATTTTTATTATTATTAGCACCGCGTCTTACTACCCATTTGGGTTATACACTCTTACGCTAATATGTAATGGTAGGGTGATTGTGAGATGAAATGAAGGACCTACAGTTTAACGTGGAATCCGAACCACGGTGGAGGCCTGGCATTCCCCACAAAAGAGTAACAGCAAATATCCTTGGGAGCAAATAAATGAAAATAAGAAATGGGCATGGGAAGAAGAAAAGTACACTGAGAAAATATCCACCAAAAGAGCTATTTGAATAAGGGAGTTTGGAGACAAAGTCTAGAAAGACCCAAAAAACTGACCAAAACCAGTTATTATGACATATTTTACCTGACACGTTAGACAGTTGAATCTCCTGCAAACAGGACATCTGAACTCATTGACGTTGTCTTCAAAAATGCACCACCCCTTGCAGTCAGCCGTCTTGCAGTGGAATGTGTTTCCTATCTTGTTTTCCGCTTGAGCCACGGATTTGGCTAGATGCTGTTCATAAACTGCGGGAGATACCAGCTAGAAAGAAATGCACTTTGAAGTGGAAAATTTTCTGTATGTTCTAGCCTCGTTTTAGCCATGTATATTTAAATATGATTACAATATGTATAGTTTTTAAAGTTTCAATTATTTTACAATGAAGAACACTCTTTATCTTTTTTTTTTGTAAGTTTACTCAGCCAAATAAACTATACAACTTGAGGAAAGTAAGCCAAAAGAGTCCCTCCGACTTGTTATTTATATCTTAATAACCTTGTGTTTAACAAATAATCGAAAATATAAGTCGTTATTAAAAGCGAGAAGTAAATTTATTAGGGTTGTCAAACTCGATTCCTCGATACCCTCGATTCTTACTGGTATAGAAAGATTCGAGAATCGACCTTAATACTATGACTCTTACTACTTAGCAAGCCATTATTTTTTTATCTTCTAGGCGAACATGATTTAGCAATAGGTAGACGCGGTGCTAAATATTATTATTATTATTATTTAGCAATAGGAAACCACTTACAGCTTTTATTTCTCTCTCCTGAAGAACACTGTCACAGGCATAATCTGCGTCTCTGTAAGGGCACTTAACTTCTGCTTCTTCATTGAATGTGACTGTATTGGCCAGGCACATCCTTGTGATTAGAACAATAAGGAATTACATCACAACATTGCCGAATATTGTATTAATAAATGCTAGTACTAAATTATTAGTAGGAATGTGGAAACATTCTAAGACTTTGACTATATTCCAAAGATTTGTTAACTTTGATTTTGCTTGGAGGAAAAAACAACAACAAAAAACCCAACTTTGACAAGACTTAGTACAATGCTTTGCCAGTAAATATATTAATAGATATATTTAATATATAATGTCTAAAGTTATATAAATATACACAATATATGAATATATATAATATATATAATATATGAAACATTTTTTTTTAATTATTAAAACTTTGATATGGATTTGGGAATATTTCATGTTTGATTCAAAATTATTAAACATTAAAAAGGGGATAGAAATTCAAGGCCTTTCAAAGTAATTAAAAGAGAATTTTATCCGAGTTCCAGGAATGAGCAAGTCGGTTATGTCGAGTGTATGTATAAATACATAGGAGGGTAAGTAACAATACACCAGCCTGCCTCGGTGGCATAGTTAGCTAACACGCCGGTTTCGTGCTGAGCTAGACTGCCGAGGATGGGGAGATCGAGGTTCGAATTTCGATCGGATGAACTTGGGGTGACATTCCCTTATTTTTTTCCACTTCCCTTCCATGCAAATGCGGGTTCATTTCCTCTCAATTTGAACTTCCCAATTCCTAACACATTAACATAATTAGTATATAAGCGTATTTATAACCCGAAAGAGTAGTAAGACGCAGTACTAAATAAATAAAATAAAAAAAATACACCAAGTCTATCTTACCTGCAAAAAGTGTGTAGGCAATCTCTCAAAATGACACCTTCCCTCCCCTCGTAAGGAACCAGGCAAACGGGACAGTCAAATGGTTCTACGTTAGGCACCAGATCTGTGTTGTCCAAGTTGACCAGCTGTTGGTAGTGTTGGTGATTGTCTTGAGCCCCTGGTTCTTCTCTTCAACTTCGGCCTGAGAAAAACACAATAGGTGCCATTAGTACAAGAAAAGTTGATTTACTTGTACTGTGTGAAACAATACAACGTATAACACGTCTTCCCCTCCTGAGATGATGCAAGTATCAACACGTTGAATAGGCCTGGGTTGAACTCCTGGAATCGACCCATAAACAAAAATCGCAAGAAAGAGAGAGAGGGAATGGACAATAATTATTCTTTCCACCCACCACCTCGTCCACGAAGTGTTCTCCAGGGGAGGTTGGCGGACATGCAACTTCTCAGGGAACAAGAGAACGTTGATTGGTTGAACTGGGACATGGTACTACGTGATTCTGCCCCTTCTCCTGGTCAACTTGTCTACAACCCCCCTCCCTCCTTAATAAAAGTTAATAAAACACCCGGTATAACGTTAATACAGAACTGTCAGAGTGCAAATCTTGTTCAAGGTGGACATCTAGTCATGTAAGCATATTCACATTTCGATTTTAGTTAACTTGTAACACATACATCTTTTCAATATTCACTTTAGGCAATTGAAATTGTATACTGCTAGTTTTAGGTGGTTCTTAACGTTCAGAACATGTAGGACATTTCGTATGTACCCTAAGTCACTACTTAAAGTATGTTTTTCTAGATAGTTAACAAGATAGTTAAATGTTTCTAGAATGGTGGGCTTGGAGAAATAATAGCTTCGAATGGGGATAGTGTTTGAGGGTAATCATTATTTGCCTTTTTTTTGTAAGGATAAACTATGGATGGTTTTTATCCAGGGTTTATTATCGTTAATTAGGGGACAACTAATTAACTTCAAGTGTTTTGGTTTTACACATAGTAAATCTGTCATTCTCACTGAAGGTTCGTTCTGGTGGTACCATATAGTTTGTATCCTATTTAACGCCTTTGGGCGCGAACGTTTAGGACGTGTTAGGGGTTAAGGTGTCTTCACGTTGCATGAAACGGGCCATGGTTTTATGTTTTGTCTTTTATAGAATGACATTGTTTGTAAAGTAATTGGATCTCTGTTGTAATGTTAACAACTATGAAACGACTAGAATTTATTTCCTAAGGGTATAAACTTATTATTTATAGGAATTTGGAGAAAGGTACGCTTGGCTTTTGTGAACCTAACGTTAGTCATTAATACCATTTTATTTTCTTGTTTTCACTGTCAGCTGGCGACAATGTACATTTACGTAACGGCTCCATGCCTTTCATTTATTTGGTTTAGAGAATTTTTGTGAGAAGGATATTAGATTATTATGATTTGGTTCATGCCGCAGCACAAGTAGTTATGAAACAACACCCTGCCGGTTTTTCTCAATCAGACAGGATCTGAGGTCATTGTTATTTGCACTTAGTTTTGTATTTATGTACATCAATTTATTTACTAAACTTTTTACTTTGTAATATGGAATTGTTTTTGATTTTAAAATATTTATTATATTTACTATAAAAAATCATGATTTAGAGTTTTGTCTTTATGTTTACCCTATTGGCTCATATATATTAATAAAATCTGTTTAAGCTGTGTCTAGCGAGTGTATATAGGATGAGTGGTAAATGATATCTGGGGAGTTTAAGAAACATTGAAAGTTTACAGGCTTAGTGTTTACTTGGGTCATGCTACCTAGAATGTATCCTTATATATATAAAGAAATTAGTTATTTATTAATTATTTGCACACGACTTTTAGCCATTGAGAGTTGTCTTTGAAAATAGGCTGTGGCAGTCAGGTGTGGTGTGTGTGTGTGTTGTGTGTGTGTGTGTGTGTGTGTGTGTGTGCGTGCGCATACTAATTCAGAATAAATAAGACGGCATCGCCGACACACTTTAATTGTTAAGTCAAAATAAGAAATTTTAATATTATTGTTTTATACATGCAAATTCTTAAATATTAATCTTGATACCTCACTTATTTGATTAAATACTCATAAAAATATGTCAATGGTGTGAGAATGTTTAGGTGTAAGTATTAAAAGCTTAGCTTACAGCTTGATGCTTCCACAAAAAAGAATTTTATTTGCATTTGGCAACAAACAAGAAATTATTCTTAACTAAGCTACTGTAGTTATATTGCAAATTAATATTTTATTTTTGATGAAATAAAATAACTAATCTAGGGATGTTCAATCTTGGATCAATCTTTTAGAAAATCTATCCTTTGCTCTCGATTGATCGATTTTTTTTGCATTGATTCAAAGGCCTCGATCTGATTCTCGTATTGATGTTTTTTCTAGTGATTTAAAAAGAAATCTAATCGAATGATCGAAAGAAATCAAAACTTTGAATTGATTCAGAGTAATTTAATTTGGTTGGTTTTAGGAAATGTTTTTGTTGACTATTAGTACTAGGGAAATTTTGATAACAAGTCTTGCAATCTTGGGCTACTAATTAGTTATTATTTGTCTTTAGTTAGTAAAGTGAAGAGAATAATCCACTGATCTGCTCTTTTTATGTTTAGGTTCTGTAAATGATCACACAAAATATCGTATTTGAGAACCATTTATACTTAAACTAACACATATTTGGTAGTTTCAAATACAATCAAATTTTAGTCAAAATATGATCAACCCTTTTAAACAATGCCGTACACACAAACATACATGTAGTTGTATTTTCTTTCCCTCAAGGTTTTAGCACCGCATCTTACTACCCGTTCAGGGTACATGCTACTTATTTGTAAATTTGAGATGTTTTAGGACAAGCGACTAAGAATCTACTGTCTATTTTAACTATCAATAAAGGATATACAAGCTCAAGGTTTGCTAGAAAATTATTTTGAAAGCAAAGCAACAACATAAGCACATTGTAAATGCCAGCTTTTTCCTTGAGTTGCTTTTTCTTCATTGAGTTTTTTTTAACAACCTTTTGCATCAAAAAAACTTGCTAAAGTTATGAATTTGAAAAAAAAAAAAATGGCCTAAGTTAAATGCTTATGGAAAACTACTGGTTCTTTATTTTAGATCAAAGCAGTTTCAGATAAAATTGTCATGCACATGTGTAAGAACACCACTGTCGGCAGCTCACTCCGATTAATAAAGGGAACCAACTTTATTTCTGAGTACACAAGTTCATTTTATCTCTAGCCACCTTTAAAACCACAAGCTTTCCTACTCCTCTGCATCAAATATAAATAGTTTTGTGACAGTCTAAGGAAGAAAAGAGTAGTTTCATAAATTAAAACCGTGTTTATCTGTGGGAAGAACATAGTACATAATCTTGGTGCAGTAAGAAAAAGAGAAACGTTGGCTTTCCAGGCTGGAATAAAGAAATATAACTGTGGATATGAGTCAGTTCAGGGACCGTATATATAATCGATATTCAGACATCAGCCTATCCCTCATTCGACCTGAGCTGCTTGTTATTCATATACCAGGAGATTGGTCGACTCCCGAGAGTAGACTACACATTATTATCATAGTTTCCAGCCTGTAGCCGGGTCAGTTTAGTAAAATGCCTTACACCATTCTTCTCCTCTCATGTGCACACTTTTTGTTATCTACTTCTCCCATCTTTTTCTTGACGTCACTTGCGATCTTTACCCTACATTCTTCATTTCGATCCTTTTCCTTGGCATTCTTTTCTTCTCCATCCTCATTATATGATACCATCTCAGTATCGCTACCCCTACTGTTGCATGTACTCCCTGTACCCCCACTCTTTCTCGGAGAATACATGTGACCCTTAAAGTCAACCTATTGGGGGCACTGACTTTTAATAACAAACTACTGCTTAAAAATGTCCCAACATGCCTGTTTCAATTCGTTGTCAAACTGCTGCTCCTGCTGCATGCGCTGTAGTTCTTGATCGTTGGCCCGATACTCCACCGGGACCACATATTTTAGAGGTCTCTCTGTGGTACACGCCGCACAACCGGGACGAGTGGGAGAGTTCACTAGGGTACACACCGGGCACTTCCAGCCTGTACACAAGAAACACACACCGACTCAATATGTGTACAGTCCGACACACCTTAGCTCAGTCGGTAGCGCGTCTTTCCACTGAGCTAAGGATCACAGGTTTGATTCCTGGCATGGCCAAAAAACTTATCCTTGGTGAAATGCGAGTCTCCCCTTTCATAGTGATGAATCAACAGCCGGGGGCTGGATGTTGTGTTTGTTCTAGATTTTAATTGGTTTATAAGTTGTGTGCTGATATATAATCAGTCTGGTAAAGAAAGCGCAGGTTAAATACCTCAAATAAAAAAATTAAATAAGTAAAAAGATGTTCGCACACAAACTAATATCACTAAAAACATGAAAGTAGAACATGAGGAAAACTGCAGGTTAACAGAAACACAAAAATATTCATGAAACAGAAAATACATTTTTGAGGCCCATTTGACCCCTTCTTCAAGGCAGTAGAGCTTAATGTAAAATATCCATTAAAGTATCTTGTATCCGCTGCAACTTGGGTTTGAAAAGTGGATATAATACAAAATAAACCATAATTATTAAAATTAAAATAAATAAATAAATTAGTGATACTAAAAAAGGTTAAATTACTTTGAGAACAGTGCTATTTGGATAGGAGCACCATCAGTTTAGGTACGATAATTTGGGTTATAAAAAAATTATGTCAGCTTATGTAAAGGTTGGACAGTAAGCCAATTAATTTTAATTTTAATATGGGAAAGAGAAATTCAAAACACAAAGTCATATCAGTATTTAGCACTGATGAATTGTATTACGTAGACCTTGAATGGTTAGGAAACATAAAAACTCAAAATTAAATTAAAACTTGGCCACAAAGACAGACAAAAATAAAATAATCACTCAGATGTTAACATTTACAAATTTCTAAATCCACCAAAAGGATGCTGATATAACCAAGTTCCCTTCCGAATAAATCCACCAAATGTACCAATTTTATGTGATAAAAAAGTGAGAATCAAATCTAGTGAGATTTAATTAATCAAAAAATAAATATATTGTGTTTAAAGAGCTTGTTGGTTTACTATACTTAATGTCAATGTTTAATTAAATGATTTATTGTCAACTATAGTTTATTGATATTTGGTTAATTACTTTTGTGTAAAAATTTATGTTTAGTTTCTTTTGTTTTCTCAATATTGCAAGAATATAAAAAACACATATTAATCAACTTCTACAATAAATCCATAGGCATACACAGACATGATGTTTAGGGGGGTTGAGAGAAGGTGGAGGCAGACATAATATTGGGCCTATTTTACCCATGAATGAACACCTATGGGAGTGGCGGGCAAGAGAGGGGGAAAGAGGCATAATATAGAGCCCTTTTTTACCAATGAATGAATTTTAAACATTAAATAGTCCAAAACCAATAAAATAATGATAAGCAATTAAAACCATAAGTCGGACCAGGGGCTCATATAATACACAAGATGTATGTATCTGGATACTCTAAAGTTAAAGAATACATTCAATTTAAAGTTATTTATTTATTGCTTTTAAAGCTCAAATATGGAGATTTATACTGTATCTTGAAAAAATTTCAAATTTACTGTTAAGGAATTCTACTATTGGTTTAGGGGAGTCTTGACCCCCATCATTCCCCTTGTGCACATGCCTGTGGATACATCACTAAAATTTAAATATGTAAACTCAATAGAGTGGTAGATTCCAATATGAGTATTTTTTTAAGTTGTAAGTTTGAGCTAAAATAAGTATGTTTAAAATGTGTTGTTTCAACCCGATTGGCCAAAACATTATTTAGAATGGTTCTTAGAACATTTAAAAAAATGGAGTTTTTTTTAGAGTTGCGAGTATAAAAGTTCCAAGAGGATTGTAGGTGTATTTGAATAAATAAAACATCATAGAGACCCAAATATTTACATAGTTTTCAATGTAATGTTTCAAATCATGGTAGTTCCAATGACACCAAGGTTAGGGCTCAAATTTACAAACACATATTATATTACTAACCTAGTTTGAGGGTGCCAGTGGGTTGTTCGGGGGGTGCTGCTGGCTTGGCCGGCTGCACTGGTGGATGTTTGTCCACTGGAGCTTTGGCTACAGCGGACTGCTTCTCTACCTTAGTTTCTCTTCTCGCGGGGCGGAAAGGTTTGGGACTCTGATTAGTCACAGGCTTCAAGACGACAGCGGTCTGACTCGTCGTAGGGGTAGGTAATTCGTTGAGGTTTGACTTGTTGCCGGTTTGTCGGGTTGTTCGACTAGAGTCAATTGTCGAGAAGGACCTGGCAAAGGAAATTTAGGCCCTGTAGGGGATGGAGGGCCAACCAGGACTTTAGGTTTTCGTTAACAACGACCACGGGGATTGTTTCCTCTTCAATGCTATCTTCTTCATCTTCATCGTCCGATTCTTCAGAATCTTCTTCTTCCTTTTCACCTTTGATGACTTTTGTTACCTGCTGTAGTTGTGCAACCATTGCTGTTCCAGGTTTGATAGGATTTTGTTTCCTAAAAATATATTAAAATATTTTTTAATCAATGAAAAGTGATAGTTTGAATATGAGTAGAAAAAAACCAAAGAAATAAAACATAAGAAGCTATGAACTCTATGAAAATGGTAATTAATCAGAAATATTAGTTTTATAGATTGTGTAGCCATTACCTACAAGATGTACAAGGATATGTTTTCTTAAGCTCTATCTAAGTAAACAAAGTTTTTCATTATATTTATTATTTTAATATTTTTTTCAAAGGGTTAAATAGTGTAATTCGCTAGTGACTAAAATAAAACCCTGCTTAGATGGCCATATATACTAGCCCGCTGATGACGAAGGAGTCAGGGTTCAAATCCCGGCCGGGTGTATTGAGGGTGGTTTTTCCTAAATTGCTTTTTACTCCCCCTCCACGCGATTGTGGTACTCTTCCTCTAAAATCAACCTTCCTCATCTCAACACATCAGCGTGATTAGTAGATGTGTATAGCCCAAAAGGATGGATGGTAAGATGCAATACTTAAAAAAAAAAAAAAAAAAGAGCTTTGATATTTAAAAAAATATATAATTATGATCAAAGAAAGTGAGGTAAACACTTTTAAATGAAAACCTTAATTGTTAATGTGCATCTGACTGTATATGCAAAGATATATAAAAACAGCTATCCCAATTTTCCAAACCAAATATTTTATTTTTACAGGCAATAATATTATACTAAACAAGTATTTTACTAAAAGGTCTTTTGGAGGTTTTTGAACATTGAAGATTATTTTCTTAACCAACCGATTAAAGAAGATGTTGAGGCAGATTAATGTACTAATCCTCTGGTCCTTACCAACTTATACTGAGTGCAAGAGGCTTAGTATTTCAGTGTATCACTCACGCTGATCAGCCAAATGTTTGATGTATCACTCACGCTGGTTGTGGCACGTCCTCTTCCTCTGACGAGTCCGACTCTGTGTCCTCACAGAAGCTGTAGCGCTCGTCGTCATCGTTATAATACCAGCCACCTCCAGGTTTGGCCCCAGGAGGTGTGTCCTTGGACTCGACTTTTGGTTCCAGCTCTTGCTTTGTCACAGAGCCAGGGTCTGCTGCTGTGGGCACCTCTCCTTCGTGATCCCCATCTAACAACATATGACATGTGACAGCTACAGTCTAATGTACATAGGAAGAAACCTTTTTGACAGTTATTAAAATCACTAAAACAGTTTTAATAAATGAACATATAAGCTAGTGTGATCAAATACAAACACCTTTCACTTCCTACCATAATCCTACTATAGGTGTGCGCTATAGCACCATGCCTTACCACCTATTTAGGTTATACACATATGTAACAAATACTTTAAGGAGTTAGGGATCAGGAAGGTTAAATTTAGAGAACGTGTACCCGCATTTGCGTGGAGAACCATTTTGGATTTACCACCGACCAGGATTTTAACCCCGATCTCCCTCTCATCGGCTGTCTAGTCCAACCCGAGAGTGACACCTTAGAACATGTGGCCACCGAGGCAGGGGACACAATCAATATCATTATTATTAACACACCTTAGTGCATGTATTGAGGAATAATTAGACTTAAAAAAAGTATAAGTAAGCACATTTTGAACACCAGAGTTACAAATTTAGGATTTAGCCCTGGCCGCACAAGTTAAGAGGATCTTCCAGTTTCTGGGAGCTTACCTGGAGCGACAAGGTAGAGGAATATAGGACAGCCACCGGAACTGATGTTGTGGTCCGCCAGGGTCTTGGAGTCATCTGAGGCCAGCAGCTTACCCAGGATCCATCGCTGGACCCCTACGGGGATCTCAAACTCTTGCTCTACCTTGTCTTTCAATTGGGCCACCGTCAAAACAGGTGTCACCTGCAGTGGGATGGGTCCTTGGTGTGACACCTTGTCCTCCACATACATGTCCACCCTACAATCATATAATGAGCCAATATGAAGTTCCCATAAACGCTCAGATTATTTTACAATTAATAATGTTAATGTTAAGTGGTCAATCTTTCCTGATTATTAAACTACACTAATTTTTTTTTAGCACCGCATTTTACTAACTGTTCAGGTTATACGTGTAAATACTCATTATGTTAGTGAGCTAGGAACAAGGATGTTTGAATCTAGAGGAAGTGTGCCTGCATTTGCATGGAAGGAGAGTGGAAAACCACCCTCAGCACACCCAACCAGGATGTGACCCTCCATTTACCTGTCATCGGTAGCCAGTCTATTTACAAGAGTAACACCCTAGACTGTATGACCACTAAAGCTGGTTACACCAACTTTATTCCACCCCTTCGAGTGTTATAATATTTTTTTCCAGACAGTCCGTTGAATTGGATTTTTTTTTAATGTTTGTATAAAAGGAGCCTGTTTAGACAATTTTGATTGGTTCTTTTATAGATTAACTAACTTTATTAATATGTGGTGGTTACATGTTAAGTTTTATCTCTGAGGAAATGCACCAGTGTTACCCTTGAAATGAAGTCCTGACCTACAGGGCTGATGTCAAGAAAACCAATTGAATGCACTAAAACTAAATTTTCTCTGCTGACCATTATTATTATGATCATTCATTATCATTATTAGCACCGCGTCTTACTACCCGTTCGGGTTATAACGCACTTACGCTAATGTGTAATGGTAGGGTGATTGTGAGATGAAATGAAGGACCTACAGTTTAACGTGGAATCCGAACCACGGTGGAGACCTGGCATTCCTCTGCTGACAGTTCCCTAAATTGATTCTAATACAAACAGAACTAGCAGACCCTATACCATTAATTCATAACTAATAAATGAGTGTGAATCCAAGTTCTAAATGAAGGTATCTCATCGAGAATTAAAATGTGGACTACTTTAAATACTAATCTTGAATGTTAAATATCTGAACTAAAGTTAGTTTTACTGTTGGCCCCAACTCACGTAATGGAGGCTGGACTAGTGTCCAGACTGCGCCGATGGCGGGTGACGGAGCAGCTGATCTTGAGACGGGCCAGGTCTTTGGCCAGTCCCGCGGCCAGCATGTGCTGGCCCCCGGCAATGGCCGCCTCAAGGCGTCGCAGCAGTCGGTTGATGGCCAGCGTGTTCATATTGTGTTCCACCTTCTGCTCGGCTTCCAAGTTGGCTGGCAACGTGCAAGTGTTAGCTTAAGTGCATGTTGGGAGCTTGACAGGGATTTTGAATATGATATCTTTGGGGTATGCGCCTTCGTATGTGAATATTATGTTAATGTGGGGAAGGGGACATTAGTTAAGGTATGTATTTTACGATTTTTACAACAATTTTTTTTAGAAAAATAAATAAAATATTACTTTTTAATAGATATGTTTAGTTTGATTTTCGATGTATAGTTGTCTCAAGAATTATTAAATAATTGTCATGAGCATCACAGATTTTGACCAGGAAATTTTTTTCCTCTATATTTATAAAGTCTGTTAAATTAGCTTGTGAGCCGAATTACAAATGTTATAGTTCTAAGTCAAAATTTAATGTGGCAGTTTATAATAATAAAACACAACTACATAGATTAGGTTTGTAAATTTCATCCTCTGTCTGTTGTAATATGTCTACAGTTAAAATTTATATTAATATTATGCCAATGGTATTATATTTTAATCAATTTTTAACATGTCCTGTATAGTTCAATTTTTTATTTATATTGAACAATTTCATCAAAACAATTTTTACTACACTTTCCATAACATTTTGATTGGTTTTATAGACCTAATCTAGGTATTTGTTATGTTATTATTAATTGTCACATTAGTTTGTAGAACAAAAACATTTGTAATTTGGCCAATAAGTTAATTTAATAATCTTTTCCTTCTCAATCAGAAAGTTTATGTTTGAATTTCAATATGATTATAGCAAATATTTAAAAAAAAGGTTGAGATTACTATGTTTATAAAACTAAAATAAAGGATTATTTCATTTATTTTGGCAAAAAAAAAAGTTTTTGTTACAAAAACTGCCAAAAAATACCAACCTTAGCTCGTGTTTTTTACACCCCCTTTCCCTCCTTACAATGGTTTCCATTGGCTATTACCTCATTTCTTGATAGAGGTTTCATCATTAACTATAAGGCACATCAACACAATAATTATAAGAGCTTAGGATCCAAGGTTTTGTTCTAAAACTCTTCTGTAAAGCCTAAACTATGTTCTTATTTTTATTGTGATGGCTAAATTGTGTTTATCTTGTCTTATAATTCTTTCCTGTACCTGCTTCAGTACATGTTTATTATATATAATGTAGTTTTTGAGTATTTAAACTGATACATTACTATCAGAAAGAGCTCCCTTATTTCAAAAGACTCAAACCACTTGTCTCCTGCCTGACTAAGCTCTACTTAAAACCTCCGTCAAGATTTGAACATGAACCTCCAAGACGCACTCAGAGGTTAGGTTAGAAATGAGGAACAAATACTTCAATGCTCTCTGATATTAAAAAAAATCATTTGAATTTCTATAAATATCACTTAATGTATGCCTACCTTTAAAATCCGCAAGACCTTTGGGTAATGTGAGCTGTGCAGTGAGTTTTTCTACTTCACTGTTGTCACCACTGCCTGCACTCGCCATCGAGCAACTGCTAGACTCCGACACTCGGCTGCTTTGAATACTCGATCCTCTCGCGTCTCTCGTGGAACTAAGCTCAGGTGATGTGATCCCAGACGAAGAAGGCTGCGGCGATCCCTTGGACACCTCCCCATGGCTTGATTCATCTGCTTGAACAAGCTTCACCTCTGCTCTTCCGGCTGCAAGACCTTTCTCTCCGGTAGCCACCGGTTGGGGAACCTGGATGACCGGTGTCTGTTTAGAAGTTACAACACTTTGTTGAAAAGATGAAGAGCTCTCCATCAAAGGGTTCGTAATGTTAGCATACACATGCACTACATTTGCTTCACTACCGGTTTTCGTTGCTTCTATATTAGCGAAATCCCGTGCCCGTATCAGTTCAAATGTACCTGTACCGATCTTCTTCGAGTCCTTGCTCAAGGAAGTGTAGAGGACTCCGTCTTTGATTGCAGTTGAGTACTCTTCCACTGTCACTGGCAGGATATCTGGTGAGTTTGTAACATATTTTTTGCAGAAATTGTTGGGCTAAGAAACTCCCCTTCCTTCTTTTGATCAGAATATTGCGATGAATCAACTTTTCGTACAACAGCATTTGTTTGTGCAGAAGTAGAGACTTTTTCTGTCTTTTGTGGCCCGGATTTCTTAACTTTAATATCTTCAATAACAGTTTTTCTTGTGATGAGAAGAGCTTCTGCTTTTTCACCAACAGTCCCGTTTTGAAATGGAACTTTAGTTTTATAACACCAGACGCTGGGGAATCCTTTTGATTAGATGCTGACTTAATATCTTCATAAGTTTTTTTTGGGAACTTTTTTTATTGCCCCAATTTTTGAGATTTTTCTACTTTAACATTTTCTTTGATTTTATATGGCACTGTTACTTTGGTCTCTGTAGTTTCCACGTTCATTGAGTCAGACTTTTCAACCAATTTTTTGGGTCTTTTTGGAAGAGAATTTTTCATTTCTTTTAATATTTCCCTCAACTTTTGCTGTTCATTTTCATCCAATGGTAATTTGTTTAAACCTGGCTTAACATTTGCTTTGCTGAAGCATTTTTATCAAATGGTAATTTGTTTAAGGCTAGCTTTTTATTCCCTTTATCTGAAGCATTTTCATCACATGATAATTTGTTCAAAGCTAGCTTTTCATTTGTTTTTTCTGATGAGATTTCATCAATTAGGGATCCATCTGTATTAGTTTTATTGAAAAAAGCTAATCTTGCTTTTCTAACTTCATCTACATCAGGTTCTTCAAAAACCGCAACTCCACCATTAATCAAAGCATTTAACTTAATTGGTTCAACGCTTTCATCTTTACTTTTCTTTTCTTTTCCCATATCTTGTTTTAACTTTCCACCAATAAATGTTGACGGAAGACCATTACAAATCTTGGTAGGTTCTTCGACCTGTTTAGTGTCATTTTTAGGGTCAGTCTTTTTATTTACCTGTGAAGTTTTATTAGCGGTAATATCTAAGTTCGGGAAATATTTTTTTATTTCACTCTCCCAGTTTATGTCAGTTTCTTTCTTAACTTGAGTAGTTACATTTGAAGTGGGTGTTACTCATTCAACTCCTCTGTATTGGAAGGTCGCCACCTTCCACATGCTTCACATGTCAACTTCCAACGTTGATTCTCTAACGTGCATCTTGGACAAGCCCACACTATTGGTTGTTTGACATGTAATGTATTTGGAGGCTGAGTGGTAGCCTTAACGGTTGCAATATCAGGCAGAATATTAACACTACTTCTATTACTACCTGGGTTTGTTTTGACAGTAGAAGCGGCTGAACTAGCTGTTTCAGACTGTTCTGCAATCGTTGGAATACTTGGGCTAGGGGAGTGATGTCGTCTGAGCTTGTTGGCTTCATACATGGCATGTGTCTTTGAAGCATTTTCTGGTTCATCATCAACTTCTTCTATGACAACACCAGAAGCTGTCCCATTAGATGTGGGAATACCCTTTGTATCAAATAAACTCGTCACTTTACTAGACGATTCAGATATTTTTATATTTTTTCTACCGGTAACTGGAGAACTTACGGGCGAATGATTAGAATCAATGATAATCGATTGTCGAGTTTGCCTAATCTCCTTTTTCTCGTAAGATTTATTATCACAATCCTCGACCACCATTCTTTGTTCAGTCTTTACACTTTCTCCTACAAATGAAAACCTCTTTTCAACACCATTTTCTTTAGAAAAGAAACTCGATCCATCTTTCGAGAAGAAAGTCGAATTCACAGTCACCTTAGTGACATTGCCTATGGAATTGAAAAGGGAAATAAGTTCTCTTGCCGAACTACGTTTGGGCACCTCGACATTGCTAGAAACTGGTAACGCCAAGTCCACATCATCAATGGGGAGTTTCTTTAGCCGAGGTTCATCAGGGTAGGAATAAAATTTGGCGTTTTGGGCTGCCAACATGGCCTGTTCCCTCGCCTGTTCCTTCTGAACAATTTCAGCCGCTTCTCTATCCAGCTCGCTTATATTGGCAAGCATTGAAACTTGAGACTTTCGCTTCTCTTCTTTCTTCTTTTCATCACTCCTGTCTAGTCTAGAGAAGAAACTGAACCTGCTACTCCCAATACTGCCACCATCATTAGGCACACTTGTTCCTACGACCCTAGGTATACCTCCTTCTGGTATCCAGTCCTCCTCTTTGCTCTTATCTTTCTTCTTTTCCAAACTCTTAAAGATATCTCTCTTGATGCCGCCACCACCACTGTCTCTACCAGTGAAGTTTCTCTTATACCAAGGTCGCGGGGAGACTGGGGCCACTTTATTTTCGGCCGCACCAATTTCCATTTTTGGAACATCTTTGTTAGATTTAAGGACCCCTCTCTCCAGTTTCAAAGAGTCGTTACAGACTACCTGCTCATATTGAGACTTGAGCCCCAGGTCCATACTGCTTGGGAAGAAGGGGAGAGGCCGAAATGCTTTTTCTCTCCGCGTGGGCCTTCAACTTTGCAATGTTTGCAATAAGGCGTTCTTTTTCTTCTGAAGAGAGCTTACCTGTCAACGATTTGTTGTAGTCTTCCTTGTTTATTGTTTGAATTTCTTTACTTTCTTTCTTTGATATATAATTTCTTGTTTAATTTGCCCGTCAATGACGGGTGGCCGAGGAGCTGGACGTTTTTTCTTCCCGATGCTAGAAAATTGATGTTGTAACTTTTCTAAAGTACTAATACCATTTTGTTGTTCAAAGGTTATTGGCGGAGGGGGTGCCTTTCTTTTGCCTTTGACATGGCAATAAGCACCCGACTTTTTGTCTTTTGAAGATTCACTAGCGGTTCTCCTGTGATAAAGTCGTTTTAAACTTGAGGCATCATCATTTTCCATACTTTTCCTTTTAGCCTTACATTTATTTTCTAATGTGTTTGGAAGACTGTCACACAACTTCGAGAGAGGATGTGCTGGAGGAATGGGTGCCTTACGTTTTTTCTTGCCAAAAGAAGAATTGTGGCTACCTGGGGAAGTATTTGGTTGTTTGGGCTGAAGCTTATCATTGGACTCGGAGTTGCTTCTCAACACTTCACTTCTTTTTTTTAAAACAGGGCTTGCATTAGGTGTGTTGGGAGCGCTTCTAAGTAAGGTGTTACTGCCGAAGAGGCGGTATTTTTTCCTAAGTGTTAGGTTTCTATCCAACTCTCGAACCCTGTCCCTATGACGAAGTCTATTCCTATAAGTGTCAGTATCTGGACCTACAGTAATTATTTTCTCTGGTTGTTTGGACCCACCAAACGGACGATAGCATGTCGGCGTGATGAATGCGAAACTTGTTGCGGTTGCGGTACTAAGAGTGTGTCCACACTACCGCAACTCGAGCTGTGGCTACGAAGGAGCTCTGGACTTGATGGGGCGGTTGGAAAACTCAGACCCTCTTCGAACTCTCTGTTAGACACATCTTCAGACTCGTCATCACCTTCTTTATTCTTTCGAAACCAGCGCAGGAAAGAAAAAAATCCACTGGATGTCTTTTCTTTCCTAGACGTTGAGCTTGTTGGACTTGTTGGTTCACCAATGCTATATGAGCCTGACTTTACACGCCTTCTCACTTGATCGAGATACACCGTATCGACTACAGGGGTAGTATCTTCAACAAGACCCTCATCTTGGTAACGGTTTGGTGTTTTGATTGTTAACGTGGTTCATTCTTTCAATATGCACATCACTATCAACCGAGTCTTCATCACTATCTTCTGGCACAATAGTATCTTTACTGCCACGCGACTCACCACCATTTTCACCAATCGCACTTCCCGACACTACCTCTACTGTCTCATATAAACCACTACCACAGTCCATAAACTCGTAAGTTTTATCTGATTTTGCATCATACCACGAGTATTCACTATAATCTCCTGAAGTGCAGACGTCAAAGTATTGGCTCGAGCGATTGGAACAAAAGCCCTTGGTTTAGAATTGTCTTTGGTGGCATCTAGAACTTTAATGTCAGTTACTTCTGTTGTATCACTTCCAATTGAACACTTTAGTGAATCAGGAACTTTAATAACTGGAGATAATTTTGGAATATTATTCACCACTACTTCTATATCATTGTCAGGTGATGGCAAATTTGTTATGCCTACAGCTTTAGTTTTTAATTCTTGATATTCTTGTGCTATCTTGATTACTTTTTGAACACTATTCACATTTAGTTTTTGATCACTAGACTCTTGAACTGAATAACTAAAAATTCCATCTTTAAAATTTAATTCAAACTGCTTTAAAAGTTGAATAAAACCTTCATCCAAACACTTTTTATCTATTAGGTATTGAATAGCGGGTGAAGTTTTTAAAAGAGGATCTTTAACTTGGGGTTGCACTTTCGAAACAATTCTTTCGACAGGTTTTGGATTTTCCTCCTCCTCTTCAACCGTGGGGTATATTTTTCGCAAATGTTTCCCGGCACGTTTGGCAGGTTTGGGCTGTTGGGTCGGGACGGATGTTTCGAGCACTGGCTCCTCTTGCGGAGGGAGCTTCCTTCTGCGGGCTGCCGGCAGCGGTGTGGTCACAGGCTGAAAACAGACCACAGCACATGTCAGCAAGCGTGTCTTCCCGTCGCGGTCTAAGTTGACGGTTAGTCCCAAATAATGCCATGCAAGGCCAATCACGGCACACAACCCAACAGCACCAACCTGATTGTTTGTTTCTTTGGTTCAGGTAGAGGTGATCATTTTCCGCTCCTTCTCTTGTTCAGAGCCATTCAAATTAACATTTTCACTAATTAGCAAATTCTTGATTGTGTGTTTATAACTTTTAGTCAAAATATAACATAGTTTACATAACAAGTTACAACCAATACAATCATTATATTTAATGTTAAAAGTTTAAAACATAATTTTGAAATACCTTTACACATATTTACCAAACACAGTATGAGCATTTAAACGTCTTAAAATTTAACAATTTTACTTTTGACTTAATATTGGTTAGAAAATAATACTTCACCACAAAATAAAAAAAAAAAAAATACAAGAACATTCTACTACACATTACAGTGTTAATATTGAAGAGATTATTATGTGACAATTGAATATAGTTGATACAAACATATCCTATTTTATTTTAGTTTGAGCGAAAATATATTTACAATAGATGTAAGTTATCTTTTGGTATACATATGGGGTGTACATGGCCAGAGGTCTTGGGCTCAATCCCTTATCGATGTGTCATTTTTACAACTATATTCAATTTAGTTGAAAGATGTATGATACATTTGCTCAACTTCAAACAAACCTAACATCTTCGTTTAAATAAACATGCCACCTAATCTTCTACATTTAAATTTTCATAGGAGTTAAAAAGTTACTACATTTTACTTTAATATATCCATATGTCAAGCCATTTTATTTGCAGCTGTTACTTTCGATCTATATTATCTATACCTATAAAATAACAATAATCGAATAGAAAAAAAAAATCAGTGTTGAATGAAATTTTTTTTTATAATCTAAATAAGTTAAGGGCTTTCTTGTGAAAAGTGGACTGTATACAAACAAGCACACTTGCGGGCCGAACACTTAATAAATATAACTCCACTAAAAGGGGAGCTTATAAAGCACACACTACCACTAATGACACACAACCAGGTTTATAAAAACACACACAAGAGAATGACAGCTGAAACATTTTTAACTGTGCCCCCAGCCTCCACAAGCAGGAGTCCCAACACCAGGAGACAAGAATCCAAGGAAGAAAACAACTCAGCTATAAAAAAACACCGAGGAGTGAGGGAGAGACCTGGCTTTAAACTCATGAGTCATGCAAGTCCACTTTGATAAACACACAAGTCCATTAAATATGACACCATTTGATAAAGAGATTAGTTCATTACTCTGTAATTAGCATTCGGAGGGAAACTCTTGTATTTGTGCAATATATACATACGCTTATGTAGTAAGTACGCTAATGGGTTTGAGATGAGGAAGGTTGAATTAGAGGAGGTGTACCCGCATTTGAGTGTAAAGAGAGATTGTGAAACCATTTCAGTAAAATCAACTTAAATCAAGCACAATTTTACAATATTAAACAACATTTTTATGATACAATTTAGTGCCATTATGATGGAAAACTAGATTTAAACGAATAAATTTAATAAAACTGTAAAATAAGGGGTGGATGTCAAGTAAATGCTTCAAAATTGGGTAGGAACAAAACCTGGCCTTGCGAATCAAAGTCAGCATGTTGGTATAAACTCTAATTAAATACATAATATATGTAGTAAAATTGGTATGTGTGGGGTTTGAAATATATTTGGTGGGCGACACTCCCAGGGCCCTTGATGGAAAAAAACAAATAAAAAAACGAAGGTTATTCTGTAAGGCCTTATTTCATACCAGAATCCTACTGTGTAGTATAATTTTGGTAGGATAAAAAGGCCTTCCAGAATGCACAGCTTAGTAACAATCTGGAAGGTCTTTTATCCTACCAAGATACCAGTAAACAGTAGTATTGTGGTACGAAATAAGGCCTTACAGAACAGGTTTCCTACCATAGGTTTCATCCATGCGGTGAGAAGTGCGAAAAAAGACCGCAAGGGAAAGTGTGAAAGTGAAAGGAGTATATTGGAAGCAATTAAAGGAAGAAGAATGGTGGAAGGACAAAGGAAAATTGAGGTATTTTACTAAACTGATCGGGCCACAGGATGGAAACAGTTGATGATGGTGAGATGTGCTATTAGGAGCGCACATCACATTCCAATGATTTCTGTGATACAGTCGGCTAGAAATAGTAAGTTTACATCAACACTATCGCATGTGGATCATTTCTGATAACCATTAATGGAGATAAAGAGTTCATAAAAGTACCCAATAAGAACATTGCTGGAATATTAAATAATATTTGGATAAAAACTGAGTGAAAAGGCCGATTTTTGACCATTTTAAAATGTCTTCACAGATAAGTACTGTGCACAAATATTCATTCTTTCATAACAAGGACATTCTGTAGTTATTAACAAGAAACTTTGTCGCTTTGTCCCCCATCGTCACCGCGGAAAATTTCGAGTAATCATTCAAATACGAATTACTACACTACTGATATATCGTAGGTTCTTTTCTTTTCCCTTTTACTCCCATAATACCTCGCGCGAGCCAGGAGCTGAGTTGGGCCTGCTATGATGAATGTTCTTAAGACTGATGCTAAAATAACACTTTTTTTTAAGTTTCAAAGTTTCGTGACCCATAATATTTTGTTTGTTTTCATCTAAACCGAACTATGATTTATATTCCCCCCCCCCCCTGGACCTAGATAAGATCGACCGTTACAATATAATATATATTTAACACACACACACCCTCACCTTGTCTTCTGGAGACGCTCGACGGAAAGGTCGGACAGGTGCCGTGACCTTGGTGACGCCCTTACTCCTGGGGAATGTCGGGGGTGATTGCACCACGGGGGTGAGTTCAGCACTACCCTTGTCATGCTGGAGGCTCGTTCCTGTAACCAACACAGGAACATGTATAATACAACATCTGGCAGTGGGGCGCACAGATATGTACTACGGGGTAGGGAGGAGGGGTGGGATGACTGTTTCCCATCTTAGGCGCCAGATGTTCTGCCTATTATGGCAAGGGGTGGTTCACCCCTGCTAAAGATCCTCTAACTTGGCTAATAGTTAGCTATACAATAGTTTTAGAACGAAGCACCGGTTCTGGAAGGCCTTTCTCGTACCAAACTCCACCTGCCTAGTTATTTTACTAGGAAAAAGGCCTTCCGAAATAGTAAGTCCGTTCTGGAAGGTATTTTATTCTACTAAAATACTACTACACAGTAGGAATTGGTATGAAAAAAGGCCTTAAAGAACGTGCTTCATGTCAAAATAAGTTTTTTTTTCTTAGCACCACGTTTTACTACCCGTTCGGTTTATACGTTTATGTAATAATTACACTAACGGTTTTAGGGATTAGGGAGATTATATTTAAAAGAAGTTTACCCGCAATTCCATGGAGGGAGAGTGGAAAACCATTTTGTAAAAACCACCCTTAGTAAATCCAACCGGCATTCGAGCCTCGATCTTCCCCATCAACAGCAGTAGCCTATAGTTTACTGAGAGAGAAGCGCGTTAGACCATGTGGCCACACCGAAGCAGGTAATGTTAAACCGTTATTTTCAACGCTCTTCATTATTGTTCCACATTTGCGGTACGAGAGGATAAATACCCCGTTAAGCTACCTTCTACCCTCGGCTGTCCATTGCCACCAGATTATCGTGTTCTCTCTGCTGTTAGCAACTCGAGATTCCCCACCAACATTTCACGCAAGCACATATTAGAGATCTTCAACGTTGGGGAGCACGCGGAAAAAGGAGTCAGTCTCGTCTTGTCTTGTTTACCGGTGACTTGAAGGTCGAAGTTCTCGTCAACGGCCGGGTACACTGAGGCGGTTTCTCCTAAGTTGTTTCCCCACTCACTTTCTATACACGCGAATGCGGGTACCAATTTCCTATCAAGTTACACCTTACTCATCTTTTTCTCAGTAGACTAAATACATGCGGATAGCCCGGACGAGTAGTAAGACATTCAGCATTGGGGGGGAGTGGTGGGGGGTGGGGCGGCTAAAATTGATGGAAAGTCAGCGCTTCGAGCTTTACTCTTAATGAAATCCACAAAGATGTGATTGGAGAGAGGATGTAAAAACTCGATCTATTTGATCAATCAGGAATGAAAACCCTTGCAACATACAAGTCTGCGGGGGAAAATAACATGAATGTCATATTAGGCCTATCTTGATTCCGGCGATACCGCATCTGTATTATTATTATTATTATTATTATTATTATTATTTAGCACCGCGTCTTACTACCCGTTCGGGTTATACGCTATAAGTACTAATTACGCTACTGGATTAGGAATTGGGAAGGTTGAATTAGAGGAAATGAACCTGCATTTGCGTGAAGGGAGAGTGGAAAACCATTTAGGAAAAAAACCTCCAGTTCACCCGACCGAGATTCGAACCTCTCTCCCCGTCCTCAGCAGTCGAGCTCAACACGATACTGCATCTGCCTACCATGATGAATGTCAACGGTTCGGTTCCAAGCACGGGCGAAAAATCGGTCAGTGATGAAATAACAGGTAATTGGGCGTTTATGTTTATTCTAGTATTGTTTGAAACAAAATTGTACTATAAATATGCCCATTCATTAAAACCATCAGGACATTTCCCCACCCCATTGAAAAAAAACCACTTTGAATGATGTCAACCCGCAAGTTCCCAAGGTATTAAATATTTTAGCTTCTCTGCGACACACTCAAATATGTCTCCTGGCAAAACCAAGGAAGCAAGACACATGAAATGCTGAAAAAAAAAAACTATAGTAGGATTCTGGTAGGAAGGAACTTTTAGAAAGAAAAACGAACTTTTAAGATTTAGTTCAAAATGGTATCTGAGATTTGGTTTTCATAACAAATATATGATTTTAGAGAATTTAAAAAATTGTTGGAACAATTTTGACTGTTCCCATTCAACTAAGGTATAATCTAAAAAATAATTTTTTAGAAATTTATTTTAAAAACCGTGTATAACTTACAAAAAAAAATTGTTAGTATAATTTGAAGATTATTTTTAATTTGTAGCCAATTGTCTACATCGGGAATTGGTATTTTCTTATAAATAAAACTAATATGAAAGAATTAAACATACACAAGCATTTGTATTGAGAAAGGAAATTGTAGGCATCCGTCCAGAGAAAGAGAGAGATAAAGGTATTTCATAATAGTGTAATAGTGGTGAGAGGTGGGTTATCTGACAGTTACCAAGGTTACAAAACTACTTGATATTCATATGTTAATTATTAGTGTGATATGCAGCTATCAATACTGATAAAATAATCCTAATTAGATAGTTAAAGGTTACTATTTCTGATAGAAAAAAAAACTGGGTCTTTTTCTAAAAGGCCCTTTCAAACGCGATTCCACTGCAGCAAACTTAACACTAAGGGGACGGCCAGACTGGGCGAGCGAGCGAGCTGAACTGGTTCTATTTTTCAAGAGAGCGCGCTCGAGCCGGAACAGTCTAGTTTACAGGCGCTAGGCAATATTATTGTATGTTGGTTCATTGAGTGCTAGGAAAACTTCTCATTTTGACATGATATTTAACTTTTTTTTTTCTATTATTGATAGGTTTAACACACTTGCTACTAATGGCCTAATTTGCACTGACATACGCATGTACTAAAAAAAACTGTCAGGGTAACTTCTCGGTTATCTGTATAGATGGTGGAGTGGTGGAGCTTACCATACACTTTTCTCAATTTATTAATTGGATGCACTTCTACCTTCTTTTTTTATAAATACACAATATTTGTTGTAAGAGTTTTCGAGAAGCAGAGATGTACAAAGTGTCTTTGACATAGACATTTTCTCTAATGAACCAGGATCAGTCTGCTAATTGCTAGCTCGCCAGTTTGGCCGAACCCTAAGAACGCCGAATCAAAACAAAGTAGAAGGCAGGCACAACACAATACAATTTAGGCCATGCGAGAGAAAGAGACAGAATAAGCGTAACTTCCTCCCTCCCCTCTCGAAGTCCAAACGAGTGTGTGAAGACTATGGAGCGGGGAGAAGGGGGAAATCATTTCTATGCCACATCACGTTCTCGATCCCACAGGTTCTCGTAAAAAATAATCACCAACTCTCTCGAGTATCTTTTAATATTTTGTCACACACCCTCTCCCCTTTTCCGCGACCACGGTTCAAAGGAACTCAAAAACCAACTTTACCAAGAAAATGCCAACATTTATTTTGGTTTGAGGTTGTTTTTTTTAACATAAGGAATAATCAATAATACCAAATTTCAAAACATATTTTCACAATTTAATTTGATCATATCTGATTCGGTGGCCACAAATAATAGAGCGTTCCTCTCGCAATTTTCTAGACTTACGATGACAGGAGATCGGGAATCAAATCCCGGTCTGGTGTATACCGAGGATGGTTTTTCTTAATTAGTTTTACACTTTTCTCCAAGCAAATGCGGGCTCATTTTCTCTACATTACCCTTTACTCATAGCTCGTAAGCGTAATTAATTCATAGGGGTACATCCTGAACAGGAAGTAAGACGAGGTGTTAAAAAAAATTGGTGCAAATTAATTTCAAACTAGTTAAAACAAATTAGTGTCCGAGTACATCCCCGCCCCTCCCCCCTCCTCGTTCGAGCTAACACAATTAATTACATATATAGGTTAGGGCTGGTAGAAAGTAAAGTTTTGAGGAAATGTACGCGCATTCACGTGGAGGGAGAGTTGGGAAAATATTTAGGTAAAAACTATTTTAGAGACACCCAACCAGTATTTGAACGATCACCCCCCTTCTTCACTCCCCCTCCTTCAGCAATCCCGCCTATCGCACGAGCTGTGTTGGCCCTGCTATGATGAACGCTCTTAAGTTTACATTACTAAAACATAAAAACATACCGCGGATAAGATATAAGGTGTGTCATCTACTCCTATATCATATTATTATTATTATTATTATTATTATTATTATTATTATTATTAGCACCGCGTCTTACTACCCGTTCGGGTTATACGCACTTACACTAATGTGTAATGGTAGGTTGATTGTGATCTGAAATGGAGGACCTACAGTTTAACGTGGGATCCGAACCACGGGGGAGGCCTGGCATTCCACACATTCACAAGTTGTGATTAATACACGTCTTGTCGGAGGTGAAGGAAGGGTTTGGCAATCAGATAAATCTGTGTCGTGACCGAGGATTAAGCCCCGGACCTTAGCACAGAAGTCTGACACCTTACCCCTAGACCACCAGGTCACCTAGTCACAGAAAAAAGAACGCACACAAGCGTGAGTCCCACTCAACAGGAACCCAAAGCGATCCTCGGGAGGAGATAGTGGGGTGAGGCAGTCTATGTGGCAGGAGTAGATGACACAACATATATTTAATCGGCATAAGGTACTGTGTGTGTGTGTGTGTTGTGTGTGTGTGTGTGTGTGTGTGTGTTATATATATATATATATATATCCTAGATTGTTTCCGCCTCTCACTAACTTTCACACCCACATTTCCTTAAAAAGCCACCCCCATCATGATATGTTAGTGAAGATGATAGCAACCAGAATGGGAAATAAAACTTCGAGAATTAAAAAAAAACTCACTAGTTTTTTTCACAGTAAGATTATTTTATTTTTTCTAGAAGTAAAGTTTGTAAATAGTCTACTTTTCAAAAATGTTTATACAAGATAAACAACTTGCCGGATGCTTTTTACCATTCAGTCGAATGAAAAAAGAAAAAGCAATGTTTCAACTTAAGATGATAAAAGTTTGTATGTTGAAAACCCAACGAGAAGACAGAACGCAGGGATTCCCTAGAAGATTTACCTCTTTACGACAATGATACTTCACAATCTTTTGCTAAAATAAGCCCTTGTTTGTTTTACAGCCGATAAAAACCTTTATATTAAAATACTCTCGTAAACATTCTAACAAACTGAATTATATATTGTTTAAATGTGCCTGATAGGGATTTGAACCTGGAGACTTTTATTTGAGCGACGGATTAACCAAAGGTTTGTATCACACATCTCTGTCCAGGAAAATTAAAAAACTAATTTAAAAAAAGGTATTTATTCCCCCACCTCCACCCTCCCATATAATACTAACTGAAGCACATGAACTAATAAAGTTCTGTTAGGGATGAGGAAGGCTGTATTTAGAGAAAGTGTACCCACATTTAGGCGGAGGAAGAGTGGAAAACCATTTAGGATTAACCATTCTAAGTACGGGTATAGGCTAATTTTTCGAAAACAAGTTACTCGAAAATAAATTTATCGAATACAAACTCATCGAAAGTAATTTAGTCTAAAATCAATATTTCGAACCATCAATTTTCCGAACGATATATTTGTCGAAAATCAATTTTTCGACAGTCAAATAATCAAATATAAATTTTTTTGAAGAATCAATTTGGCGAACTACAAATTGATTTTTTTTCGGAAAATCAATTTTAGCGAACTGCGAGTTTTCTGGAAGTTATTTTATCGAGGACTATTTTTTAAATATATCATATATTGAAAAAACTATTGAAAAATCCTATTGTAAAACAAGTTTTTCAAAAAGTTCGAAGAATTTCTATATCGAAAAATTGGCTTTCGAAAAAATGCTTATAGAAAAATTTATTTCCGAAAAAATGATTCCGAAAAAGATGTTTTAGAGAAACTATTAGTTCGAAAAATTGATTTACGAAAAATAAAACTTCAAATAAACGAATTTCGAAAAACTAATTTTCGAAAAATTGGTATTCGGTAAACTCGCCGGCTACCCTAATTACACCCGAGGATTCGAACTCCGCCATCGGCAGTCCAGTACTTGCTCTTGGACCTTTCAACCACCGTAGCGGATCCAGTAATTAATTAATTAATTAATTACACAAATGAAGTAGAAAGTAGAAAGGTAGGTAAGTTATAAAAGTTCATTAAGGCTTAATTTAAGGGATTAGGGAGGTACAATTGAGAGGAAGTATAAATGAATTTGCGAAGAGTTGATGATTGGAAAACATATTTTTTTAACTTCAATACATTCCCGCCAAGATTCAAACCCTGATCTCATCGTCACCGGCAAACCAGACTAGATGAGCTCGACAATTAGTATGTGTATATTACAATTTCATAGTTCTCCTTACTGTAACTATAATGAATATTACTGAAATATTTACTAAAGTTGAAAGTTTGGTCTGCGACGCTATACTTGTTTTCATAGGTAGGTCAGGATATCCGTTTAATCAAAACCTAATCAACCGGCGACGATTTAAAATGCCGAGCAAACTAATAAGAAAATTTCAACTAGTTTACTAGTCTCACCCGCTTCCGGTTTTAAATACCGGAAACTACAGCAGGCAGGTCCCCTGGCGGTTTCCAAATAAAATCACAAACACGTGCGCTCACATAAGTTGAGAGTGAATGCACACAAACCTATCCAGGAATAGACGGACCAAGGTTTTGATGCACCGATAGAATAGCCTCTTAAACGCAACGGTGAGAACGCAACTCATCAATCTCATCTTGTCTTTACCGGGGAGTCGAGTTCAAATCCCGAAAGGAGTACTAAGGTGCTTTTTTTTTTACATATCTTCACGTAAATGTTGAAAACACTTTCTTTAACATTCCACCCTCCTCTGAGGGGTGGTAAGACCCAACATGGTTATTTCTTGCACCGCCTGGAAAGAGGATGTGAAATTATCTGATATGGTTTTGATGAAATAACTTATTGGTTTGCAATGAAAAAATATAAATTTTTTAAAAGTGTTTGAACATTATTAAAAGCAACATACTTAAGCTGGCTGCATGTTCCAAGGCACTACTCTGACAATATACTATATTGCCGAAGACGGAGGGATCGTGGTTCAATCCTGGCCGGATGTACTGAGGGTATTTTATACTAAATGGTTTTTATCTCTCCCTCCACGCAAATGCGGGTACACGTCCTCCAAATTCAACCTTCCTAATCCCTAAAATATTGATGTAATTAGTACATAGGCGTATAACTCGAACAGATAGTAATAAGTTGTGCTAGAAACTTGTTTAAATGTTTTTAAAAATATTACAGCTATTTATAACTATTTAACTAAAGAATCTGTGATTGCCAATTGTTCTCACTTCAAGCCAATAGACTAATGTGTGTTTAAAAAATATATTTTTAATCAGCAGCATCAGTAGTAATGCCAGCAAAAATAATAATGGCGGTAGCAATAGTGGTTGGAAAGGATTGGAGGGGGAAGTAAATGAGGGGAGGGGGCTGAATAGGGGGGCGAGATGGTTAGTGGTGGTGGTTGTAAGAGCAATTTTATTTAGCACGTCTTACTATCCGTTCGGGTAATAAGTCTATGTCCTCTTTATGCTAGTGATTTTAGGGACTGGGAAGGTTATATTTATATTAAGTTTACCCGCATTTGCATGGACGAAGAATGGTAAACCATTTTGGGGAGGAAAACTCAGTACACCCACCGATATTCGGACCTCAATATCCCCATCATCCGCAGTAAAGTCTACAGCAGAGGTCCCCAAACTTTTTTTTGTCTCGTAGACAACTTGCCATGTTTTTCGGTTTTGAGTAGATTTCCTGCTTACCTAATATTGATTTTTTGCAAATTCATCAATTTCAAATGTGTTTTTGACAGCTGGTATAGTGATACTCACTTTGAAAGATTAAAATTTCTAACTGTTGTGAAATGTAATGTGAAAAACTTAAAAAAAAAAGACATGTTAAGTTTTATACATTTATTAATTAAATTCAAATTAAAACAAACCAAATTAAAATTTAGTATATGTTAGATAAAATAACTAAGCAAAAAATAAATGATTTTAGTGGGAGGAATGAACGAACCTGATGCTTTATTAATAAATATTCAACATTTGGCATCAATTTAGTTAGGTTTTATCTCAAATCTCCTCGGTTAGTGACGTCCATTCTGTTTATTAATTATTATTATTATTATTATTATTTTTGTTAGGAGATTGGTAACCGCGCTGAAACCCCTTTCCACTAGGTATGAGGATGGTAAAGCAATTCAAAACTTTCTCGCGATATTCCATAATACGGAATAGGTAACAGGTATGTCCTTTTGAAGCCAGAATTGCTGATATCCGTTTCTAAACTGTACTTTAAGTTCTTCGTTAGTTCTTATTCCGATCAGTTCCTCTTGTAATATGACATCCGTTTCTTCAATGTCACCATATAGATTGATTATACACTGTGGTATTACCATAGTCAAAACATCCTCAAACCTAGTTTCAAAATCTGAATAGAGGGCATTTAAATGTTGAACGTAGGTCAAAACATCATCTCCCTGGCAGTTTATCTGTGACAAATTAGAAAACTGGGAAAATTCGCGCCGCCCAATGTTTTGCTTCATTAGCTTAATTATGTCAAGAAACGCTGAAATGATGGACTTTGTTTTAATCAAATTTAGACTGTCACCTTTTAACTGCAAGTTAACTTCATTAAATTTAGTAAACAAATCTGTTAAATAGGCAATGTTTGGTTTCCACTTGATTAAATTTTCTTTTAAAATTGGATCTTTAGCATCCAGAAACTCTAAAACAGTCTCAAAAAGTGCAAAAAAAAATCTTGTCAAACATAAGCCTTTCGACAGCCAGCGTACTTCAGTGTGAAGGCGTAATTGGGTAAAGTTCTCGTCATTTTCTTCACACAACTGCGCAAATAACCGCGCATTTAACGTGTTGCCTCGGATTCTGTTTACTGCATTAATGACTAATTAAAGAGATTCATGCAATCTAAAATTCAGATTTTTAGCAACTAAATGTTGTCGTTGGATGACGCAGTGTATTGCTAACACCCTGGGTACATTTTGTTTTAAATGGCGCCCAACCATGGCAAGTGCTCCATCTGTTGCTACTGATATTACATTTGATAAAGGGATTGTTTTTTTCCATGAAGTAATCCTTCAAAAAATTAAATATTGATTCGCCTTTAGGTGTCGGTTGTCAAAGTTCTCGCTAAGAGCAGTTCTTCGTGGATTTCTTGATCCATAATAAAACAAACATATGGAGGTAATAATGCTTCATTACCAGGTAAAGTTTACTCGTACAGATGTATAGAGAAATGGGTCGTTTGCAAATAACTACACAAGAAGCTTTCAATATCATAACTCATTTCATCAATACGTCTTTGAACTGTGTTGTTGCTTAAGGGAATTCTATTAATGATATCAGATGCAGGTTTGTGTAAAACAGTTTTTAAAACCTCTTCAACGGCTGGCAAAATTAACTTTTCTCCGATAGTATACGGTTTTCCAGATTTTGCTAGAAGTAGCGAGATATTGTAAGACGCCCGCAAA
Organism: Timema cristinae; assembly: GCA_039000515.1. Classification (NCBI taxonomy): domain Eukaryota; kingdom Metazoa; phylum Arthropoda; class Insecta; order Phasmatodea; family Timematidae; genus Timema; species Timema cristinae. The sequence goes on along the minus strand of JBCFYV010003508.1, from coordinate 36,466,863 downwards.
CCATAATCATCTCTTTGTGACGTCGAAGCGAACATTCTGTCCACCGTGGGTCTCTTCTGAAGTTTATCTTTTGAGTGTTTGAAAGTATTTCAAATCTTTACCTGTTTTATCAGGGTGACATCTTCTCAGATGATCCTCGAGCTTAGATGGTTTCATAGCGTCATTGCTTAAAACGTTGTTGAATAAAAGGTATACAGGCAATTGTTTGTCCGACAATGACGGAATTAAGCCAAACTTCAAATAATCAACACTGTACTGTCTACATTTAATTTTAGATTTGGCCATGTTTAGTATCAGTTTATCTGTGGACAAAATTAATCTATTTAAATAAGACATAGCAATAATAAAAAATATTCCGGGTGTAAGACTTTATTGTATTTAATACATGTAAACATGTATTTCAAAACATTCAATATTAAACTAATAACTCAAGTCATGATCGGCGTAATTTATCTATCTAGTAGAGTAGCGCCTTAGACCATGCGACCACCGAAGCGGGCAGTAAGAGCAATAGTTGGACTTAGTGATAGCAATAATTTCTATTCAAAAGAACTCTTAGTGTCACAGCCTGAACTGAAAAGCGACCTTCCGATCTTAAGAGTCAGGCACACTATCCACTCACTAAATCCCAGTCCGGTACACGTGGCGGGTAAGAAAATAAGCTACGGAAAGTAGCACGAAGCTCATAAAGAAGTTGTGTGGATAGAAAAGAACAACACTGGGTTTGTTTGTGTTCTTGGCTCGTATCTTCTAAAATATACTCTAACATAAAGACTTGAAGCCTTGTGGATTAATATCTAGATACCTACATTAGTGGACATACGGTATAAGGCGTCATGTTAACAATATACTAAAATACCAGGGACGTGGAGTTTTGAGGTTCTAATCAAAAACAGGGGCATTGAAAGGGTGGTTTTCTAAATGTGATTTAACACTGTGGATTTTGTATTTTACAATGTGGCTCAGACAATCCCCACACAGTTGTGTAGAACTCTCCTCTGTCAACCCTCACATGTTGTGTAGAACTCTCCTCTGTCAACCCTCACATGTTGTGTATAACTCTCCTCTGTCAACCCTCACATGTTGTGTATAACTCTCCTCTGTCAACCCTCACATGTTGTGTATAACTCTCCTCTGTCAACCCTCACATGTTGTGTATAACTCTCCTCTGTCAACCCTCACATGTTGTGTATAACTCTCCTCTGTCAACCCTCACATGTTGTGTAGAACTCTCCTCTGTCAACCCTCAAATGTTGTGTAGAACTCTCCTCTGTCAACCCTCACATGTTGTGTAGAACTCTCCTCTGTCAACCCTCACATGTTGTGTAGAACGCTCCTGTCAACCCTCACATGTTGTGTAGAACTCTCCTCTGTCAACCCTCACATGTTGTGTAGAACGCTCCTGTCAACCCTCACATGTTGTGTAGAACTCTCCTCTGTCAACCCTCAAATGTTGTGTAGAACTCTCCTCTGTCAACCCTCACATGTTGTGTAGAACTCTCCTCTGTCAACCCTCACATGTTGTGTAGAACTCTCCTCTGTCAACCCTCAAATGTTGTGTAGAACTCTCCTCTGTCAACCCTCACATGTTGTGTAGAACTCTCCTCTGTCAACCCTCACATGTTGTGTAGAACGCTCCTGTCAACCCTCACATGTTGTGTAGAACTCTCCTCTGTCAACCCTCACATGTTGTGTAGAACGCTCCTGTCAACCCTCACATGTTGTGTAGAACTCTCCTCTGTCAACCCTCAAATGTTGTGTAGAACTCTCCTCTGTCAACCCTCACATGTTGTGTAGAACTCTCCTCTGTCAACCCTCACATGTTGTGTAGAACTCTCCTCTGTCAACCCTCACATGTTGTGTAGAACTCTCCTCTGTCAACCCTCACATGTTGTGTAGAACGCTCCTGTCAACCCTCACATGTTGTGTAGAACTCTCCTCTGTCAACCCTCACATGTTGTGTATAACTCTCCTCTGTCAACCCTCACATGTTGTGTAGAACTCTCCTCTGTCAACCCTCACATGTTGTGTAGAACTCTCCTCTGTCAACCCTCACATGTTGTGTATAACTCTCCTCTGTCAATCTTCACACAATTGTCTAGAACTCTCCTGTCAATCCTCATCTGCCGAAAAGGCAGCTCTGTCAATCCTCGCACATGCCGTGTTGTTTATCTTCCCGTATTCGAGGGAGGGTGGTTTATTTGATCAAGCGAGCGAGAAGGCGAATGTTGGCGTTCAGCGCACGGAACTCGCCCACGAACCTTTGTGAAGATCGTATCGCGCTAGCTGTCACGTGGTCCTCGTGGCTGCTGGAAGAGATGGATCCTCTTGATCAGATCAAATAACCTCTTGAGGATAGCCAGAGCCGAGAGCTTATATTCTCTTCCCCCCCCCTATTCCCCCCAGCCACTGATTGTGTATAGGACTAGTCGTGCGCTCTAGCGCCAATATTTATTACAAGTGACCTAACCTAGATTTAATCTAAAGGAACAGGATGATGGTGAGTGTTTGTGTAACTTCACTATCTTTCACTGGAGAGACAATGCAGTTTTAAATTACTGTGCAGGCCACCGTGGTTCGGATTCCACGTTAAACTGTAGGTCCTTCATTTCATCTCACAATCACCCTACCATTACACATTAGCGTAAGTGCGTATAACCCGAATGGGTAGTAAGACGCGGTGCTAATAATAATAATAATAATAATAATAATAATAATAATAATAATAAATACATTACTGTGTTCAGCACTAAAGTTACCTAATTTAAGTGCCAGTCACTTCGATGACCACATGGTCCAAGGCGTCACTATCACAATAGGATATATGACATGACGGTATGGTCGAGGTTCGATTCCCAATCGGGAGAAATGAAGGCGTTTTTTTCCCCCTAAATGCTTCCTCACTTGCAAATGCGGGCTCGTTTCTTCCGAATTCTTTTTCCTTAAATGCCTAACCCAATACTATAAATATGCGAATAACTCAAAGCTGTAGGGATTGTTAAGATCACTTTGTGTAATTGCACCCGCATTAGTTTGTAGACGGGATGGGGGTGGGGGGTAAAATACCACGTGTGGAAAAAGCTGCCCCAAAGCATCAGGTAAATGATTAAAACTTAGACTTATCCTTGTTATAGGTGATTCAGTCTAATGCGAGACTGATGATTTAAGCCACGTGACAAACGGTGCAGGTAGATTTTAAATTTCATTCAAGACATGTTTTCTAGCCCCCCCTCTCATTCGGTAAGGATCGTCTCACAGTGGAAAATTATGCCAAAAGGGGGTGAAACAGCCCCTTCATCTCACTCGCGTCAAGGAACACAATATTGTAGAACCGCCATTAGCGACAATAATATCACTCCCTAAAACTCATGGGAAGGAGCGAGAGAGAGAGGGGAGGGGACTGGGTAATAAAACAAGTATTTACGACTGACTAACCCGAAAAACCCCGACCGCCCTCAAAACACACACACACACACAATCACTTCAACCCTCACTTCCCACACCCTATTTATCTGCTGCATCATCTACCATCCCCTCCGTCCGTCTGTTGACTACACACAGCACGCGCGCGTCTATCGGAAGCGTCGGCGTCGTCGAGGAGTGTCACAGAACCCCGTGGCGTGGCGTGTTGCCAAGGTAAGCAGGGCTTGTTAAAACTGTACCAATGATGTGTCCTCTACTCTCGCTCCCCATTTGACCAATCCTGTAGCATCGCCAGAGGGAAGCGGGATGACAGAACGAACCTATTTTCATTTTAAACTTGAAAATAAATAATAATATATAACACATGATAACGGAATTAATTCTAAAAGTCGTCTAAAATAATGATTAACTTAATGATCTATAAATTGCTTCAAAAGTGTTTTTTTTTCTTTTCAATTTTATGAACAACAGTTTCAATGGTCGCACAGTCTAAGACTCCCCTTTCGCAATAGATTGAACTTTTTTTTTTCAGCCCTGAGTCTTACTACCCGTTCGGACTATACGCTTATGTACTAATAGCACAAATGGTTTTAGGGATTAGAAAGGCTATATTTATAGGATATGTACCAGCATTTGCGTAGAGGAAAAGTGGAAAACCATTTTGGAAAACCCATCCTCAGTAGGCCTACACCCGATCGAGATTCGAACCTTAATCTCATGAGCAGTCTAGTCTACTGCGAGAGTATCGCGTTAGACCACGCGGCCACCGAAGCGACTGGCTTGACTGTTGATGACTGAAAGATCAAGGTTCGAATCCTGGTTGGGTGTACCGAGGGTGTTCTTTTCCTTAAAAGGTTTTCCAAGAAAATGCTGGTAGACTTCATCTTAATTAAACCTTTCTAATCCCTAAAAGACAGGTGCAATTAGCTCATTATGCATGTAACCAGAATTGGTATTATTATTATTATATTATTATTATTATTAGCAGCACCACGTCTTACTACCCGTTCGGGTTCTACGCACTTACGCTAATATGTAACGGTAGGGTGATTGTGAAATGAAATGGAGGACCTACAGTTTAACGTGGAATCCGAACCACGGTGGAGGCCTGCATTCCACCATTCACAAGTTGTGATTAAACAAGTCTTGTCAGAGGTGAAGGAAGGGTTTGGTAATCAGAGAAATATGTGCCGGGACCGAGGGTTGAACCCCGGACCCACAGCACCTTACTCCTAGACAACCAAATCACCCAATGGGTAATAAGATGATATGATAAAAAACAATGAATAACAAATATGTTTCTTTTACGGTGTGTCCAATTTGGGCATTTTAATGGAAGCAAGGCGTGAGCCCCAATTAACGACATCTTTAGATAATTCCATATATTCCTCAAATGGTAGATTCATTGATACTTGGAGCATGGAAGCCTTTTCTCAGTCGGTAGTGCATCTATCTATAGAACTAAGGTTCCCTGGTTCGATTCCCGGACGGACAAAAAATGTATCATTGATTAATTTCCGGTAAAAGGACTTGATGTTACGTCTTTTTTTAGTACTAAGATAGTTTGTAAATCGTGTACTGAAAAAAACCAATGTGTTTAAAATGTGCACGTTATATCCCTAGTAATAAAAAAAATGGTACAGATTATACCCAAATCGGTGGTCACACGGGCTGATGAGTCAGCTTCTCCTGATCCGATTTGCCGGTAGTGTCGGGGTTAAATTCTGACAAGGTGTATATACTTAAAAAAAAATTTTAGCACCGCGTCTAAATACCTTTTCAGGGCACCCATTTATGAAAAACCACCCTCAGTACACCCAATAAAGATCCGAACTCCAATCTCCCCGTCAAAGGCGAGGGGGAACTGCAGGTCTTGTGGAGAAAAGCTTTATCTTCGCTCTCTCTCAGTTAACTGTTGCCAAATCTCCCCGTTCTCAGTTATGTCTGAAGGTGGTGTGCTGATATAAGAAGGAGCTACCGGCAACCTCGACTAACCAGCGTTGCTAAACTTGTCTTATATTTGAGGGGATAATGACCACGCAGAAATGAGAGAATGACAACACTGTTTTCCCAATAGTAACCATGCAGTCACCTCATAGATGAATTTCCAGTGTAGTGTAGGATATCTGCGTATAGCACGTGTAACAGGTATAAAAAAAAGACGTAGGGAATGTTCAATCTTAAGAATGTATACAACAACATTGTCCTGTGAACCATAATAAAACCCGATTGTATCCAATCCAAAAACAGTCGTGCTTAATGGACTGGCCTACGGTTCAAGGCCATGTGAATGAAATGTAAATTAATAATTACAAACAAACACTGCCTTTATTATCGTTAACACACTGATATAAGCAATCAAACCAAAGTCCAAGCTACTTTTTTTTTGTAGTGCATATAGAACAAGGGATATTATTCATCGACTTAATTTAAGGCGGGGCGTAGGAAGCCTGACGTATTATACTCCGTGACCAACTGGTTTGCCAGTGAGGGGAAGATCGAGGTTCGAATCTCATCCGGACGCACTGCGAGGGTAAGGGGTTACCACAAGTGATTTTTCAATTGGATTTTTCTCATCATATATCAATAATAACGCGGGTGCATTTCTTCTACTCCTATCCACATGGGGTGGTCAAACATTATAATGTGTAGCTAGTGTTACGCTGTTTTGCCAGTGATTGGAAGATCGGGATTCAAACTCCGGTCGGGTAAACAGAGAGTGGTCCCACCCCCCGCCCCCCTAAACTATTCCCCTCTGTTGCCCCACGCAAATCCGGTTGTTACCACTAGAATTCTACTTTCCTTATCCCTAACTTATTAGCGTATAGAACGAAACGATACTAATTAATACGCGGTGGGAAAATACCCAACCTACTCTTCGCTACCCAATTCCGTATCAAAATCTATAGAAACAAAAGCCTCACGCACCGATTGCCCCCCCCCCCCCCCTCCTCTCACCCTTTTCAATCCATTCAAAGAGTATGGTGTTCGCAGAACCCTAAACAAGGAGTCGATCTCCTTTCCATCATTCTTATCGATCACGAGTTCATTCTTCTGAATGAAAGAGTGCGGTTAATGACGCCCTCGGTATCGCGAATACGTCGCGTATTTTGTACCCACAAAATTGTAAAGAATCCCAAAAAATGTTTGTTTTTTTATAAATATGTTTATAAATTTCAAAAGTTTGTTTTCAATGCTATATTGTTTATCTCTCTCGACGTGTAAAGCAATTTATTCGACAAATACTTCTATCCTTATTTAATATTGGTGTTGGTTTATAAAAAGAAGCGATTTTAATGGAGTTGCTTCAAAATAGGATTTTCCCAGTTTAATAACACAAACAGTCATAGTAAAAAACAGGTTCGGTGGCCGCGTGGTCTAACGCGCTAATCTCGTAGCAGACTAGACTGCCGATGACGGGGAGATCGTGGTTCAAATCTCGGTCGGGTGTATTGAGGGTTGTTTTCCCTAAATTATTTCGCACTCTCCCTCCACGCAGATGCGGGTACTTTTCTTATAAATATATCCTTCGTAATCTCTAAACACCATTATAGTAATTAGTATTATTATTATTATTATCACCAAGTCTTACTACCCGTTTGGTTTATACACACGTACGCTAATGTGTAATGGTAGGTGATTGTGAGATGAAATGAAGGACCTACAGTTTAACGTGGAATCCGAACCACGGTGGAGGCCTGGCATTCCTCACATTCACAAGATATCTTGTCAGAGGTGAAGGAAGGGTTTGGATATCAGATAAATCTGTGCCGGACCGAGGATTGAACCCCGTACCCCCAGCACAGAAGTCTGACACCTTACCCCTAGACCACCAGGTCACCACAATAATTAGTAGGTAAGTGTATAACCCAAATGGGTAGTAAGACGCGGTGCTAAAAAAAAGAAGTGGTATGCATGATTTGCTGCAAGTAACAAACGCCACACTTAATAGTTGACTTGTACTTGATTCAGTAGAGAATTACGTAGAGAAACATGAGCCACTTGTACAGGGCATTAGCCGCAATCTACATGTTGCGCACGAAGTCAACGCACGGAGTTATAAACGCCACAGGAAGCGACGGCGACACAATGTACACTGAAGGAGAATAGTTGATTGCTCTGTCGGCTAGCTAGCTTCATGGGCCTCCGTGTCATACCCGCGGGGTGTATATTGGTCCAACACCTTCACGGTTCAGAGAAACACCCTGAACAGGTAGTTTAGCTTTTGAACCTCCCGCACACTATTGACGCGATACTGGAGAGGACTCTTTGTTTGTATTTTGGTGCAACGATTCGAGAGTTTTTGGAAACTTACAATGTATAATCTGAGGATAGAGATGCTGGGTACATTTTAGAGGTAGAGCAACAGGACACAAAGAGAGTATGGAGATCTCTCTTCCTTCCCTTTACCCCTCCCCTACCTCCCGTGCTTCCCACACTCTTTTTCAAGATGGGATTTAGTTTGGATGTTCAACTCAGACTGAACACGGTATCTCTAGAGTATAGCTGAGCACAATATGTTCAGAGTAGGACTAAGCCCAGAATGCTCAAAGTTGATTGATCCCAGTATGTCAGTAGTGAGCCAGAATGCTAAGTAGGGACTAAGCCCAGAATGCTCAAAGTTGGATTGATCCCAGTATGTTCAAAGTAGGGACTGAGCCCAGAATGTCAGTAGTTGTCAGTTGGATTGAGACCCAGAAATGTTACAGAGTTGAATTGGGATTGCCCGTAGTTCAAGTAGGATAAGTCCAACAGATGTCAGTTGGATTAGCCGATTCAAGTAGGACTAGCCAGAATGTTCGAGTGAGTTTGTGATGAGCCCAGGTATTGTTCAAAGTTAAGGGACTAAGCCCAGAATGTTCAGAGTTGATGGGTATTTAAGTACGCCAGAATGTTCAAAGTTGATGAGCGATAATGCCCAGAGATGGATTCCAGAAGTTCTGGATTGAGCCCAGTATGTTCAAAGTAGGATGAGCCCGAATTCAATGATAGCCCAGAATGTTCAGAGTATACCGGATTTATTGAGCCCAGATGAATTGTTCTAGAAGTAGGGACTAAGCCCAGAATGTTCAGAGTATTTAGGATTTAATGGCACCAGAATGTTCAAGTCAGCAGGTCGAGATCTGCATATTAGCCCAGTAGTAAAGTGACACGAATGTTCGAGTTATTTAGCCCAGAATGTTCAAAGTAGGTACTGAGCCCAGAATATTCAGAACCAGGATCAAGCCCTGAATGTTCAAAGGAAGGACGAATTCCAGAATGTTCAGAATCAGGATTGATCACGGAATGTTCATAGACAGCAGTGCTAACTAATGATGTAGTCGAAACTCAATAGTCTACGGTAACCCTTGCCCTTCATTAGGTTAGATCACTCATAGCAAAGTGATCAATGACGGAGCACCCGTGTTCTTTAAAAACATTGTTTGTTCACGTGCCTTCATTGTAATATTTCAAGGTCGCATTATGATATGAGATTTCCTTTTCATGATTCACGCAGGCCCCCCCCCCCCCCTTTGTTGAGGAACTGCACGAATAGTTTCGAATGACATCATGCAACACACAGAAAAAAAAAAAACAATTCGAGAGAGAACGAAATAAAAACGGAAATAATTATACAGAGAGAAGGAAAAATGCCACAAGGTTTACCTCTCTCTTTCCATCGTCTGGTGGTCCCCCCCCCCCTTTCCCTGTATAATTATTTCCGTTTTTAAAGCCTATATACAATATATATATAAAAGTAATAAAAATATATCATAGCAGCTTATCAAAGCACAAAGATAAAACTAATAGAAAAATAAAGAATGGTAGAAAAGTCGGAAAAAAATAAGAGGTAAAAAGGAGGAAAGGCATAGCTAGATAAAGATTAAAATATTTGATGATTGGAAGGGAAGCATGGAAAAGCGAAGGAGGGAAATATAATTTAATAAAAAAAGGTAAAATGCAATTTTAACAAACGTAAGTCATTGCTACAGAAAACAATTTTGGTAGCTAAGCTATAGTGGAATTGCTGTAGGAAGGTAGATTTATAAAATACAATTTTGTTGTTGTTGTGATTTTGCCGTTCGACATTGGTAGAAAAAAAAATATTTTATTGGCATCATCTGAAGATCACATGACTTTACGTATGAATATAATAACGTGGGCTTAGTTCAAGGGTCGGCAATAGATTGATCACGATCGACCGGTCGTTTTCGCAGCAATTTTCTGTCGATCGCGTAAGAAAACTATATTGTCACGAAAAGGCAGGCTTACCTTGAATTATTCAACTATGGAACAGTTCATAAGACAGGGCCATAGTGTAGTCTATCAAGTTAAGACCTTTCAGGATAAACGGAGTGGGAGTGTATATTTTATTTATTTAATGTATTTTCTACAAAGGCGGGACATAAGTATTGGAGGAAATATTGAAAATGAATAAATACAAGATTTGTAGAAAAAAAATGAAGAGTAGAGTGGAGAAAAGAAGGGTGCTCGGGGGACCTTTGATAAATGTAAAAAGTCGATCGGGGCCCCAAAAAGGTTGTCGACCCCTTACTTAGCTACTAATAGATCATGTCAAGAAAACTACTTTATTACAGCTTTTGCACTATGGCGTATAAGTAGCCTATGGCTCTGGTAAGAAAAGCAGTTTAGAAAATACAAACTTTTTTTTTTTTGCTATTAATATTGATATAATTTTATTATTATTATTTAAGGTATAAATAATATGTATAAAAAGTGACAGTTGCAGATAACATGACTTCGATTTATAAATATATTACAAAATGTTTTAAGCCTTGTAAACTGTTAAATACTGGTCTTTCTATCAAAATCCACTATAGTTCCCTCTGATCTGACAGACCGAACTAAAGTCAGTTTTCACCTCATTGTACGCCGACACCGTGGTGTTATGATCAGTGCACTAGCTACGAGCTTAGGGATCCAGGGTTCGATTCTCGGCTGGTACCTTGAGTATATCTCCCTTAAAGAAGAATTACCTAAACGGCCACCATGGTTTAGTTAAGGGTTGTGTTTCTACTGGTTACACACCCTCACACTCACTATCACCATCATCTCATTTAATCGGGACATGGAAAGAGCCTTCACGGAAAGGATGTACGATTAGTTTATTAATACTGGATACTCTTTCCACTACTGAGCTACGAGTGATGTAACCCAGACGCGCAATATTATCATCCCACTATAGTTAACCATTCTATGTAGTTTAGGGGAAAATATAGAATCGATTCCCTTTGGCGTATTCCCTTTATTCCTTTTTCAACACATTAAAATATGTCACCAGCATATTTTTAACAACCTTAAGAGTTTATTGTCCTTACTTCTTCTTGTAGAAGTTACCATCCGAGTTTAAAGAGAACACAACCGAAAGTTGCATCCAAGTTGGATTGACAACATGGCAACGGCAAATTACGTTGAATATCACTAAAAATGTATTGGTTTAAGTTTGTATTAGTAGCCGCTTCGGTGGCCGAATGGTTTAAGGTGTCACGCTCGTGTTGGACTGGCCTGCTAATGACGGGGAGAACCAGTGTTCGAATCCCGGTCGGATATACTGAGGGTATTTTTCTTAAATGGGTTTTCCCTTTCCTTCCACGCGAGTGCATATATTTTTTCTATACATCATATGTTTTCCATCGCGTCTTACTTTCCTTCCAGTCTCCATCTTTAACCACGCAAATGACAACCATTTTACCACTCTCCCTTCACGCAAATGCGGGTGTATTCTCTCTAAATTATAACCACCCCATATGCGTAGCAAGTAATATGTAATCCCAAAGTATTGAGAAGCGTAGGGGAAAAAAAACGTCAATGAAGTATGGATGAGAAGGGTATAATTTAGAGGAAATATACTCATATTTGTGTGGAAATAGAGTGGGAAACAGTTTACGAAAAATCACCCCAGTACACCAGGTAGGGATTCGAAACACGACCTCTCTGTCATCGGCAAACCAAACTAGAATGACGTCTGCCTGTGTGCTCATCAACGAAAGTAATTTGATGACAAATTATCTCTTTTCTACTAACGAACTAAGTTTTTTGGTTGGGTTTTATTAAATTGTATTAAATTTGTTTCCAACATTTATGGACCTACCTCGAACATTCCAAACATGTCATTTTGTAATAGGAAGTTTTGATTGTAAAGTGTCTTCCTTCCTTTAAGATTTGGGTAATTTTTATAGTTCTAGCTCAACGCAAACTATTTTTTTAGTGAGGTATAACTAATTTAGAAAATATTTTAGACACCCGTTTCGGTGGCCGCATGGTCTAACGCGCTACTCTCAAATAGACTAAACTGCCGATACTGGGCGATTGATGTTCGAATCTTGGTCGGGTGTACTGAGGTTTTTTTCAAAAATGGGATTTCCCCTCCACCTCCATGCAAATGCGGATACTCTCCTTTGAAATATAACCTTCCCAATTTCTAAAATTATCGTAATTAGTACATAAGCGTAAAAACTGAATGCGTAGTAAGACGTGGTGTTAAAAAAAATGCTCGCATTCTAACTAGGGGCATGCCACAGTCTCGTCTAGTGGGGTTCGTCAATGATGTGGAGGAAGGCTTTCGAATCTAATGCGGGTGGATATTTCTACATGGTTTTACACTCTCCCTTTACGCAAATGCAGGAACACTCCTTCAAACCATTTATATACCTTCCTTGGGGTTTGGCTACCTTTGTGTTGAACTACGCGTGAGGCGGTGGACAGGTTTGTTTTACACGTGGTTATACTAAATGTTTTCCACTCTCCTTCCACGCAAATGCGGGTTCACTTCCTCTAATTCAACCTTCCCAATTCCTAATCCATTAGCGTAATTAGTACTTAAAGCGTATAACCCGAATGGGTAGTAAGACGCGGTGCTAAATAATAATTTAGTGGAAATACGCGTATTGGGTGGACAGGTAGTTTACACGTGGATAATACAAAAATGTATTATAATAAACGTCTTAAAGTCTTTCTTCAGTGTTAAAAGTAGAATAGATTAATTAAACGAACACTTTTGAGTACAATAAAAAGCGAAATGGAAAAAAAGGAATGGACAAGAAAAAGAAGATGGCTAAAGAAAAGAGAAAAGAACAGAAGGGAAAAAAAAAATCCAAAAGTTGGCGCAAGACGGCTTAAAAAAACAACACACACACAAGCACATCAACAAACATGAAGCCGGCATTCGGTCACGTGTCTTTCAATCAATAAAGGTAAAGCATCCCGTCTGCACTCACCGGGGCCGGTTTGTAAGATATAGTTTTTTGAAAAGGAGGGGGGGGGGGGGTGAGAGGAGGCGAAGGTCTTCTTCCTTCCACACACACACTTCACTCCACTCACTCCACTTCACAACGCTACTACAACTACTCCCTCTCGACGCGGCGGATAACAAGGGATATATCAGGAGACTACGATGCAGCGCGAATGCCGCGTCGGCACTGAATCGTTCCCTATCTCGCGCCAGACAGAGGGTTGGACGAGGGGGAAGAGGAAAGAAGGGGGGTGGGGGCAGGAGGATAGGGAGAAGAAGAGACGTTTGTGTTAGTTCGACTCGGCGTCACACTTGCAAGTTCGGCGCCCCTGCCACCGGCCCCCAGATAAATTTACTTTTTTTTTTTTGTACCTCCATGCGCGCCCGCTTCGCTTCCAATTTTTCAGTCATCTTTCTTTTTATCTTCTTTCCTACCTACTCCGCTTTCCGTTATATTTTTTTATTTAAAAAAAATATATATCCTTCTGCTAAGCTTCGCCTAAGGTGCGTTGTCCAAGCCGCGATAGTTACCTGCGACTGCGGCTGGACTCGCCCGGCTACCACCGCAACAGACCGCGTGACGACAGTCGCATGGGGTGTTTTCCTTCCAGCCACTGTCACCAGTCGATTTCAAGATGAATGAGGGTACAGGTGATCCTAGTGACAACATTTCTTTGAACATTTTAAAGGAGGAAGAGATGGTGACGAAATAAATTGAATGTAGTTAGTTGTACAGCAAAAGGAAAATACAAAAGACGAACATTATGCCTCATGTAATTGTACGTCGGATGTTTTAAATCATATACCATGGATGTAGGGTCATTAGCACCTCCAGTTTTTTTTTTTATTGTTTGAACAAAATATTAACACATAAAATTCAATAACAAATATGCAATGTCGCTATGGCCGCAAGCACCGCTCACCCCACCAGTGCTGCGACACGTGCAGCAGCCTCATATCGAAGACCAAACTCAAACTGCACATGCGCAAAGACTGCGACTCCAGCCGTAGTCGCAGGTAACTGTCGCAGCTTGGTCGACGCGCCTTTAGTGTTTCAAAGACAACAGATGAGATCCTTTCAAAGCCCAAAATGATTATTTTTGAAGTTACGCTTGAGCGTCTCTAGAGACGCGCTCGGGCGTCGGTAGACCAGGTAGAGAGTTAAGACTCCTCTTACTATTCGTCCGGGTTATAGGTTTAGTTACTAGTTACTCTGTGGTGTCAGGAGTTAGTAAGGATGAATTCAGAGGAAGAGTTCCCAAATTTGCGTGAATAGAGAGCGTGTAAAACCAACTTTGAAAAAAAAAAAAAAAACTTGTACATCAGACTGGGATTCTAACTTGATCTCCCCGTCATCGGTAGTCCAGACTATATTGCGAGAGTGACGTTTTGAACCATGCGACCACCGAAGCGGTTAAGCAAAATAAGATATACATTACCTACAAAAAGTATCTAACTAAAGAGAGAAAAACAGAAAGAGGAATTTTAAAACAAAACACGCACGATTAGATAAAAGAAAAAAGTCGACTTTGTCCGGCGACACTAGTATCGTTTCGACTTGAGTCTATTATGTTTAACGGGACGAACATGATAGTCCGGGACAAGCTAACTAACCAAACAAACACGTGTCGAACAAAGTCAAAGTGTGAATAGTAACATTTCTGTGAGAGGGAACTTTTATACATAAACAAATATATACATACTGTCAAACTTGATAATATTTCACTATGGTATTAATATTATTTTATAGATAGATAATACGATTTTAGTATTTATTTATTTGATGTATTTAACGTGCACCGTCTCGGTAGCTAACGCGCTATTTCCGTGTTAAGCTAAATTGCCGAAGACGAGAAGATCGAGGTTCGAATCTCGCCCGGGTGAACTGGGTTTTTTTAAACTCTCCCTACACGCTAATTCGGGTTCACTTCCTCTAAATTCAACCTTCCAATTCCTAACCCATTAGCGTAATTAGTACTGAAGCGTATAACCCGAACGAGTAGTAAGACGCGGTTCTAAGTATTATTATTATAATTATTATTATTTACATGCAATGTCTGAACCGAATGATTCATCACACGAGAATTTCTATAAGCGAACACGAAAAGCTCTACCAATTATGCCTGGAAAGGTATATTCACATCCCTTCCAGGCTTCTTTTACACACCACAATCGATATGAGACCAACGGCTTTACTTCACCTTCGAAGGAAGTTGTGCTACGGATTTTTATCGTTCTAGAAAAATCCGTCGACCCCGATTGGATTTGAACCCACGAGCATCGGGTTATGAGGAGAGCACTTTACCCCAATGACCACCGGGGTCGACCTAGATTATACAACTTAACGTATGAACACAGGAAAGTAAATCTAACTTTTCTACTAACCAGATTCGGTAGCCGCATAGTCTAAGCAAGGCACTACGTTCTAAGTAGACCAGACCGAAGATGATGGGGAGAACTAGGATCGAAACTAGGTCGGGTGTACTGAGGATAGTTTTTTCCAAAATGGTTTTCCACTCTCCCTTCATGAAAATGCGGTTACACTTCCTTTAAATATAACCTTCCTTATCTCTAAAACCATTAGCGTAATTAGTAAATAAGGGTTTAACCCGAACGGATAGTAAGACGCGGTGATAAAATAAACTTGTCCAGTTGTCAAATATTAGCACCGCGTCTTACTACCCGTTCGGGTTATACGCTTCAGTACTAATTACGCTAATGGGTTAGGAATTGGGAAGGTTGAATTTAGAGGAAGTGAACCCGAATTAGCGTGTAAGGAGAGTTGAAAACCCCCAGTTCACCCGGGCGAGATTCAAACCTCGATCTCCCCATTCTCGCCAGTCTAGCTCAAAACAAAACCAGCGCGTTAGCCACCGAGGCGGGTAGTTGTCAAATAAGGGCCTTCCTATGAAAATTGGGCCGTAAATGTGAATCACACACGTTCAAGACACTCTTCTGATAAAGTAATAACCGTGCCAGTGGTGTGAGAGACTAGCTGTTTCAACTCGGCGAACGGAGGTTACTGCCCACCCGTTTCCCATTTCTCACAAGGGAACTCGTCACTGCTTTCACAAGTCGGCATTTCTGACAATAACGACGATTTACCGTTTAGGGGGTCAGAAGCACGTGATAATGAACCTGTCTGGTTAGGGAGAGCCGTGGTTTAGATCTATATCGCGAAGGTTCCACTCGGAGAAATATCAGCTCAGTGAAATATATACGCTCACACGTCCAATAAACATTAGAACATTCCATTTTAAAGGGAATTTCACCGAGTCCACTTTTCATGCATTCTTATTAACGTTGTGTTGCAAGTCCTAAGGTTAAATTATGTTATTATTTTTCTCTTAAATCTTATATATTATTATTATTATTATTACCACGTCTTACTACCCGTTTGGGTTATACGCACTTACGCTAATGTGTAAATGGTAGGGTGATTGTGAGATGAAATGGAGGACCTACATTTTAACGTGGCATCCGAACCACGGTGGCGGCCTGGCATTCCCCACATTCACAAGATGTCTTGTCAGAGGTGAAGGAAGGGTTTAACAATCAGATAAATCTGTGCCGGGACCGAGGATTGAACCCCGGCCGTCAGCACAGAGGTTTGACACCTTACCCCTAGACCAACAGGTCACCTTAAATCTTATGGAATATATATATATATATATATATATATATATATATATATATATATTTTACCCATTTAGATTAGTTAGCGCAATTTTTAGGTTAGGTTATGTTAGGTTATGGGGTGCCCACAAATGACACGTTTACAGCCTCGCATACCTCAAAGCTGCCGCTGGTTACAATAAAGCAGTAACCGTTATTCCAGTTCCCTTTCTTAATCTTGCGTATAGACTACAGTGCTTTGTGGTTGAATATGTCACTAACGTTGGGTCTGCTGTAGACCATATAAGACAATACTTCAATATTTTGATCAAAACTTTAACATATATATCCTGCATCCCCTCCTCCTGATATTTAATTATCTAGATATTTTACTTGAGCGAAAATTTCACCAAGTCATGCATTCTTTAGATCAACGTAGACCGCACCACGACCCATCTATTTAGACGCATGTCGAGTATATTCCTTAAAATCAATCTACTTCATTCTTCCCTCCTTCTTGAAAATATATTATCAAATGATCGTACCCCTTAAGACGGGTAAAACAAATAAAATATTGTTCCAATGTCAACGTTTAGTTTAATGTTCTTCACACGGTGATATCAACAGTTGTCGAATATCTGTCATGAGCATAGCGGCATTAGATGAGAAAATTCTTTAGATTGAGAGAAAATGTTGTCATTAAATTCTAGGACATCTCTTTATGGTGCGGCAGAAGACAGAGCAAGTATTTTTCAGTTTTTATAGAATATAAATTTGTTGGCAAACATAAATCAAATATTTATCGAATAGCAACATAGAGTTTAGTTTTCTGCACATGCTAATATCAACAGATCTTGAATATCTGTAAAGGGTGTCCTGGAATGTTGTCAAAACCTTTTCTCTTTATTAAAAAGTTTTTACAACATTCCAGGACACCCTTGACAGATATTAAAGATCTGTTGATATTAGCATGTGCATAAAACTAAACTCTGTGTTGCCTCTGGAGAAATATTTGATTTATTTTGGCCAAAAAAATGTAATATTATAAAAACTGTAAAATTACTCGTGCGCCCTTCCACCGCACCTTGAATCACTATTTGAACTTTGTTTACTTAGTAAGCAGCTGGAACCTAGGCCTACCTAAAATGCAGCCCTTTCCCCACATCTCATCTTCTCCTCGTGTTCCTCGTCTTACGTCCGGGCTATCCACGTATTTACACTGATGGGCTAGAGATGAGGGGTTACAAGGGGGTGTCCACATTTGCGTGGAGAGAGAGTGGCATTTTTTTTTTATAACACCGCGTTTTACTACCATTTCAGGTTACATGCTTATGTACTAGTTTGGCTAATGTATTAGGAATAAGGAAGGTTGAATTTGAATTTAGAGGAAGTGTACCCACATTTTCGCGGAGGGAGAGTGGAAATCAATTTAAGGGGGAAACCTCTCAGTACACTCGATCAGGATTCGAACCCTGATCTTCCCGTCATCAACAGTCCAGTCTATTGCGAGAGTAACGCCTCGACAATCCGACTTACAAAGCGGAACACGATCGGGATTTGAATTCCAACTTCCCGTCACCGGTAAACCAAAAACGAGACTTTCCGTGGTTCGGGTGACGTTTGAGTATAATAAGGTTATGATAGGAAGACACTTTTAGAAAATACAAACATTCTACTATTTTATTAATGGTATTTTTTTAAGTTTATTAACATGATTTGACGTGTATGACAATAATTATACAACTATAAAGCCACATGGTTGACTCACTCACTGACATTAATGTTTATCCACTTCCAGATGAGATAGAAACTTGAAATTTGGCAAACTTATAGCTTCTAGCCTGTAACCGACGGGAAAATTCAAAAAAGTTAAAAAAAAAATAGTTTTCAACCCCCGAAAAAGAAAATTCAAAATGGCGGAACAACTTTTTTTTTAAGTCAGTGCGGACCTTTCTTTGGAGGTCTCTTGTGGCTAAACGGTAAAACCTATCTAAAAACGGCTCTGGAAATACATTAGTTTACATCCACTCGCAAAGAAAATTTCCCGAGGGTTTGGGGGCGTAGCCCCAACGAGCAAAGAGAGTTAGTTGTTTTAATAAAGTCCCAATAGGAAATACCTTATCCAACTGATAGAAAAGATTTTTTTTAGCACTGCGTCTTAATACCCATCCGGTTTTTACGTTTATGTACTAATTACTCTAATAGTTTTATGGATTAGGAAGGTTATGTTTATAGTAAGTGTACCCGTATTTGCGTGGAGGGAGAGTGTAAAACAATTTTGTAAAAAACAACCTCAGAACAGCCGATACCAAGATTTGAACCTCGATCTCCCGGTCACCGGCAGTCTAGTATACTGCGATAATAGCGCGTTAGACCACGCGGCTACCGAAGCCGGCATCTGCCACTTTTGATAGATGATATTATTCTCAACACTTATAAAATAACACTAATAATACTATAGTATTATTATTATTATTATTATTATTATTATTATTATTATTAGCACCACGTCTTACTACCCGTTCGGGTTATACGCACTTACGCTAATGTGTAATGGTAGGGTGATTGCGAGATGAAATGGAGGACCTACAGTTTAACGTGGGATCCGAACCACGGTGGAGGTCTGGCATTCAACACATTCACAAGTTGTATTAATACACGTCTTGTCAGAGAATACTATAAATAAAATATTATTCAATGTTGACCGTAACAGTTTTTAAAAAAGCTTTTTTCTATGAAATTTGGACAGTACATCCATCAATGTCTCTAATTCAGACAGTGATTGTGTAGCCAGCCAGCGAGTGACGCGAGGTCTGTTCACACCCACTTCCAACTTTGTGTCCCCGCGCGGCCAATTCTCGCGACATCGTGACTAATGTGGCAAGTTGTTGTGGCACCCGCACTTCGGAGAGGATGGCCTTTCTTCTTCCCCATGCGTCGACAGACAAGAGAGGGGGTATCCCCTGAACAGCGATGGACCAGTTTTATAGGGGTGGAAGGTAAGGGGGGATTACCAGTTTGGCTAGAAGTGCTGTGAAGACTGAATACCGAGCAAAGAGATCGAATAGGTCAGTTATCCCTAAACTATCGATGGGGGTCGGGTGGGGGGGGGGGAAGAGGAGGATGAGGGTATTAATGGTACGGTTCACCACGCACATTTTCTCTCAATCTTTAAATAGAGACATTCACTTAAAAACTAGTAAAAGTTGTGTTATAAATAATACACACTGTTGCAGAAACACTCCACCAAAGAGCATAAATGTAATAATATAATTTGTTACAGAAACATTAAAAAAATACAACATCTCTGTCTAGGGATATTGTATCAAAAGAAAAGTATATATATTGTACTCATTAAAAGTATCTAAATAAAAGTATCGATAACAGTAAGTAGTATCGGTATCGAAATTTTAATCTGGAGAAATATTTTGTCTTCCCGAGTAACAATAATAATTTCAACTTTTGCATAGTAATTAGTTTTACTATTTATTTAAAAATTGAAAATTATCATGGTTTTTATAACCTAAAAACAAATTTTACAAGATGCTATTTCGTTATCCAACTTCTTGAAAAAATTGCATAATTCACTTCTTCACTTTTTAACTACATTCGCCATGTATATAAATATACTCTTATCAGTATAGATGATTAACTATTGACAAACAAGAGAGGAATGGACGCCTTGCTCAGCTTCATCTGCTTAGACAACCAACATCAACTTTTCTGCTTCGTCTGTTTGGGGAAACCCTTGAGTTGAGTGAGTTCATTGAGTTCTACAAAAGCTTATTTTGTTTAGTTTATGATGACCGTACTTATTGATAAAGGAAGGGGTAGTAAGTAGTAGAAGACTGATCGCTACTCAACCCATCAGGCATCATCAGACTGTATTGATAAAGATGAAAGAACAGTTACAGCTATGAATTATGATAAATTATAGAGATTGAATGCCAGAGTTGCAGAAAATTAGTGAGAATAGAGAAATAGTGTCATTTGTTCTTTCTCCACAGTCCACCCTGGTAAAACTTTAATCCCAGCATGAATGAAGATAACAAAAAAAGTTGTTTCTTTCGATACCAATCCGATACAGGAGGGTGAGTACTAATACTATTAAAAGTATCGCGTAAAAAATACTAGATTGAAAGGAAAATATCGATATAAGTAAAATATCGATACTTTTTACACATCCCTATCTCTGTCCACTAATGAGCATAGCGATCAATGTAATATTTCTAAGTACTCCATGAATATATACATATATATATACAATATAACATTATATATATACACATAATACATATATATATATATTTTGTTTGCATATAGCCCAGGAACTGTTGGTTTTATAAAAATACATTCCAGATTAAAGTATTTTAAATTTTAACAGAACTACAACGATACAAAACTTTCAAGGATACGCGAAGGGAGGAGATTGTGGTAAACATTAAGAAAGGAAAAAAACTACCCTTAATACACCCCGCCAAATGATAAGGTGTTAAAGTGATTTTAAGTTGTGATTTCAAGTTAAAGCCTTAAATTTGGATTTTTTGTTGTTGCAATTTTAGATGTTTTGTAATCTCAAATCTCCCTAGGTCTTGTACGATATTCCTACAGCTCAATATTTTCTGGAAAGTTTGTTGTAATTCAATTTTATTGCCATCTCTAGAGTAATTCGACCATGTTGTAAAACAATGTATGTAATACAATAGGATTATGGCCCACTTCGGTGGCCGCATGGTCTAAGACGCAACTCTCGCATTAAACTTGACTACCAATGACTAGGAAATCGAGGTTCGAATCTTGGTCGGGTGTTCTGATGGGGGTTTACCCATAATGGTTCTCCACTCTCCTTTCAAGCAAATGACGGGTACACTTCATCTAAATATAAACTTATTAATCCCTAAAACCATTAGCGTAATTAGTACATAAGCGTATAACCTAAACCAGTAGTAAGACGCGTTGATAAAACCTGTTAGAGCTAAATAAAAAAATTTAAATATATATTTTTTTAAGTCTTCCAATCATAAGCCTTCTATAGTTTGATCGGCGACGGAGGCAATCGCCTTAATGGAGCACGCGCGCGCCTTTCGGAAGCTAATTACATTTCAACGCGTTTCTATCAATTTACGTCCGCTAGATTAGATTCTACAAGGTACTCTACTTCATCACAATCACAGAGAGGAAAAAAAAAAAACGCAGGGACCGCGTTCACTTGCTAAACGAAGGTTTTTTTTTTAAAACAACACAACGTAAACTTTCTGAGCCAACTGATAATATCAGCACAGGACTAAACAAATTAACTTAATTATAGGAGAGACACAACACCGACAGACTATAATACATTCACGACCTTAGTTTACTTGGATGACAGCTCAAAAAGTTAATAGATATAGTCCCTAATACACCCCTACGCCAACAGCTCACATCTGTCACTTTGGATAATTGTAATGAAAACGTTTGGTAATGTATTAATGTGATAGATAACCACAGTAATTTTGCCAAATATTATTTATATTTAATTGAGGTCGGAGAAAAAGATTATTTATCGTTTTATTCCACTTAAAAAAAAAATATTATTCACATCACTTTCACGAAAGGTATAACGAACATAACTTCAAAATGGCGACCGACCAAATTAAACCATGTGATTGAACGTGATAGAAACAAGTTCTTTACAAAGTCACACCCACGCAGTGGATAAAAATATTTTATTCAGTTAAATATTTCGAAATAAGATAAAACAATCATGGAATTATTTATTATATATATAAAAAATGACAGGTATTTTCTCTTTTCCAAGTATATACGATGTTTGTATTAAAAGGTATTATTGTATAAACAATATTAAACATCAAAGATAGCATTCCAAAACAGAGAAAAAGTAATTTTAATTATGTTTAAAATATTGTTTCGGATTGGGTAAAAGGAAATCATTAAAAGTTATGAAACAGTGTAAGAAAATTTAAGTTTGCGTTAATTTAAATGTAAAATATAAGAGGTAGTTAAAAAACTTAAAATTTCTTTTACAAGAGTTCGCAACCCAAAACCTAAACACATTATTTTTGAGCTGTCAATCAGGTAAAAATCTATCATGAAGAGACTCTAATCAAAGTGAAAAGGGGACTAATTACCCCCACCCCTAAAATACATTTTTCGACCGACTACCGACTAAGAATAAAAATCGGACTATTCGGAAATCAATTAAATATTTTTACCTGCATCGGGATCCACATAGTCTGAGGTGTCAATCTCGTGTCTGACTAGACTGCCGATGACGGGTAGATCGGGGTTCGAATCCCGGTCGGGTGTACTGGAGGTGGTTTTTCTCTAAATGGTTTTCCACGCAAATGAGGGTATACTTACTCTAAATTCAGCTTTCCCGACCCCTAGCTCATTAACGTATAACCTGAACAGGCTGTAAGAAAGGGTTCTAAAAAAAACTTGTTCAGTAAGGGAAAGGCGTCCAAGAGTACGCACCTAATACATTTTAAGTCATAAACACTATATTTTTAAAACTTAATCAATAAAACACACATGGTTATATCTAATGCTCTGTGCTGCTTTATATTACAGCACGAAACCTCAAAAATAATCTTATATTAATAGATAAATTAATGTTTTTATTGAGATATGTAAATGCGTACTCTTATACGCCCTATAGTCTAAGAGTACGCATCATGTATTCCAAGAGTACGCACTAGCATCTAAGAGTACGCACTAACAGTTATCACACACGAATGGTCCAATCTCATCATATGCCGAACATGCTTCATGCCATCATTCAGAACAGCTGCCACACTGCACCCAGTCTTCTTCAAACAATTCTCCACAGCCTCCACAAAAAGTTTCTTTATTTGTTTTGACAGATTTTGGTAAGGATGCTTTCTTTGATGTAAATGGCTTCGAAAAATCAAGTTTATTTGCAGCATTTTCCATTTTTCTCTTATTTCTTTGATTTTTCCTCTCTTCTTTCTCCTTTTCTTTTTGTAGAAGACAATTTTTAAATGGTGTTGCTGACAAAACTTCTGACTTTTGATGTGCCCTGTGTCTTTTCTTTTCGTTTTGGCTTTTAGGAATTGGATGGATTGAGTCTATACCCTGCAATGACCTTTGGTTGGGAGCAGAGTTACTGTCATTTTCTTGATAATGGATATGTTCGGCAGATAACACAGTATTTGAAGAATTTGCCAAGATGTCTTCAGTCTGTTCCATAATATTTGTATATGACTGCACAGTGCTATAAGCTGGCTCTATAGCATTCTCAGCAAAATTATCAGTTTCATTTGCTTCAATTCGGTAGTTTACCTCTTCTGGAGCGAAGTATTCATCTAAAAAAACGTCCGGGTTATACGGAAAAATACCTGTTGATGAGAAAGCACGTTCAGTTTTTACTAATATGGCAATTCTTGAGTAAGCTGCACGAAATAAAGTTCCTACTTGCATTTGTGTGACTGCTTGACCTGGATGTGTAACCAACTATTTTTCAACCTCTTGTGCGTAGGCTACTTTGAGAGGCCCAAAGAAACATTTATCAAGTGGCTGAATCTTGTGACTTGAGTGTGGCGGTAGAGAAAGTAGCGTAATGTTATTCTCCCTACAAAAGAGAACTGCAGGTAGGGAGCAATGAGAGGCGTGATTATCTAGGATCAGTAACACAGGATCTTCTTTAGTGGGTTTTACGTGGAAAGTCAAATGCTTTAGCCAATCAATAAAAATTTCAGAATTTATATAACCTGTTTCTGAACTAAGAGGCAAGGTTGCGTATGGTGCATCTTTAAATAGTTCAGGATTCATTCGCTTGGGAGGAAAAATCAAAGCCGGTGGAACGTAGAACCCACTTGCACTCAGACAACAAACAGCAGTGACTAGTTGACCCTTTCCCCCGAAGACACTTTGCAGACCGTCTTATTTCCTTTGGTAGAAATGACCTTTGGAGATTAATTCGGAACATTCTAAAATCCGGACTCGTCCATGTTTAAGATTATGTTGGGTGGAAATTTGTATTGTTCATAGGAGTTTTTTAAATTCCCACAAAAAATCTCAACTAGAACGTTATTAAATCCCATCGCACGCGCTAAACTGCACTGTTCTGGATTTTTAAGTGAGAGGCCTTGCCATTTGCAGAATCCAACTACACATGCTTTACCCGCTATCTTCTTGTTACAATTGAACCTGCTACTGACTCCTTTAAATTCTGCAAACTCGAAAGATAACTTCATCAGTTGTCTTCTTGTCAAGCCATAAAATCTGGAGTCCAGCTGCCGACAGTGTTCTGCCAGTTCATTTTCCATATCTACAGTAAATGCATTTCGGAACCTTCCGAGCGATCTAGGAACTGTGCCCTGAAACATATCCTACCAGTTTAATGATAAACCTGAAATTTTAAAAGGCAATGTAGCATTTGAGTTGAGGTGTTTCATATTGTTCCTTTATAAATTAAAATAAGTTTTATAATGTAATTGAATGATAATGATTGCCATAGTATGCCTATTAACACCCTACAGTGGTAAGATTTTTATTTTATTTTATTCTGTATTAAACAAGTTCTGTCACTACGTGTTTATAGTGGGAATAATTTTTCTGATCACTGTGGAGTCACCACTTTTGATATTTAATTTCAAACATAAAATTAGAAGCAAAAAACTAAAAAATATCCCCTCCGGAGCTATCACTCCCCTTAATATATATAGCTTACAGCTTTAAGTCGTTTACGAAGCGTGCATTCATTTGTACCAAGATGTTTTGCAACTTGTCGTTGACTATGTATGACCTGCTGCAATCATTTTGTTTGCTTCATTAAGTTTTTCCTGAGTGAATATCAGCTTCCTTTCACTGGTTCGTTTGTATTTCCCCATGCTAAATGTTATTTATCTGAAAGAAAAAAAATTGTTACTAAATTAAAAGAAAGCACAGAGCATGTAAATTATCATGTACGGTTTTCAATTTTGTCACGGAGGGCAAGAGTACGCACAGACCTTCGGCAGTTACCTAGCTGCGTACTCTTGCACTCTCCTGCAATAATTTGAATTATAACCGCTAGATAGCAGCCTTTTTATGACAAAAATTTGATGCTTCACGTCATTCTGTTCCACACGAATCACACTATTATAAAATACAAAAACATTTAGGTCTACTACTTTTATTTATTTAGGAGAGCTTATAATTACTTTTAAAAAAATTACAGTTTATTGACTGAAATTGGATTATTACCTCCCACAGCCGTACGGAATTTAGTTAACCGAAGTTAAAAAGCTAAAACAAACTTGTCGACAGTCACAACCAATGTGTGCTAACCAAATCACTTCCATGTTTGCCAATTGCTGAAATCTTAATGTGCGTACTCTTAGACGATGCGTACTCTTAGACGCCTTAACCTTATGCCTATGTTATAGAATTATTCATTCTTTCCAAATTTATAATTCTGGCAGAAGAAACCTTTATAAATACTAACATATATTTTTATCAACATTGATAACAATTTACTATAGTATTATTTTATGGGTATTTTGTACTCCCCATCAAAAGCAATAGCTGCAAACCACGTGATTTGATGTATATAAAAGGTGTATGAACAGAACGCCCTCTGGTCTTAGGGTTAAATGCTCGCCGCAGAACTCTATGTTCATGGGTTCAAAGCTAGCCAGGGTCGACGGATTTTAATTGATCGATAAAAATCTGTAGCACAGCTAGAGATGTGAAAAAAAGTATCGATACTTTAATAATATCGATATTTTCCTTTCGTTACTAGTATGTTTCTTACTAGATACTTTTTTCCGATACTTTTACTTATTTTAGTACTCACACTCTGGTATTGGATAGGTATCGAAAGAAACAACTTTTTTGTTATCTTAACTCATGCTTGGATTAAATGTTCATTATGGTTAAAGAAGGGTAGATTAAAAAATGTATTAATATTCATATTTAGCTATTAAATAAATTTACACAAGCTACATTTTCATAGATATTTTGAAAGCTGATATGGTAACCTTTTATATTATCATTCTATCTATCATACCCTCTAAGTTCCCAGCACATAACATAGAAGCAATATTCCTAAATATACTATAAATATAGTTAAATTATTATAATTTTCAGTGTTTAGATAAATATGAAAATATAATAATTATTATTATTATGAAAAGTTGAAATTATTACTTGATAAAAAAAATATTCCAGATTAAAATTTCGACATACATATTTACTGTTATCGATACTTTTCTTTAGATACTAGTAGGCTATCGATATTTTTCTTCGGATACTTTAAATGAGTAGAGTATCGATACTTTTTCTTTCGATACAACATCCCTAAAAACATCTTCCTTCGGAGGGAAAGTAAAGCCGTCGGTCCCATGTCGATTGTGGCATGTAAAAAGAAAACCTGGGCCTGGATACACTAAAGGAACAAATAGTTGCGCCGGCGCAAGTTTGAAAGATGTGCCCAAATCCTTATTCACTAAAAGAAGCATGCGCAATTTGAAAGTCTTTTATTTACCACCACTCAAGAGTAGGCGCAACTATTACATCATGATTGTCACTTCAATAAATTTAAATGGTGTCATATTAATGCATTGGCTTAAAATAAAATTAGTTGACTGTACTCGTATTAATAATAAATGAATAATATTACATACGTCTGCCAAGCAAAATATTTGTTTCAATTTAGACAGTGGTAACAAAGAAATCACTTACCTTTTATTGTTGAATTTCTACTTTCGAGCAACACAATGGCATTTCTTGCACTATTACAAAACAAAACCACGAACTGTGTAATCTTTGTATAGATCCAAAGAGGTGTGTATTCCTCCAAGTCCAAAGACATCTCTTAACTAAATATGGCGGTTAGTGTAGCTTTAAAATACATTTTGAAGTTTCTATCAATGTTTTATTAATGGGACTTAGCTTTAAACTAATAATATAAATACATACTAAATAATGTACTAGTATTGTTTTTATAGAGCACAAAGAAAGAGGCTGCTTCTAATTTATTGCTGGTTTATAAGCATAATGCAAGTATTTATAAAACTTTATATTTGCTGTCATTTTCATTAAAGAATTAAAATAAAGTAGCCTTGACTTTGAAATTAAATTATCCACAAGGATTGGTCGAAAAGAACGCAATTTATGAAGTTTATGGTGAAGTCACCATAAACGTCATAAATTGTGCTCTTTTCGACCAATCCTTGCAAAGAATCTACTTCCTAAGTCAAGGATAATTTATTTTAAATCTCTAATGAAAATGACAGCAAATACAAAATTTCTAAACAAATTGCTATTAAACTAGAAATAAAATTAGAAGCGGCCTCTTTCTGGGTGCTTTACAAAAACAATATTAGAACATTATTTAATGTTTATTTTTATTATTAGTTTAAAGTTTAAGTTCCATTTATAAAACATTTATAGAAACCTTAAAACTTATTTTAAAGCTTTACTAACCGCCATATTTATGACGAGATGTCTTTGGACTTGGAGGAATACAAACCTCTTTGGAACTAGACGAGGATTACACAGTTTGTGGTTTTGTAATAATGCAAGAAATGCCATTGCGTTGTTTGAATGTAAGATTTCAACAATTAAAAAAAGGTAAGTAGGCACCTTATTGCTTTTTCACCACTATCTAAATTGAAACAAATCGCTTGCTTGACAGATGTATGTTTTAATTTATTTATTATTATATTTGAGTACAGTTAACTAATAGTATTTTAAGCCATTACGATAATATACCACCATTTAAATTTATTGAAGTGACAATCATGATTTAATAGTTGCGTCTGCTTCTTTTAGCGAGTAGGGATTTGGGCACATCTTTCAAAATTGCGCAGGCGCAACTATTTGCCCCCACTAGTGAATCCAAGCCCAGGTTTTTGGAATAACCATAGAACATATATATTCAACAGGTCGAGAGATATCGAGTATGTTATACAAACAGTCTAGTAGAATCACTTGGCTGTAACTCTGAAACAAGGTCAAATATGACACAAGTTTATATAAACTCCTCTAATAGTTTTTTGCGTCTTCTTGTCTACCGGTGAAGTAGGTCTCAGTTGTAACGGTACATGTTAAATATGAACATTTTTTTACTAGGCGTCTCAACTAACCTCGATTGGTTTGCCGGTGATGGATAGGTCGCTAAAGTTTATTTATAGATTAAAAAAAAATATTGAGTATTTTTTAAAAAAAATTCTAAAACAATTTTGTTTTAAATGTTATCATCGTGTCTACTCAACTTGACCAATGAAATTCACGACTTTTTCCCTGATTTCTCTTGATCATTTCCTGAAATTCCCAACTAAAAAGTATGTCACACCCTTCTAAATCCCCCCCCCCCCCCATTTTTCTATTAATCTTTTTTTATGAATAATAATAAGTTTTACATTAATATTTACTGGTTTAGTGATTATTATATTTGAGTAAAACAACATTTTACAGCATTTTAGTTGTAGGCCTAATTTACCAAATTCTCGGCTAATTCCCGTTTTCCCTGATTTTCTCGGATGGTATATAGTCAACAAAGAGTATGTCATATTATTATCAAAATAATATGTTTTTTTTCTCACCAAAGGTTAGTTTTTGATAATAAATTTTTGAAATTTTGGTTCTAAACTACATGATAATGTACGTACGATCGTGTGTAAAACATTTTATATCTTAAATGGGACACTACCCGCTTCAATGGCCAAATTGTCTAAGTCGTCACCCTCGTGTTGGGCTGGCTGCTGATGACAGGAAGATCAGGGTTCAAATCTCGGTCGGGTCTACTGAGGGTGGTTTTTCTTAAATGGTTTACCAGTCTCCTTCCAGGCAAATGAGGGTAGATAATCTCTAAAATGCTTCTTTCCTCATCCCCTACCTCATTATAGTAATAATTAGCATGTGTATAGCTTGAACCGGTAGTAGCACGCGGTGATATATATATCGCCGCGTCCTCTACATATTAAATATTATTATTATATATATATCACCGCGTCTCTACCGTAATATACGCCGCTCTACTACGATATATATCATATCACCGTCTACTACTATATTATCACGCGTCCTACTACGGATTTATATATATATATCATATACGGGTTACTACCGGCTCGCATCATTACGTTAGTACGTTCGGTAGTCACATGGTAAGCGTATATTGCAATTTCATATGAGTAGATGATGTACAGAGTGCATATCATAATTACTACTCTTAGTTTTTGCGTTATTGTTTTGGTATATACCTATTTTTTTGTATAATTTTTTAGCTATGATTGTTTTTTTTTATCATATAAACGTGCTTGTAAGGTACTTGTGTACTTTTCAGTGTTGGACTATCTGTCAAAGGTTTCAAAGCTTGGCCATCACTATAATCAAGGAAATTGAAATTAAAATTGTTATCAATGTTGGCCACAAAAGAAAAGTTTGTATTTTATAAAAGAGGCCCTTCCTATGAGAATTGCACTGTAACGTCTTATATCAAGTAGCGAGCCGTTCAGAATACTATTTTCGTTCATACGTTCCCTATTTACCGCACGTGGAACACATTCGCCGCGAGTCGTCGACGAAAAAATAATTTTAAAAAAAATCATCGCTATGGTATTCGAGAGTAATTTTAGTTTTATTTCTGTTTTTTTTATAAGCTGTGTTTCTAAATCATGGTAGGTCCTGGTTTGACTTGTGGCGAATACTGCGTTGGGTCTCGTCTGTTGTTTACAAAGCTGTGAGATCTAACGCGGCGTTAATCTCAAAATGTCTCGAGTTTGAAACTTCGTTGAGAGATTAGGTAAATAAACTTAGGATGTCGGGGGAGGGGGGGGGGGGGGGTAGGGACCTACGTTTGACGAGGAACGTTAGAATGCTCTAATTATATATACGGGTATAGGGTACAGAGGGGTACATGAGATAGTAGAGAGAAGGCAAAAATTGAGATGGATATGGACAATGTAATGAGGAGAGAAAAAGAGGAGGATGTCGAAGAAAATATTTGGAATGAAGTATGTAGGATAAATACCCTTTACATCGAGTCTTTCCATGTCCCAGGTGAGGTGATGGTGAGTATGAGGGTGATATGTAGTATGAGGGTGTGAAACAAGTGGAAACACTTACAACCTGACATAAGTCTAACCAAACAACACATAAAGAAGAATAACGTAAATTTAAATATTTGAAGCAGAACCTCTAAAGGATAAATTAGTTATTAGGGTATATATAAAACTCTCCGAGTTGGGCTTTTATTTTATGATAAATGTCCAATCGACAAACCTATGATTGGCGCTATGGATACAACAACCTATAAGGCTCACATTGTAAAAAGTGTTTTTTTTAGCACCGCGTCTTACCACCCGTTAGAGTTATACGCTTATGTAATGATTACCTAATGGTTTTAAGGATTAGAAAGATTATAATAATTATAAGACGCGTACCAGCTTTTGCGTGGAGGGAGAGTGGAAAACATTTTATAAAAAGCATTCTAGTCTCAATCTACCCTCCATCGGCAGTCTAATATATAATAACGCAAGCGTAACGCGTTAGACCACGCGGCCACCGAAGAGTAAGAGTTATTGAGAGAAAATAATTTTGGATTACGAGAGGCCCGATAAGGGACATGAGTACCTACAGTAGCCCCGTGGCTTCTTTGGTGCTGACTGACAGCTCACAGCTGACAGCTGACAGCTTTGAAAAGTTACCATACTAAATTATGTATCCCCACACCGATCCGTATGATCTGCAAAAACATGTGTTTAGCAGCTGTCACTTCTGACGGTCAAAATTTAGGTATATACCTAAATGTTGACTGTCAGAAGTCAGCTGTGAGCTGTCAGTCAGCACCAAAGAAGCCACGGGGCTACTGTACATGATCTTACTAATGTTATTAGTCTCATTGACCGAGCGTTGCGAGGTAGTTTTAACTTGAGCATTGCCCTAATGACCTCATTGTGTCGACGGGCCTATAAACCCTAATAATAATAATAATAATAATAAATAATAATAATAATAATAATAACAACAACAACTTGACCATTTTCCCTTTCGTATGTCTTATTTACTCCACGGTGACTTAAAAAAAACGCGTGGACCAATTTTTACCGAAATTTGATAGGAACATTCTTTGTGCCCAGGCCAAACGATTATTATGCACAGAGTTTTTCAATTTAGTTATCCGTTTAAATATGGCGGCCACTCAAAAGGTTTTTCCGTTGAATAGCTCGTATCGAGTGATTTGCATTTAAAATAAGCAATCGATCAAGTACCTACGGCATATTTTTGTAAAGTATGACACCCATTATATTACTAAACTGAAGTCATAAACCGTGTGAGCCAAGATTATTCTCAAAGATTATAATTTATTATTAAATATAGTATTAATGTGTTTTCTGTCTAATTTTATCAACAAAGAAAAGTAAACTTTACACCAAAGGAGAATATCTATGAAATAATTTAACTTGTTTTTTGTAAGTGCAACAATGAACTTTCAAGTACCTAATGCTATAGAGAAGTTTAAATAAAATAAAGGTAATAATTTAAGTGGTTTATAACAACCTCAAAAGGTGTTGTTCATTTTAATATTTAATTGGCATAACTATATCGTACATACGCACAACTTGACAGAAGATTTACAATAAATACGTGCTAATTATTAGGTAAAGTTAAATCTGTAAGTTGTGTGTTAATACAATATGTGTGTTAGAAAGTGCATTTTAAACAACCCAATTAAGAAAACGAGGCAATCAACATATTTTCAAAAAAAGAATAGGAAATTATGTAAATCAAAATAACATGTCTAGTTCCACGCACGTGAAAAGAATCAAACATTACTCTCTTCTAAAGCTGTCGTCCTCTGTCGGACAGTACCAGAGATTTGATTTAACATGACGTCATAACCAGGGGAAAGTCAGCAACCCTGCTAGTAAAGGATGTACGTCCGGTAGCCGAGTATGCAGGCGACAGCAAACAGTATTGATATTGTTATCACTATGTTCACGATTTTACGATTTATACAGCACCGTGACTATCAAATCTAAAAGTGCCCTTTAAAAATAAAACAGCTCTCTAATTTATTTAAATAAAGTATTATAAATTATGTTTTTTCTAAGCATCGCGACTTATTAACCGTTCAGGTTGAACGCGTATGTATTTTACTAATCTAATGTGTTAGGGATGGGGCAGGTGTTGAATTGATAAGAAGTAGCAGAATTTGCGTTGAGAAAGACCAGAAAATCACTTAGGTAAATCCACTCTAAGCACACCCGACAAGTAGGGCCTATTCGAACCTTTATCACCCCGTCATTGACCACTCGGTCCCCGATGCGGGTAATTGGTGAAGATTATTTTAGAGAGATAGTCAAACATTTCTAGTGGGTTTTTCCCCGTCCTGTAAGTTAAAGAGGTTTTAAATTAATACGCCTCTTTGAATACATGTGTTTAACACAACTTTTCTGACTAGAGTAGTCAATATTCTCGCAAAGTACTTTGTTTATAAATAAGATTCTTAGAAGTTTGTTTCCTCGAACATAAATTACCAACCAAGACAAACATAATAACACATTTGAGTTGAAACGCTTTATTTCATACGCTCTACGAGAGCGAAATAGCTTGATCATAAGTGGCGGATGGATATAAATGCTCATCTCATCTTGACGGGGCTCAATTCTAAACGGCGCGGACAAACGATGCTATTTTTTTAGCATCAAGTCCTGCTACCTACTATGCATATGTGCTAAATGCGTTAATGAGTTAGGGATAAGAAAGGTTGAATTATGGAGAAAGTATACCCACATTTGCGTGGAGGGTAGAAAACCATTTTGGAAAACCACCCAGAGTACACCCGGCCGGGATTCGAACACTTATATCCCTATCATCGGCAGTCTTGATGGTATTTACCGCCATATAATTTTACCTTCCTTTGTACAAGCGAATTATAATACAATTATTTTAAATTCACTCTCCTCGACTTGTTACGTTATATCAGGAATTCTTAACATGGATTAACATGGGTTGTAGAATCCGGCAGAGATATTTCAGGGGTTAATGAACTTGGATCGGGGTAAAAAAAAACACATCTTAATTTTTACCAACCATAGTTAAGATTTAGCATAAAGTTCCTTCAATTATGAACGGAGACAACAAAGAACAGTAGTGTATGAATACCGGTAGATTTGTCATCAATAGAAATCACAGATATTTTCATACACATCACAGTTGTTCAGATAATAGAATATAGGTGAGTAGAGAATATTTTCGAGTCGAAGGTGTTTTTTTTCGCGTGGCAAAAAACGTGACAGATGTTACATCATGTTATGGCAAATAAGGGAGATTTACAAATTATACAACTATAAAGCCACATGGCTGACTCACTCAATGACATTAATGTCTACCCACTTCCAGGTGAGCTAGAAACTTGAAATTTGGCAAACTTACAGCTTCTAGCCTGTAACCGACGGGAAAATTACAAACAGTTAAGAAAATTAATTTTTAACACACAAAAAAAAAAAAAAAATGTCTGAGCAATTTTTAAGTCGGTGCTGACATTTCATTGGAGGTCTCTTGTGGCTAAACGGTAAGACCTATCAAAAAACTGATTGCACTTGCAGCCACGGATTTAACGAGATCCATAAGTTTGGTCCTATTACATTTTGTCGTATATTCATAGGTCTTACCTTAGATATAGCTAAATTTTTTAATTGTAGGTAAATTTTGCACATATTCCACACATATTTTAATTTCAAAACAACGCTGGAATTACATTAGCTTACATCACTTGCAAAGAAAACTCATTGGGGGGCTTGGGCAAGGCGAGTAATTTTGATAAAAGCGGAAGTCTTGTTGGAGAGTTGGGCTTATGAGAAGATGTCAGAGAGTGCAGTCTCGACACAGACGATTCTACGAAGTCACTAAAACACCTTGCTGAAGCCCAATCGAAAGAGTCGCTCGCTAGGACCAGCGGAAGAATGTCGTCAACGAGGTGGGTGTTGAATTCGCTGAGAGGATACGTTGAAGTAGTACAATGAGCCAAAAAAACTTTATTTATGTAAACTAAAATGGTTGATATTTTTTATCACATTTCCTCTTCCTAAAAGATCTTCAGTATCAATAAGATTATCATTATTATTAGCACCGCGTCTTACTACCCGTTCGGGTTATACGTACTTACACTAACGTGTAATGGTAGGGTGATTGTGAGATGAAATGGAGGACCTACAGTTTAACGTGAGATCCGAACCACGGTGGAGGCCTGGCATTCCCCACATTCACAAGTTGTGATTAATACACGTCTTGTCAGAGGTGAAGGAACAGTTAATTAGGGTTGTAGATATTATGAATTTGAGAAAGAAAAAAAAAGTACAAGTATTGGCATTTAGGAGGAACATAATATTTTTGGGCGTATTATTTGCGTTTAAAAGTGTAAGACACAACAAAATACTGAGTTAATATAACCTTGCCAAACCTAACCTAACCTAAACAAGCCTAACCTAATATAAGGCTAACAGATTGGTGGGGCTTAGTTCATATCTTACCAGCGGGCCAATATATGTTATAGTCCTTCTGGTCAGTGGTCGTGGCCCGACTGTTACTAAGGAGAAGGATTAGAGTCCCCAGTAACCCCTTCCTCGTCACAGTCCTCGACGGTCGCTCAACGTGGCAACCCTGGTGGAGAGGTCCTCAAGTTGGTATCACTTGACGACACGAGAAAGGAGAACAGGTCCGTGTGTCTGTCTGTCTCAAACCACGCGAACACAAGAGGAAACACTCGATGATGGTTGGTGGGCCCTTGGGGGGAGGGAGGAGATATTTCGGGCGGTTCCTCATCTCGCATCTGTACGCGAGGGCGACCCCTAAAGGGGGGGGGGGGGGGGAGACACGGCGCGAATACCAATCTTGTTGGTGAGGGGGACGGAAGACGCTAGTTCAAGTGTACATCACACGTTGTATTTTTAGTACCAATTACAGAACAAAAGAGGTTACACGTGTCTGATGAATGTAGAATCTCACCCCTTATTTGAGGTACATT
This sequence comes from Timema cristinae, assembly GCA_039000515.1. Lineage (NCBI taxonomy): Eukaryota > Metazoa > Arthropoda > Insecta > Phasmatodea > Timematidae > Timema > Timema cristinae. Next base: position 36,431,614 of record JBCFYV010003508.1, on the reverse strand, counting down.
AATCTACAAGTCTTTAAATATTAATGAGCTGACCCCTTTACCTCTATTCCCTCTTTCTCACGTTTACAAAACTCCCTTTTGGCTAATGACCTAAGCCCACTCAAACCAGAATGTTTTTATTTTCGTTTAAGAAAGAAAGTAGACTAATCATCTAAAAAAAAAAATCAAATGAGGTAATTTGGCTAGCATTGTTACAGTTTGATTTCACTAGTTATGACAGTTATAAAAGTTAGTAAAACAATTTTCATATATTTATACGTCAAGTCATACGACCTTCGGCTGTCACTTTTTATAGATATTATCAATACCATAAATATAATATAGTGAAAGGTTACCATTGTTTACCGGAACCCAAAGACGGTCAGTTAATACGACAGGGCACCGTGTTAAGGAGAGAATATATAAATCGTATTTTTAAAACTCATTAGCTAACAAAATTCAAAATAATATTATTCAGGTGGGGTTGAGGGGGATATCTCATTTTGAATTTTGTAAGACCCGCTTCGGTGGCAGCATGGTCTAACACGCTACTCTCGCAGTAGACTATACTGCCGATAACGGGATTATCGAGGTTCAAATCCCGGTCGGCTGTAGGCCTACTAAGGGTGGTTTTTCCAAAACAGTTTTGCACTATCCCCAAGCAAATGCGGGTACACATCCTCTAAATGTAACCTTCCATATCTCTAAAACCATTAGCCTAATTAGTACACAAGAATATATAGCCTGAACGGGTAGTAAGATGTGGTGCTTAAAAATTATTTTTTTAAAGCTAATGGATGGTGTGGGAAGGGGAAATGAACCAATAACTGATCTTTATGCAAGATGTGTGACAGGTTATAGAAGAGAAAGAAGAATAGTTTGTAAGTAAGAAATCAAGCTTCAAGTCCCAGGTTCAATTCCTGGCAGAAGACACTTTCCATGAAAATTGGTCTGTACTAGCCTAGACGTTGGCGAGTTATTCCAAAATACATGATTTAATATTAATTAATATACTTACTTAGCACCGTGTCTTACTACCCGTTCGAGTTATACGCTTAAGTACTAATTATACTAATGGATTAGGAATTGGGTAAGGTCGAATATAGAGGAAGTGAACCCGCCATTGTGTAGAAGTAGAGTGGAAAGCCATTTAGGAGAAACCACCCTCAGTTCACCCGACCAAGATTCGAACAATGATCTTCCCGTCCTCAGTGGTCTAGCTCAACACAAAACTAGTGTGTTAGCTAACTACGCCGCCGAGGTGGGAATTAATTAACATTCCAGAAAGGTGGTTGTGGGGGTTGAATTAAGGCAGTGTAGTTGAACGGTTGGGCAATGTTAGGTTTGCTAACCCTGTGTTGATTAACCCTCTTTATTACAAGTTTTAATACAGCTATAAAATATTAAATAATAAATAATGGTATAATAAAGTGTTTTATACTCCCCGAAGCAATATACCAGGCTACATGACATGAAGCATGTGAACCTGCGCCTAGTTCAACAGTCGTAAAACATGCCGCTAAACAAGTTCATAGCTATTAATTTTAGAATACACTTCTAATTATAGATGAAACAGAATACGAAACTTGTATAAGCTATGGGACACATAAATTTTTTTTTTTTAAACATCTGTTCAACAGCAATCCCTCAAAGCAGTACCCAGAGATGTTTTAGTGGTTCAACCCAGCCACCCAGCCACCCACCACCCTCTTCACTTCCTCCTGTCCCCTTCACAAGTATTATTAATAATGTATTTTTGTATTTCTCATCAAAATATGTTTAGGCTTGTATCTAATTGGAGTCCTATAGATATAATAATACCTACAACCACAATTTGGACATGCGACGTACCCACGATTCCACTCATGTGACATTATGTAGACAGTAGAGCTCACCCTGCCACTCTCAACAGCGTTACAAGGGTGACCTGGCGGTCTAGGGGTAAGGTGTCGGACTTCTATGCTGGGGTCTGGGGTTCAATCCTCGGTCCCGGCACAGATTTATCTGATTACCAAACCCTTCCTTCACCTCTGACAAGACATCTTGTGAATGTGGAGAATGCCAGGCCTCCACCGTGGTTCGGATCCCACGTTAAACTGTAGGTCCTCCATTTCATCTTACAATCACCCTACCATTACACATTAGCGTAAGTGCGTATAAAACCCGAATGGGTAGCAAGACGCGATGCTAATAATAATAATAATAATAATAATAATAATAATAATAATAATAATAATAATAATAATAATAATAATAATAACAACAACAGCGTTACATAGTTCATGGATGACCACTTAGCACCATGACAAAGTGAAAAAGTTAAATTATACTAGGAGGCTGCAAGAAAGGGCAGGGCGGAATGGAGTACAGGGGTGTGGCACCCTCCTTTATCCTTGAGAGAAAAGTTCAGAAATTTAATCTTAAATGAGGGAGTTTTACTGCATCTGAACATAATTCTGAGTCAATTTTCATTTTAAACAAAGTTTCTAAAAAATTAACAAAATTTTTTTTTTAGTTATAGACCTAATGAAAAAAAATCTGTAAAAGAGGGGATGGGAGGAAATCTTGTTATTTCGGATATTGACGATTCTAAATTGTTAATAGCATATTTTGCCTAATTACAAACAAATGTGATATTTTTTTCTTTCAAAAATTAACCAAAAAAGTAAAATATGTCAGATTTATAGGGGGTACTAGAGAAAATTTATGGACGCCCAGGGCTGCACCCTGGATCAAACTGAGCCCACTAGACCACGTGGATGTGCAAGAGGCAGTTGAAGGAACTGTGTTATCCCAAGGACACAAGGGAAAGGGGGCCAGTCAGAACCAGACCTCGCAAAGCTCTGCTCTGCTGTTGCTGCTACAACACACCAGTGCTGCCAAATTCCGGGTTCACTAGCATCACAAAACAGACTTCATATAAGCAAACTTTTTTTTATTTAAAAATAACATTTGATTTGTTTTCTTTAATTATCCTTACTATCAATGAAATGGACTGGTGTTCAGAATGATGCGACAATGTTGTGATGGCCACACACTTGAAATGCTTCCCATGTAATCAGCCATACCCCGTCAGGCAAGAGTTCGTGTCGGAGTTTCTAGTTTCTGAGCCGTGTGCACGTTGGCCTCAGCCATGTTTGACAGGGAGTTGTTTGTAAACGAGGTGCCTCATAGAGATGCACTGAGGAATTTAGAACCCACAAACCATGCAAATAGGGATGTCAAGGGGAAACTGTGGATGGCGATAGCTGCTACTATTTTCCAGTATTTCCTTTTACGTTGAAACATAATAATAATAATAATATTTAGCACCACGTCTTACTAACCGTTCGGGTTATACGCTTTAAGTACTAATCACGCTAATGGATTAGGAATTGGGAAGGTTTAATTAGAGGAAGTGAACCCGCATTTGCGTGGAGGGAGAGTGGAAAACCATTTAAGAAAAACCACCCCAGTTCACCCGACCGAGATTGGAACCTCGATCTCCCCGTCCTCAGCAGTCGAGCTAAACATGACAAGCGTGTTAGCCAACTACGCCACCGAGGCGGGTTACATTGAAACAAAGCAATTCAAAGCTCCCTGCACTTATTCTGTAGTACTTGAAAAATTTGTCTGGGTATTCAAATAGTTTGATGAAGACAGTATGAAACTGTACAAAGGACAGCTTGGTAATAGGGTGCATACCATAGTTCTGATCTTTCTTCTTTTTCTGATGACTTGATACAACGAGTGCGAGCAGCTAATCATCTTCACTCATCGTGGTAACTATGAAACTTGACCAATGAAATTCCCAAAATTTTCCCTGATTTCCCCTTATCATTTCCTAAAATTCTCGACCCAAAAGTATGTCCCACCCTTCCACCCCCCCCCCCCACCTTCCCCCTCAATGGTTTTCGTTAATCCTTTTTATGAATAATAATAATAAGTTTTAAAATCTGAATAAACAATTTTTTTACTAACATAGTTTCTAGGAATTAGAAAAATTATATAATATATTACCCAGCTACTAACAAAAAAAGGCAGTTTGAATCACATTCTGATTTAATGATTATTATATTTCATATTTAAGTAAAACAACATTTTCACATATATTTTTTGTAATCTACCAAATTCTTGACTTTTCCCCCATTTTTCCTCGATCATTTAAAATTCCTGGATAATTCCAATTTTCCCTGATTTTCCCAGATGTTAGACACCCTGACTCATAGTCAACGTTTTCAGTACTGACAGATCCTGAGGTAGTTGCATTGGCCGGCCATGCATGAGTTTTTTTTTTTTTTTTTTTTTTTTTTTTGCAAAATTTCTGTTGCAGTGTTCGGAACGCTAGTCTGTTACCAGCCTAAGTTTTTTTTTAAATAACAATTTTCAAACATATATAAATTATAAACATATATTCTTAGTTGGATTTTATTCAAGCCATGTATACAATAGTTTAAAAAATTATTTTGCTGATATGCAATTAAGTGAAAAATGAAAACCTCGATACAAAAATCGAAACCGAAATCTCTATCCAGATTGTAATTTTTCACTTGATTGAATACTATTATAGAATCAGTATACATCCTTGGGGTGTAGTGACAGGTTCCAAGCGGCCCCGAACTGCAAGTATAACAACCCTTAGCATACATTCATAAGTACCAGTCTAAGCAGAAGTGGTGAAGTAAAGTATTTATATTTTATAGTATTAATAAATTTAGCCCTGAAGACATTAAGGCTATCAAGTTTTTAAAATGATCCCCCACCCACAAAGTGTGTATGTTACAAAGCTACAAGATAAACAGTCAGTATGTACTAAACAACTGTGTACATTTGGTTTGAGAAATTGTTTATAAACCACAAAAAAGAAACAACAATCGGTTTTATAACTATATAATGTATATCTTCACAAAATTACTGGGATGTATCCAAGGGGGCCACAGGGGGACTCGGGAGGAGCAAGTATCTCTCCTGAGATTGTATGAATATAATGAATTCGGATAAATTTGAAACATTTTTGCTATGTTGTATCTTATTTCCAAGAGCCAAGGTTTGCATTGAATAGCGTTATTTTGAGGCTTCAATTTAGTACATTTTGCCAGAGGATCATACTACCCGGTTTGCCCTCCTGGAGAAAAGTCCTGTGGGTGCCCTTGGATAGTGGGTATATCCCGGTGTCTCAGTTCACCCTTGCCACATCCTGAGGATAATATTCCTCATACCTACTATCTAGATTAGACCATTAAATCACCTTTGTATTAAAACATAACCATTAAAAAAAATAGTTTACTAAATTGCCATTAAATATCTAGGTAAAAATAATTTATTTTAAAAAAATTAGGTAAGGACAAAATCGGTATTTGTTGCATTGGAGCGAGGACAAAATCTGATATTTGATGCATTGGAGCGAGGACAAAATCTGATATTTGTTGCATTGGAGCGAGGACAAAATCTGATATTTGTTGCATTGGAGCGAGGACAAAATCTGATATTTGTTGCATTGGAGCGAGGACAAAATCTGATATTTGTTGCATTGGAGCGAGGACAAAATCTGATATTTGTTGCATTGGAGCGAGGACAAAATCTGATATTTGTTGCATTCGAGCGAGGACAAAATGTCATAGAAATGTGAAAAACCTCTGCATGCTCTCCCAAAACCTGAGGTGGTAGATATTCGTGCCTGCCGGCACGAGTAGAGATGCATAGGACAAGAATGTACTGCCTCCTTGGAGACATGCCCACTTGTCTACTTTGCCATGTTGCCAGACTGTGCAATACTGAAATAACAACTTGGCCCACCACTTCCCTCAAAGATAATTTCAGCGATAAATAAAAGGGGTTGATACTCAATAGTAAAGACTTTGAAAACATCACATAGCTTCTTAAATGAACATATCCTATCAATAATTTAGATTATTACTTTATTTTAATTTAGGCATCTAATATGTCTGATATCTTAGCTTAGTTAATAGCGTGTATGTCTACTGATCTCAGGGTCTCGGGTTCAATCCCCAAAGTGGCCAAACAGTTTATTATTGGTGGGTTTACCCTTTAACAGTGATGAATTAACGGCTGGGGATTGGATGTTGTGCCTGTCCTAGTTTTAAGTTATATTATAAGTCATATGAAGCTACGACAGACCTAGCCAGTCAGTAGTGGAAAATATATGGCTTGGATGAAAAACTGACCCGGGCCACAGACTGGAAACAGTAATAATAATAATAATAATAATAATAGCTTCATAAGTTCCTTTAGCATATGACTTACAAATTAACTTAACCAAGACAGAGCACTTAATATATATTAAACATCACCTACCCTGAACCCAGGAAATTGTAATGCTTAATCTCAGTGATAGAACATTTTTTTATATATATATATATATATATTATATAAAATATAATTATATATATATATATATATATATATATTTATTCATTATTGGACACTCATCAAAAATTTGTATACACTCCTTTTTGATAGTACCCATTAGTAACTGTGAAATATTTGTAAAAATATCAGAGTTAAAAATATTTGTAAAAAGAAGTCAGTTAAAGTTGTAAATTTTTTGCAAGTTGTTAAAGTATATGTATGATGTGGTATATGAATACATCAGAGTATATCTAGTAGCGATGTTGATTATATCCAACAGGTATTGACTGGACAATTATTTATTACCCGCTTCGGTGGTTGCATTGTTTAACGCGCTACTTTTGGGTTGAATTATACTGTTGATGATGAGAAGATTGTGGTTAAAATCTCGATTGGGTGTCCTAAGAGTAGTTTTTTTCAAAATGGTTTCCCATTCTCCCTCCACATAAATGTGAGTAAACATCCTCTAAATATAACATTTCTAATCCCTAAAACTATTAGCATAATTAGTATATAAGTGTATAACCCGAACAGGTAGTAAGATGCGGTGTTAAAAAAGTTATTTTGTTTTTTATTAAAATATTTATCACAAGAGTGATCCACTTTTCGGCATTGGACTAACTCGATAATAAGGTAAAATAGTCAGCCGACATCTGACTCTTCTCAATGAAGCCAAGCAAGAGCATTTATAACGGTAATACAATTCAGTTTTTAAGAAAATGACAACACCTTAACAGAGGAATCAAACTTAAGACCTTTGGGTTTTCGTGTCAACCAATGATTAATTCATATGTATTACAAACTGATACGTAATGGTTTTCCATAAGATCATTCCCGAATTAAATTTTGTGTAATTTTTCATTTGATTAAATTCTATTACTGAGTTATTTCAAAGTCATTAAAAGATCTTGAGTTTGAACCTTTGGATATATTATTTATTGTATCAGATATGTTTTTAAGAAACATCCATCAGAGTTTTTAATTTTTAGCTGTTAAATAAAAAGATAAAGCATGTCCCACTTATCCTTCCCTAACAAAATGTGAAAATAATCTAGTTGTTAGTTTGTCATTAAGATGAGATGTTGGCAGAGAAAGAGGGAAAATCTTGTGGCTCATAAAGTTTCCTATTTACACTTTTATCTCAATGCAATACACCATGAAAAACCAAGTAGTTTATCTTATCAGTCATTTATAATTTATGATGGCTGGAAAAAAAATAGTGTTGCTAAGCTTACTATCACAAAGAAACCCAGCTAATAAATCATAAAATGCATTCCAATAAAATTTATAAAGTATAAATGAATAAGGTTAATTTAAAAGTATTTGTAAAATCTAGAAACAAATATCGTAGCACAAACCAAATTTAATTACCAAAAGTAATAATAAATGTTTATACAAAAAATATTAGCTCAATGAATATAACTAGTAATATAAAAGATGTTAATGTATTTTAAATTGTAAGATAATATGTATTTATATATCTTAATTTTATCACCATGTTACCAAATCGATGTGAATAGTAAAAGAAAATGGTTGAATACAGCGCTTGGAAATGTCCATGAAAAAGATAACTATACCTTCCAGTGAAACAAAGAATCCGACACCTTAGCTCAGTCAGAAGTGTGTCTGCCTACTGAACTAAGGGTATCGGGTTTTATTCCCAACACGGCCTAAACATTTATAATTATTGGTGATATGTGGGTTCACTCTTTTACAGTGATGAATTAATGGCCGGGGACTGGATGTTGTGTCTGTCCTAGTCTTAGGTTAGGTTATAAGGCATATGAAAGGCCTAGCAAGCCGGTAGTGGAAAAGTATATGATGGGAATAAAAAAATGACCCAGGTCATAGGTAAGAAACAATGATGAATCTAAAAAAAAAAAAAAGTAAAACAAAGTGCTATTGCATAGAAAATTTTATGTTGTGAAAATAGTAATTTGAAATATATAGCACAATTATTAGTAAATTAATAAAAATATTTCATTTCAACATGTTTGGAAAATTTTTATGTCACCCTTTGTGCTCCCGGCAACAGTAGAGGAGAGATAAACGGGAGGGGGGTGGGGGGTTATTATTTGGTGTCAGATGGAAGAGTAATAGTGTAGTTGGAGTAGGATTGTCAGGCATCATTGATTTTGAATATTTAATCATAATTGTTTCTTATTCACATTTTTTTCCAGCCGGTGGTCTGGGTCAGTTTTTCATTCAAGCCATATATTTTGCACTATCGGCTTGCTAGGCCTGTTGTAGTTTCACATGTATTAAAATCCAACTTAAGGCACAACATCCAGTTCTCAGCCGTTAATTTAGCAATGTGAATGGGTAAACCCGTATTTCCCCAATGATAAATTTTTCAGCCATGCCGGTAATGGAACCTGGGATCCTTAGAGCTTATACATGCTACCGACTGAACTAAGATGTTGAATCTTATTAATAACTATTGAACCTAAGCATATTCAAGGTTGATATTGAAAAAAACCTTAACAAAAATATAAGGCATGTTTATTTATCTGTTCAGTGAGTGAAATATTATATGAACTGCACAACCAAGTCATAATTATGTGTTGACACATTCAAACTACCAAGATGCTCTCCTGGTCCTTCACTCTTCCATTCAGTGTATTTTTATCAAGACCGCAGCGCACACAGCACAGTTTGAAAAGTTTTTACTTGGATTCTCGCCAGCTGCGCTTTGGGTTCTAGTTGGAAGCATGTGTGGTTTATTGAAACTCGAGGGTTGACTACTACTTTCTTTCAACGTGTTTTAGTCCCCGTTAGCGTTATATATGCATACATTATGTTAGTATTTTTTTTTAGCATATGGCATTACTGATCGGGAGAAACATAACATCTAGTATAGTCACCACCCATAGGTCGACTATTCACAGCTATGATGGTACAGACTACAGGGTACACCAATGGAGGTCGCCTACACATCCCACCCGCAATGAGATTATGTGATATTGAAAATGGAGGTGTGAATTAGTCAGAGCCTTAAGCCTAACTTAGTTTATTTTACCAGCCCTAGTGACTGTTGGGCCTATTCTTCTTTCGGGCAGAATAGCCAAGGTACCAACCGGGAATTGAACTCGGCACCCTTGGATTTGTAACAAGGTGCGCTGACCACTACACCACGAGGCTGGATCATTAAGTTAGTGAAATAAGGATGAGGAAAGTAGAATTTTAGAGGAAATGAACCATAATTTTCATGGAAGGAGGGTGGGAAACCCTTTAGTAAACAAAGCCTCAATCCTCTTTTTCTAGATTTGACCTACCCATCACCGGCAATCTTGTATTATATGAACTTTGTTTTAGTAAAAATCTAGACCCCAGAAACAATAAGTTGATAACCATAACATACCATTGATAGCAATAGGTTAAGATGGTGTACTGATTAATTATTCGTTCAATAAACATTAAATAAGACTTACAACAAATATGACTTATAGATACAAGTATACTAAGATATAGCAGAACAAAACAATGAAATCCCCCTTTACGGACACCTCTGAATAGTGGATTCTTTATAATGGACAGTTTAGATTTTCCCGGCAAAATAACAAGGGCTCTTACACTGAAACAACTTCCCAATGACAGACATTCTTGGTAACGAACACATAGACACATATATATATATGCTTATTTATCTCCAAACAGGGGACAAAAATTGAAAACACCGATCCACATACAATATTTTACTGTATGAATATCATAAATACCAAGTGTGAGCAATCCTGCCTTCCCACTCTAGGGAAAGTTTCTAAAAGACCCTAAGTAGTTATGTAGTAACGAGTATGGTACTTTAAGGTCGTATCTTCCACCTGCATACTATACAGTAGCCAAAATTATGTACAACATTTATTTATTATTCATAATTATCCTGCACAGCGCAGTAATAAAATTTTGTAGTTAATATCCACAGTATAAGGTTCATATGGATTAAAGTGTGTTCAAGCCATATGATTAAAAAAAAAATACAAAAACAGAAACTTTTTAGTAATGGAAATATTTTTTATACCGTAAGGTATCCGCTATAAAGAGATTTCACTCTGTATAAAAACTGCAACCTTTAGATTAAAAGGGTTAGAAAGGAATTAATTAATATGTTTTTACATAAATAGCCTTAAATATTATTTTTATATTGTGTTGTATATGAATATGATAATAAATATCCAGGTTGCTACGCATCAGAATTTAATATCCTCCCTAGAATATATATTTTTTTAACTTGCAATATACTATATACTTGAATTCATTTTTAGCACAACTTATGCATTGTTCACAAATATTTCTGAAATACGTAATTTCAACTTACAATTGGATACAGGAATCAAACCCGAGACTTTTGGTTTAGAGTGCCAATGAGCTAGCCATTTTTTTTATTTTTTCATGCTAGGGATCAGTATTCATTAGTTTAAGGAAAAAGGTATTTACTAAGTGTTCCAATTGAGGGGTGTTTTCTCAAAACTGGTAGAATCTAAAAACAAAAGTGTATAGAGTATCTCTAAATTCAAAATAAAATTATTCTTTGGGAAATGTAGTGCTTTAATATAGTATATCAAAAGAGAAGTAATGTAATAATAAAATATTCAATGTTTTTATTTTATAAATTAAATATACAACCATATTTATAAAAAAAGTAATAAGATACAAACACTATAAATGAGTAATTATAGCATAATATTTCAGTGAATTGTACCCAATAAATTTTAATGTTTTGTTTTTAATAACAAAATCTAAAAATTGTTTTAATATATTGATGAATATTTTAATATTTTTAGTACACAGGTTCTTTAGAAAATATTGCACTTTCTATTCAACCCTCCTTTTTATAAAAATCACTGCGCATATCTTTATAAAACAAAACATTTTCCGAGTATATGTATCAAAATAGGTTTACCGAATTAGATTCTTGATGTTTTGTTACTTCTTGAACCCTCCGGCTGTCTACCAAACTCTCTCAAGAGTACACACTGACTCCTCGACCAAGGGGTCAGTGTTTACTCTGTTTACTCTACACCAGAGCCCCTGACACCGGTTGGACTCGGCCGACCCCGAACGGTGGTGGCTCGGGGAACTTGGCCCCTGTAATACCTAAGGTGAGGCACCATGGTTTTGGGGGTCACAAACAGTACAAGCGATATGTTACCTGACTCTTGCCAATGTTTGGTGGTCGGCAAGAAGGTTCTAGACTCTTGGCGAAAGCCAAGTATGACCTAAGTTGGGACTCTGGCAGAGAATAATGTTGGTTGATCAAAAACTTGACGCTTTTTGGCACTACAAAACTAGATAGTGTTATTTTGAAAGGGAGTCTATTAATTATGACCTCTTCGGAACTTTGTTTGGAGATAAAATAATTCTCTGTTTTTACCAAAAACAAGGCATTTTCCATTTTTGGTACTATTAAGCATTGAATTGTATTTTGATGGCTTTATGATGGTGTCATGTTTACTACAATATTAAATGTTTCCAAAACCATCAAAGGAGATGAAGTATGCAAGAAAAAGAAGGTAGGAGCATATAAAAGAAAGTGTATAAATGAGAGGTGAAGAATTGAAGCAATTAAAGGAGAAGAATGGAGGAAGGGTAGAGGAAGATGGAGGTATTTTACTAAACTGACCTGGCCGCAGGCTGGAAACAGTTGGTGATGATGCTAATGAGTTTAATGATGGCAGGTTTTTGAAAAATTTGTCACGAAATATAAAATTTGAGAAAATATGTAAGTTGTGTCATGCCATTTATTTATAAATAGTATACATAACACTTAAGCTATTAATGGCTTAATCTTCTGATCAAGGAGGAGGAAAGTAGTTTAAATTTGTGGTTTAGATCTAATCAGTAATATTATAACTAGGACTAGAAACATTGTCTTTAGTATGTAGTGGGATTTATTATAATAATAGTTTGACAGTGATCAGAATTGACGATAGTTCCTTACATATAGTTATTCTTTCACCAAGGGATACATGGATTATGTTACCAAAAGATAGAACTAAAGAGAATAATATGGTTTATAAAAGAAGGGGTAAGATGAAAGCGACAACTTACCTGCTATATCTTTGGGCCACCAGCTGATGTCCGACTCACGAATTGTTTTGGCGATGGGAACAATCAGACCATGTTTCGGTTGGCAAGTAAATAGGTGTCGATTACCCCATGTGCCATCAATGCCTCCGAATGGCAAAGGTTTATCCTGATTTTAAAAAAAATTAAGAGATAAAGTTAAATATGTATCATAAAATAATTAATCAATATTACAAAAATTCTTACACTTGACAAAAATAATTTTAGCGGACAAGGACGTCTTGTACTTTCCTACCCCCACTTCTTTTCACCCACTGATTTTTTGAAACTAGAGTAGCGCGTTAGACTACACAGTCACTGATAAAGAATGTAACAGAAAGAGAAATAATAAAAAGCTTGCCAAGATTATTTTGTGTCTGTGTTTTGTGTTCATACCCAAGCATACATATAACTTGATATTCTTACAAATGAACATTTGGAGTACCTTCTAAAAAATAAAAACATATTTTGTGTGGTCAACATTGATTACATTTTACTACTTTATTAGTGTTCATTTTTAGGTATTGATGATATCTATCAAAAGTGACAGCCGAAGATCACATGACTTGATGTATGAATACGTGAAAATAGATTTAGTTGTTTTTACTAGCTGCAAGATATGTCCATCCATAAGAAAAATGGGATGTAGCCTTGTTATAAAAAGATATCTTTAGAGAGGGATTAAATACTTTGTTGCTATATACAGTCCAGGTAAATTTAATGGTTTTATATTAATGCAAACATAAAGACATAGCTTAAAATAGGCTGCCATTATTTGTGTGTAAAACGGGTTACTTACATGTCACTGATGTGTTAATAAAGGGCTTTCCAGCCTATGACAATACTTAATATGAATAGGGTCGTTGGAGTGATTAATTATGTAAGAGACATTTAGCCATTTTGGAATGCACACACTCTTGGACATTTAACACCATATTACTGCCTTTTATTTATTCTACCCTCCAGACCAGGCGTGTCAAACTCGTTTTGATCATAAAGGCCATATTGAAAATTTAAAACACTGAAGGGAGCCACAATAAAAAGATATACTGTCACTATTTTAAGCAAAAAAACATCATCATTCAACTTAGTACCTTTTGATCATTACCTTTCCTATTTTTACTGTTTAGTCAACTTTTGTTGCCATCCTCTAATCTCTGTTTTACAAATTCTCTTAGTTCTTGTTTACATAATGTCCTAGAAACACTACCAAAATTATAATTTAGATAATATTTGAAAAGAAATTTAAGAAATATAACAATAAGATTCACACTCTATCTTTTCCTATACATTTTTCCAATTCCTATCAAGAAACACTTTTGAAAAATACTGGACCCGATGTGAAATGTTGCGAATTGGATGCCATAAAATGTGACAAAGTTTAGCATTCCTGATCGGTGTATTTCTACAACATTGATATAAAAGGAATTTCGGGCCGCATTGTATGTTGGTTCATAATTAGGTTCGCAGGACGCAAAGTTTGACATGCCTACCCTAGACCTTATAGCAGGGGTGGGAAAACCCGGATAAACAAAAATATGACACCAGAAATGGTTAGATACATTAGTTTTATAAACAGATACCATGAAGTGCACTTTTAATAACATGTACAAAGGGATGTTCAATACACTAACTACCTCCCACACAGCCCTCTTTTCACTTTGATTCTTTACTTCCTCATATAAAGCAAGTATTGTTATCGTAGAAATTTTCAACCTTGTAACATTTTATATGCCTTTGAACCCAAAAAGGTGTGCCTTATAATCCTGTCTGTGCCCATGTCTGTTCAGCTGTTCCTGGGATTACAGCCAAAACCGTTTGAGGGATATTGTTCAAACTTGATATTTAGATGTTTTATAGTCATACCTTGAGGAATTTATTTTTGTTTCTTGTTCTAGCCCTCAAACTATGGGTACCTAGTTTAGTGATAGTTAATTTTTGAGAAATTGAAACTTTGGCACTGAAGATTTAGTTTAAAATGAGTTATGTTTTACAAGATAGATATGAAAGTTTGTATGCTTTTATAAAAAAAAATCTGAGATTAGTTTCAAATAACATATTTTTGAACTTTTGAACATTTGTAGTTTGTAATTTTTTTTAAAAAAATATATCCGAAAAATGTTTTAATTAATCATTAAAATAATGTTTATTTTCTATGAGGAAGAATTATCAAAGGGTACTTTTTACTCATGGCAGATTTTTTAGAATTTTGTCCACAAACTTTGATGGCGGATGGTTTGAAAAATAAATTACTAATAATTGTATTATTTTTATTGCTCATAGATTTAAAAAGATTTATTTTAACTCCCCAAATATTTTCTCAATTCTTTTTTATTTTATCCCCAAACTCAAGCGGCATACTGGTTGAAAAATGCTGTTTTAGAGGCAGAGCTGTGGAGTCAAGCCTTCGACACTGACTTATGTAATTCTTTACTGTCAAACTCCTTCATAAATGGTGTATGTACATTATAATTAGTAATAACAAATTTACTGCGGTAAAATACTCCAATATAGATGACTTAATGGGAAGTTTCTTTGACAGTGTGAATGTATATTTTAAGTAAATTTGTCAATCCAAATTACAAATATTGGTCGTAAAGATTAAAAAAAGTATAAAATTAAAATGATAAGGCTACCATTTATTTTTATACTATTATACATTTTTATTTTGAAACCAGAGTCAGTGTCGGTACATTACTAACTCCAACTCCAACCAATATTGTTTTCGACCCTGACTCCACAGTCCTGTTTAGAGGGTAAGGTCACATATTCATGTTCCAATTTCCATTACCCCTAAATAAAATTCTATAAAGTTACCACTCTCTCGTCAAAGTCATGTGGTTAATGACCCGTTCATAAGTTGATTGTATACACATGTGATCTCAATTTGGAGAAAATATTCTCCATTCCTATAAGCTTGGTCACAGAAAGTAACAAATTAAAATGCCATAACTAACAATACAATTAGAATATTTTTTTTTTACAATAGCTCGAGTCACTTATTCGGTTGACTAAAGTTCTAAAGTTAAAATTTTCTGTGTTACGTTTGGTTTGTATTTTTGAATAAATGCTTCATGTAGGCCCTAAGATAAAAATTCCAATATGCTACACATGCATTGTTACATATGTTCAAATATATTTACACAGATTTAGCACCTGTGAACGCAATTTAGCGGTTTAATAGCTTATATCTTGCCTGCCTTTGCACTACATGAAAACTATATCTTAACTCCATTCGGATTAAAACCAAAATATATCCGCGGTAGTGAGATCTCATTTAAATAACAATGCCTCAACCATCATAAACATAGTAAAACCTTCATTCTTAGAAGGATTCCTACTTAAAACTATGGTTAATAACGAACAGGTGTTTTTTGTTTTGTATACCAATTCCAAGCCCACAGTCCAATCTGGTCCCATCTCTGGAAGTTTTCCAATCCACCGAACTACTCCTCCTTGAGGCAAGCCACTCCCGCTGCCTAGCCACACCACCCTCTCGCCGACCAACACAGGTGGACGGAACATCCAAATGTCCATCTTGATATTGTTTGCCATCATACATCGCCCGGAGTTCCCACTCTCCAAATAAAAAACATTTCCTCAGCTCGGCCATGCTGCAACACAACAAAAATTGACTGAGACTTTATGGGAGTGGATTGTTTTCGTCCAATAATACCTCTCCCCTCTTTCCTTTGACTTGGAAGTTTAGTAAGAACACACTAGATTAATGTGGAAAGAGCATTACCATATATCATCATCATCATCAACGATAGGTAGTATGTCTATGTAATGAGCTAAGGATCCCGGGTTCTATTCCTGCCATGGGCGAAAAAATTATCATTAATGAAATGTGGGTTTATCCTTTCACAATGATGAATTAACGGCTGGGGACTGGATGTTGTGTAAGTTAGATTATAAGGCATGAAGCTATGACAGGCCTAGCAAACCGGCTGTGAAAAATATATAGCTTGAATAAAAGAATGACCCATATATATATAATAATAATTAATAGGCATTGTTAAACTCGATTCACTATAAACTAAATGCTATCCTTTTTTCTACATCAATGAAAGTGTGAAGTTACCAGGTAAAATTCATCCCCACAAGCTCAATAACATTGTGGTAGAATCGTGAAACAAATAAATTGGGCCAAACTCAGAAACCACGCTCAATTTTTCTTTCAAGTTCATAAAACACTTTTTAATAAAAAATATGACTTATAATAAATCAAACCTTAATGGCACGTAGGCTTTGTTCACTGTAAACAAGGGGTGTATCGATGCGGATACCGTTGAATCGTTATTGGGTGATTATTAGTGTATCTGCAATCATTTAACAGTTTAATTGTTCTTTTAAAAGTAAAATTTAAAGCAAAATTTTCTAGTGAGGAATTTAGTGATCAAAATCGGAAAAAACAACAACTTATATACACAATGCATCTGTGCTGTGGGCTATGCAAAGATTACATAACCTGATAAAGAAATAAAAGTTCATACCGTTGATAAAACTAACAATCTAATTTAAACTTTCGCCGGGTACGCAAAGAAGAAACATGATTGATTCCCTCACCTGAAGGAACCAGTTAAACGGTTTCTGAATGTGGCCTCAGAAAGATTCAGAAAGACTGTTTTCCTCTGCTGGTCTTGTTTGCCCAAAGAAGAGGTCAAGTTTTAAACCATAAAATAAATAAACTAGCTTTCCTGAACAAAAACTTGTCTATTGTCAATTATAATTACTAAACAAAAATTAGAATTATCAAAATTTTACCGGTTGATTGTAAATAAAATCTATTTGTATTAATTACTGGCACATTAACTGTTATTTTCTTAAGCATATTTCCCAATATTTATTTATAAATAATCGATAATCGGGACTAATCGGTGTAAATAATATTGTAGCATAAACATTTATTTTAAACAATCGGTAAATGGTATCGATAATCAGTTTTAGAAAATCGGTACACCTATACTGTAAACATAGGTACTGATATAATTTTTTTAGACCAATTGGGTGTGGATTATTGTTAAGGTCAGTTATAGCTTTTAAGGGCATATGCTTGCTCAATCAGTTATCATTGTAATTAATGAATATACATCCGAACTAAGTGGCAAATAAATCAACACTAGAGATTGTTTATCCACCCTTCAAAATATAATTAGATCTTTCAGTTGCCTACTAGGAATGTTTCAACTGTCGAAATGTATAAATATTCAGACTTGTATAAATTAATAGTTTTTCAAATTGGGATATATGTTTATATAATAAATACAAATGACCTAAAGAGTATTTTCATACCAGAGTTATCTCTGACTACAATACAATCTAGGTGAAGCTAGCATATCATAAAAGTCATTTAACAGAGTTGACTGAATTCAACCAGGATTAAGTTATTATCGAGCAAACAAAAAAAAATTGTTTGAAGGATTGTTATCCCCTTTTTCTGCATTAATGTGAAACCATAATATTATAATTTACATTTATGATAATTCCAGCGCTCTCTTTTACTAATCAGTTAATTACAATACATGTATAAGTATAGGCTCACGGCGAAAGCTATAACCAATTTTTACCATTATTTTAAGTTATTTATTTACATTACTTTAATGTAAACTTTTTTATTTTTTTTATTTCACTATATATTTCACATTATATCTACGTGATATATTCATTTTAGTATTTAGCTTACATGTGCAGGCATATATTAATATAATCTAGAATCTAACAACTGTTTGCCACCAATGTAATTTCTTTCTTGATTATTATTAAGACAATTAAATGTAAAAATTTCACTACCTTAAATTACCATTTAAATTATTAATAAAACATGTTTACTAAAATGCAAAATTCATAATCCTCTAGTGATCCTCCTCTTCGGATCATGTATCCTTTAAATAAAATAAAATAGGAAATACATGCACATGAGTGATAACAAAGTGTCTACAAAACATTTTTACAAAATTCCATGACTTTTACATGTTTTCCAGGCAACATTTTTCAATTTTTCCCGACTACTTTTCTTCAGTTTTAATGGTGGATGATGACTTGTTTTATTTATTATTGATCACATATTAAAAGGTTTGTATCTACAAAACAAACAGTTTTATCAGTTATTTAAAATAATTAAAATGTTATTTTATGTAGGTATTATTAACTTATGTTTTAGTGTTTAGTTGCGAAATTAATGGAATATTTTAGACATATTTTATACTTCCCCGACTTTTCCTTATTTTTAGTTAAATTCCCTGACACTTCCCTGTTTTCCCTGTCATTTACAAATTGCCTGACTTTTCCAGGTTTTCCCTGTTTGTAGCCACAATGGATAGGTAAAAAATTATGGATCTATTGTGAAGTAAGAACATTTCACAAACCGTTATAAATGGCTTGCATACCCTGGCTGCACTACTCATCCTGTCAGTGCTTATTTATTTTTGTCTCCAAATGTTGTAGTGGGTCTCTTGCAAATTACCATATTGCATCTAATAGAAGCAAAGGTTATTTTACAAAAGTGAACAGACGTGAAAAACGGCATGGACCAATTTGGCACACCAAAGGATTCAGCATTCTATTTTGAGCACAAGAAAAACTGGTCCAGATCAAATGTCCGGTCTTACAAATTGAGTAGTGTTAGTTATTATTCTACAAATAAATAAATCACTTTTTAAAACAAGAGTCTAAATAATAGTGATTCCCTACCATAACTATATTATAGTTTCTTCATTCCATCACTAAAACACCATTCACTCTCTGCAACAAACTTGCCCAGCCTCCCCTCTCGACTTTATTCTATTTGTAAACACAAGTGACTTCAGCCCATTGAAGTATTTCCAAATTAATTTTTGATTGATTTTTAAAATTAAGTATTTAGATATTCAGTAATGTATTATTTATGTGTATGATTAATAAATAACAAATTAGAACTAACCTTATTCAGAAGGAAATAATTAGTTATAGATAATATTTTTGTTTGACAACATTGGACGATCTTTCAAAACCAATAGAATACGGTACCAACAGAGTAACATTTAAATTTAAAAAAAATATTTTTAAGATTTCATTTAAAGAAATATATGGTTGTAAAAATAGTATGAGAATTTATAAAGTTCTACAATTAACGTAAAATGATTATTTGAGCTTTTTTAAATAATATAATACTATATTATTATATGATTTATAAGTGGCTATTCTGCATCCCAGCCCCCTGTCAAGCTAAAATAAGACAGCTGAGCAGAAGCCATTACGCAGCGTTTATGTCAATTGTCAAAAGTTTGTTTGTGATTTTGAGGGATCTCGCTAAAAATAATGAATCTGTGTCACTATATTGAATTTTATTGTCTATGATTGAGACCTAAAGATATAAATTACTGTGTTTCAGTCTAAAACAAGTGATATAAGTGTTATTTTGCAAGATAGCGTTGACCTTGTCACACAAAACTTTTGTGGACGCTCCTTGTCCAGCCTATCTTTGGCCATTGTGTTTGTAAACAGGACTTTGCGAGAAAACATCGGACATAAACAAAGCTATTAGTGGGAAATAAATAAGTATTCGCCTGTCTACTTTTGTAATGTACCCAGTCGAAACAACAGAATATCAAATTTGTAAATTTCATCCAATGATTTCTGCTTTTAACTTTGTTCATTCAAAGCGAAAAGGATTCTTCATACATCCGAATAGAATGTTCAGAAACTTTCCTGCTAGTCAACCGCAAACAAGTCTTCGAAGCTTAAATTGTTTTTAAATTCTAAAAGTGTTTTTAATAACCCACCGATTTACGTAATTTTAAAAAGTATTGGCAACAATATAGCTTAACCAGGCTTTTGTTTAAAAAGGCATCTTGACCATAACTCACTGTGTTTGTACATAATCATTGTTATTGGTCCAGTTCGAGCTTAATAACTGTTGCCAATAGATTTTGGTTGTAGACTGACAAATCTTTCAAAATGAAGCTGTTGGAAAGTACTCGGTTTGAGGCTATCAACAGTGCCTTATCCATCAAAACTGGTGACAGTAAGATTTTTGGAAGGTGAGATAACACAAGTCTAGGTAGGCCTACTCAATTTTGGTCTTCAAACATTTGAGGATATCGCGCCAAATATTCTTTGCTTTAAAATTAACTCTAGGCTATTATATTTACTAAGGCTATATTTTACAGGAATAGTAGCAATCCCACTACTGAACCTAATTTATGCTTAGGTGTTGTGTTGCACATCATCTTAGTAGGTACGTCATTTTTTCAAAAACTATTCACGTCTTATACTAATTTTTAAATCCATTAGATTACGGTAGATTGTAACTAAATGCACCAGCATTACCTAAAAATAAATTATAATGCCTTATGTAAAACCATACACACACCTGGCTAAGATTAAAATCAATTCCCAGGCACCTGTATAAGAAATGGGTGCACCATTTTAGCCCATTGATGCCGAACCATCCCTGGCAGTAGTCCTTGGTAACTTAATCGATATTAACTTAACGTAAAATAAATATTACAGCTCCTCACTTGAAAGCTTCATAACTCCTCCGATACAAAATGGACTGGTCTATTTAAACAAAACCTAATCTAGCCTGCTCTCAAAAATATAATTTAGGTTATAGTAATCCAAACAAATTAAAATAAAAGTTTGAATAGCCAAATATCTAGGCCTATTTTTATATGTTCTGTATGTTTTTCAACATATTATAGCTAGCACAAACATCACTTGTATTTCATATCAAACAAAACTTACAAAATAATACCATATAGGCCTAACTGATATAAGCTAGGTTGATACTGTTCCACTATCTTAGGAGCAGACATAAACAGATCAATACCAACCTATTTCTGAATCCTCAGACAAATAGATCCACACAACAATTTGTTACGATCTGACAATTTTTAGTCCCAAACACAAATTTGCCTTTGCACATTCTCCATTTTCAACAGCCAATCCATAAAAACCTGTCAAAATACTTATTTCAAGCATACTTCCAATACTACCCTAGTTTATCCCACACTTAAGTAGTGCTATCTAAAGTGACTCCCAAACCACAACAGACTAATACTAATCAAATACCCACTAAACCACGCCATTCCTTTCCACTTGTTATTTCCTTCTCATGGGCATGGTTGATGTTTACTAGGCATCACATGACTGTCGGTGAGATCAGGGTTCTGTTAAGGTGTTTTTCCACTCAAATGCTGGTACACTTCCTCTAAATTCAATTTTCCCCATCCTCAACACATTAATATTGTAACTGGTAGCCTACGTATGTGTATAACTCAAACAGGTATTAAGACAGGGTGCTAAAAAAAAGTCTACTAAGTGTGTGTCTTACTTGCGCAATCGTTGAAAAAAAATAATTAAATATCAAAAAAATATCTACCAGGCATTATAATTACCTAAACTTAAGTACTAGTTTATTAAAAGACTTCTTAATTAACTGAACTAATAAAAACCATTATCAAACTATTACATTGATTTTTCTTTTAATAAAATTTCAATAACAATGACCTAATAGCTAGGATCAAACAAATTTATAGTTTTGGATTTAAAAACTAGTGTGACCCTTAGCTGTCAGTATTGTGTCCGTCTACTGAACTGAAGGTTCCTGGTTTGATTCCTGGCATGGCTGAGTTGTGTGCTAATCTAATCAGTCGGTTCGGAAAGTGCACGGTAAACACCACAAATAAATTTTTAAAAAATAATGAAGGATTCTATAAAAGTAGTAGGCCTGCTTTTTCTTCTAACTCAAATAAGTTATAATAAAAGTTTATTTTACTTATTTGAATCTTTTAAGAATTGAAGATTGCATTACATGGTTATATTAATATGCTCAGTGTAGTCAAAGTTTTTGAAGTAGGCCTAAATACATGTAATTACATGTGAAAGTTAAGTATGTGTTGTGTTAAGATGCATTTTACATTTGGCATCAAGATATTTTGGTCGCCTATTTTAGATGGCGACCAGTTAAATTTGCCCTTAACCAATTTTGTTTTAATATTTGTCGAACCCTGTCTGCAATATAAACCTACACAAAGAAAAAATATTTCTCCAAAGTAGGCTTACCTACCTAATAGATATGGTAACAAATTCAATTTGTGGTCAATTAAAGTAGGCCTAATCACTCAAAAACAAAGCACTAACATATTTGAATGATGGTGCTTCGTACCCTATTCTTAACAAGTTGCATGGAGATTTTTTTTTGTTCCCACATTGGTTAATAAGGTTCCTGCAAATACTAATGCTTTTCTTTAAAAAAAAAATTATCTTCTTTATTTTTGGGTTAAATGGTAAATTTTCTGATAAATGACAGTAAAGTACACTTTAAAACATAATCTTGCTTCTTTGATTATCACAAAACTATCTTTTCTAGCCTTGCATTCACTAATTAACAGATGACTATGGCTAAGCAACTTGTTTCACAAAGGTCGACAAACTCTGTTTTATCAATGTGCATGTTGTATTATGTTCTCCTGCACCAGAAACAAAGATAACATAGTGTGGTAATATGACAAGCTATATCAGTCCACTCACATAACTCTAAACAAATAAGCTCATATGAGTGATAGTTTATCAAGAAAGGTGCAGTATTCAATAATATAAAGATTAGGATCTTAGAGATTCGGCACAAATTAAAAACACTTTTTGTGGTCAATATTGTTACTGTACCGGTAACATTTTAATTTTGTGTGTGTGTGTGTTTGTGTGTGTGTGTGTGTGTGTGTGTGTATATATATATATATATATATATAAAAAAAGAAATTTAAGAAATACTCTATCTTTTCCTATACATTTTTCCAATTCCTATCAAGAAACACTTTTGAAAAATACTGGACCCGATGTGAAATGTTGCGAATTGGATGCCATAAAATGTGACAAAGTTTAGCATTCCTGATCGGTGTATTTCTACAACATTGATATAAAAGGAATTTCGGGCCGCATTGTATGTTGGTTCATAATTAGGTTCGCAGGACGCAAAGTTTGACATGCCTACCCTAGACCTTATAGCAGGGTGGGAAAACCCGGATAAACAAAAATATGACACCAGAAATGGTTAGATACATTAGTTTTATAAACAGATACCATGAAGTGCACTTTTAATAACATGTACAAAGGGATGTTCAATACACTAACTACCTCCCACACAGCCCTCTTTTCACTTTGATTCTTTACTTCCTCATATAAAGCAAGTATTGTTATCATAGAAATTTTCAACCTTGTAACATTTTATATGCCTTTGAACCCAAAAAGGTGTGCCTTACAATCCTGTCTGTGCCCATGTCTGTTCAGCTGTTCCTGGGATTACAGCCAAAACCGTTTGAGGGGTATTGTTCAAACTTGATATTTAGATGTTTTATAGTCATACCTTTAGGCATTATTTTTGTTTCTTGTTCTAGCCCTCAAACTATGGGTATCTAGTTTAGTGATAGTTAATTTTTGAGAAATTGAAACTTTGGCACTGAAGATTTAGTTTAAAATGAGCTATGTTTTACAAGATAGATATGAAAGTTTGTATGCTTTTATAAAAAAAATCTGAGATTAGTTTCAAATAACATATTTTTGAACTTTTGAACATTTGTAATTTGTAATTTTGTTAAAAAAAATATATCCGAAAAATGTTTTAATTAATCATTAAAATAATGTTTATTTTCTATGAGGAAGAATTATCAAAGGGTACTTTTTACTCATGGCAGATTTTTTAGAATTTTGTCCACAAACTTTGATGGGGGATGGTTTGAAAAATAAATTACTAATATACTAATTACTAATATATATATATATATCATCACGTCTTACAACCGTTTGAGTTATACGCCTATGCACTAATTACCCTAATGGGTTAGGGATTAGGAAGGCTTAATTTAGAGGAAATGCATCCACATTTGTGTAGAGAGTGGAGAACCATTTTGGAAAAACCACCCTCAGTGCATCGGATCTCCTCATCTACTTCAGTCTACTCCAACACGAGAGTAGCGCTTTAGACCAAGCGGCCACAGGAGCAGGTTTGTTTGTATTAAATTCTGGTAGTAAATACAGGGTGATGCAGAGCCAGACTACATACTATGAGCACGGTAGCTGTCAGAATTGTGGAGATTTTTTTATGTGCTTGTTGATAATCCTTAAGTCTTGGGAGGTGACCTGGTGGTCTAGGGGTAAGGTGTCGGACTTCTGTGCTGGCGGCCGGGGTTCAATCCTCGGTCCCGGCGCAGATTTATCTGATTACCAAATCCTTCCTTCACCTCTGACAAGACAACTTGTGAATGTGGGGAATGCCAGGCCTCCACCGTGGTTCGGATTCCACGTTAAACTGTAGGTCCTTCATTTCATCTCACAATCACCCTACCATTACACATTAGCGTAAGTGCGTATAACCCGGATGGGTAGTAAGACGCGGTGCTAATAATAATAATAATAAGTCTTGGGTTTGGTCACAAAGAGTGCACTAGGATGAGGTTTTTCCCTATTTTTTTATTAATTGATTATGATTATTCTTTTTATGGGTGGATATTGGTGCAGTTCTATAAAATTCAAGTCTCCTTAACCTGTGCTAGTTAGTGTATATTACACATGACCCGAAAGGGAAGTTCAATTGAATATAGCATTTATTATATATATATTTTTTAAAGCTACCCTTTTGGAATTTTTATCTAGAGACTGATAAAAACATGACATTTCATCTGTAAGGGTTATTTTATGTAGTAAATACCTATTCACGTTATCCATATTTAATTACACAGATGGCTAGGAGATTAGTAAGGTAAAGTTTAGAGGAAATGTACCCACATTTACATATAAGGGGAGAGGTAAAAAACATGTGCACACAGAGAGACAATTTTCTAACCCCAACCTAACCTCCCTGTCACAGGCAAACCAGACTAGAGGGGCATGTAATTTGGTTTATGTGTTCACCTGTGTGGGTCTTTGCTCTCTAGTAACAGATGGATAAATACTGTGTACAGTCACTACCCCTTCCCCTCTCTCTCTCTCTCTTCCTGAGGAGTTGAAATCAAGTAGTCTGAGTCTGAAGAAATTTTGGGTGGAGTTGAAGTTGAGTCGGGAAAAATTTACACACTCTAGCTTCAAAATAAAAGCTTCATATAATTATAAGAATATATAATAAATATATCATTTTAGTTTTAAACTATTTAAATTTTAGAACCAATATTTGTAATTTTTATCGACACATTTATTTAAATATAAGTTCACACTGCCAAAGAAGCTTCCCATGAAGTCAAATGTATTTGAGCATTCTAAGCCTCTACTGCACAGTAAATTGGTTTTTATTAATTAATATACAATAGCCATTTCTAAAGGAGTCGAAGGCATGGTTGGCAATCAGGCGCGGATCCAGAAAATTTTCATAGGGGGGTATGCTAATTATAAATAACATAACTACTACTACTACTACTACTACTACTACTAATACTAATAATACTAATAATAATAGTAATAAATAATAATAGTAATAATTAATAATAATAATAGTAATAATTAATAATAATAATAACTATAAAACCTATACAAAACATTGTTCAAACGTACCTCATATTTTATAAATGCATTAATTGCATTTTCCTCTTATTCTTTTGAGCAAATTTCTCCAAAACTTCATCGAATGAACTTCTATGTTTCGATGAATATTTAACATGGCCAAACCATTTAATCGTTCCTCATCCATATTTGACCTTAAGTATGTCTTTAACCTTCTTAGGGTAGAAAATGATCTCTCACTAGTGCAAGTAGTCACGGGAAGAACAGACAAAATGTGGAGAGGAACTTTAATGTTTGGGTAAAAACCATCTGAAGCATGCATTAAGCTGTCAACCGCACTAGATGGACACTCTGCCTTAGATTTATGTTTCCAGCGTTGTTGCCACAAGTCAATCTCTCCACGAAGTTCTGACTAAGTCCCAGGAAGGTCATTAGCATATGTTTGAGCTGCTTGTAATAAAATTTCATTGTTTTGGTTGGCAAATGCTGGTATTAAACCGTATAATGTGATAGTATTATCATGTCCAGTTGATGAAAATCTAGTTGACAATTCAGAAATAAGAAAATAAGATAGTCCACAAATGGCAGGTAAACATTTAGTCTATAATATTCCTCAGGACTATATGCAGCAACATTTGGCCCATGAGTTTGTGTCCGAAAGGTCCTTGGTATAGTGATGTCAATTTCATGTTTTACAGCCAAATTCACCAATTCATTATAGACCTCTGTATATTTATTAGGGTTATTCCGATAATCTTTCAATGTCTCTAAAACATTTGCTACCATATTATAGCAGTTTTTCAGGTCTAACGAAGGGTTTTGAAGCTGACGAGACAGCGTGACTGTTAGACTGAAGATAAATGAAACAATATGCACAGTTATAATAAAGTCAAACCTGAGAACTGTGGTGAGTAAAAGTGCTGACTTTGATGATGGTGCTTCCGCATCAAATACTTGTAGGAAACATACAACTGCATCAAAAACATGTAAGAATTGTAAAAATGCATCGTGTCGTTCTACCCAACGCGTCTCACAAAGCGTTTTGAGTTTGCACTTTGTTTCTTCAGGATATTGTTCATGTAGTTTTGCTTTCATTAAAGCTGTTCGTTTACTTGATTCTCTTACTTCATTTGTTACGTTACTGACCACAGCAATAGCGTTCCTTACACTTGTTAGAGAACATGCTTTAGAAATGGATAGATTTAGTTTGTGAGAAGCACAGTGCATATATATAGCAAGAGGCTGCTTTTCCCTAATACGAGCTTGCACACCTTTGATTTTACCAGACATGTTAGACCCTCCATCGTACCCTTGACCACGCAGGTTCTCAATTTTAAGTCCCAAATTGTTTAATTTTTCAAGAAGTAAGTTTGTGAGAGCCTCGCCATTGAGATTTCTCGCTTCCACAAAACCTAAGAATTCTTCTCGAATTTTGAGTGAACTAGGAATCTAACACAAAGACTCATCTGTTCAACTGTTCCAACATAGGTTGTTTCATCTGCTAGTACCGAAAAAAATTGCCCTGCTTTAATAGACTTAACAATTTTACTAAGGATAACTTCTCCACAAGCTTCAATTAATTCGTTCTGAGTTGTTTTACTAATAAATGTTGCATTTTTGGGTGCTGTTTTTATGTGATTCATTAAATCACTATCACCGGCATCAATACAGAATCTTAAAAGTGCTCGGAAGTTTCCCTCATTTTCTGTGCTATCGTTTTCGCTAAGCTCTCCATCATCACGATGACCTCTTAGGGGAAAGTTTTGTCGGCCACATAGTATAACTGTCTTTATCATGGGTATCAAACGTGCTCGATTTTCTTCAATTCTTTTTTTCATTTCACAATTTAGTCTGACTTCAACTGATTGTGTCCTGTTTCCAAATGTATTCTTAAATTCAGAACATCTTATAATTGCTGTTTTATGATATTCATTGGAGGCATGTCCGCAAAGCATTTCATTTCCTTTTTTGTAGTTTAGAAACGGAGTCCGTACAAAGCTTCCAAAAGATATTCTACTCCTACCTCCTTCCTTTGATCCAAAAAGTACACATGCAATACAATAAGCACCATTGTCCTTAGCACTGTACGTCAACCAAACAAACTTGTCCAGCCATGATCTTTGAAAATGTCTAATACCTCTTGACTGAACAACATTAGTGAACTTGTAGCTTAGTGGTGGAGTCCACGGTTCTACTAGCATGTGGTATTTTAAGTCATCGGAAATAGTTTCAGCTCCAACAAAGTTGCCAATATCAAATTTTTCTGGTCCTACACTTTCTATAGAGATTTTAGTATTTGAATTAGATCCACTGGTTGAGGGTGAGTCACAAATAAAGTTCACTGACGCACTATTTTCAATTAAATCCACAGTTTCGTTTCCTGTTGATTCAGGATTTTTTTTCTTGAAAAAACAAAATAAATCTGTTTGTCCCTTTCTTTTTGACATTATAATATCAATACTTGCATTCAAATCAAATAACTAGCAAAGACAATAATTTATCACAAAATTGAATAGCAGGAGGAAGTATCAAAGTCACAGTATCACAATGACAATAGGCAGTAGCACAATAACCATAAAAAACAAAACACAAATATCACACTCACAATTTACTAAGAGTAAATAAAACCATCATAGGTCATTATAATCACAAAGAGACTGAAATATTTATAAATTACACTTTATTGCACATAAGCATTAACAAAACGAAACACACACGTAAAATGTTCCACGTCTAAGGCCACTCGAACGAATCGCTCCGGTATACTAAAAGTAAATATTTCCAACTACCTCTGACTGGTTTGAAACAGATTAGCGTACTTTTCACTGGAATGGGGTAAGTCTTTCTAAAAATAGCACACTCCACCCCTCTCACCCTTATCCATTACTTGTGTTGAAGACAGGTGTATGAGATGAACAGCCTGCACTAGGAATTCAGTAGGGGTGTGCAAATCTTCGAAATGTCAAAGTAAAAGTTGAAGCCTAAGTCACCTTCGATTAGACTTCGTCACTTCGACAACCACTATAACCTTAGCATCTTGAGAAGTTTTGAAGTTATAATAAAACCTCTCTAAATAACGAAAATATTTGAAAATCACTAATTACTACCCATTTAAATAAATTATAATAATCACATAAAAGCAATAAAAAGTATTTTAACACTAACTTGATAGTGTAACGCAAGCAGGAATAAACTCAGATATGTCAGCATAAAAATAATATAATATAGTGTTTTTTCCCTACTAAGCTTTCTCTTTATTTAGAAGTATTAGTAGATAATTTAAAAATTAATAATAGTGTTATTTGATAAAAAAAACTGTATTTGGTTTCAGCTTCAACCTTTCTTGGCATGCTTCAATCTTTGCTTCACCTGAGACTAAAAGAATATTCGCACATCCCTAGGAAAGATAAAAACTTGTATGATTTAATCTTTTGGTATTTTCTTTCTAAATATACATTTTTCAAATTAATTTTCTTAACACCACAGGGGGTCAGCTGACCCTTTGACCCCCCCCTGTATCCGCGCCTGTTGGCAATCAATCTACACATACTAATGTTTAATAAAGTACTCTTATAACAGTTTGGAAAATTCATAGAATTTACTGCGAAGAAAAAACTGCCTCAGACTTTTATTTTTTTAGCACTGCGTCTTACTACCTGTTCAGCTTATACGCTTATGTACTAATAGCGCTATTGGTTTTAGGGAAGTAAACCTACATTTGCATGAAGGGAGGGTGGGGAAAACACTTTTGGAAAAACCTCTCTCAGTACACCCGGCCGAGATTCGAACCGTGATCTCCCCATCATCGGCAGTCTAGTCTACCGCGAGAGTAATGAATTTGACCATGAAATGTATTATATTACTTGATAGTTTAGTAATTGAGAATGAAGTACATAGGTCCCAGTTATATAGTATTTGTATGAATGCTGTACAGAATTGAAAGCTACTCATGCAAGATGGCTGGGAATGACAAGCAACTCTACAAAAGGTTCAACTCAGAACAAGGTGTGAACCCTCATGACCTTCAAGCGCTCTCACCCCCACAGACATCTCTCGGAATGTCACCAGGGGGATGCCAATTCAGGTATTTGTTTGCATGTTGTAAATTCAAAACTTTTAAGCTAATAATACCTCTTTTTTTTATGACATAATCCAGGGTGAAGCTTTTAAGATGATTTAGTATGATCAAAAAAAAAAGTGTTTATATAAAAACTGTTTAAATCTGCATGCCATTTTTCTCGTCTCCTTTCACCCCACCTTAATTGAATGTTGTATCACATGATATGTTAAAAAATTAAGTTATTTTCCACCTATGTGCCTATATGTGTAAATAAAGTGTACCTCTAATAAGCTAACTAATTTAAAACTAAACAAATAATTTAAGAACTATCTAGGAAGTAACCTTTTAACTTTAAAAAATACACAAACTCTTTATGCTAAAAAAGCTACAAACTTTTTATGCTGCAAACATTAATAACATGTATTACTATAGTGGAAAAGGCTAACACTTGTACACTTAATTGTACATAAATAGTGAAGTTTGGGAGATCAAAATGATATTAAGGTCACAGATGTATCAGCATCAATTATAATATTCTTAATTGAAAAATGAGGCTTACACACAAGCTCTAGGCTATATTCCTGTGTTCATATGTCATTTTCAAATTTACAAATATATTTACTCTATTATTAATATAATTTTGAAGGTATCAATACTGTTTCCTATCAAAAGTGAAAGCTGGGTAGATTACTTAAATTGATGTAAAAATATATGCATAGTATTAATATATTTTGGTGACCTGGTGGTCTAGGGGAAAGGTGGGTGACTTCTGTGCTGGGGATCCGGGATTCACTCCTCGGTTATGGCATGGATTTATCCGATTGCCAAAATAATGCCGCAGACAAGACGTGTATTAATCACAACTTGTGAATGTGGGGAATACCAGGCCTCCACCGTGGTTCAGATCCCACGCTAAAATGTAGGTCCTCTATTTCATCTCACAATCACCCACCATTACACATTAGCGTAAGTGCGTATAACCCGAACGGGTAGTAAGATACGGTGCTAATAATAATATTTAATGCCTTTGTAACTATCAGATACTTTACTTCCTAACATTTTTTTAAAATCAAATATACACTATATGCTCTAGCCGCAGTATTTCTGGTGATGAAGAAGGCCCCCTGTGTGATACAATCAGCCGCAAGACTTTGTTCTACCTGATTGCTACACTTAATGCTGCCTTTCAGCCAGATTATGATTTCTTTGATGCAAAAAGTCATGAGTTCAGTAAGGAGCCTAGTCTCCAGGTAAGTTTTTTCTTGCTATATTTAGTTACATTAAATAAACGTATATTTAAAATTAACTCACATATACGATTTAATTTATGTGTCTAAAGCTTTTTTTTTTTTTTTTAAATGTGCTACTTTACAGATAGTTTGGTAGGTGTAGGTAAACTTTTAAGCTGCCGCCATTGACTGCTTTCATTCCATCCAACAGATGGATAAATGTTGCTACACCAAAGTAATTATTCGCATGTAGTTCGATACTCTCTGTTAACATGAAAAATACAAGCGCAAAAACGACATAGAATCATAGCTTTAGGATCAAATTTTAGCTAACACACTTGGTTCTAGAACATATTTTTGCTCTGCAGCAAAATAGTCACCTTTTTTTCAACAGTCTACACTTCCGCTCGGGAAACTCTGTATTTATAACCACTTTTTTTATTTATTCCATATGCAGAAGGGTAGGGCAGAGGGGAGACAGTCAAAAGAGACTTATTTTAGTATTTACCTGAAGAGAGGATGTGAAAAAAAACACCTGCTGAAAGAAAAGGTAATTAGTGAACTATTTTCCAGATTCGATTACCATGCAAGCAATCCTTTCAGTCTTTCTTGGAAGCAATGTGTTAAGGGTTCATCAACAGATTTTGTGATTGTGTGTGGTGTTTTAGTGGGTGATGAACGCTGTGGACAGCAATCTGAGCGCCACAGCTGGGGAGCAGTATAGGGTCATGAGGACGCAGCTTTGGGCGGCCATTGATGACGAGATAGCGATGGTTGACTGTGACATATATAGGCAAGTACCTTCAATACATTATTTTTTCACCTTAACTATAAGCTTATATACTTACTTTATAGCTCTAGAATAATATAATTAAGGATTGACCATATTTATAGTAATTAAATTAACTGACACTTTAGCTCATTCGATAGCATGTCTTTCGACTGAGCTAATAAGGGTCCCGGGTTCTATTCCCGGCATGGCTGGAATATTTATCATTGGTGAAATGTGGGTTTACCCTTTCACAGTGATTAATTAACGGCCTGGGACTGAATGTTGTGCTTGTCCTAGTCTTAAGCTAGATTATAAGTCAAATGAAGCTACGACAGGCTTAGCAATATATGGCTGGCGACACTGATGAATGGTAGTTGATGAAAATATTAAATAAACACAATAAAGTACCGCACTTGAGTTTGTGAATAAACTAAGGGTATTATTTATTTCAGTTACTTAACATTATA
The DNA here is from genome assembly GCA_039000515.1 of Timema cristinae. NCBI lineage: Eukaryota > Metazoa > Arthropoda > Insecta > Phasmatodea > Timematidae > Timema > Timema cristinae. The sequence continues at coordinate 36,399,223 of JBCFYV010003508.1, read as the reverse complement.
TGAGGACTCTCTTTTTACTACACATGTGTTTGACTATTTTAATTTTATTTGTTAAAGTTTTGGTTTAAAAACACTCTGATACTGTTGATGTATTCTATTGAGTGTTCTTTGATTCACAGCTACAACCCAGATCTTGCTTCAGATCCATTCGGTGAAGATGGTTGCCTCTGGTCATTTAATTACTTTTTCTACAACAAGAAGTTGAAACGCATTGTATTTTTCACTTGTCGTGCTATTAAGTAAGTTTGATGAAATGATTATCTTAGTATAGATTAACTTAAAATATATGATCAATTCAAAGAAAAGTAAAACTGACAAGAGAAAAGTTAATTCAAGTAATATCATAGATGTATTTAAAATATCATTTTTAATAAAAAAAAAACAATGGTTCAGTATAATTTAAAAACTTTGTGTGGGATAAAAGAAGAAGGGGGGATTTTGTCTTAAAAATTGCTTTCTTTAATTCAATCTTTAATTTATATAAATAAATATGCATAGGCTATATATTGGTAATATTTATAACAATAATTTCATTTTAACAACTGGTATATTTAAAATATGTCTTTTGTAATAATTTTCACACAAATTAATGTTTCCATACCTATTTTGAAATATTACTTTAATGTAATTTTATTATAATTAATATTGTTTACGTGACAGTCCGAGCTATCCTTTGGATTCTGGCATTGGTAGTGACTTTGCTTTGGATGAAGATGAGGATATGTATTGAAAAATAAATATGTAAGTATAAAAAAAAAGTAATGCACTTATATGTATGAATCTCTTTATTTCATTCATTATATTTATGACAGTAAACAGAGCATCATGCTGCCTTAATTTTAATGGTTTTGAACATTTTGGAGAACTTTCGAGTTGGTTAATTTTTAAAGTACAATTTATTATTAGTATATCCATCTCTCTTCAGCTCAGAATATTAAATTTAGTACTTTATAAGAGATAACAAACTCATCTACTGGTAAGATTGTTAAGCGGTTTTGCTTTTAGATGTTGCTCAATTACCCCTAAAAGGCTTTCAAATGATGATAGGTGTTTTTTTTTTTGTTACCACCGCGTATTACTACCTGTTCGGTTTATACGCTTATGTACTAATTACCTTAATGTGTTAGGGTCAGAAAAGGGCAACATTACCTTGAATGGTCCCTAAAATATGTGCATCTATTAAGATTATTTTTTTCTCTCTTGCAGGTATTTTGAGATCAAGTAATTAATGAACAAGAACGTGGTTGACATCCATAAAATATTAGTAATAGTAAATATTTTAATGCACTAAAATTATAAAGTAACAAATTTATCTCATTTTATATTTTATTTTATTACAAAAATGTTTTTGTAATCTTAAACTCTTATTTTGACTAGTTCTTGTACATATAATTTTTTTTAGCAGTGGCTGGAAGGAATAAATTACTTTGAATACAATACATGTTCTTAAAAATTAGATCTTTTTTAACTACATAATATTAACAGATATTATTTATTTTATGATTTTATCTTTCAAAAATAAATCAACACATACAAACAGCATATGTTTTAACAAATGTATATAATCCATAAAACTCATCTATTTTATGTTTTAAACAATTTAGAGGTCTGCGAGCTCAAGTTTTTTAAATTTAGTCTAATTTAGTTAAATAAATTGATAGTAAATGTGAATAATGTTTTTAAAATGATAAGACTTAACATATATTAGCATGTTAAAAAAGATTTAATCAACTGTTCAAGCTATATGCAAATTGAAAATTTGAATAAAAATAGTTTGAGCTATTATATTATTTTTATTTTTAAATTATGATAATTAATTGCTGAAAAAATCATTAATGATGACTTAATCATGCTTGTAAATATTTGGCTATAAATAACTTTTCTGTTTTCTTTCCATTTGTGCTGTAACTGTTCACCTTGACGACACTGGGCCCTGCACTATTTTGTGTGTATGTTCGAGTGTAGGGGGGGGGGGTTAAAGGGTTTAACAACTCCCTACCCACTTATGAAAGTAAAAAAAAAACTAAACATTTCTTTTTTAAGGGGTTTGTTGCTCAAAACAATCCTGACATCCCTTGTTGAGAAATTCATTGTGTAGTTTAACTAACCTTCAATAAATCTGAGTAAGGCCCTGCATCAACAAAATCTCATTGAGAGACAAAACATCTTCCTGGTTCCTCATTTCAACGAAAGAAGTCAAAAGAAGTATTCTTTAAGATGAAACAGTATTTCTGTACCTGACACAATCTTGCATTAAGCTATATGTGTGCTTTATCATTGTCACATAACCCTCCCCCTTCAACAACCAGTTTGTTTACTTGCTGACCTGACAATATTCCAATGACCAGATGTCTTCACTATTTCCTATTTGTTGGGTTATTTATTCCTCCCCTTCCCCCCATCTACCCACACTCTCATTTGGCTCCTTGTTGCGCGCACACACACACACACACACACACACCTCACCCGAACTGCAAACTTTCACAAATAGAGAGAAGAGTAAACATTGAGTCACTCAACACCTGTTGTTACTTAATAAAGCACATGAATAGTATCATACAAAAGCTTAGAGTCATCTAATAAAAGCTAAGCTTGAATTTGAGTACTTGCAGATCAATAAAATTATTATTTCTACTCTTAATGAAATAACATTTTTTTAAACTATAATGACAAGTGAATAATCTTTTTTAAATAACTCTAATTTATGTGAATTTATTATAATATGTTACTTAAATATATAAAAAAATAAGTAACTTTGGTATTTCTTAAATAACTTGTTGATTTTTAAATTTTAAACTTATATTACCTACGTAACATTTCAGAGTAACCTTCCAGCCACTGTTATTTAGCGACTATTATATTTCTTTGCAATTTTTGAATGCAAATTTTATAAATTAAATATGGCCTGGCAGCCATTTCTTCGATACGTTAGTTTATCAATTCATTTATTTTATTACATACGACCTGTCATCAAATAATGCAATGTTGCTATTGTCGCCAAAAGTCTCCACAAATGAACGGTAATTACTATCAGATGATAAGCAACATCTCCAAGGCAATGTTGCTAAATGTCCAAATTGCACATTTCTTTAGTAAGCAAAATACATTTTCTTGTGTATTAAAAATATTTTAGTTTAAAATACAGCAATTGTCAGATGGATTAGAAACTCCAATGTGCTTTTATTTCTTTTCAAATAGCTCATTTCAATACTATGTTGTAATTAAACCAACACATATTTTGAATCTCTTTAATTTTCTTTCGTTGTTTTCACATATTTAATTATTTTAGCTCCTTCTAACACTGTGTTATAAATAAATTAATCTTAAGTATTTACTATTTAGTGTTAATAATCTTAATCTTTATTGCATACAATGATATGAATATAAGATCTCTTATAGTAGCCTTTCAATTGGTTGTTAACTGCTCTTAATTTAAGATGAACAAATGAGTGTGTCTGGGTGCTTCTATAGTGCATCCAAGGTTAGGAGAGTTGGTATCTGAAAGCTAACAGAAGGATCGTTATTGAAAACAAGGGCTGAAAGTAACTGATGTCAACCTAGTCAGAAATAACGAATATTTTATTACTAATACTATATTATTAATAAAAAGTTATCAAACAATTCTAATAATACTTCCCTAAGGATTACTATATATTGGCGTTTTCGTAACTTATTGAAATAACAAAATATGTTAACTTTGAAACTTCAACGTGGCTTCAAAATAAATATCAGCTTCGACTTTGCTTTGAAAAAATTCCGAGCTTCGATAACTACAAATCTTGGACAATATTGGTCAATTATTTTCATTCTGAGCTGTTATGTACAGTACAAATTAATATTTACATGAAAAAAATCTGAAGTAATTAAATTGTGAGTTGTGATATTAACTTGATTTATCAGAATAAAACTAAATACTAGAAACAATTGTGCAATAAAACATTTTTAAGTGATTTTAGTGCATAGAGTTAAATACATAACCAAAATATAATATTATTTGAGCATAAAACAACTAACAAATAATATTTTAACATCGATTTGGCTTCAAGAATATTTCAAATATTTGATTCGAGTTTGCTCAAACTGAAAAAAAATGGACTTCGTTCACCCCTTAATAAAACTTATTTTTTGTTTTATAGTTGTAACAAGGAGATATTATAGTGCATGAAATAATAGATTAAATATTTTGATATTTACACTTGTATTTAGTTATTAATGGCCACAAAAATAAATAAATTGTCTTTTATAACTGAAAGAGAGAGAGCGCCGTGCAAAATATTAGTTTCAAAATAAAATGTTTTTATTTTGTAAACAGTGTTGAACACAACCAAAGAAGGTTTGTATGAAGTCATCAACTGGTTCGCCGTTTTGATTTTAGAAAAGCATGCCACAATTTATAAGCTCTCTTTTGAAAAGCATTTTTTTTAAAAAGTGAACTACAAAAAGAAACATCACAACGTTTATTTTCCATAGTTTGTGTGAAAGTTATAACTGCCAAAAGTAACAACATAAATTACAAACATATGATCTCCCAGATCATATTTTGACGAATGATATATATGGTAATTTTTTCTAGCTGTCAGATAATACCTCTCCTACAGTGGATGTCCTATACTTTTGGTATACCACATAACTAATCATACTGGTAGTATAAGTAAATATTAGTTATTAAAAAATTAATTAAATTTGGCCAAATTAACACCCAAGGTGCAAACAGGTACATTCTTTGTTAATGTTTATTTTCCAAATGCTTTGCAGATTCTTGACTTTTAATTCTGCAGAGCATTACAGGAGTAAAATGTCAATTTATTTAGCTCTACTTTTTTTTTATTCTCTCTAGAATATGATACAAACAAACATTACACAGATTTTTTTTTAAATATATAATTATTTAATTTTTTTCAAACCTAATTTCTACACTAACCACTAATGAATTTATTTATATTTTATATATCTTTATATAAAATAACATAATCTATTATGAAATCACTATACTGTTTTCATAACCAAAAGGGTTCATTTTAATTGGTGATAGTGAAGACGCTGGCATAAATGGTCAAATAAGTTTGTGTGCATATAAATAGTTAAATTAAAATAAGGCAAATCGATTAATAAGAAAAATTGTAAATACTAATAAAGAGTCTACAACACACTTATTTAGCGACAAAAAAACAAATGAGAATTTAGAGTTGAAATGTAGGTGCAGTAGGGGAGTGTGCTTTAAATGTCATTTAAGCAATCAAAGGAGGTATTCAAGAGCAAAGCTGAGTGGTGTTTGGTTGCTAGTGTGTTATTGGTGAAATTTGCTAAGAAAGTGCACAGTTATTCGACTAAAGAATTATATCAAGTATGGGTGGAGCTTTATTTGTGAGTTAAATCTAAGTACTAAGTACCACAGTAAAATTAAACTAATACAAGCATCTAAACGACACCATACGTGCCCTTGCATTCCTCTATCAGTCTAATAGATGTTTGCTAATTAGGTTAAAAAATTTAATAATTCATTTGAATTAAATTTTATTTTATTTTTTTAATCAGAGTATTATACTCTAATACAATGTCGAATGTTTTTTTAAAAGTCATTCTTATTAATTCTCAATATATTAAATTTGAAAATATATGTTATCTATGTCGACACACCCTTGACAAGTGCTGATGGTGGTGTGAAGCTTGATCTCTTTTAGCAGAGTATATTAACCTCATTGCAGTGGCGTCTCTCACGTCAGAACTTAAGTCAGGAAGGGGGGTGACATTTAGTAACTCGTATAATACACAGAAAATTAAGATACATAACCTAAATAAGAAACTACCAAAAACTCCTCATATGCATGCAATTTCCAAACATTTCTTACACTAAGCTTTAAGCATCTTTGATTACCCCCATTTTTTTATTTATTTTTTTGTCTTGAACTATCTTTGTAACATATACCAATCCACCATTTTGTCTTCTGCGAAAAAAGATTTGTCAGCGAGTGATGTCGTTGCTCAAAGAATTGATTGATATGTCATGTGATTACACCACTGTCTTGTATAGCTTAGGTGTAAATTTGGCCATTGTTTTAGCTAAGAAAATGTCCCAGATTTTTTTTTTTTTTTAACTTTTAACAACTAAATTAAGTAAATTGTAAATCTAATAATAAATAAGTGTAGTGTTGTTATGCATTGGAAGATTTTTACATTACATAAGTTTGATCTATACTAGATGTGTATTACAAATCTTTAAATCTTTATATTTGATTATTAGACACAAACTGCTTTATTTACCAAGGATATGTGATCCACACGCCTCTTGTAATAATAATATGAGAGCAATCTCCGATTGGCTGGCAAACAAAATCACAAATAAAAGAAAAAAAATCTTTTCACATGCATAACTGCATTACTTTTCCACATAGTCACCACCCAAATTCAGGCATTTGTAAAATCCTAATACCAGCTTTTGTAATTCTTTTTCAAGGAACGGTGCCGCCAGGGTACTCGGCCATTTGTGTCTGAACTTCTTGTTGGTTTATAAGAGCTGAGTAGCAAGCCGGACTTAATCTTTCTGAAGAGATGGTAGTCTCTTATTGGGAAGTCAAGGCTGTAAGCGGGGTGTGAGGAGAGCGTTGAAAATCTCACAGTTGAGCTGCTTAAGTTAAGGCTTTGTGTGAACCACAGTTTTGGGCCGTGCTTTGTCGTGCAGGGAAACAGTGTCCTTGGTAAACACACTGCTCCTTTCGTTTGGAGATTAACCTCCAAAGCTTCAACGTTTCACACTAAACCTCTGACGTTATTGTGAAACGCTGAATAAACTTTGGAGGTTGTTCCCAAACAAAAGGAGCAGAGTGTTTACCAAAGGCTTCGTGATCCTGCACGACAAAGCATGGCCCTACAATTTGACTCGCACAAAGACTTAACTCTAAGATTTCGACTGGGAGATTTTTGACCACCTTACAGCCCAGATTTGGTTCCACGCAGTTACCATCTCTTCTGAAAGATGAAGGTTCAGCTTGCTACCCAATACTTTGAAACTAACGAGGAGTTTATAGTCAACAACAGGCGGGGCACCCTGGCAGCACTGTTCCTTGATGAGAAACTGCAAAAGCTGGTATCAAGGTCTTAAAAGTATTTGGGTGAAATTATGTGGAAAAGTAATGCAGCTATGTTTGGGTTTGTATGCAATAAGATTTTTTCTCTCGTCCTATTTTTGACTTTTTTTTACCAGCCAATCAAAGGTTGATTTTGGAATTGCCCTCTATTTAGATTTACTTCATGCTGCTTGCACCATTATTTAACAATGTTTTTAAAATAACTATTTCTATAATATAAGGTCACAAATTTTTAACTGTTAGTCCTCAAACCAAGTATCCTCTATGCGACTAATTGTATTCTTTATAAAACTTGAAACGCTTGACATATTTTTATAAGGTCAAAAAAAAAAAAAAAAAAATACTCAAAATTAACTGGAATGCTTTTCTGGTAATAATTAAAATTTCTAATAAAACTTTTGAAAGATGGTGTAAAACATTTTTTTAGGAATCTTTTATTTGCAGTATTAATTTATTTCGTTTTATTCACAAAAATATCTAAAAAGTAGAAAAACATAGTTTGTCTAGTAAGTAATTGTTTGTTTTATTCGGTAAAAACTGCCAAAATTAAAATTTATTGTCGACTTATTTAAATGCTTTGAGTGTTATAATGCTATAACTTAATTGATTTATTTTGTTAAATCCTACCACACTAGAGGGACATTAAGTTAGAAAACTTATATGATGCATAATCATAAAGAAAGGAAGTAAGATAAAATAAAATTTGTAGTCAAAATTAAAACTAGTGTGACAAAATAATAACAAAATGAGAAAATATATATTTCATACTAACATTAAATTAGATTTCACTTCTATAGTTTAGGATGGTAACATAGTAGACTGAAATATTTACTAAAGTATTGTCATATTATGGGGTATGTACAAAGAGGTACATATATGATTATTACATATGGTCTCAAAATGGGCCATGATTATATGAAAGTGTACATATTCCTAAGTACTTTAAATGGTGATTTAACTAGTTTTTATTATTTGTGTATGGAAAATGAATATATTTTTAAGCAAATCATTTCGTTCACAATAATACGGTGGAAAATGTTATTTTGGGACAAAATTAGTGATTGCATGAGTACAAAGTAGAGGTACAGGTTTATTCCCATTCACATGTTTTTCTTGTACAGTTTAAATTTCTTTCTCCCTTAAAAAAAAGTTTACAATTTAAGGAGGGTAGATGAGAAAGTCTTGCATTGCACACTTGGCTTAAAAAGTGTTTTATGCTCTTGTCTGTTGAAAAAGGGGTCTGATGCTTCAAAAATAATTATTAGTATGTTTTGATTTTTTAAACTTGAACATTTAGACTCACTGTATCTTTAAATATGGCACTTTTTATCCCCTTTTTTCATCTACTTAAAAAAAAGCATACTAAATACTTAGTACATTCACCACCTTATTTAAATCTTAATGTTGTAAAAAATAAAATAGTTTTTAACGTACCAAGGTTTATTTTCTATTTTAGATATTGTGTTCTTAGAAGTGAAAAATATATGATTTCCAAACAATCATATTTTTAACATCCTTAAATTGTGAAAATATTATTTGTAAACTATGTTATTGGTTTGTTCTATGTTCTAATAGTATCAAATTTTTATTATTAATAAACATATAATATTTATTTTGAAAAGAATTATCTTTCATCACTCACACAATCAAAACTTTTGAGTGTCATAATTGCTCCACTCAAAACTTGACTATATATTATATCACTTTAAAATCAATATAAATTATTTGATATTTTTAAGAAGCCATTAACCACAAGAGTACAAACTAAATAGTTTATCTAGTACAAATTTAACTTTGTATTTAAATTGTGTGCTTAGTAAAATAAACAGATCAGCAAGAATGCCAGCACTGAAGACTGCCACAAGGCTGAATATTTTGTGTGTTGTGTATAATGTCTTATTTTTCTCACCTTTCTTTCACCTAATTTCAAATTTTAGCTGAGTAGGCTAATAGATACATTTAATCTCAATTTAGTGTTAGTTATTTTAATCATAAATCTGTTATGATAGCATTAGGTAATAACATTGATGGTCAAGTTGTATTTTTAATATCCAATGTATCTTTTTAATATAAACATTTAAACAGTATATACAAAATATATTTACAAGAAATTACTTTTAAGAGTTTTTTTTGGGGGGGAGGGGGGGTGCTGATAGTGATAACATTATCGCAACAATATCTAGTATATCAGATGTGTTTGTTCATGTCGATGTTTTACAATTAAAAAACAATGGCTAGGATAACTATTGAGACAAATCTAAATTATTATTTTTTACTTCCATTAGTGTTTCCAGCCTGTGACCTAGCTTCAGATGCTTATAATTTGTCATAAGACTAGGACAAGCACAACATCCAGTCCCCGGCCGTTATTTTATTACTTTGAAATTACCTTTCACCAATGATAAATTTTTCAGCCATGCCAGGAATCAAACCCAGAACCCTTAACTCACTACACAGAAATGCTACCGACTTAGCTAAGGTGTCAGGTACTAATCTAAACTGTTTGTGAAAATTATAGATGAGAATTTATTTTAATCTCTTAATATTATTGGTATAGAAAAATGGGCAGTTATTAACTATTGTATTAATCCACATGCTTTGCATTGGTGTATTAGTGAATAATGCTAGGAAACTAAGTCAATTTATTTGCTCTTAGCTGTACATAAATTTATGTACACACACACCCTAAAATTCGATAAACTGTTTACAATTTAAAACTACAACTGTGCGATTTATTCGGAAATAACAATTTTAAGACTGCACCTCATTACATCTTAAGATATTTTGAAACATTTCCTGTTTACACATTTTTCTAAAATTGTCTGTCAGATTTTGTGCCTTTGAGTGTCCTACTATAGTTCGATGTTGATGCCAAAGACATTAACTCATTTTGTGGTTCAATGTACATAGTAGTGACTCTTTATAAACCAAGTTAGAGTAATCAAATAAATAGGTATAATTAGGTGTTTGCTAAGTCCACCTTTTCAATTTGAAATATTCCCACAGCTGAATCTAAGGTAGTATAGGCTTATATATTTTTTTAAATTGAGAAAAAATGTTTAAGCTATATGTTGTTTTATTATATAACTTGAGGTATTAAATATAATTTACCAAATGTTAAATTGTAAGCATAATTAACATATTCCGTCCTAAGTTTATAAATTAAGTGTCAATTTCATACTCAAACTTAGTACGCCTCAAGTGCAGCATTATACTCAATACAAGACAGCACTTACTTAGACCAGAATGGAATGGCCCAGTTTTGCGTATATGAAATTGGCCCCTTCCATTCCGATCTGGGTAGATTTCGTTCTGTATTTAGTTTAGCACCGCACTTGAGGCATACTCAGTATGACTATGAAACTGTCATTATCACAAAATGAAATTTAAATATAAGAAAAATCATGAGAACTATAATTATTTCTACTGGTAAAGCGTCATAGTGCTTGTCAAATCTGGAATTTAACTTTTGAATCAAAGCTTTGCACACCCTTATTTATATTATAAAAGTAGATCTTAATGTTCCAGGACAATAACTAAGAAGTAAGAACCTCCCCAACACTACATTTCATTACATACCATAGAAATGACATTCGATGGATAAATAATAGGATTATGTTGAACAAGCAATTTATAACTACCATACTTTTCTTAGTAGACCCAGGAATCGTCAATCTATTAATGCAGCACACTTAAAGGCCATTCACAAAATAGATAAAGAAAAAGCCAACTTAACTCTTGTTAATAAAATATTGTAAAAATAACATTAATTGAACGTAACTACTTGATATAGTCTTCAAAGACTAATTTATTACTAGCTAAACACCGCCTTGGCTCACTTTAATTCATTCCCATATTTAGAATCTGACATTACTGCTGCTCTACTAAAACTTTCATCTATTTTTTTTCATTTCATCTAGTCTGTTAATATATTTTGCCTCATCAATGAATATGGGAACTTCCACTTCAAGGGTCTTAAATTAGTTGAAAAAAAATACTTGGACAGAGTAATCGTATCTGGGACATCCTTTGACCTCTCTACCACTGGACTATCCAAGATTCCTTCCATCGCACTTATTGAAGAATGACTCTTGAGCACAGAATGAATTCTGGCTAGCTCAAGGAGTAGAGCATAAGCACTCTAAGCCAAGGGTAGTGGGTTCAATTACTTTGATTACAGTGCAAGCTCTATCTGTAACCTAAGATCATTATATCATCATGAAAGTTATTGAACAATTAATATTGATACCTGAAATTAATTGGTGCTTAGTTTTTGTAAAAAGTCTTAGATTCAAGGTTGACCTTAGGTGGAATGCTACAATGTGAAACGCTGGTGGAGAAGTCCTGGTTTTTTTTTTTTTAGCACCGTGTCTTAGTACCTGTTCAAGTTATATACTTATGTACTAATTACACTAATGGTTTTAGGGATGAGGAAGGTTATATCTCTAGATAGTGTACCTGCATTTTCTTGGAAAGAGAAAGAGTGGAAAAAAAAAAATTTGGGGGTAAAAAACATCAGTACACCCTACCGAAATTTGATCTCCTCGTCTTCAGTAGTCTAGTCTACTTAAAGAGTAATGCCATAGAGCATGTGGCCGATGGAATAGGTAGTAAACTTATTAAACTGGAATATAGAAAATAAAATACTTCCTGGTTGCCTGAGGTCAAGGAAGGTACTCCTTGGGTCCTGCCTTACAGTGAGTGATCAAACACAAGCGGTGTGGGCAGTATGGCGCCAATTGACGTAATGGTCATGTGTGGACGAATACAAGTAGTAAGCGACAAATTAGTTGCCGTGATTTTACCAAGGAAGACTAAACTCAAGTCAAATGGTAATAAACTACAAAAAATTAAACTGTATGATCTCGAGCAAGTATCTACTTGGAAAAGGAATCTGATGATGAATTTTACAATTAAATTAAGGGGGAAAAAAAAACTCATCAAACACTAATAAATTAAAATGGGATGATTTCCACTCTTTCATACACCTTTATTGCTTAGGTTTATAAATCTGATAAGGTTTAAAATTGACATATTTCAATGTAGAAATTATGTATCATAATTTTGAAAAACTTCAATTTAGTTACTTCACCACTTTCAGAGAGCTGGGACCACTCACGCTCTATCCCCAAGCAATCGGTTATGGTAGTTTTTACTTTTCATATCCCAAATCAAACTTCTACTTTTTACCACTGATTCAGTGAATCTTTATATTTTAGTTACCAAACTAGATGTAAATTAACCCAACAAAATATTGACGATAAAATAAAAGCAGTGAAGATAAATACTCTCTTTGAATGTTTGTGTCGACCGCTTGATAATCAGCTGCACCGCTTCAGCTTTATAAAGGACACTTCCATGCCTACAATGCATTTTACTTTTTCTATTTGATTCGCTTTGCCCACAAAGGATAGTACCTTAGCTGCAAGGGAGTACCCCCTAGGCGCCTGAGGTGGGGGCTACCTTGAATATAATTTACTCAATGTGCAATCACCCACACACCACCCTTCATCTAACAAGGGGCTATTATTACAATGCATAAACTATAACTATATAAGGAAAACCTCTTTTCGCTTTATGAGGTAATTGTACTACATTTGAAATACAATGTCACCTCCTGCGTCGCATCAGTGGAGAAGGGCGTGGTCATAGAGCTATTGGCAATGGTCCCCTAAATTTAAGGTCGGCCCAAGAGAGAGTTTATTGTTGGGCGCCACCTTGTTGGCGATAGTGAGTCTGAACATTAACGAGGAAATTCGTTCAGTCGCCAAATGAAGATATGAAGATCAACACTCCCCATCTTAAGGTAGACCAGGACAGATAAGGGCCCTCTCGGTCAGGGATCAACTGCTTGGAATGCAACGAGCTTCCCCATTAAACCCACAGGCCTTCATGGGTTTACCATGATCACATCTGCCATACCTGGTAATTCCTAATATAGATGAGAGTTATCCCAACCCCAGAAAATGGGTCTCTAGGGTCACTGTAGTTGTTAACAAAACAAATATTGTTCAATAAGCCAGGAGGGCTTACACAAAAAAATCAGGCTATAAAAACTGTATTCCTTATCTCAATTTTAAATTCACACATTATTTTGGTTAAAATATTTCCAATTAAATGTTTGGTTAAGCCTTCGTCTCAATTTCATTAGACAATAGATTCAAGTTCTAAGCATGAATGGAATGTGTGAAGCATATAATTATTTAAATAGTGAAAATATAAGTCGAAACATTAATAGGTTAGTTTAAAATAAATAGTAAACTACTTTACAAATTTATCATGGAAAACAATTTATTGACTTTAAACATACTTCAGGAAATATAAACATTGGGAACTGCGAGTGGCCAATGCAAAAAAAAATTAATTAAAGTGCACATCTCAACTAAACCTATGCCTAACACTACTCTACAATAGGCACAACAGTCACTTTCTAAAATAGTGCCATCTTAAGTCCATATTCAAATACCATCCGCCATCGTCTTTGCGAGAAAAAAAGAACACAGATATAGCACTTAGCGGTCTAGTCCTGCACGTAACCATACACTTTACGTGGAACTTGAGGGGTGTCCAGTTGGTCGGGCCACTCGTGAGTGCCTCTGGTTACTAGCCCCGGTATGCAACCAGTGAAGGACTGTGTGACACATTAATACTTAAAATGTGTAACAAAAATAAGGTGAAAATTAATTATCATAATTATCCCTCTTCTAACTTGAGTGTTTCTCTTTAATTTGTATATCTAAAAAAAACATTACCTATCAATTATTATAAAATTTACTGTGTTGTTTATTTTTCAGAGTCTGGTTAGTTTTAGTGAGAAAATAAAGTGATCTGTATTACTATTTGTCACACTTGTTTGAAACTGTTTTATTTTTATATTAAAGTTGTATAGTGGCAATTAAAGGATTTGTTTTATTTCTTATGGTTATTTGTAATAAAAGAACTAGGCTAGATCATGATTAAACTTATGAGGGATAGCCAACACACTTACCTTAGTGATACTGGAGTAGAAATTGTTTAGATAGAACACACAAACACATTTTAAAGGACAAGCTTTCACCAACACAGATAGCTTCAGGTCATGAGAGAAGACTGATTGATGCTTTTGGTTGGACTGTAAGGTTGACTGTCAACAGCAGATTGTTTTTCAGTTATAGTTTCAATATATAGATAGGAACATAAAAAAAGGTATAACATAAAGGACAAACACAGGAAAAGGACATTGGAATATATAATATATCTCTCTTTTCGCTTTATGAGGTAATTGTATTATATTTGGAAGAATGTATAGGAAAGGTGGATAGAAACATAGATAGAACTCCTTTTATATGTTTCTATCCACCTTTCCTGTACCTTCTTCCAAATATAATACAATTACCTCATAAAGCAAAAAGAGGCTTCCCTTATATAAATACATTATAGTCAATAATTGATATCTGGCTTATTGAAAAGTACATAATTCATTACTGAATTAAACACCCTTTGGTTTGGGCTTGTTTTGTTTAGTGATGACTGGTGTGGGAATGTCTTGTGTGTCAGCCGTAGCGAGGTAACAGATGGGAGTGGCCTAACCAACTCTTGGCTCCACCCCTATATAGTTTAGTGTTCCGTTCAGAGATAGCCCTAGTAACAAGAGGTGAGATTTTAGCATTACAGCCTCTAAGTAGATAACAATTTACTCGATAATTAAGCTTTGGATTATAAATATTTATAGTAAATTGGTCTTAAAGAATTTAAAAGTAAGAACTCCTATTATAAAAAGTCAAAACACTATGTTATTACATTTTTTAGGCTGTGTCAAAATAGTCAATTTTAGCATATTTTCACAAATTATAAAAAATAAAGTAAGTAAAAAACAAAAGTTAGAAGCAGGTCTTACTTTTACATCCTTTACAAAATAAAACAAGTCTCTTGTTCCTGCGATACAAGGCTGTATAAGCTAAGTAAGTTGGTCATGCAAACCAGCAAATACATCGCTCTGATATGGGCTCTTGAGAGGCAATCATTACCTCTTTATCCAATGGCAGCAATGTAAAGTATGAACTGTGTTCTTCTTTACATTGTCAAAACCATATTGTGTTCGTCCCTTTTATATGCTTTTATCCACCTTTCCTATATATTCTTCCAAATATAATAAAATATACATGTATGTAATTGATAAAACACATTTAATTTCCATAAAAGAACAAAACCACAATTTAAGACAAACATATTAATCAATATTGAGTGTCACCAAACCATTATCAATAACTCACTTTCTTGCAATGCTAATGTCTTAAACAAGAAAACAATTTTAGTTTTTATATTTGATTTCCTATTTTATTATTTTCACATAAAAATTTTCCAAAATTGGATTTGGTAGTTGAAAGAAAATGTTAAGATTATTTGAGATTCAATAAATCTATATAAAATGTAAAAAGATGTATTGTATACCAATGATATGGTCAATAATATTTTTCATTCCCTTGATGTCATGATTGTTTACTTATTAGGTATATAACTAATTAAAATTTCTAATTTTAATCTTTATTGGTGGAGAGTTTAATACCTTAATACATCAAGCAAAGCTTACAAAATAACATTTTAGTGGCATTAATTTTTCACAAAAATCAAAAAAGTTTATAATACTGTTTATTTTCCTAAAGGTCTTGATGGTTGAGATTAAATCTCTGGTGGTTACTTATAATGGAAATAAATTACAGTTAAAATATGTACTCAACTTAAAAACAATAATACATCTTTTTGGTTAACATCTTGTAAGCTTAAAGCTTTAACTTTTCAGGAGCAAAAAAGTAATTGATACTTAATTATGTTTAAAATGATTTGGTAAAACCTAAATCATATATTGTGTATTTTTTTAAGTACATTCAATTTCTGTCAAATTGTAACTAATAATATTAATGTTATGTCAATTATTAAAATTTTCATTTAGTTCACTTGATTTAAAATGTACATAGGCCACTTTTGTCAACTTTTAAGGTACTAATCTAAATATATACAAAGCTTTTTATGTGATTAAGAATCAAATATTCATCTTTGATGATTGCATACCCAATTTTCGCCCTTGAGCTTTATGCCGCCTTAAAAATAAGTTTACGATTTTTATGGCTCTATATTTATTATTTATGAAAGCAAAAACATCGTCATAATAATAATAATAATAATAATAATAATATAATAATAATAATAAATATTAAATATAATTTATTAAAAAAGAAGGTTAAGGAACAATAATAAGATACATGTATACAAACACAAATGAAGTCTACAATGAAATAAAGCAGGCGGTTGACACTTTAAAGTGCTACCAACCTCTGACAAAGAGGTGATTTCCGTGTTAACATCTGTCCAGCGGCAGCAATGCAAAATTGTGACACTGTTCTTCTTTTCACTGTGCAGGTCATACTGATATAACACTACTACTTTCTATACCTTATTTCACATGTGTTTTCTTTAAAGAGTTATATTACATCTTTTTATAATTTTATAATAATGAAAATTGATCAAAAAAACAAAAGGAAAAATAAACTAACTAAGTAAATTTAATGAAGAAGGCCCACCTCATCTTTAAACATTACATGAAGATAAGTATTTTGATTGTTATGTGTAATATAAAGTACAATTTTCATAGGAAGAGTCTTTAACAAAAAAAAAAAAAAAAAACATATTTTAAGGCCAACTTTGATAATTTTACATTTCACAATACCATCAGAGTTATTTTATAAAGTTTTGATAATATCCATCATAAATGACAGCTGCAGGTTACATGACTTGATGAAAGTAAATCTAATAACTTTTCCTATGATAATTGGACTATAGTTGGTGAATTAAAATTGCAGTCTCTTAGAATGATGTGCTCAAGGTTTACCTAGCTTTACAACAAAGGTAGATATAATTATTTTTTGGAGGAGGACACTTGTTTATCTGAAGTGACTATTCAGTTGCTCAAGTATTGTAATTCACAATTATAATGTTATACAGTGAAAGCTCTGAAGAGCAGACCCTGTCAGGGATAAAAAAAATTCAGTTATAAAGAAGTGTTTGCTATTTCGAGAAATAATTTAATGTATTTAAAAAAACATGCTGTATGAACCTAGTTTAATCTATTTGAACTTAATTAACTTACTAAGGATATTAACTACAACAATATAATTAATGTACTGTATTGTTTGCAGGAATAAATACATACATGGCTTATCGTCACTGGCGCAGCCAGGACTGGTTTGTTTGTGGGGGGAGGAGGGGGAGTTAACTTTACCAACCAACTAAGGTCCATTGGTTTTTCTCGCGGGAAAATTTGAAAATTTAAGTAACGCAAATGCATCAAAAGAAATATAATAATGTCCCAAATAATTAAAAATTTATAAATATGGTCATGATTCTGTAATTATTATGACTATTAGGTTTTTATAAACATTTTTATTCATGCATTCTGCTAGAATATACAAACATGCAAGTTTCAATAAATTGTATTTTCGAAATTTAATTTATAAAATTATTTTCTGAAAATTCAAATAAGCAATTTGCAGTAACTCACAAAATCACTAATTAACTAATTCACTTTAGTCTTATGTTAATGTTGCTTGGCTTCATAGAAAGTTCATTGAGAACTTCATCCTCCCCGTGTGGAAAGATCAAATCTGGCCAGAACTGGTACGTATCTGGCATTTTTCCACAAGGGTCCGTAACTGACACCTCTGGATGTATTTACATGAAGCTCATCAAGTCTGTCTTTATTTGTAGAGTTCCTCGTGTATGATCTCAACAGATTTAGGGACGAGAAAGAGGAAGGTGGGTAGTGAGGTCTGAAGGAGGGGGCTCAACCCGAACCCCCCCCCCCCCCCCCCTCTTGGCTGTGCCAGTGCTTACCGTACATATTGCATAATATACACGGAACTATACGTTTAAAATTTAAATAAAATGAAATGTGAACATTAGGCCTTCTTTAGTGTATGTACACACAAGCACAGATTAAACTGCTGGAACATGATGGCTCGAAAGGGAAAAGGCTTAATCCTGACATTCCCACGGTAAAATACTGAATATGGACTGGTGTTTTCAATTTTTTGTCCAGTATTTAGAGATTTTTATGCATAAATAAGCGTACCCACCAGTTTACGTTACCGAGAAAGTTCATTATCGGGAAATTGTTTCACCTTAAGAGCCCACGTTATTTTGCTGATGTCCACTATAAAGAAGAAACCGCTATTTAGAGGGACATGTTTTAAAATGTGTCAAATAAAAATCACTGTTATAATTTGTCAAGAGGAATACAATGTATTTAATTGCAACAATTGCAATATGAACAATGAAATAACACAACAAGAATCCCAATTATAATACAAGAACTAGGGAAACTTTTGCACAACACAACTCCATATTTAATATATTCAATAGGTCTCCTTTCTTTATAAATTACATTCACATTTTAAAATTAAAGTTACATCATAAATATTTAAGAAATAACATTCTTCGATGCTACTTTAAAACATGTAGAGTACAAAGTAAGATTTATAAGTAATAGCTCTTTTTATATCTATGTATATTTATATATATATCTTGTTAAAGCTAGCTGATATAGTGAATTTTTTTTATCTACTGTAAATTTGTGTATGGATTGAATTTTTTGGCAAGGAAACGTGTTTATCTGTACATCATAACATCTGGGCTCTGATACATGCACATATATGCATCACATAATAAGCGTTTTGCATGTTCGGGTAATTGCCTGTCATCCTTCATTTCCTGAAGTAAATGAGCACCGTCGTCAGATAACCAGGAAGGTAGGTCTGGGCACGACACCATTTCTGGAATATTATAACCATTTTGTTCACCTGAAAAAAAAGGATGTTTCTTAAAGCACTGAAAAAATCAAAGCTATAATTTATAGCTTTATTAGGAAGCCATGTTTTATCCAATATTTAAATGACAATCATTTAAAAACAGATACATTGTTAGTAAGTTGAATTAGTGTCTAATAGCTTGGAAATGTATAATAAGACAGTGTAGAAACACTGTACAGTAATGTAAAATAAGTGATAGTGAAGGAAATCAACCTGAAAGGTTAGTTAGGTTAGGCCTGGATAGAAAAACACACTTCTCTCGTCATTTCTTCTCTTCTCAAACTATTGCACTATATATTACACTTCAGTAAGAGCTTAGTTATTTTAAGGTTTATTCCGGCAGGAGGTTTACCCACACTTGTACATTTCTTTGAAAGTCAAGAGTGTTGGGTTGCCATCCTGTTGAGAGTAACATATATCTCATATAGCTTGCATCCTGTTGACGAGCGAACACGGTGCGACCGATGGACCTTCCTGGCTTGCTGGATATCGAGATCAGCAAGTTTAGTGTGGTAGTAGTAATAACACAATGTTGAGTGTCGGAGCCATGCGGAGTGCAGGAGGGGCGATATCTAGCAAGGACTGACTAAACGACAGAATAAAATGTGATCTGGTGGTCTGGTGGCTAGTTTCAAGATTCACTTCACATTTAAAAAGTGGCCTTTGCACACCCCTACTATTTATGCAAAATCTCTTTACCTTTCTGAGGTAAATAAAATGTAATATTTGTGATTGTATACATACTTGCAAGTTATAGCTTTACCTAGTGGTAGATCGTTATCACTATTTTCAATGTTCAATGTTCAATGTTACCCTTATGGTCAAACGAGTTTAACACGTCTGCTTTAAGCACTGTTCAGAGATAAACAATCTCAATAAAATTAAACTACTAACCTTTCCTGTCTGCCATGGAGTCAAAGAAGCACCACGGAGCTTCTGATCCACTCCCACATTTAACAAAGGCCACATAGTGGGAAGTCTCTATACAGACAACGGCAAATAGCTCCATGTATAGTCGAGGAATGGGACAGTGGTCTTGTAGTATCGAGAACTCGACAGGTACAGTAAGGTGGCGCCATGCGTGACTGCTTCTCCTCTGGTGACTGTGCGCCTACAAAATCAAAGGGCATTAGTTTATCCTCAGAGAGAACATCTAAAACAACATTCCAAACATAATAGAAGGAGCTTTACGATGTTGATACAGACAATTCCATTAGACAAATAGTATCTTTTTCCCCTTAAGATCAAACCAAGAATCACCAAGTCAATCAATCTCTAGCTATATGGCCTTCAGGAAGAGCTCATGATAAACAATAAATTAGAATTTACTACTATGAGCTAAATCAAGACTTACAGTTTCTAGACACTGGCCACAGAACGCAGTGCTCTCTAGACCAGCTCCACATTGGCCAAAACATTCCTTACACTCGAACTCTGCCAGTTTGCCACAAACAGTACACTGCCTTGGTGCTGAAATTAAATACATATTTGGTAAAAAATATATATATATGTGTGTATATATATATGTTATATATATATATATATATATATATATATATATATATATATATATATTATTTTTTTTCAAACAGATGAGTTTAGTATTAGAGAAGAGGTGTGAGAATCTGTAAAAACTTCAAACTTTTAAAAATATCAGCTTTAATCATGTTTTGAAAAGAAAAAAACTCCGTCTCTGACAATTACAAAGCTTCGCCAATAAATGTATGTATTATTATCACCGCGTTTTACTACCTGTTTAGGTTATACGCACACAAGTAAAACTATTGATAACTAAATACTAATTAATATTCATGTGAAACTAATAATTTAATTTATCAGCTTAGAATGAAATATAACAAAAAATTGCTCAATATAAAGTTTTATAAATAAATTAGTGTTTAAAGTTCTCTTTGATGAAAACCTCCTTTCGCTTATTGAGAATTTTGTTATACTTGTAAGAAGATACAGGAAAAGTAGATAAAAACACGTAAAAGAGAATGAAGTTTACCTGTATAAATAAGCACAGTAATGAAATACTTTTTCAAGCACTAAAAAAAATTAACCAAAATTATTCAAACCTTGATTCAGCTTCAAGAATTTTTCATATATTTGATTCAAGTTTACTTCAAATTGAAAAAATATAATATGTACACTCTTTCCATATAATATTAGATGGAATTAAAAAAAGCTTTAATATTATTGATTTATTAGCTTCAAAATTGGGAGTGTAGGAAAAATCATTTATGATTTAGAATGGGAACACAGTAATGTATAAAAAATAATAAATAGGCATTTTCGCTTAGAAAACTTAATTAATAAAAGTAATTAATATGTATGAAATAAAATACATTTAGAAAAATATAGTTCAAAATAAATAAAATAATAGAATTGTGGAGAAACAAAGCATAAATAAAAGTAAAAACAATAACAAACATTTACAGACACACTTAAAAATGTTGATGCTCTTACTAAATATTATTCTGAAAATAGTAGTAAGAGTCTTATTTATTTTATATTATAAAAGTAACTAAGCATTTACTTCATTTAGTGAGATATTACTTACAGTCTTCAATAATATCTGTGACGTCAAGCAATTGCGAAGGTAGAATTCGTGGGTACATTTTGAAAGACTTGCCAAACCTCGGCATTTGAATTATCAAACAGGAAGGCACCTGAAATAAATTTTACATAAAAGAGTTTATAGAAATGCAGATACAAGTAAACAATTTTTGTTCAACTAATATTCAAATATGTCATGTTTTATGAAAAGTTATAAACAAGTTACTAACATTTTGATTAATTATATTTAGAAGAAGGTTTAGGTAAGGTGGATAGAAGCATATATAAGGAACAAACACAATATGGTTTTTACAATGAAAGGAAGAACACAGTTCCCACTTTACATTGCTGCCAATGGACAAAGAGGTGATGGTTGCCTCTTAAAGAAAATCGATCGTCACTGCCCAATCCCCAATATATGTTTTTATCCACCTTTCCTATACCTTCTTCCAAATATGATACAATTACCTCATAAAGCGAAAAGAGGTTTTCCTTAGAGAGATATAACACTTTGATTCACAATTCTTTTACTATATGGTTTTAAAGGAATAAAGAGGCAAGAGGTTAGGGGAGAAAATAGAAATAAAGCTTGATTCACACGTTCACCAAAAATAGAGAACAGAATATTTTCAAGTGCTGCAGCAATTTACATGCAGTTTGTTGACCCATGCTGCATTGAAACACAAACCTAAGACGGCTGATTATGATCATATTTAATTACTAGTGGATAAACAGATATTTTAGATCAATGACATGATGGATGTTTTCAAATTATAATGCTGTGTTGGGGCACAATACAATACATCGATTCGCACAGTTTCCATTAACGGGTTATTTCAAATCTTCTCACAAAAGCCAACAAAGCTGTCTGCTAGTTTCTGGTTCTATAGTACATGTGCTTTCAAGTGTACATGCACATTTATCTGAGATATGATTGGATTTCCCACGCCTAAGATCTCAGACAGAGTGGACGAATTAGAGATGAGTTGAACTAGAGTAGTACAGCTTGCACGAATGAATACGAAATCTTGTGATTGGTTTAGAGCTTGTCACATGATCAAGTTTCTGTTCTGCGCGTGTTTTTTTATAGCAAAAGTGTGAATTCACAGTAAGAAATCCAGTAAATTTTAAGTTTGGGTTTTTGTCACTAGGTTATAGATTTTGGTTAATCAGTTATATCCTACCTCCTTTAGTTTAATGTCACTAGCTAAGAAACTCTGTTCAAATAGTTGTTGAACTGAAGGCATCGTCAAATGTTCATCCTTCTCGACGAACAGTTGGTAATGGTAAGCTTCTTGACCAGAGCTCAACTTGAGAAATGGCTTTGCCCGAAGGATTTGTGCCACTAAGGAGGTGAGAAATTCTTCTGGATCTGAAATCAAGAATATAAAAGATTCAAATAATGATGACCAGAAATTCAGAAGCTTAGAAATGTGTAAAAAAGAAACGATTAACATAAAGTATAAGAAATAAAATCAATCCCTTAGATGTAAAGATATATCTCTTTAACCCATTTAGTGCCATGAGCCTATCAGATTGGCTATCAATATTAGTGCTAGTTCTGGCTTTACCCTAGATATAGGGTAGGAGTATGGCTCAGAGATTATTCGGATTTCGAGCTTCAAGCCAAGTTTTAAAGCAATTTCGAGCTTCTTGAAAAAGGTTCTTTCCTTGCCTTGAGATGTGCATCTAGTTATGAATGAATAATGGTTTCGTCCTTTCTCTATTTGTTGGGATGTGTTTTGTGCTATGAAGCTTGAGGGTTTGGGGCTAGAAAGAGAGGAAGGAGGGTGAAGAACCTAAAAAAGAGGGTATTCAGTAGCAGATGGCCTATGAAATTTCAAGGTCAGCAACTTAGTAAACTGGTCTTGTAAGGAAGAGAGTATGAGGCTTATATAAAATAAGTTATAGAGAAGTATCTCTCTGTTGGGATTTTAGAACATAAAAAGATTTGCGCAGGATGGAATTATGTACACCTTAATGCAAAAGTGTACTAGGTGCATCTTAAAAATCAATAATGCTCTTATTTCTCTCTCTGGTAAGAGGACAGCACTAATTGAACAGCTGAACTCCACCTGACTGGGAATTATGAGTTATGGTTTTTTAATCTTGCTAAATCTTCCCATCCAAACATATATTTATGAATGCATTTTCTTAACTTTATTTGAGAACATTAGATTGAATCTTTATTAGTTTGGTTACTGTCACAGTATATTTAAAATTTAATCATATAATTTATTATGTCTTAATTTGTTTAATTATTTAAAAATAAGCTATTTTAGATTTTAAAACTTTTTTAACACACATTTGTTTTTTTACATAATTAAGTTTTAAATTAAAGGAATATTTAAATTATTAGCTGACCTTTCTCTTCGCTTGTGAGCCCCGTCACAGAACTCAGATTTTCTAAAAGAGTACGCAGTTTCATAACTCTGTCAGCTCTCACATACAGATTTGCACGCAAAGGATTCACTATTTCCTCTCTCAACACCCGCTGAACTTCTTCATAATGAACTATATCATTTTCCGTGGGCGGCCGAAACAAAAGACTATCAAACACACTGGAAAAAATATTATTACAGATATGAGATAAAATTATTTTATATTTTGTCATACAATCATCTAATGCATTACAGTTTTTATAAGAAATAATGACCAAGAAAATAATTTGTTTAAAATTGCGTTGTTTTCAGATGCGGGGTACAAATGGGGCAGTGAAGTGCATTACAATGAGCCTACACAGGGGTCCCCCATGGTCTCTCCTACTCAAGCCTGATCTTGCCGTCAAGTGGTGTACCCCGGGGCCTAAGCAAGAAAGCTGTGTAAGGATATAATAAGGTGTTATATAGTCAGGTAAGAAACAGGAGATGAGAAAAAAGACAATAAGTTAGAATGATGGATGAAGAGGGAATAACAATATGATCAATTTGATAATTATTCAAAATTCGCAAACAATATTTGATTAAATTCCATATTTGATTGAATTCTGGATTCGATTGGAATTCAAAAAACCTGCTTTGTAGATGTTTAAAAGGTATGCCTCTATTTAATTAACTATTTATATAGTGCAAGTTTATGAATAGACACGTATTAATAAAAAGGTAAAAAAACTATTATGCCTGATATTGAGAAAAAAAAATTATATAGTATTAAATTTTGATATCAGTAATTCATAATTATATCAACAAAATTGACCCAGATAAACATTTAGAGGCCAAAAAAGGTTTAATTTTGCTTTTGTATTAAAAATTCAAAAATGATACTTTTAATAAATTGTTATATTAATTTTAATGAGCAAAGTGAAAGTTTGTAAAAACATGTCTCATAAAATATCGGTGTTTTTATGTATAGAGGAAGTCACATTGTTGAAAAGACTATCCCGCCTTATGCATCAGAGTAAAACACCCAACTTTGGTGGTTACATTCATAGTTAATGTACTAGACCAATTACACCCCAAGGTATATAAGAGCTTACCTGGTAAAGGTGAACATACTGAAAAGAGTGGCATCTAAATAGCACGAATTATGGTGACCTTGGATACCCTTGTATTTCCCACAGATATCGTGCAGGTCTCCTTTCCTGCAGATTGGCCGAACAGCTCCTGGAATTGCAGGACAGTCCACCTGGCCAAACGCTGCAACAACACAACATTGCTCAAGAATGAAAAAAACATAGTTTATTATGGATTTCACTAAACTAAACGACAGTCATATGAATCTTTATAGTTAAGATTACATCAGCTTTTTTTCATTGTTTCAATATATATAACAAAACTTTCAGGTAGTTCCAAATGTTTTAGAAGTGTATTTTAAAGCTATATATCTATATACTTTACAATTTAAAATCTAGAAATATATTAACTAATATTATCAATTCTATATTAATTCAGTATTTTATAATAAAGGAAAAGGAAAAATAAACTACTAAGAATAAATTTGATGAAGAAAGCCCACCTAGGGAAAGAGGAAAGATGTGGGAAGAATCCAATGCACAAAGGTGACATCTTCTTCCTTTCTTCTGTCTTCTATAGTAGAAGTGGTTACAAATTCCTAACCAGTTCTACCCAGACCCAAAACCTTCTTAGTTCACCCCCAAGAGTCACTTTCAAACGGCCACCCAATCTCCATAATATTCTAGTCCATCCCAAACTTCCTGACCCCAAGAGAATCCGAGAAGAAAAACCTACTACCAAAGGTTCACACCCCTGCGGTAGCACCCGTTGCAGCACATGTGGAATACACCTACCAGCTACATCCTTCAACAGCAAAGTAACCAAATTGGAATACAAAATCCCTGGGTATTACAATTGCAAAACCAATAACTTGATATATCAACTACAGTGCAAATCATGTGATGCAGAATATATAGGCCTCACTACAGGTTCTCTCAGACAGCGAATGAACAATCATCGCTTTGACACAAACCACAAAGATCCGGACAAGCCTGTACCCATCCATGCTGGTACCCACAACCAGGACTTTCAAACCTGCTACATCACCAAAATATTAAGAGCATTTCCCAAACAGTGCAACAGTTCTCAACTTAGACAGTGGGAACTGGCCCACCAATGGATTACCAAATCAAGATTACCACCAGGCCCCAACAGAAGATAGTTTATTTCTATATTATTATTTTCCAAATTTAACATTATTATTATTATTTTCTCTTATCTATTATTATCATCATCATCATCAGTTTTCTATAAATATTAACCACAACCAAGGAATTTATCTCTTCTCCCAAAAACAGTTGGCACAATTTGTTTCTAACAGTTTAATTCAAAATTCAAAATGGAGTAGTCCATTGTTTGTGTTATTTGTACTCTCTTCTTCTTTGTGTTTGATAAAGGCAACAATGCTGAAATATTATTCTATTTGTGTTTAAAATGTGTGTGTGACTACTTCTACTATAGAAGACAGAAGAAAGGAAGAAGATGTCCCCTTTGTGCATTGGATTCTTCCCACATTTTTCCTCTTTCCCTAGGTGGGCTTTCTTCTTTATTCTTAGTAGTTTATTTTTCCTTTTTCTTTAGTTTTATCAATTTCCTTTATTATAAAATTATCTAGCCATTGGGCCACCTCATTTTTGAATCATATTAATTCAATACTAATTTGGACCGGGTTTAGTTCATAATTTGTTTTTGTTCAGATTAACAAACTCCCAAATATAGTGGTAGTTAGCCAGGCCTATTTAAAAACATTGTAAATGCCATTTAAGCTAAAAAAATAAATAAATTATAAAGTAGAAGCACAAAATAAAGAAAGTATACATAACAATTTCCTATTTGTTGCTCTTGTAGCTTAGTTTCTACATTTAGAAATTGGCACATTTTCTCTCCATATTAAAGATTTCCGATAGAACAAAATCTATGTCGAGAGAATAAACAGCGATGGCCGATTTTCTTCATATATTGGCAGTAAGTTAAATGTAAATAGTGTTCCTCTTTTAATAGTATACATTTTTCTATTCTGTGTATGTGTGCCTATCACTCTTTTCTGTACGTTATTCTTTGAGTAAAACAATAAATACTTTTTTTGATTCTTTCTACAACAATAGTATTGATTTAAAAGTATGAATCCACACACACTGACAAAAGGAATTATTTAACGTTTACATCCACCAGACCCCTTGATTTGTAGAAGGTGTCGTAAGTAGTACACTCACTCTTTATTTTGGTGTCTGTCGGAACCGGATGCATATCTTGGAACCTGCTGTCCTTATGGCACTGACTCAGATTGACAAACATGGCCTTTTTTGGGTTGCATTGGAAGTACCTCCGACCATTAAATGTGCCATCCGTCAAGCCAGCATATTCTTCTTCCTAAAAATAAATATAAAAGTAAATTACTAAAGATGATTAAAATTATATGTTTCTTGAATCTAAATCACTAATCCCAATCTTAAATTTTCTTTCAAATACAAATTTGAATCCTTAAATCTTTGAAAATATACAATTTTAGTTAAAGTAAAATATTTAAAATGTAATAAAAAAAAAAGTTGTTTAAGGGTTACTGTCACTGACAAATGCTATTTTGTTTGCCATGTCTATTATGTCATTAACAACTAAAAGAACAATTATTTTAGTAAATTAATTATAGTAATAAAATGTTGTCTTCCCCAACCCCTTTTTTGTGTGATTTTGTTACTATAGCAAATACATAAATCTATATAATTCGCTTTACCAATTGTTTAAAAAATTGATTTGAAGTCAAGGTTTTCATAATTGTATTCAAGATACTTTTTGGAAATTCTTACGAATCTTGAATCTCTTGAATATCATTGTATACAAGGAATTTGAGGATATGAGTGCCCCATATCTATAAATTACATAACTCAACCTCTTTGAAACTATAATCTTAAAATTCAATACTTGGCAACCTGTATCATTGGCCACATGGTCTTAATGCATCACTTTGTGTTAGATTGGATTGCCAGCAACAAGAAGATCGGGGTTAAGTTCCAGTCGAGTATATTAAGGGTGGTTTTTCCTACATAGTTTCTTCTCTTCCTCCACACAAATGTGGATACATTTCCTCTTAAACTCTACCTTCCTCATTCCTAACTCATAAGCGTAATTAATGTAGGTGTATAACTTGAACAGCTACTAAGGAAAAAAATCCTTAGAAAGATTATATATATATTATGCCAATGCTCAGTTAAACTTTATTGATGTTTCTAACAAAAAGGAGATAAGATAAACTAATACTATAAAGGAATATACTGAAAATAAATTGATCAAGAAACATATAAATTTAAAATCGACAGACAAATAATGAAAAGTAATATAATCATAAAACCTATCTCATTAAGGAGAGTTTTGTCTTCTGATCTAGGAAGTTTTAAGTTACATTCCCAAAGATAATTGAAAATCTATCATTGTTAAATGAGGATTGTTCGATCCCAAAGAGGGATGAATTTATGATTCGTGGTCTGATTGCTGTGCGCTGGAACTAGTTTTAAACCACTTAAAATTTCTGGGTAGAAAATAATAATTGTAAAGTAATATTTTACATCCATTAAGGGTGTGCAAATTTTATGTTTTAAACGCAAAGTGACATCAAAGAAAAGGTTTTTGTTGTTGTTACATAACACTACTTTTAATTTTTTTAATTATCTATCAAGCGCATCTATAAAAAAAAGAAAGGTTTAAAGAAAATCTAAGTACACTATAGTATTTTATGCTGACATGTTGTTATAAAAATGATTACATGTAGAAACGTGTCATATTCAGTGAAATATTCCAAGATATGTCGAAGTTTTCTTCTTCCTCCTAAATGTTCCGAAGATACAAAGGCAGCGTCAAAGCCTATGCAAGAGGAAGAGTTGACCTTTGACTTCGACATTTCGAAGTTTTGCACACCCCAAATATTGAAAAATAAACACGTTTATAATCAAGAATATAGACTAACCATCTCTATGCCAGCAACTTTGCGTCCCTTCCTATCCTCTGGCACAGCCCCGATCCAACGAATGACACCGTAGCGCGGTTCCTTGTTGATTGTGACCTCTACAACTGAGCCGACACTCAGGTCTATGGGCAAGGCAGGTTCTGGGGAATCATCCACAATGTTTGGAGTATCATAGTAGCTGCCACCACCACTACTTGCACCTGGGCTCACTGACAGGAATGCTTCATGATGTTCTGTGTATAGAAACGGGAATCAGAATTAAAAGGGTTTTATACACATAAAGACTAAATGCGCTTTATACACACAAAAAATAATTAAATGAAGCTAGTGTCTGCAGCTTAAACTACTTTCTCTAATATTACTATAGTCTTTTCATTTGCTCTAGATTTGGTAATTCTGACACAGGTTCTTCTATTCTCTTTGTTAGCTCTAGATTTGGTTGTTCTATAAGATGTGCTTCTAATTTATTAATTAGCTCAAGATTTGGTAGTCTTAACAGAAGTGCATCTAATCTATTAATTAGCTCAAGATTTGGTAGTCTTAACAGATGTGCTTCTAATCTATTAATTAGCTCAAGATTTGGTAGTTTTAGCAGATGTGCTTCTAATTTATTAATTGGCTCAAGATTTGGTAGTTCTAACAGATGTGCTTCTAATCTCTTCGTTAGCTCTAGATATGGTAGCTCTGACACATGTTTTTTATTCATGAGGCCTATATATAAATACTATTAAAAAGAGTGTGTACATACTTTCAATATATTTTGTGCAAGACAGCAATAATATTTGGATCTAACAAGCATTTTCATATACAGTTATGATAAATGAAAATATTTTCTATTGGTAAATATGTGAATCTTGTTAATGAATAAAAATTTGAGTTAATTTGAAATAAATCTATTTAAAATTTTGAAAAGATGAAACTAGTCTTTTTGTTTAGCTGATGAGTGTTTTTTCATAACAATTTTGAACAAGTACTTAAGTTGTTAATTTGTTAATCTAAAATTTAGCTCGATGCATTTCTTATTGTTTATTTTGTATGGGTAGAAAAAATTCTATTTGATGAATGTCTTTTTATGTAAAAACCATACAGTAATAATATACTGTCAACATTTGATGTTTAAAAATTTGTCTTGAATCGAATACAGTATCAATTATTTACACAAATACCACAATTCACAAATCTATTGTTTTAAGTTCATGCATTAACTTAAGCCACAATAAAATAAAATAGAGAAGAACCTTTTTAATTCAATGTCTAAGGGATATCTAAGAAAATTTGAATTAACCATTTTTAAAAGTATCTAAGCAGCTAGTACACAATAAATTATAAACCTAAAAAATATGCTACATATAAACACATAGACATTTTATAAATTCTATCTAAAATACACATACAAAATATATACATAAGTAAAAAAAAAAAAGATTTAAACTCAAATACAAGAAAAGGTAAAAATTAACAGACAGAAATTGGAGACTTAAATCAGTTTTTGCACTCAAATGACATAGCGGTGGGAAAAATTAGTGAGCTTGGTGTATTGTATTTGCTTATCTTGACGCAATAAAAAAAAATCTTCTAATCCACTTGTTACATTAAAAATGTTGTTTTTCACATTTGGTTGTGATTCGAACGACCATGCTGGGCATCACATGATTACAATGCCACACCGAAGCGATGAAAGCCGAGTAAACACATTCTCTATTCTAGGAAACCCGCCGCCTGCCGTTGGTTCAGAATTCCCCGCTTTCTCTTTTATCATGTGTCAATAACTCTAACTTTATTTGACCTTCTTGGCATATAGGGTGATTATTTTAATAAATATCAGTAAGTTAGGTATGAAATGAGTACAAACTCAATAAAATTTAACAATTTATATAGGCTTTGAATTGTCAAAATATTTCCTTCTAAAATTCAAATTAAATGTTTTTGTTTTTTTAACAATGATTTAAATAGCAATAATTAAGGAATGTTGAATTAGCCAGATACTCTACACCCATTACTGTTACCAACATGTGGCCCAGGTCAGTTTTTTATTCAAGCCATATATTTTTCACTACCGGCTTGCTAGGCCTGTAGTAGCTTCATATGTCTTATAATCTAACTTAAGACTAGGACAGGCACAACAAAGAGCCAGTCCTAAGCCGGTTAATTTATCAATGTGAAAGGGTGAACCCATATTTTCATTAATGATAAATTTTTGGCCATACCGGGCGGGAATCAAACCCGAGACCGATGACTCACTAGGAAGATACGCTACCGACTGAGCTAAGGTGTCTAGCCAAGGTTTTATGTTTTTTTTTTTTCAGTTTAGGTTGAACAGTAAATATGACATAGGACTACCTGAAAAACCATAGCATCAAGAGTTACATAACTACCACACAATAATTATAAGAGCATACTAATTGAACAGTAAAACAAGAGAAGCTACTATCACTTATATGTAAACTGAGTAAGTCAACATTCAAGTAACAAAACCTTGACAGTAATGTTGATATTAGATTACCATACTGTTATCAACAAGAATGTGTTATCAGTAAAGAAAGAAAATAAACTCTAGTACATTCTACTTCATTGATTAACAATTTTAAAGGCATGAGATTAAGATAAATATTTCTCTGGTAAACTTTATCATTACTGTTATTATAATTACTGTGTCTACAGGTGAATAACATAATATGACTTATTAATGCCTCGGCCAACTCTAAAATACTTAAACCGCACAAGGTTTCACAATGAATTAAGACTAAATTTTGGCCTAATCTCCCTCTCCATCCACCTACAACCCCCCCCCCCCCCCGCATCTCACTACCCATTCAGGTTATATATATATAAAATTTACGCTAATGTAGTAGGAGTGAGGACGATATAATTTAGAAGAAATGTACCCACATTTGTGTGGAGGGAGAGTGGGAAACAATGTAAGGGGGGGGGGACACCTCAATACCACCGACTGAAATTTGAACCCCGATCTCATAGTCATCGACAAACTAGTCTATCGAGAGAATGACGACTTAGAACCCCTGACAACCAAAGCAGGTCACAATATTTTTTAAAAATGGTGTAAGTCTATGAAACTCTTTAATATATAATTGTATTGAGTACAATATTGCTTAGGTTCATGTATCCAAAAGTCTGTTATGGTCATCCTAAAGGTTTTGAAATAAATAGCTTATAGCAAAGAACTGTTAAATTTAAGTTTAAGTTTAAATATTTCTAATTTTAGCATAAACAATATATTTTGGAATCGTCTGTTAATTATTCAGGATCTAATAGAGCTTTAAGATTGGACTTCTTGTTTGAAGTGAACTATGAGCTACATGTACTCTGCAGGACTTAAAATGAAACATGAGCAAGGATTTGAACCAAAAAACACTCAATAGAGGGGAATATCAGAACTTTAGCACATTTGAACAAGACAGAAATTTATTATGTATATTATGTATTTATTATGTATTTTAACGTTATTAGGGATATTAGTGTCTGAAACTACAATGTCAGCTTTGACTTTGCTTCGAAAATAATTCCAGCTTCAAAGCTTCGTGAATAAAATATTGACAGCTAAAGTACTCGATTTATGGTCAATTATTTCTATTTAAATATAATATAAAACAATGGAAAAAATCCTAAGTAATTGAATTGGAAGTTGTAATATAACTTGATTTATTAGATTAAAAATAAAATATTAGTTACAATAAAACATTTTCTGCGTAATTTCAATATATAAAGTTTAATAAACAACAATATAACATATTTTTCTAGTGTATAAAAACTAACAAAAAATATTCAAAATTCGATTCGGCTTCGAGGATATTTCATGTATTTGGTTCGAGTTCGCTTCGAATTGAAAAAATGGACTTTCCACACCCCTATTAAGTGTAAAACTCAAATGAGTACTTAGACGTGGAGTAAAAAAAAAAAAATCTAAGCTACTACTAAGCATGTGTTTGTATCCTGAGATCTTAAGTCAAGAATTGCATTTGCATACTGATCTAAGACTCCTGAGTTTGATTCTCAGCAGAAATGAAAATGTATCATTTTTAATTGGATGTATTTCCTTTTTCTAAACGGAAAATTAATTGCCTCGGGTGTGATGTTTGTCCTAGAATTAATATGAGATACCAATAGCTCACTAAAACTAGCATTTAGGTGGACACCCAAATTAAAATTTACCCCCAACTAGAATTCAAAGCAATCTCTTTCAGAAAGTCAGCCAGCACCTTGGGCTAAGTGCTTTCAACAACAATAAAAGTCAACTTTTAAATTGAATATAAATAGTGTATTTAAAAAAAATCAACCCCCGATACAAACACAAATTATCATAGTCTTGATAATGTATTTAAAACCAAACCTTTGCACATCATAACATCCTGGATATAATCTAATGAACAACAACTTCCATACATCTTGGTTATCACTAGGGCGCATTCAAAAAGGTAAAAATAAACACATCAATAGTGAATCAGTATAATAGTTTAATCAAAACATACCAGCTGTATATGGTGTGTCATAAAAGTGGACACTTTCTTCGCAACCCCTGTTGTAATTTCCATGGGAGCTACCCTCTTCTTCCCAATAATCCAAAACAAACAATGGGATATTATTTAGAGTTTCTGCCATTGGTGAACATTCTCACACATGGCAAACACATTTTCAATCACCGTCCAACTCAAAACAGCTCCACTTTAATATTTCAATTTGCTTGTTTTTTTTAAAGTGTAGATTGTGAAATAATTGTTTGGTGTCCACGATATTCAAAGTATGCTTATGGCACAGTAATATTCATTGAAAAAAAAAAGGTTAAATAACCAATATGCATATAATATGACTCAAATAAATATAACTCTTGACATTAAAAGATGGCACAAAACGCAAGTTCTCAACTAAAACAAAAAAAAAAAAAAAAAAAAACCGCAAATAAGAAGTTGTCCGTGTACTTTTATATTCTTGCCGCAAAATAACGACAACACTCTTCTCTCCTTCTTGACATTTACTTTCAAACAGAACCGACCTGGCTATTTTAAGCCCAGCCCGCTAATAGTAGGAACAGATAAAAAAAAAAAGAGTCCGTTTGGAAGTTTTAAAACTCGAAATAAAACACCTTAAGCTGATCCATTTTTAATGGTATGGAAAGAGAAACCTAAGAATGGAAGATAACTAGATAAACCATCACTGGTTATTAAGGTCTGTGAGGTGTTGAGTTGATTCCTAGACTGATAATGTTTTCTTCTCTGTATAACCATACAGCTTGCTCGTGTACCTTGTCAACCCATGTGCTTGGAATTCTGCCAACAGTCTGACTGACTTTGCTTATTTTAAAATTAGCTTGTGGAGTTAGCGACACTTTTTTGTTTCCCTGCTTTCATACCGGCAGACTTAAAATGCTCTGCTAGCAAGCTTAGCTATGACATTCAGGTTGAAATCTTGGTTGGGTATACCAGGGGTGTTTTTTTCTTCCATTAGAGGTGTTTCCATTAATTAGTGTCTTAAGGTGTGGATTGATTGCTCTAACAGCTAGTTAGATACATAGTAATCAAATATATATAATATATATATGAAACAAAATTCTTTGTGAAAATTCAAACATACTAACAAAACCTGACATTAGTTTAAATTATATCTAGTTTAGTTTATTAAAGTAAACCATTATTTATTCCTCTCCTATATCCTTTCAAAACAAAAGAGCAAATTAAATGTATAAAAAAATACTTAATTTAATTATTAGGGCTTGAGATCCGACACCTTAACTCAGTCGATAGCGTGACTGTCTAGTGCGCTATGAGTCCCGGGTTCGATATCTGTCATGGTTGAAAAATTGATCATTGGTGAAATGTGGGTTTACCCTTTCACATTGATCAATTAACGGATGAGGACTGGATGTTGTGCTCTCCTAGTCTTAAGTTAGACTATAAGGCATATGAAGCTACGACATGCCTAGCAAGCCGGTAGTGGAATAAATATATATGACTTGAATAAAATCACTTACCCGGGCCACAGAGTGGAAAAAGTAATGGATATAAAAAATAGATTGAGGGTAAATTAGATGGCTTGAGCTATCCATCATAATGCAGTGTTACATTTTATGGGAATTTTTTATTATTAAAATATGATAGTTTCAATATTCCTCAAGTAGTTTTATAAAAATACAAAAATAAGGTATGTAAGAATTTTATATATTAAAAAAAAAACTTTTCCAGCTAACTTATTTCAATTTGTTAATAGTGAAAAGTCAAGATGCAATTTAATGTGATCCTTAATTATAAACAAAAATACCTCAAAAGATCTTCAAATGTAATTTAACTTATAAAAGAATAAATAAGTTAGCAAGGAAAAAATATTTTAAAATAATTTTTTAAGTACTTGTACACATTTGCACAAACATACAGATAGTGAGTGATTTTTAGAGCAGGAATTAAAACAAACCCGAATCTTAACAGCGATTGGAATGGTTAGGGTAATAACTATGTTTAGTTCCACAAACAGTTCTGAATTTTGATGTCAACAGAAAAAGCAGAATTCTCCTAAACCAAACTTGTGTTGGTATGGAGCCAAAATCCTAGTTGTAAACAACTGGTCATGCACAGTGTCGGCTGAGAAAGTTGGGACATTGCCTAGGTTTGGCGGGCAATTACCTTTCTCTATATAGTCAGTTACAGTATAGTCTCTTCATAAAACAAAAGATCTTTTTTTTTATTAAAAAAGACAAAATTAATGTATGCAAATTTCTATTTAAAAATTCTAATCTCATTTTCAAGGATTAAAAGAGTTACCTTAAAAATTAAAAATCCCTGAATAGAGTTAGAGATACAAATCAAACAGTATGAAAATTATAATAACTATCAGATTAAATTTAAGTAATCTAATAAGGGGTTAGAAAAATTAAGAAACCCTTTAGAGTAATAATCAATTCATGATTTTCAAACTCGCTTCAGTGGCCAAAACAATCTAAGGCATCGCAGACGGGCCTGCTGATGACTCTTACATCGTGGTTCAAATCTTGGTCAGGTCTACAGAGGGTAGTTTTCCCTAAATGGTTTCCCACTCTCCTTACACACAAATGCGCATAAATTACCTTTAAAATGCTTTCTTCCTCATCCCAATAGAGTTATTATATATGTCTGGTGTAGCTTTAATTCAATCGTATGTATTTGCTGTACTAAGAACCTTATATTCTAGAGTTATTATATATATATTTTTATATATACATATATATATATATATATTATTTATATATGAACCGGTAGCAAGACACTCTGATAAAAAAAAGATTTTATATTTCCCAATAAATATATTATTATATTTTTCAACAAATGTTTGGATACTTTCTTTTAAATAGTCAGATATATTCAGGGTGTTCCCCGGTTAAATGGATAAACTTTGGAAAGTGGTAGTGGATCAAAAACTTACAAAAAATATAATTTGGAAATTTGCTTGTTTTAGCCACATTTTCGCGCAAAAATCTAAATAAAAATAGGGTTTACTGCAGGAGTCCTCGGCAATGGCTTAGTATTAATTTTCCTGGAAGATGGACCGGTCATGATGGATGTGTAGTTTAGCCTCTGAGTCCACCTGATTCAAAGCCATTGGATGTGTGTAATACACACACACACACACAAAAAAACAACATTAAAATGTTCTTTCTTTTTTGAGCACATCTTACTATTAGTACAGGTTATGCTTATGTACTAATTATGCTAATGTTTTTAGGGATTAAGAAGGTTATATTTAGAGGAAGTCTAAGCGCATTTGTGTGGAAGGAGAGTGAAAAAGGAAAAACCACCATCATTACACCCGACCAAGATATGAACCCCGATCTCCCTGTTATCGACAGTCTAGTCTACTGTGAGAGTAACAGGTTAGACAATGCGTCCCTCAAAGCAGTCATTAAAATGTTCTAGAAAAAAAAAAAAAAAATTATTTGCTTCTAAAGTCTAATTATAATAAACCATTAGCATTCAAGTAATTCTCTCTATACACTGAGCCCCTAAAACCATTTTCTATGAAATGAGGAAAGTGCAACCAATAATCTAAAGATACTTTTTTTCCTCACCCCGTTTCTTACTACCTGTTTAAGTTATACACATTTGTGTATAATTACGTAATTGAGCTAGGGAAGAGGAAGGTGGAATTTAAAGGAAGTGTACCTGCATTTACATGGCAAGATAGTAAAAAACATTATGGTGGGGGGAGGGGAGGGGGGACTTTGTACACACGACCGGTATTCGAACCTCAATTTCCCTGTGCTCAGCAATCTAATTTATTATGAGAGAAACACTTTAGATCAAATAGACACCGAAGCAGGTTAAAGATACTATTAATACAGGCTTAAAATAATAATAGCACCGTGTCTTACTACCCGTTCAGGTTATACGCTTTAAGTACTAATTACGTTAATGGATTAGGAATTGGGAAGGTTGAATTAGAGGAGGTGAACCCGCATTTGTGTGGAGGGAGAGTGGAAAACCATTTAGGAAAAACCACCCCCAGTTCACCCGACCGAGATTCGAACCTCGATCTCCCCGTCCTCAGCAGTCAAACTCAACACGACTAGCGCCTTAGCCAACTACGCCACCAAGGCGGTACAGGCTTAAAAATAGTTGCTCATGAGACATTAAAAGATTTTATAATCTATAAAACATCAATTTGATAATTTTATGGCAAATGATTTTGGATAGTAAGACAAATTGAAAAAAAAAAAAAGTCGTAAAAAGCAGTGAATAGAAAAAAAAAAAACATTAAGCAAACAAAGGTCAGAGACTTAAATATATTATAGTCATTTCAAAAGTATTCAACTGACCTCTACTGAAAAATCATAAAAAATATGTCTGAAAGTATAGCTGTGAAAAATAAAATCAAACAGAGGGCTTTATTTAAACTTCAAGTCTTGTAACACATATAATTAAATTATGAGAGTGTGTACTAGTACAGTTGTAGCTGATATTATTTGAGACCAAGTTAACAATTTATATCAATTTGGTTACAGAGTTTCAGGCCATGATTAACTGATCCATTCTTGCTTTAGCTAACATGTACTACAAACCAATAATCATTGAAAAAATAACAAAAGTTATGAACAAATAAAGTTAGGCCCGACTTACTAAAAAGTTTTTTTAAAGTATTCGCGTGATCCGCATATATTACGGCTTTCTAAATAAATACGACCTTAAAATTAGTATGATCTACATGAAAAATAAAAGATAAATGGGTTGCGTATATAATGGAGTACAGTTTTCGGAGGGCAATTTTAAGAGAAAAAAACAAACATTTATTATATTAGGGCTAATATGATATTTAAATTTAAAATTGTAAAAAAAATATTCTAAGATCAATAAAATTTAATATCAATTCTGTATGCAACAGCATAAGTAGTAGTAGTATAATTAAATTTAACTATGTATAAAATATTTTTCCAAAGAAAAAGGTAAAATAATTATTAACTCACCATTAGATGTGCCTGGTGCTGAAGTAGACAGCAGATTCTGTATGCCCTCTCCGACAATCGCCAGTTGAGGATCACCGTTAATATCAAACCTCGACAGCTTCCTGTTGGAGCCTTGCGCAGGCCTTATCTTTTTGTCTTCCCTGGTACCTTTAGTCTTGGGTTGGGAGCTCTCGGCAACCGAGGGCCAAAACTCATCAAGAAGATCGCCTTGAAAGTCCGAGCCCCGTTATTCGTGTCCTGCGAATAGGAATGTCTCATTTTGGTCTCGTTTGGTTTAGAAACTCTTGACGAGCCGCTCATAAAGTTGCTGCTACCAGGATTGTTAGCACCGGTGTCCCCATCTACATAACTCGTACCATTCCTCTTGCTAGAATTATTAAGGTTCTTTGAGTTTGTCACCACCGAACTTTTGTTGGAATCGTCGAGTCTAGCCGCGCTGCTGTCCAAGCTTGACTCTGAAAACACATACTCGGACCTACAGATGTTGACCTTCCCGTTTCTTTGATTGGTGTTGTCTTCAGGGAATGGATCATTGTCTCGAGTGTCGGTCAGTTCTATCACAGGATTGGTCAGGTGAAATGATTCAGAGCGCTGTGTTTTAAAGGAGGGTTCAGAATATTTCATACTGTTCACTTGAGATCTACTGTTGGCATGGTGGGCGACTTTTGAATTACTATAGTTTTCAATGTATTTCAAGTTCCTGAACTTTTTGCTTGCAGTATCTGAAAGAAAGTAAAAACACTTTAGATTTTTTGTGACGCTAAGTACATTGTACTATATTGTTAAATACTAGAAAAAATGGTTGTTAAGAATGAAAACCATGTGAATGGGTCTTATTTAAAAAAAATTGATAGGAAAATAAATTTAAAAAAATACTCAAATGATAAAATTAACTTTTTTTTTCTGCACTGTGTTTATCCGTTCACGTTACATGTATATGTACTAATTATTCTAGTGAGTTAATAACTAAGTAAAATGAGAAAGTGTATCACCATTTGCATGGAGGGAGAGTATAAATCAATTTAGGAAAAACCACTCCCAGTACAACCGACCAGGATTTAAACCTCAATCTCCCTGTCATCGGCAGCCAGTCTATTGCGAGGGTGACACCTTATACTGTGCAATCATCGAAGCAGGTAATTAACTAATTGTTTTTGGATAATAAATGTTAAGAATAAGAGTAATCTTATACCTTTGATGAGTTTTTTTTTTAGATCCAATGAATCGTTTAAATTTAAATAATGGTTTTAAATAGTAACTTTACTACCACAGCATTTTTATTTAAAAATGTGGTTTTGTGTTAATTAGTGTTTTATCTATTCAATTTTTACTCTTATCACTCAGGTTAGTGTGTTGGCTATCCTTATAAATCCAAACACTGATTTAACCTAGTGCTATAGCCAAAATAACCTAAATTTAAATAAGTATATGTTTTAAACATCTTACCCTTTTTTGGAAAGTAATCATCAGCTTTAATAAGACTGATCAGAGGCAAAAAGGAAGCACAATTCATATCTGCCTGAAATAATTGATTTTTCTTATATGAGCCATTACATGTGCCAATAGGGTTATCCTGAAAAATTACACATTATAATATATTTGCAAAATTATAATAATATAATAAGATATGAAAAGTACAAGAATGTATATATTTCTAATAAAATGAAAAATACATTTTTTTTATAACTAATCCATTAAAATAGGTACTTTAGTACAATTTAATGTATATAATTGATTAAATACACAATTATTTCCTTAATAGGATATTAAAATAAGCGTTTTTTTTTTTTGTTTTTTTAGCACTGCGTCTTACTACTGTTCAGGTTATGCACATATATACTGAATTATACTAGTGAATCTAAGTGTTGAGGGAGGTTTTGAATTCAGGAGAAGTGTACCTGCATTTGCATGGAGTCGATGGGGGGCTGTGTTATTTGAAAGCTTATGAACTTGATTGATCACACATTTTTGTAGCCGATGATTTCCGCACATCCTTCACAGAATATGCCTTAAAAATATGAGTGAAGAATAATCCTGAGCATGAAATGATTACTGGACAGCTCAGTGGTTAGAACATTGTCGTACTAAGCCAAACGCCCGGTTCCATTCCCATGTCCAGATGTCATTTTTCAATTTAAAGAATATCATAGTGTAAAACTCAAAATTCATCACACCCGACTGGGATTCGAACCCCAAAGTCTCTGTTATCGGCAATATAATCTATTGTGAGTGTGACTCCTTAAAATGTGCAGCCGTCAAAGCAGGTTAAGTGATGTTATTGTTTTTTTGTTTTATATAAGTATTTAACTTACAAATTCCACCCCTGCCATTTTTAACTCTGGAATATCATCAAGTATACCAATCCACCGGATATATCCCACTTCAGGACCAGAGTTTGTTACCCAAACGACACGATCACCAACTTTTACAACCGACTGACTCAAGTCACCATTGTCACCGATGATATCAGAGTCTATTAAAAGATGTAAAAAAGAGAATAAATATATATAAGTCATAACAGGTTAAAGTGATACAAAAAGGAGGTTTATCATGAATAAAATATAAAGTGAAATTACGCTAAGCATTAATATTTGATTTCCAACAAATGAGCTAAAAAAAAAAGTTTAACAGACAATATAGTTATAGAATAGTTTCACAAATAATTGTGTACATAAGAGTTGAGATCTGCTTGCCTAATTTTCACACACCTTGATATGCGACACATTTAAATAAATAAAATTGGATTTTGGTATAAAAAACCATTAAGTATATTACACACACACACGACACATACGCACGATCTTCTGACCCACCTAATGCACAAGGTTGAGCACCATTGGGGCCAGTCCTGGAGGGACTGGTCAGGCAAGAGCTACAGTCTTGGCCCTGAAAGGGTCGATTCCTAATGATATTACAACATTAACGTGGATTCCAATTGGTTTGTTTAAAAACATACAGTAAAAGAGTTATTTTTCTATGCAGGTGACAAGTGCCTTTTGGATCTAATTAGATCCCTAAACTTTCCCGTAAAATATCAATGCTATCAGGGATATGCGTAAAAAAACATATATTTGGTAACGGAGCATGCATCCGGCAAAAAACTATCCCTCACTTTCGTTGAGGGGTTCTTTCCTGTTCTTACTTCCATTAAGTGGTGGGGGAAGTAGGGGGGGGGGAGGCGGACTCTGGCATTCTTTCTTCTTCTAGTGGCTTGGAGTTGCCCCACCCCACCCTATTAGAATAGGTTTCAACGTGAGATACAAACAGAGCCCAAGTTGAAAATGTGGAAAGAGCAATGGTAGAGTCGCCTCTCACATGCGGCAGTAGAGATTGTAAGGTACAAAAATGGAATTAGTAATCAACTTAGTTCCTTTAACCATCACTTTGTCTCGTAGATTGTTGACCTGGTCAAAAGCTTTCAACTCTGATGAAAGTCAAAAATAAAGTGAAAGAGTTGTAATAAAAAAATAGTTTCATTTTATTATTAATATGTAAATTATGATAGTTTTCCCAAGTACACATTATTTCATACTATTTATCTAATTTGGTAAAAAAAGGAAGAAAGAATTTTTTTTAAAACCAAAGAGTTAGAAGATAAAATGATCCACACAATAACAAATGATGAAGCAATAAGAATGGTTTTTCTTTCACCTCAAAAGTTACCAAAATTGACTCGGTTCTTTCCCGCATGCAATGGTTCAATTACATTTAACATAAACTTATCACATAAAAAACAAATTAGCAGATTTGTACTTATTACACTACACAGCTAAAGTACATTCACCACCCAAGTTTAATTGTATGACAGCTAAAAGGGTTACTAGAAATAGTTCCTAATGTATCACTACGCCAACAGCTGACATCTGTCACTTTGGATAGCTGTAATGAAAACATATGGTAATGTATGTATGTGATAGTTAACCACAGTAATTTAGGCCAATTTTATTTTTATTTATTTAAGATTGGGCATAAAGCTTATTTATCGTTTTATTACACTTGAAAAAAATATTTATAATGACAGCGCTTTCCCAAAAGGTCTAAAAAATATAGCTTCAAAATGGCGACCGACGAATGTAAACCATGTGATTGATCATGAAACAAACAAGTTATTAACAATGGTGCACCCAAGAAATGGATAAAAATATTTTAATCAGTCAAATATTTTGAAATATGATAAAATAATGTATTAGTATATTTAAAAAATGACAAATATTTTCCCTTTTAAAAGTAAATATCAAGCCTGTGTTAAAAAGTACTACTGTATTCACTATATTTATACATTATCGATAACATTCCGAAGCGATGAATAAGTAGTCATAATTATATTTAAAATATTGTTTTGGATTGAATAAATTCTTTTACTAAAAGTATGGTAGTTAAATAGTGTGAGAAAAACTTAAGTTAATGTTATTTTTAATGTAAAATATAATGGTTGATTAAAAAACTTATCATTTATAACAAAACAGTGATCTTGTAAAAGTGTTGGCAACACAAGACCTAAACATACAAGTTTTCAACTGTCATTCAGGTAAAAAGCTATGGTGAACATATTGTATCTAGTATATATGCTACAAGTGCAACTGCATATTCTCACCTATGAGTTTCCCAGTTTTCTCAACAGACGAAGACGAATGATGCCGAGGCATGGTCGTTTTGTCTTTCAGATGCAAAACCAATGTCGTCTTGAAGTTGCCAGGATCCTTGTTTCCACCATTCTGACACTGAACTTTCTTCTCGTTGGACGGCATGAGCGACTCCCCAACTCGGGGCAGTAAGCGCTGTGACTCTATGTCACTTCTTTTCGACGCCTGATTGTAGATATCGACGAAGGCGGACACTTTGGTCCTCGAGTATTTACCAAGCTGATTTAGAGTGGCGAAAACAGTCTTACCATTGTGCCAGGGAAGTACTTTTTAGTTCCATTCTCATTGAAATCCCCATTGTTAGCCTAAATTAATAATGAAAAAAGATTACATCAGTATGATAGCATTTATACATTAAATTAAATAGATGAAAATCAACATTTAGTCGGGAAAATAATTTTTAAAACTTTAAAAAAATTACTTTATTGTAACATGTCTTACTATTCATCCAATATATATGTATATTGTTATCAGGTGTGCTTTAATACTTGGGTTACCGGTATATGTATACATTATAACACTTAATGGGATAAGAATTAAGAAAATATAATTTTAAAGTGGGAGGAATATTAAGGAAAATCTATCCTCAGTATAACAACCAGGATTTGAACCCTGATCTCTTAGTCACCAGCAACACAGTCCAACACGAAAATAATGTTCCAGACCACGCGGCCACTGAAGCGGGTAATGTGTTTATTTAGACTTCTAAATAAAAAAATATAGTTGGTAATGTTAACCTTTACCAATAATTCAGTTAATTAGTTGGGTTATTCATTAGTTTTAACCTACTGGTACTTCAGATCTCACTTAACAAATTAAAAATAAAAATAAAATAAAAGAGAAGGGCCTATTGGCTTATAAAGCTCTTAAGTGCAATGTCAATATTTTAATATAAATATCCAGTAAAAATATGTAATTAAAATGAGCACTTAACATTTAAATTTTACACATACACAAACCTTGTTTTCATCCAAAATTGTGTACTGATGCATCCAAAACAATATTAATTTTTTTTAGAAAAAAATCATTAATAAAGCTAATATTTGTGCAAGTAAATAAAATTAATATATTAAAAACTATATGTATATATTTTTTAATATGACTAGATTCATTGTAAATACAAACTCAAGTTAGGACATCAGCCAAACATATCTTATCAGAGACTTTAGCCGGATAATAACAAATTCTTGGAATGTGACTACCTTATGACCATGAAGGTAAACTGATAATTAAAACTGTCATAAAACTGTGGATAGCTAATCTGTCATTCTGAGTCGAGACTAATAACAAAAAATACAAGTATGAGTAAAATCGTGTGTTAGTAAGTTTTAGTGCCAATGGTCTGGTCATTAGTGACTCTTACTAATTAATTCTTGGACAAACACAAGACTCAATAATTAAGTTACCATT
This sequence comes from Timema cristinae, assembly GCA_039000515.1. NCBI lineage: Eukaryota > Metazoa > Arthropoda > Insecta > Phasmatodea > Timematidae > Timema > Timema cristinae. Next base: position 36,354,837 of record JBCFYV010003508.1, on the reverse strand, counting down.
TAATGGAAAAAAAAAAAAACCAATTCACAATAATTAGTTTTCCGCCTTTCCGATTCGAAGACTCTTAGATCAGTAGTATGTGGGGCACACTACTGACTAAGCTAATATGTATGACAAAACTATTCATAGATTCATATATCCTTGAATGTACTCGTGAAGGTCAAATAATAATATTTCTATCTAAAGCTATGCACACCTTAATTCTTTTCATTTAATTAGTACATTTAACAACCGGGTAGTTAACAGCCATCAATTATTACCTATTTTCAAATACAGCGCATACTCCCTAGTTATAGTGAATTCCTCTGGAATAATTAGTTATAATAAAGGCTTGAAACATTTAAATCAAGGAAATGCACCAACGTTCACCTAGAGAGAGAATGAAAAAGACCCCTTTGTGGGTGTGTATAGTAGGTTGGCAGTGCTGAGATTTGAGACGACCTCCTGGTCTGGATAACAAATGCAGTGTTCTCCTAGACCTTTTGAACAGCCTGGCTGATTTTACCGACCACCCGACTAAAGATCAATGTATGTCGCACAACATCCATATTGCATGTATACACTTTACCCCCCCGGTTGGCAACAGTTTCTGGGGAGAACACTAAAATGGTACACTTGCCCTCGTCAGTAATAAACTCGACCATGCATTCTAGATTTCAAGTTCATTTAGTCTGTTTTGCTGGTGATAAGGAACTTAAGTTTTGAATCTTGGGTGGGTATAATTGAGGTGTTTCTCCTTAGCCCTTCATGCAAATGTGAATACATTTTCCCTAAGACCCAAATTCCTCCCCCCAAACGTATTAGCTTAATGTGTGTGTATAACCTGAACATAGGGAAAAAGTATCAAACTCAAGAATAGTTAATGGTAAAAATGGCTTCCTCTTTTCTAAAGTGTTAAGAAAGGCTGTATTGAATGTGGATTCTAATACAGTGTGTACAGATTTAGGCTCTGTTAGTTTCAGAAAAAAGTACAGTAGCTTAGGTAACTTTACCCAACGACAAAAATAAATGCCCAAACTAATTCAAAAGGTGTTAGCACAGCCTTAATCAAGAGTGTACACATGTGAATAAATACAAACCCAAAACACACACAATTTAATTCAATTCTTTTATTTATTTATATTTATGTATTTAACATGCACTTTCTGAACCGAATTATTATATCAGCACACGAGAATTTCTATGAGCGAGAGCAAAAGTGTCTACCAATTTTGGCAGGAAAGTTATTTTCACATACCTCAATGCCAAAATCAACAAGGCTTTACTTCCCCTTTGAAGGACGTTTGCTTAAGATTTTTATCGCTGAAGAAAAATCGGCCGACCTCAGCTTCGTTTGAACACTCTAATGTAGAATCCTGATGAGAGCACTTTACCCCAAGACCACCGAGGTCAATTTTAATTCTAAATAGAAGACCATTTTGATTTTTGAAAGTAGATATGTGGGTATATTATTATAGTTATAGTCGCACTTCAGGAAGAGGAAATAAGAATTTTTTCTCTCCATGCACCTTACATAAAACTCGCCTTCTTTTAAAATACCAAATGTGAAATTGATGTGGTGGGTTCGCTCTAGGGAAGTATGTATTTGAAAATCATAAAAACTACTTTCAAATAGTCATATTCAAATCATATTATCAATATCTTTAATATTGCTTATAGTTAATTACCTATTACAACCAATAAAATTAAAGTCAAAGCTACATTTTTTTAATGTTGATGGTAAAAATGTTTATAGGGCCTACTTTATAAACATAACTTCCTACAGATATCCCATAATTTATATATTTTTTGCCATTCTCTTTAATCTTAGTAGGTACTCATTCGGTTGTATACACATATATTAACTACGCTAGACTAACTTAATAGGGATTAGGAATATTTATAATAGAAAAACTACACCTTAGCACAGGAAACGAACCGAAGACTCTTAAGTTAGCATGCAAATGTTCTATCACTGAACTATTTAGGAATACTCTCATGCCAAGGGTCATTCTTCACTCATCGCTTAAGGCATAGGGTGATAACCCAATGTTCCTAGGTTAAATTCTTGTGTTAAGGTGTCATTTTTCAAATTTACAAATTAGGCCTCAATACGTAAGCTTCGCCGGTCAAGTACAATTTATTGTAGGAGCATTTGCTTAACTCCAAGGTATGAGGAAGGTAGAATCTTAGAGTAAATATACTTGTATTTGAATAGAGGAAGAGTGGAAAAACTATTTAGTAAAATAACACACTCAGAATCAGGAATCATCAAACACCCATCTCTTCGTTTCTGGCAATTTAGTATGATACGAGTGTGATGTGTTGGACTAGATGCGACCAAGAGTAGTTTGCATAATCCCATCCATTTGAGCTAACACTTGTAGGCCCATATAAAATCATATTTTGGCAACCATGAAGTCTAAGGTTTAAAAACCATTAATATAGAGTATACAGGAAAAATTCTCACTTCATTAAGCGTTTTACCTTTGCAAGTCGATAAATTGATGGTGTGGTAATAAGCACTCATGCTAGTGAAGTTTTTCCTAAAGGATCACCTAATATCCTGATTAAAAAACTATTCTATGTTGGAAAAGCAAATGATTGGTAACACACAGCTGTTCATAGAAAGATTTATGAAATAATAATTTGTTAAGATATTTGTGCAAAAGTAAACAAAACAAAAGGTGAATTAAATCTATGGAACCCAAAAAAAAGGTATGTATCTATGAAGTTTTTGTGTAAATACTTTTTTTTTTGTCAAAATAAATCAAATATCGCTTCAATACAAATAGTTTAATTTTCTTCACAAGGTGGCCTCAACAATTCTGGAATATATATGTCATAGGTATTCTGGAATTTGATGACAATTTTTTCTTTTCCTTTAAAAAGTGTTTCATCTTATGCTCATGACAGATATTCAACAAGTGTTAATATCACCAAGTTAAGAAAATTAAACTGTTTCTATGGAGCAATATTTTATTTATTTTGGCCAGAAAAGGTTCGGCTATAAAAACAGCACTTTAAACATTGGACTTTTCTCCCATTACCTACATCCCCAACTTAATGTGAAACATAAGACAAACTACTATGAAGAAAGCTAAAACAGTGTACAGGTATATTTTGTAAATTATCACATTTAATTAGGTTACATCTAACTATAGGTAGTTTTTGACTAATTTTACTGTGAGAAGATAAATAACTCAATTTTCTTACAAATAGATGTAAATATGTGCTATAAAAATGACTTGATCTACTTTTATGTATTCAAACATCAGGTTATATGATCAATGTCACTTTTGATCTTTTTTTTATTTAGCGCCGTTCGGTTTATACGCTTAAGTACTAATTATGCTAATAGATTAGAAATTGGGAGGATTGAATTTAGAGGAAGTGAACTCGCATTTGTCTGGAGAGAGAGTGGAAAACCATTTAGGAAAAACTCCCCTCAATTCACCCAACAAAGATTTGAACCTCGATCTCCCCATCCTCGGCAGTCAACCTGAAGAAACATAGTTTAATTTTATTTACAGGATGACCTCAACATTTCTTGAATATCTGTCAAGGATGTCCTGGAATTTAATTTACAACTTTTTCTCTTCATTTAAAAAGTTTCTCATCTAATGCCGCAATGCTCATGACAAATATTCAACAACTGTTGATTTCACCCTGTGAAAAAAATTAAACTCTATGTTTTTACTGTCCAAGCCATACTGATTTATTTTGGCCAAAAAAATATTTTGTTCTAAAAACAGCAAAAACACTGACATTTTCTCTCGTTCCCTACATCCGCTCCTTAAGTAAAGTCAGTGTTACCCAATTAAATTTATCCCTTTTATTTTGTACACCATAGCAAAATCCCTTAAATATTTTAGCGTAACACACCAAAAAATAAATGTACTGTAGGCAAAAAATAATTTTGGTTCAAGATCAAATACCTTTAGATTGAAAGTTATATTTTTCAAGGGGAAGGCAACTACAGGTTTTGTCCTCTTTCATATCCCATAAATAAATGCAGCTGCCCCATATATGTGCCTATCAGGGGAAAAAATAATAATGTTTTATTCTTATTTAAATGATAATTATTGTATAACATTATTTGTTAATTATTGTTATCAAAAAGATATAAAAAAAAGTCTATGACCATTATAATACAGAGTATTTTATATATATATCAAAATCTTGTCTCAACCGCCAGATATAAATGCGCCTACATTATTTTTTTAAACTTTTAATGGGTATGTAATTTATTTTTTTTTCCGTGGAGCCCTTAATTTAACCTCATGGACCCCCATTTTGGGAAACGCTGGCTTAAGTATATGAAGATTGGGTCTAGACTTTCTATAATTGGGCCTGTTAAATGAAGCCTATACCTGATATCATCGCAGAAGGAACTGCAAGTCTTATGGAGAAAAGCTTTATCTTCGCTCTCTCTCAGTTAACTGTTGCCAAATCTCGGTTATGTCTGAATTTGGTATGCTGGGGTAAGAAGGAGCTAATGGCAACCTCGACTAACCAGTGTTGGGAAACTTGTCTTAAATTTGAGGGGAAATTGACCACACAAAAACGAGAGAATGACAATTCTGTTTCCCAATAGTGAACATGCAGTTCTCTGAGCAATAATAGCCAGTATAGAAAAATTGCATATATGTGATCAATAGTAAAATTTAGTAAAGATATGTCATTATAGTAGGGATTTCCTTTAACTTTTGAGGCTTTTGTTGACAAACATGCTTCCTTTGACTTATTTTGTCTAACATGCAACATTAAAACATCACTTAATTTAATAGCTTGTTTGAACAGCCAAAACAAAAATTAAAAATAAACCATACATAAGCATACCAATACTTCAAGTCCAAAATAAAGGCCAGGTCCTAATTCTTCAACAAATCCTTTATACTTTATAAGTGCCAGCTCAGGTTCATCTTTTTTATTGTCCTCGAGGAAATAGTTAACCATTTCACCAACAGTTAGTTTGGTTAGTTGGCAAAATTCTTGTTCATTTTGTGCAACAGTTATGCGTGCAAGAGGTGGAACAGCTTGCAATGCAAGTAATAAAATTGGGTTCACAGGCACGAGCGTGTATCTATGACAACGGTAAAGAACAGTAGTGTTATCCCATTTACCAATGCATAGTAGTTCATCGTTTAAAACTTTCATAATAACTTCGTCACCATTATCTTCAGTTGGTAATACTTCTAGAAGTGATCCTTTGCGTATGACCTTTTCCACAGAATCATGCAGTCCTCTTGCAACGACTCCTGAATTGACCACATAGTAAAGAAAACTAGTAGTATCCCTCAAATTAGACTCGTCATCTACAATATTCATTGTTATAATAAACAAGATCTCAAACCATTAATTAATGTCCAGTTTGAGTTGACGAAATATTAGCTGCAAAGTTATTACTGATAAGGTGCCCTAATTAGTGTCTATGTTTACATGTCCATATAGCCCAGGATAAAACTGGTCTGAAAAAGCTAGTCTATCAGAGAAGTACACTGATAACATATTAAATTAATAAATAAATAATGTCAAATTCAATTTAAAATGTGAATCAAACAAAAGAAATTATGTTTCGCAGCATTATTAAAATGTTTTTAGTTTTTGACAGCCAACTGAACAGGTAGATGGTTTGAAAACATGTACACAAAACTAGTCGTAATCAGAACTACAAAACAACCTATAAAGGCCACATGCTTAAATACGCACTGTAATTCTTACAAGATTCTAAAGTAGTTACGTTATTAAAATTAAGGCATTGCCCATTAAAATTAGCACTGAAGATAATAAATTCTACTTTTTGATTCCGCCATAGTGTATACTTCAATGACGTCAGCACACTAATACCTACAAAGTCAAAGCAAATACTAAATTATATTTTATGGTTAAAATAATGGTTATTAAAATATTGTATGGTCATTTTAAAATATATTTTAATTTACTCTAACTATTTAATTACATTTTTCTACTACATTTAAAAAATATATTTGAGTTAAAATAATCATTGGCTATATCCCTGAAGGTTATACAACAAGATAGACACCCCTTAAGGGCGACTTCACGCACAACACCAGTATTTTCTTTAAAACTTATTATTAAATTTAAAATGAGTAATGGTTGAAGGGGGGAAAGTGTTATTAGAGGAGGATACATCCATAGGAATATGAATGAGGACCAAATCATTTAACTTGGAGGTATGTTAAAATAACGTGTCTGTATAAGCATGTGTGCTTGGACTAGGGATTGTTCAGCATTATGTGTGGCAAAGGTTTTATAAAACACTATGCGGCATAGACTATATCAAATGTTAATCTTGTACTTAGTGATATGGTTACAGCTTTTAATGAAGCAACTATCAAGAGTTGTATTTAAATATTTTGTATGTCAACTGATGCTTATGGTCCGAGTCTTCTAATCAATATTTCCAAAGCAACGAGGACAGTATTTGGTCATGGACGTGCACTCTTAGTTAACTATATTCATATTAGTATATTTATGGTTCATTGTACTATTCAATTCGGGTCCTATGGTCAATAAACTAATATAAACATTTAGCAATAAAACCAACAATGCATGTTAATGCACTCCTAGTTAAAAATTACATTATATTGAAGATTGTATATTACATGATTATTTTTAAAAATGCATCAACTACGAAAAAATATTTGTAAAAATTATTGAATTAGGATTTAATTTTATTTCATCCCAGGCTATTTATTTATATGAACATTAAAAATCAAATCGGTTGAATTTAAAATAATATTTGAGGTCAGTGTCCTCATTTTGGTGCTGACCCGATCAATGTCGTACACTTTAAGGCTGTCCATGTCAAAGTATTATTTCTACACTACTATTTAGTAATTCCAACTAATTTAATGAACAAAAAATATGTTATCAAATGTGCAAATAGTTAAGTTATATTCCAAATCTCAGAGATTATGATAAAAATAATTAATATATTTACCGAGAAAGTTGCACTAAAAGGAAATATAGACACATAATTATGTACTAGTTTTTAAAATGCAGTTATTTTTCTTCTCAATAACATGGATGCATAATGTGGTCCTTATATAAGTAAGCTTACCTGACAGTTAAGCTATATTTTAATTTATTAATTCGCCAAGACCTATGTTCTTTAGATGTCACTTTTGTAAAGTGGTGTGAATTTTGAGACTGTAAGAAACATAATATTTTGTTAATTTGGACTATTCCACATTTAGTTTTTATTTATTCTAAAAGGTTATTTTACGGCGATTTGACTATGGCCTCTGTTGGTGGCCGACTGGCCGGTCCAACCTAGTCTATTATTTTATTAAAATAAATATTTGTTACGATCGCCTTGCTAAGAGTAAGTCTTGCATCTTGTGGTACAAGTATGTAATGAGTATTGCCTACCTTTCAGTTGCCTAATAATTTAGTTGAAAATCTAAGCGCGAAAAATTAAAACGTAGGAATCCACCGGGATTCGAATCAACTACATCTCAGAGGGAGGAATTCTGAACTTGAATAATAATCTTGAACTCAATTTTTTAATCGTTAAGTTCCTCGACATTTAAGTTAAAATTAAATTTTAGCCAAGATAATATTAAATATCCATGGCTGAAGGGTATTGTTTACCATTTTGTGTTTACATAATTTTTCAGCGCAAAAGCTGGTACATTTTTTAAAAGTGAAAGTAGATTTAGTACCCTTTTTATGTCAAATAAAAAACCCTTCCTACAAATTTTAGATTGTAGGGAAGCACATTGACAGTTCAGAAGTTTTGTGATTTTTGTGTGAATTTAAAGCTCGAGACTTTTTTTTAGAAACATTGAGTCTTTGACCACTAATGAACTTTAGAAAACCCGTCATATTCTCGCTAAGAGATTACCCGGGTAACGTAAATTTTACGTACAGTAGCCCCATGGTTTCTTTGGTGCTGACTGACAGCTCACAGCTGACAGTCAACATTTAGGTATATACCTAAATTTTGACTGTCAGAAGTGACAGCTGATAAACACATGTTTTTGCAGATCATATGGTTCGGCGTAAGGATACATAATTTGGTCTAGTAAATTTTCAAAGCCATTAGCTGTCAGCACCAAAGAAGCCATGGGGCTACTGTAGACACCGTTATACTATATATAGTTTAAATAATGTTCAAAATACTGCTTTTAAAATGGCAAGTTTGGGACGATTTAGGATCTTATTATTGAAATCTAATCATAAACCCTCTTATGGAAGCACAGTAAATAGTTTAGTGTTTTTAGCTATTCCCTGTCATACTATCCATCCGGAATATTCGCGCATTAATTAATGAAGGAATGTGATATTAAAGAGAATCCAGTAGGTCAATGTGAAAGAAGCGTCTTACGTTGGTTTGGACATGTTGAGAGGATGGGTACGGCTCGAGTGACGAAGCAAATATATGAAGGTAGAGTGTGTGCGGATCAAAAGGAAGGGAGGGTAGGTCATATACGACTTGGATAAATTAATGTTGTAGATGAATGTGTGAAAAAGAGAAACATTGAGAGTTTCCAGAATAAAAGAGCATATAAAGCCGGTTATCCATTTGTTGCTTATCAGCGTATTGTATCCCCTTGTTGCGTATCAGCGTATTGTATCCCCCCTTGTTGCGTATCAGCGTATTGTATCCCCTTGTTACGTATCAGCGTATTGTATCCCCCTTGTTGCGTATCAGCGTATTGTATCCCCCTTGTTACGTATCAGCGTATTGTATCCCCCTTGTTACGTATCAGCGTATTGTATCCCCTTGTTGCGTATCAGCGTATTGTATCCCCCTTGTTGCGTATCAGCGTATTGTATCCCCTTGTTACGTATCAGCGTATTGTATCCCCTTGTTACGTATCAGCGTATTGTATCCCCCTTGTTGCGTATCAGCGTATTGTATCCCCTTGTTACGTATCAGCGTATTGTATCCCCTTGTTACGTATCAGCCTATTGTATCCCTTTGTTGCGTATCAGCTTATTGTATCTCCCTTGTTACGTATCAGCGTATTGTATCCCCTTGTTGCTTATCAGCATATTGTATCCCCTTGTTACGTATCAGAGTATTGTATCCCCTTGTTGCGTATCAGCGTATTGTATCCCCCTTGTTGCGTATCAGAATATTGTATCCCCTTGTTGCGTATCAGCTATTGTATCCCCCTTGTTACGTATCAGCGTATTGTATCCCCTTGTTGCGTATCAGCGTATTGTATCCCCCTTGTTGCGTATCAGAATATTGTATCCCTTGTTGCGTATCAGCGTATTGTATCCCCTTGTTGCGTATCAGCGTATTGTATCCCCCTTGTTACGTATCAGCGTATTGTATCCCCCTTGTTGCGTATCAGCGTATTGCATCCCCTTGTTGCGTATCAGCGTATTGTATCCCCCTTGTTGCTTATAAGCGTATTGTATCCCCTTGTTGCGTATCAGCGTATTGTATCCCCCTTGTTGCGTATCAGAATATTGTATCCCCTTGTTGCGTATCAGGGGAGTAGGGAAATCGTCGCAATGTGGCAAAGTTAAATGTGATACAAAGATACGCGACGGGCCCTATCGGTCATTTGTCGGTTTTTCGCCGTCACATCAAAGGAATGCTACGGCACTAGGTTGCAACATATGTGAACGGGATACCATTTTACCGCGCTGCACGTTCATTCCTGTCGAGACGCCCGGCGGAAACCTTGTGTAGAGATTTAGTTTTTGTTAGTACGGTTTTTTTTTCTCTCGTTTATTGTTGTTATGGATATATTTTCGGCCCAATGGAGTAGAGCAAGGAGTAGCCCATACGATTTATAGAAATATACCGTAAAAGTTACCATAATTTGGGACCCAAAACATCCTGATCATTTCAATAAAGTGCTAAAACAAGATGCGTGGGAGGAACAGATGAGCTTATCGCTGCAGAATAACCAGAACTGAACACTCAAGTCCGATATGTATTGTAGTCACGTGTCCTCCGTCTTGATACGGATACGCGGGGATGATACGGAAAAAAATTAGACAGTGTTGCACTGTATCGTATTACGAGATGATACGCGACGATGACACGATACGAGGATACGCATAGTGGATATCCACCTTAAGACTCGGTGCATGAATGTTGTTGAAGTGAATAGAATATGCAAGGGTAGAGAAGTGTGGAGAAAGTTAGTGAAGCTGAATTACGTACGGAACTTTTTTTTTACTATATGCACAGTTTCTTGCCTACCACGTTAGGGAAATATATGTGTGTATGTGTGTGCGTTCGTATATATGCATGTATTCGCCCTTGGGTGCAGGTACAGCGGAAAACAAAATCTAGGACAAAATACCAGGGTGGCCCAAGATGAAACTCGAATCGAAATTTGTCACATACAAAACAAAATTCACTAGATTTGACGCCTTTTTCCGCGTAAGTAGTGAGAACTAACTACTTCTTGACACTAAAAATGAGTAAAATGGCGGCGCCCATACGCCATTAGCATTACGACCATGGTAACGGCCAGTGCTACCGACCTCGCGTCTAATCCCCCTGGAGTATCAGTGCTATCAACCTTGCGATAACTAATTGCCATGAACTATCTGTGCTGCTAAGACCACTTAACCAGCGTTGCTAACTACCCTTGCAGCATGCAATCTAAATGGCACTGCTAATTCCATGATGTATCCAAGGCTACAAACTTTACTGCTACTAATTATCTGGTGTATCTATGGTTGCAAACTTTACTGATGCTAATTCATTGGTGTATCTATGGCTGCAAGGACCAGCTTCTCTCGCCTCCTCTTCGTCTACACGCCAGACTGTGTTTCAGCCCTCCTACCTCCACGGACTCCTTGTTCTCCAGCTCTCAACCTTTTGCCTTTCCTCAAGACTAAATGAATTAGATCTTACATTAGATTAAATTTAAGAGATATATATGAGAAGGGTGAATTTAGAAATAATGCTTATGTTAACAAAATAACTAGAATTCTTAAGCTTAAGCATGAGTATTAGTTTGGGAAGAGGAGGGGAAAATGTATATATATATATATATATATATATATAGTTCCGTATAATACCGTTATTCCGCTTTTTATAAGCCACTTTGAGCGTGAAACCTCAGTTGGAAAAAGGTGGGAAAATATTTTTTTAAATGGGTCTAGATCTATTTGATTACTGATGAGTGGATATGAAGGTTAGGGAGTTTGGATTAAGGTAAATTTGTTGTATTGTTACTACGGCTGCGAGAAGCCGGTTAGGGTACCTGTCACATTAAGTGAATAGAATAGTAGATGAATTGTACCAGCATTTCCTGGAGGAAGAATAGAAAAATCCATACAACTTTGGAGTGTTGGGCTAGCAACCGAGTCTTGCGGGAAGCATTGGTGGTCGTGTGGGAGGAGGGGGGGGAGGAATGAATGAATTATAGCTCGATTAAATCCCTTTGTGGTATCCCGTAGGTGGGGCTTACAACATGTATCAAGGTTAGTCTGTGAGTTTATCCATGCAACTTTAGTTCGTGCCAGGAATCGAACCTGGGACCCTTAAATCTGTGCCAGACGTAGAAGGGAAATAAGAGGAAGGCTCGGAGTAGACAAAGAGAAGCGAGGGGAGGTAGAGGCAACTAGCTGAACGGAGCAGGTTCTAGTAATTAGTTTGGTAGCCATTAATATGGTGGTTAGGGGTAGACTGGTGGAGGAAAGAAGAGAGGTATATAATGCTGCACTTTCTATTTCCGGTGATGCCAGGAATTGAACCTCGTACCTTTGGTTCTTTAGGGAGAGAAGGGTTGGTGGTAAACTGGTGTAGGAAAGAATAGGGAGGTTGGGAGAGACAGTACTGCACTTTCTATTTTCAGTCATGCTAGGAATCAAACCCATGCTCCAAATAGTAAGCGTGTGAAAGGGCATAGGTTGAGGGTTTGAGCACAAAGAGTATGTGGAGAAATGAGAGGGAAGGTAGTAACCGTTGGAGGATATTTGGCTGAAGCGCACTGAGTCCACTGTGTTGGTGAAGTTGAGAGAAGGGAAACCGGTTCAAACATGATTGAGACCTATTGGTCATGAGCCATAGATAGAGTGGAAAAGCATTTAGGAAAAAACACCCTGAGTACACCTGACCGAGATTCGAACCTCAATCTCCCCATCACCGACAGTCTAATCTAATGCGAAAGTAGCGCCTTGGACCATGCGGCCACCGAAGCTGCTTATTAAATTGTTGATCTGGTGGGAAATGTATATATGAAATTACAAATCAACGTATATATATATATATATATAGTATTTGTTGGTACTTAAAATAATTCATAAAAGCACAAAGCTGATATACTAGGTACAGCACGTAAATAAATATTAACTCCTAATCCTAAATCGATAGAAATCTGGTAAAAGGGATTCATACATCAGCACAGGGTTGAGAGTGACAGAAACATAAAATTAAGTTTTAATAATAGGGTGAAATGCTTTTATAACATATAAAAAATATTTAACATACTATGATAACTACGTAAAAAAAACCCAACCCTTATAGATTACGTGAAAAATATATAGAATATTATCTGTACACTTAATAAAATGTAACTAAATTTATGACATCAGTTTGGGAGTATACTGAATATAAAATATTCCGATTTGATATTTAGAAATGGCGCTTTTAATATTTTTAAAGTTATTACTAACATCTTGGCTTTTTTTTAGGACTTTAGTTTTGCAAAGTATGAATGTCGACAGATCTGCTTTTAAGTTAAAACCGAAACTATTAAATTGAGTTTGATTTAATGACAATGTTAATAAAATCTTATTTTATTCTAGGTACTCACGCTGGTCGTGCTGGCGCTCATACCCTGGCCAGGACCTTCAGTGTTCAAGATCTCATGTCCGAGGGATCACGCCTCTATTGTCAGGAAGATCGTTCACAAGGTAAGACAAATACTACCTCCTCGCCTGTTCTTATCTCCTGGCCAAAGACGCTCAGTGATACTCATCTCCGAGAAATTCACGCCTTTCATTGTCAGCTTTTACAAGGTGTGACAAATACTACCTCCTCTCCTATTTGTATATTCTTCCCGTGCCAGAGAGACTGATGCTTGCATTGGTTACCTACAGGTGATCACAACTTGTGAATGTGTGGAATGCCAGGCCTCCATCGTGGTTCAGATCCCGCGTTAAACTGTAGGTCCTCCATTTCATCTCACAATCACCCTACCATTACACATTAGCGTAAGTGCGTATAACCCGAACGGATAGTAACACGTGGTGACAATAATAATGACCTATAGGTGCTCGGATGTGGTCTGCGGACTGGTATTCCCCCGTCTGAATACTTCCGTTATAAGTAGTACACAGGATTGGGCCGAAAGCCCACGTTGCGAGCTCCCCTCGTGTAGGCGGTTCAGAAATGGGTTGGACTCTGTGGGGCATTGTGTTTAATCGCCGACGAGTGATGGCGTTGGCAGAGCGGTGGGTTGCGGGCTCCTAAAGTTATGGGTCTCGTCTCTTGGGGTTCTGGGCCTCAAAGTTCGTGTGGTGAGCCGTTTTAGAGCTCCGGTGCTAGCCTGGACAGTTAGTAGTGTATGAGGTAGAGCATGGGCGCCTCCACTCGTACGCACGAGTAGTGGAGAATTACTTTCCCACATGCAATGGGCTTAATCCCATTTCCATACACACGGGATAGAGTGAGGCTCGCAAGGTCACTTCTGTGAGTGGAAGTAAACAGCTCCTGGTACCACCCTGGAGTGGTGGTAGGCACGAGTCCCCGGTGCCGGTCATACCAGTGTATACTGAAACGGAGGATGAATTAATTCTCGACTCCCCGGAGATCCGGATAATTCCACTCTTCGGGGTGGGGGTTGAAGCTTTTTAGGTACCGACCTAGAAACTGCCCTGGGCCTTTATCTCTAAGATGCTCTGCCAACAATGCCAGCTGTCAGTGTACGAGCATGTATCGGTAGTAGTATTATTATATCCTGACCAAGATCTAAATGTCTGAGAGGTCACTTCTTTATCGTCAGGAAGATCGTTCACAAGGTAATACAATTATTACTTCCTTTCCTATTCTAATATCCTGGCCAGGACCCTCTGTGTTCAAACTCTCGTGTCCGAGAGATCAATTCTCTGCCGTCAGGAAGAATGTACACAAAGTAAACTACCTACTCACCTGTTCTTATCCCTTGGCTAGGACCCTCAGTGTTCAAGAGCTCATGTCCAAGAGATCAAACCTTTATTTATTGTCAGGAAGATCATTCACAAGGGATAAGGCAGATACTACCTCCTCTACTGTTCATATCCCCTGGCTATAACTCTCAGTGTTTAATATATTGTGTCTAAGAAGTAGCACCTCTGTCATTAGGAGATTGTGTACAAGATGAGACAAACAACACTACTTCTTATCCGTTACTATCTCCTAGCCAGGTGAAGCTCAGCTACCAGTAGTGTGACCCTAGATGAGAGACAACTACTTTGCCACATTGAAGTTCTAGATTAGTTTTACTGTTACAGAAATGGATTCCCGTGTTAGAGAAGTACCAGGTGAAGCTACCAGTGGACTGCCCGTTCCACCCGATGAGAGACATCTACTGGCCGCAACAGTCAGCCAAGCTGCAGCACCGCCCCTCTCAGTGGACATGCGGCATCTGTGGCAAGTCTTTCTACGAGGAGCGCTTCCTGGACCTGCACTTTGACAACCGCCACAAAAACCAAATAAACATGGTATGTTAAGTCCAATTTTCATGGTAAGGGCCTTTTATAAAATTAATAAAATCTGTATGATCAAAATTGACAACTGTATATCACATGAACTGATGTATGAATATGTGAAAATAGATATATTAACTGTTCTCACAGTCAAATAAGGCCTCTGCTATGAAAATTAGATTGTGGTTGTCCCTCTAAAACACAACTATTGCTTGAATTTTCAATTTTAAAACTAAACATACAAATAGCAGACCATATATCAATTTTTTTTAAGGGGAAAACTATTACAATGGTCTCAATTCAGCTGTCTTATAATGAAGACTTCAAACTAGATACTGCTATATGATGTAATGCCTGGCTTTGAGCTTTATCAATTATCTAAGCTAAGACTTATGTGTGGGGTGAGACGGATTCTTATAATCTTTCCAAAGGTTTATAAGAGTTTACATCACACTGTTCTGTTTTAGTGGGGAAAAAAAGTATCTTATTTCATACTCATTTTTGCCATTATGTATGGTATCTATCTCTCACCTAAATTAGGCGGAAGATGCGGTGTGTCTCGCCGACTATTGCGACATTATGCGGTGCGAGGTCCTGATGACACAGGAAGTTGGCAGCCCCGGCATGACTGACTCGGGTCACATCAACACAGACATTGAGATATGGAGTGAATCCACAGCGTACCGAACCGCGCTCTCTCTTTCAGGACCACGAGACTTAGCCAGGGTCCTGCTGAGAGGGGGATTGTTCCCTCATGGGCGACAGGTATGTAGGTATACTTGCATCAACATATGTTGAGTATCGCATTGCATTGTTGAAATGGGGTATAAGAGTTTATTGAAGTTCCCCCCTCAAGAAGACACGTAGCTATATTAGCAGTTACTTGCTTCAGTGGCCGCATGGTCTAAGGCATCACGCTTGTGTTAGCTAGACTGTCGATGACAGGGAGATCAGGGTTTGAATGTCGGTCGGATGTACTGTGGTTTATCCAAAATGGTTTTCCACTCTCTATCCACGCGAATGCAGACACACTTCCTCTGAATTCAACCTTCCTCATCCATAACTCTATAGCGTGATTAGTACACATGCGTATAATTTGAAGAGGTAGTAAGACACGGTGCTAAAATAAATATACATATTAGCAACCACATATTTTCAGACACACATGGTTATTTTATTAATCAAGTTGTTGCAACTCTAGTTGATAACGCCTGTCTACAGGCGCAGGTTCCCCCCGCTGTACCCCAACATCACCTCTGCCCTCGAAGGCCCACCCTGAAACACCCTTGGAACAGAATCAGTCTCAACAGCCATTAAATGACGACAGCAACGCAACAACAGACACGTGCGACAGTATTAACCTGGTGGACTCTGCCCTTCCGCCCACTGACTACAAGCAGCAGAGGTTGAGTGAGCTTCAGAAACTTAAGGCCAACTGCAAACCTGAGGAGCTGCAGAAACTCAAACTACGATGCGAGGTAAAAAAGATATTCGTTGGTGAGGATGTATATCTTTTTATGTTTTTACAATGAATGTTCTCAAAAAATTATATAGAAAGGATAATATATTACTAAGGACGATGTTATGTCATGTAGTGCAGAACTTATTTAAACTACACACATACATAATCACGCTATTCCCTCACGAGGTAGGCAAGAAACTGTAAATATAGCTAAACAAACCATTTTGTACTTATCCATCCTCACTAACTTTCTCCACACTTATGCGGTGCGAGGTAATGATGATGCAGTCTGGTGTGTCGGTGCTTCGCCTTACCTCTTAGTGGTAGTGACGTGGGCAACAATTTACTGGCTGGCAAGGCAGTCTCTATAGTAGGGATACGGTGCAAGTGCGCTTAGGGTAAGACTGAGCAATGGTTGGACTTGTGATATACTGGCGAAAATGTGCCAACACCGATTGGTACAGCATCCTTACCGTAAACAGCGAATACTATCATGAGTGTGGGTACGATCAAGGTGATTAACCTCGTCCATTCTATTTAAAATTACTACAAGAAACTGTTTAACTGTGAAGCTTGTTTAAACTGTACATGTGAATTGTTCTCAACACTCAGTGGATCACTCATTGCCAGGTATAAGCGAAAATATATTTCCATGCACCCATAAAATAATATGCAGTTAGTAATTATAGTAATACGGTTATTGTGATGAAAATGTTTCTGTGACAAATAGAATAAAAGTGCAATTTTGGCACCCCTAAAAGTAGGGTCACCCTGCACAGTTGCCTATGCAACCAAACCAGTAATGAATAGTCACACAGTGCTATGAACAAGTGAACCATAAATAAATAAATAAATAGATAGGGTTACTTCTAAGAATGCAAATTATTTGATCATGTATGTGCTTTTAAAATACTACTTGTTTATGTGTGTGTGTGTTTCTCCTTCATTTTCTAGATATTAGTTCGAGACTGTATAGCAGGTCTACTGGTAAATTTATCCATCCAAGACTTCAAGGAAGTAGAAGGTATTTTTTTTTTAAATTTGCTTGCATAAAAAATAGAAAAACTAAATCTGTTTAGTAAATTAATGGTATTGCAATATTTTGTGTCAATCTTAACTGCTATATTTGTCATTAAATAGGGATTTATGAAAGCGATTTTGCAGAGATAATAACTTATTAATTATGAAACCTCTTGATTATAGTTATATGTAAACCATATATGCCCACAAGTGCAGCATATTTAGAATGATGGATTAAATACTATATTAGTTCAGATATTTTATTTATCATGATATGCTCATTTGTATAGTTGTCGTCTACTATCGGAAACATAAAGCCCTCCGAGATGAAGATGGCTGCGTTTTCTGATAGCACGTGATATTAAATGATCACTCATTTGTAGCTGACGATTTACACAAGTCCATCACAGAATCTGCGTTAAAATATGAGTGAAGAATGACACTGAGTACAGGACGAATCCCGGATATTTCATTGGTTAAAGCATTGGCGTACTAAGCCAAAAGTCCAGCATGGTTTTCATAACCACTTCTTGGGTAGTAGAGAGTTTCTAATTTGCTGTTTAAATTGACTGCGAACACTATGAGAGGTAAAAAAAATATTAACGGTATAAAAATAGGATTCTTAGTAGGTTCAAAGGTAAATCTGTTTCCCCTAATTCTTACTTCACTGCATCATTTTGTAGAGGAGTTGAATCGTGCGGTGTGCTGGTACTTGACGTGTGACCGCTACTGGGAGGACTCACCAAGTGAAGTGAGGCACTTCCCCTGGGGACTCGTCTTTGTTCTCGTCATGGTGTTATCCCTGGGGATATGTCTCTGCTACTACATAATCTGGGTGCTATTTGAGTAAGATCCTTCAACATATTTCTGTTTACAGCTAAAGATGATTTTACAATAGTCTATTGCACACATCTCTTTATGCGTATGCTTTCATTGACCATGGATAAGAGTGGCGCAATTAAAGTAAAGGTGATGTGTATGAAGTTTATGAGGAGCATGCTGAGTGTCACCAGAGACCTAGGTTAAGAAACAAGGTCGTACGAGAAATAACAGGAGTACAGAATCTGAATGAGATATTAAAGGAACAAGCAAGTGGTATGGGAATGTCAAGCGAATGGGAAGAGATTGCCGAAAAGATTGTCGGAGCTATAGGGTACGATAAGAAGGCCACAAGGGAAGCCCATAAGGAGGGGGAAATGCAGATTACTGAGGGAGTGCAAGCAAGAAGAGAAGAGTGGGTTAGAGTCAGAGAGGAAGAAATGTAAGGAGATACAGCAATTTACCAAGGGATCTGACCAGAGGCTGGAAACAGTACTAGATGATGATGATGATGATGATAATGACGACGACGATGATGATGGTGGTGGTGGTGGTGGTGATACATCACTTTTCATGCAAAAATCCAGTAAAAAGTGAAAACTAGCGAATCAGGAGCATTTGATGATCCATCAGAACTTCCAAACATCATGAACATAAAGAGTTTGGAAATCTGAGACTTTGATGTTATCATCACAACTAATATCTTGTATTATATTTGGAAGAAGGAACAGGAAAGTTGGATAGAAACATATAAAAGAGGTCGGCGGATTGGGCTGTAACAATTGATTTTTACCTTTTTGTCCAATGGCAGCAATGTAAAGTGTGAACTGTGTTCCTCTTTTCATTGTAAAAGTCATATTGTGTTCGTTCCTTTTATATGTTTCTATCCACCTTTCCTGTACCTTCTTCCAAATATATTATAATTACTTCATAAAGCGGAATAAGGTTTTCCTTATAGAGACAACTAATATCTTATAATGGCTTTGAAAGTGTCAATTTTTTAAACAAGTTACAAGATCGGTATTATCTAATAAACAAGCAAACTAGTGAAATTTGCAATAGATCATTGTAAAATTATCTTTATAGAACATTTATCAAGTTTATAATCAGTAATCACATTAAGGCTGTCACAGATTAAGGTACATTAGCTTAACACATAGCTTGTATGAATATGTTTCAGGATAAAATTCATGAATTGATCTAATACATTAGTTGTGTACTCACATAATGTCAATAAATTCTCTGATTTTTTAGCTTAGCATGCATGGTAGTTAGCAGCAATCGGTATTTCTGCAAAATGTTAAATTAGAAAACATATCAAATTCTGTTATTTTTCTATAGTAATAGTTCTATATTTTAATACAAATCACACAATCCAGTAGAGTCAATATAAAAATGTGATTATTAAATGTGCCTTAGTTAATCATTAATTCAAGATGAAGTATTTTGAAAAAGATAACAAATTAACTAATTTGAAAAAAAAAAAAAAAACCATTATATTAAGTATACTAAAGAACATTTTCACCCAAATAATTGTTCCATTTTATTACATAAAAGTTTAATGTAAGTTATGGGAGAGAGCACAATAGAGCACACGTTTATGTTTGTGTGAATTTAATAATATACTTTTAATATATTTTGACATAACTAGTTGTGTGACCTGTGAGAATGTGACACAACCAGTGCCCAGACAGAGCTTAACAAAACAGCATCCATACAAAGTTATCCCAATTTGGTAATAATTTGACAAAAATTAAACATCATTTAGTATTAATACATCAAAATTGTAAAAAAAATTGAGGTCATCTTGCTACTGGATGAAAATAACATTTTTCACATGTAAGATAAAAAATTATTTAGATTAATTATGTTTGAATGGCAAGTCAGATAACTAACTTATATAATATGTTATTCACCAAGCCTGATTTATATTAAGGGTAAAAAAAATATAAATATATTTCCCATAAAAATGTAAATAGTTTCAGTCACAACAAAACCAATCTTACAATTAAAAAAAAAAACAAGTTTTCTTGTCTTTATAATTTTTCCCCTTAATAGAGATTTAGTTAATGAGTGAACTTGCTTCAAAATGTAATTGAGACTTGTGCTAATAATTGAATTGTAGTCATAATCTGTGATTCAAATGACCTAACCAACTAACTAAACTATCAAATTTAAAAAAGGATTAACAATCATTATTTATTATATGCAAAACAAGTTTAAACAAAAAATTGGTATGTTTGATACAATGGCTATTAATGACTAAATTTAAGGGATGGAGATGTTGATAGAGTTTATGGGAATTTTATCTCCATGAGTATGGAAAGGAGGTATATAAACACTTTAAAAAATCACACGTGGAAAATACCTCCCAGTCAAAATTCAAACCTTGATCTCGTCATTAAAGAGCCTGATGCCTTATGCTGTGTGACCACCAGTGAGGGAAATGTAAAACAAGTTAATACGTATTGGTAGCAAGAGAACGATGATATAATATAATTACATTTTACTGACGGTCATCTAAAAGTTAAAAGCAAAATACATAGTATAAATCTATATCATCATCATCATCATCATCATTATTATAACTGCTTCCAGCCATTGGCGGGGTCTGTTTAGAACATAAGCCTCTCCACTGCCTCCTTTCTCCTCCACACTCCTCTGCACCCCCTTAAATCACCTCTACCTTGGTTTCCTCTTGGCCTCGTGCCTTACACTTCAATATCCAACATCTTCTTTGTTATAGTCTCCATTCTCCTCACATGGCTCTACCACCCTAGTCGTGCATTCTTTATCTTGTCCTGCATTGGCTCCTCCTTAACTACTCCTCTCAACATCTAATTTATCATCCTATACATGCTTGTCACTCATAATAGTAATTCTTAAAAATTTAATTTCACAGGCGTACGTATCAATACCGATAGTAATAAAAGAATGGCCATGCAAGAATCACACTCTAAAAAGAATCGGGATTAACATTTAATGTTGGGATTGATATTACATTGGGAAAGGAAATAGATATGCTAGATCTATAGTTGATCTCTTAATGTGTAATTTTTTATAACTACTTTTGATTAGATCAGGTTTCGGCAAAAGGTTGATTGCGATTGACTGGTCGATCTCGCAGCAATTTTTAGTCGCTCACGTTAGAAAATTATAATGTCATGAAAAGGCAAGATTACCTTACATTATTCCACTATGGTACAGCTTATAAGATAAGTCTATAGTGTAATACCTCAATGTAAAAACTACTACCTTGCTTGCTTTCACTATGGTAAAGATTATAAGATAGGACCATAGTGTAATCCGTCAAGGTAAGACTGCTACTTTTCAGATAAACGGAGTGTTCAGATTATTTAGTTTATATATTTTATATAATCAAGGCAGGGACATAAGTATTGAGGAAATGTTGAATTTAAGGAATAAATACCATATGTATGGGAAAAAAAAGAATTAAAAGTAAAATGATGAAACGAAGGGTGATCACAAGACCTTCGATAAATCTAAAACTCGATTGAGGCCCAAAAAGGTTGCTGACCTCCGGATTAGAACACCCTTAAGAAACTTGTCAGTTATTAATTTTTATTGTAAGAAAATAATGTGAAAATTTTATTTTAAGTCCAGTTTTTCAGTGCCTTGTCTGCAATGGTTGTAGCCGCAAATAGAAATTAAAAAAAAAAAAAAAAAAAAAGAGTGAGTGAGTGAAAGTGACGTTGTGTTGTGGCAGCAGCTCAGATGACATGAGTGTAGCAAGCACAAGTGCCACTGCCACAGCCACGTCCTCTCCTGTACACCACACCAACTCGACAGGTGCACCAGGTTATTCCGAGGAAGAGTACTACCTTCACGAGCTGTCCGGGCAAAATGAGCACTACATCTACGTTACGTACCCCCCGAACTTAAGCGGAGACTGCTAGAGAGGTGAGTACACACACACATACACACACATAATTTCAACAAATTACATGTAGTATGTTATCGTCTGGGACCATTCCAGTGGCAGCTCGTAGCTAAAATTAGTGGGGGTGTTGCTCCAGAAATTTTTTTTAGCCTTTGTTTTAAAATTGTGTTAAAGGAAAAAAACATGTATAAAAAGAAAATTTATTCTATTCAGGAACTTGATAAAATCTTAACAAAAAAAAACAAAACCAAACATTTTTTACTTACTTTAAAATAAATTGTTACAGTTCAAGCTGATCTATTCATTTAAAAATGAAATCTATTCTTCTTGTTTTAATTTGCGCAAAAAGGTTCAATAATTTTTCTCCTTGATCTCTGGATGACAATTGAGGAAATTTTTCTCCATTGAAAGTACTCAAGCGTATTTAATCTTTCTGTTAAATAAAAGAACCGAGAAAAAATGAATCAAATAGAATAGCTGGAAGCAGAATAATATTCTAATTCTACACTCTTCTACACTTTATCACATTTAATAATATGTTACAAGGTTTCTAAGCACAACACATGCCAAGTAAAAAAAAAAGTCCTTCCACCATCACGCCAGAGCCAGCACTGCGAGAGCAACAGTGCTCTCTCTACCTGCAGTCCTGTATTCCTCCCCACCTCCTTCCTATGTGCGCATGCGCACAACAGTCAAACACCACGTCGCTGGCACTGTGGAGCGCACAGTTCCATACAAAGATTTTTGTATCTTTCTCATAAACTGAGGGATGGCTACTGAAGTACTGACATTAAGCTTAAAGGAATATATATTGTATTAAAAAAATAAAAAAAATTAAAGAAAAAAGGACTCATTATATTAAATGTTATCATAATATCAAGTGGAAATAGGGGGTGCTGCAGTTCCGCAGTGCCTATAACACGAGCTGCCACTGCAAAATTCATATTCTACCAAATAAATATTTTTTCAAGTGGTATCTGAATGAGATACCAACACAGCCCCACTTGAGATCCCAACCGACACATTTTGTGTTTTGTGAAAGCAAATTACAACAATAATGACATAAATAATTTAAGACCTCTTTCAATTAACATTCTAGTGATATCTGTGTTAAGCTCAAAACACTGGTTATCAAATTAACGGGCACTTGTGACATAAAATTCCGGCTATTATTAGGTGATAAATATTGTATATTCAGTTTGCGGATTTTGAAAAAAAAATCCTTCAAGACATATGTATTTTACACTAATCAAATTGTAGTAACAAAGCAGTAACGAGTGATTGACCCCAAACTTTCAAGTTAAGGGAAATTAATATTTTGTGCTGAAATCAGTAGAGTAGTTTTAATATAATATAGTTTTCATTAAGTTGTGATTTTTTTTGTTAGGTTTATTTACTTCAAAAACCCAAGGTTAATGCCTACTAAAAAAAAAGAGCATTTATAAGTTCCGGCACATTAGACAACATATATATAAAGCAACTTTTTTCTTGCTTTGTAATTCACATTCAAATATAACAGTATTGTAATATACTAGTATTTTTCAATAAAAAAATATGATTATTTGTGTTAGTCTGTGGAACACCCAAAGATATAATTAAAGGGTATTTATTGTACCAAAGCTATATTTCAATATTTTTTTCCAATCTTAAAATCATAGCAGCATTTTTAGTGTACATAATGCTTTACAAATTTGAATATAAAGTTGAAACACTGACCTTAAAATTTAACCCATGCACTTGATACATTTTCATTACTCTTATGTTTTAGTAATGTATCATTATTTCATATATCTATTAAGCTCTTATCAAAATTACCTATTTGAAATTTTGGAGAAAGATTAGGCTTAAAAAAAATAGAGAAGGGGGGGGGGGGGGGCAGCGCAACACCCTATTTTTCCCTTTTCATTATTTGAGTGTGTCACCGATGGTGTATTCAACTTTTGATAAATTAAGATAAATGAGTTTCATTAGCACAAACATTTACTTTCAATTATTTAATTGCTGGAACTAATGAAGCTATATTTAATACACACTTAGTTTCATGTCATTAAGACTAATTAGAATATATATATATATATATATACACACACACACACACACACACACACAAAACAGCAGTTATTCAAAATGAATTCATGTCATACTTTTGAGAAGTCTGTTGGTTTAGCTCACTTGTGCCTATATTTAATACTTCACAAATACATATTTTTGTTTAGCTTGATTAGTTTAATTAGTCAGTGAATAGTACCAATTTAAAATGTTAGACTGAAAATAATTGTTGAGATTGTATTATACCTATATCAAGTGATTTTTGATATTAACCACTTTACATATTATCATTCTTATGACTTTAGAAAGAGATATCAAATATGTGTTTTAAATACTGGACAAATGAAAAAGATTCAATGTTTCAATAAAAAAATTAATTTTACTTTCAACCCTATGCATAAAATTATAATATACAAAGCTTTACTTACTTAAATAAGGTGAATGAGTGGATTCGCCTAAATTAGAATTTGCTTAAGGTATCTAACAATATTTTTAAATGTTTAAATAAGTTATCTGTATTTTCTGAAGTCCTCAAAAGTGTTGGTAGTTTTTAAATCACATTTTTTTTGTAAGCTAATTGAGAAATAAAAACACCCATTATACCTTTAGCACATACTGTATATTTTAATTTTTAAATATGCTATATTTATTTTTGTAAATAAAAGTGTTTAGATATTAATGTTATGTCTCAAAATAATTAAATAATGTCAACATAAGATATTTTTTTATGCATATGTATATTATATATAGAGGTTAAATGTTAAAATACATTTATACCCATATTATTATGGAATAATTTTAGAGTCTAGACACACTAACCCACTCATCACTTAGCTTCTGATTCCACTATTTATTTATTTTCCATAAAAAAAAAGAACAACATTTTCACTCCGAACCATTTTCCTTTCCCGTTTAGCTGCTACAACAGAACCACAAGGCTGTGACAGAGTAGTGTGAGTGCAACAACAATGGAAGCAATTAGACAAGAGGTGAAAATAATAATCATCATCATCATAACATAACTTTACATTCCTTGAATTCACCCCCAAACCTCACTGTCTACACCAAGCTGCACATGAGTATGTGAGGCAGTTGTACGGGGAACACACAGGAAATATGGACCAATGTTGTTTCCTAAATTACAAATCATAATCTCAATGCCGAATCAACAGGTAATCAAGGTTAATTAATAAATAGTTGAGGGGTATTTACCAATGTGTGTGTCTATCATTCTGTATGTTCACCCCTTACAAACTAAATAAAACTCTACAAAATATATCATTAAGGACTGAATATTTTACATGTTATTTACTCTAAATAAAATGTAGAATCATGTACGATTAACAATCTCATACAGATTTGAACATAATCTTAAATAACTTGATGTTAATTATGACAATTTCTGTAAAAACACAATCATCAATGTTAAATGTAGTTTTGTTGTTTATAAACTGCAATCGGGCTCAATTTTACTTTTAGCAATCATTGTTAATGTTGAATTATTTCTATTAAAAAATATCACTCAAAATATTACATTTTTTCCAGTGTGAAGCTGGTGGAATTCTAGTAACTTTTTTTTCCCCTGAATAATAAATTTACATACTTTTTGAATAGTGGACATGGAATATTGAAAACAAATTTGATTAAAATTGTATTATAAATTAAATTTATTATCAACCCTTCTGTAAATTTTGTTTTCCAGTAAAGTGTAATCTATTTTGCAAAACAGCCTGATTGTAGTTAATGTTTTAATATTTTAAAATGTAATTATGATTTATGGTTGTTAGCATTTAAGTCTTAGACACTAAACAAAGTAAAAGTTTTAGAACTAATATTTTAATTTTTAGAAACATGGTTATTGAGTATGTCCTAACTACTAAATTTACAATTTTGTTAGAGATATTTCATATCATCTCATATTTCATGTAGTCTCATATTCCTTCCATAAAACTTTTAGGGGATGAAACATTAAATGAATACTTGATAGATCATATTCAATTAAATCAATTACAACCCCACAGTGAAAGAAATTTAAAAAATTAGGTATGGTGCATGTGAAAACTAGATTTAAAAGACTTAAATACCATATCTAATTGAAAAATTATAAAACATAATGTTTTATTCTAATGGATAGAATCAAAATCAGCAACATTTTAAAGATTATCAAATATAGATAGTAAAAAAAAATACTTTCACTTCCTAAAAAACCACTTTCAACTTTTAAAATATCCAATAATTAATAAGTTATATATATATGTAATATTTTGTAAATGACCTAAAATAATGTATTTAGAGAGAGAAAAAAAATGCTCAAAAATTGTAGAAGAATTTAGACATGAATATTATAGTAATAATATTAATTAGTTTCTAAAGCACATAATAGATAGACTATAGATAATTCCACATTATAAATCATTGCTTACTTTTCTCATAAAACAGCACACTTTACTGCTTTGTTAACTAATCACAATCACTAGGGAATGGTTTCATTAGTAGCACAATGCACATGCAATTTACAAGTGGGCATCTGATATTTTGTACAAACTTGCACAGTTCAGAGAACGCTGATAGCAATAAATGAAATTGCTTGGATCTCGTAGTTTAGAAACAACAGTTGTTTGGAAGTGTTGTAAATAAAATGTCTGGGCTAGAACTCTCTACAAAATGTAAGGCATGATAGTGTAAATTGCTTTAGTTATAGTTATCGAAGGAGAAGATTGTTAGAATGATTTTCATCATCAGTGTTTGTGCAAGTGGTTAGCTTTTGATTATTATTTTAAAATATTTGAAAAGATTATATTTTTTGATACATTCAATATTTGGGTTAAATATTTAACTTGTAATTTTTACTGAGCTATCAGTATATTTTTAAAAGATATTTGTTATAATGATAAATACAAATGAAGCCAAAATCTTAAGAAATGAATGTTACTAACTTTTAATTTAAGAAATAAAATCACATTAAGTTATGTTATATATTTGTACAGTCTGGTAGGTATTTAAAATAATTATTATTTCCAAAATATTAATTTAATTATCTTGTTTTGTAAATTGGTACTCCCTCAATCCTTACACACCCTATTTTAAATAATGGTAGTTCCTAAAAGATAAGCGCTAATTATTTTAAAAAAAAAGAATTGTTTTGAGAACCAATGACTTACCTCTTAATATTTCCCGTGTTTAGTTTTGTTCAACCCTTCTCCCTTGTGGTAGAAATTTACAATTAAATGTAACAAGATTAGCTTTAAAGCAATTTTAATAATATAGGCATGAAGTAAAATAAAACATTTTAATGAAAAAAATTAAAATTATCTGCTGACAGTGGTGGTTGAACCTTGTTTGTGTGTGGGGCTAGATAGTAAAAAAAAAATGGAAATCAATGGGGATTGAAACTTGAAATTTGAATGCCCTTAGAAGCTATTAAAAAAAAAGTATCTAGAAGCCTTTGAAACATATCCAACCATTTTTTTTAGCATAACAACTTACTACCCGTTTTGAGTTATACGCTTATATACTAACTTCGCTAATGATTTTTTTAAATGATTATGACGGTTATATTTAGAGGAAGTGTATCCGCACTTGTGTGGAGGAGAGTAAAAAAGATTTTGGAAAAACCACCCTTAGTATACCGAATGAGATGTGAGCCATGATCTCCCCCATCATCGGCAGTCTAATATAATGCAAGAGTAGTACCTTAGACCAAACGGCTATCGAAGCGGGTACCAAATAATTATTTTGTACAATTATCTGTGTGCCATGCCCGGGCTACCTACACTATTTAAAGGACACGTCAAGAGAAGGGTGTAAAGCATATAGGAGGTAAACTTTTTGAAATATATATTTATTTAATTGAAATTTGCCTTGTAAAACACAAGAAAAATGTTCATTAGAAAATCTTTTAAAATACTACGAAATTCTCGACAGATAGTAATAAAACCTAGTTATCAGTCCGCCAAAGATGTATTGCTACTACATTTCTAAATCACCATACGTATTTCTGAAGCTTATCGATGGTCAAAATAGCTAACTTAAGAAATAGTTTGTTTTTTCACACCCACATAAATTATCATAGTTTACAAATAAAAATGAATTTTGACACAACAAAAAAATTCTAGTTTATAATTTGTTTTAATACAAGATCAAACTCATACTTGAGAATATCAAGGGGAGTGGACAAATCTAGAAAGGTCAAATTTATGCCAAGGGGGAAGTTGAGAGTAAGTACCCCTATCCCCTCTTTCAAACGGGTTCAGCTGCCTACTCATGGAGTGCATTTTTAATAGTATATTGTAAAGAGGCAAAATTAATTGTACATAACAATGCAATTTTCGTTATTCATTTAACATATTTACCCCCATATTATCCAGGATCGCTCAAACTAAGTCCCATGGCTTATATTTTGTCCAACAGAGTATTAAATGTTGCCCCACGAGAAATCAATTTTTTTTTTGTGTATAAAAGTGTCAAAGAATACCAAGATATTTATAAAATAAATGCATCAAAATAAATTAACTTCTTGTTTTAATCTTTATGACAGAAGATAAACATTATTATTTACATTTATATTTACTTTTTATATAGGTATTTATTTTTACACTCTACAAACTAAATTTGAAAATTTTGGGAAAAAAAGGTGGATTCCATCAAATAAATAGTAAATTAAATATTTTTTACTCAATTAAAATGGGCTCCAAAAACATTAATAACAGGATACAACATCAGGGTGTATAATCTGAATCCCCAAATATAGTGCACACACACACACACACACACACACACACACACCATACATACACAAATACATTACACAAGTAATATTTATACTTACTATTTTTTAAACGAATTGAAGTTAGTGAGCAAATTACGTCATTTACAAGAACCTAATTTGATGTTTATTTCTGCACTTTGAAGTGTTTCAATTGGAGGTGGTGCGCCGCACAGAACCTACATGAGGGCCGCAAGTGGGCCATGGGTTGGACATGCCTGGTCTATAACATATTATAGTAAAAATATATTTGATATATTAATGTATAGCCTCGATATAATTAGGCTTAGCAATTAAATTAAACAGCTTATTTGGAAACGGCTCTCCCATAGGCAGAAATTTAAATCTACTTACAGGTTAATCTATGATAAGTGATAATTGATGAACCCACATGTAAAGTTTAAATACATAAATACAATATTTAAATATGTCTTAAACCTTAATCTATATAATGATAAAACAAACTGGTATTATTATCGTAAATGATTCATAGTTATAACGTATGAAACTGTGATTTATATAACTATAATATGGAATAAAACCCTTTTCAAAATACCCTAAATAAAATAAAAAGCTCAAAAGTGTATTACCGGTAGTCGGCCAGTTATCACAATGCAAGGAAAATAGTATTAAACATTATAAAGCTTTATCACTTCTCTAAACGAAAATTGGCACACCAAAGGTTTTTAATCTCACATGTTGTCCGCAGTTTAAAGCAATTTGGGCAATCCTGGTTTAATATTAAATATAAGAGTGAAATAAAATCAGGAAAATTACTTATAAATGTAAAACATGGATGGTTTCTTAAAAATATATATATGATTTCTTAAAAGACAAATCAAATACTCACACCTTCCAGTGGTGTTATCTTTCTTTCAGACAACTCGTCATTGAAGTGTCCAGTGACATCTTGTAATGACTAATTGCTCGGATGCTCTCGGCTAGTAACAAATGAATCAGGTAAAAAACACATCACATGCACATCTGTTACACAAATGGACAAACATCAACATATTTCCATAAAGCAAGCCTAAAGTTAGTTGATACTAAAGGTTATTATGGCAAATAATAGCTCTTTTCAGCAATATCAATTGAAATAGTTCGATTTTAAGAGATATGTATAATGCATCCCTTAAGGTGAGAATGAAGGTAACACCAATAAAAACCAGTGTTTTTGCAGTTTTTATAGCTTTTTTTTTTTTTTGCCAAAATAAATCAAATATTGCTTCAGTATAAACATAGAGTTTTAATTTTCTTTTAATGATAATATATCATAAGCATAGCGACATTAGATTAGAAACTTTTTAAATGAAAAGAAAAAGTTGTCATTAAATTCTAGGACACCCTTTACAGATATTCAAGAACTGTGAGGTCACCATGTGAATAAAATTACTCTATATTTTTACTGAAGAAATATTTCTTTTAACCCAAAAAAAAAAAGTTTTGCTAAAAAACTGCAAAAACACTTGACCTTTTATCGAGTTCCCTATAAACCTAACCTAATTAGATAATATAGTTCAAACCAAGTACTATTCCAATACACAGTTTTATCTATTCTTGAACAAGAATCAATTAAGTTGAAATGACTGAAATAATTTTACCACATATAAAAACATACAGAAAACTTATGTTTGAAAATGGAAAACAAATTTTGTTCACCATAAATTTTCTGTTGGCAAGAAAAAAATTCAGAAAATCACAATTCAATGCTATTTCTGGTTTGAGTATGGTCATGTATCTCATTTACCAGTAAATAAGCAATAAGACAAGCTCTTAAATTTTTTTTAAGGAAAACAAGAATTTTTTAAGAATAAAATACAGTATATTCAACAATTTGATATATAGAATTATTCTTATTTTGAATAAGCTTTCCTGAACTTGTGTACTTAGTAATTAGGTTCACTCATGCATACATTTAGTAGGCCTAATAGTTTTTGTACACAAAATAAACATTGAAAAAAAAAATGTAAGAGAGAATATTCAGGACAACTATCTTTGCTATATCAGTAATTAAGTGAAAGTAAAAATGCAATCTTAACAGTCATAGAAAATGTAAGTTTTTTTTTAAAAGTATTTAATTTATTTTATGCATATAATTTGGTACATTGATGCATATTAATTACTTATTCGATTTATCCCTATCTTTAATTAGCTATTTTGTTTTTAACTGACAAAATGAAAGCTATGTTGAGCAAAAACAATACATAATACATGTTGAATTGTTCTATACAATAGCAATATTAGTTAAAAACTATACAGAAGAAATATATCTTGCCACTTAACTATACAGTTACAAAAGTTAACCAAAATATATAACTTATATTCTATTCAAGATAAGTTCAAACTTTTTTGACATGGCTGAAAGGAACTAAATCAATACCAAACATTCACACTCCTTACATAATGCTTAATAATAATTGCTGATGAAGATTAAATATACACTAGAACCTTGTTAATCGGAACTAATTGCGACCGAAGCTTGTTGGATTAGCGAAAATTTGGATTAAGCGGTAGAATACAGTGATACAGTATTTTCACGAATTTTTAATTACAGTTGAATGAGTTTAATCAAATTTTCATTTATTTAACTGATGTATAAAACAGATTATGTATTGTAATTATTTTAAATTTCAGGAAAACACATTTTGTTGACCACAACATGTAAATATTCAACATTTATTATCAGATATTACTGTTCCTTACAATTATCTTTTAACTATGAGCTTGTTAATAAATAAAATATAATTCACTTGACTTAATTTTTTTTTATCCATTTTTTGAAAAGTATGTTTGGATTATCTGGAATTTTGGTCTAACGTAATGTATTCAAATCTTTGTTTTTATTATTAAAAAAAGGCCACAAAATAGTATTAATGTTCCTATTATTTAATGTCACAAATGTTTAAAAACTGTACTTTAGTAAAAAACAAAGTCTTTGAAGACTCAACATTAAAAAAAAATTGTGTGATGTAACTCAGGCCAGATTTTGTCATTTAAATGCCACAGTGAGAAATAGAATTATTTCCAAAAAATATAAATATTGATTCTATAAGAAAAATGTTGAATCCTAAATTTTTAACATGTTTTTTCCCATTTTGTTTTTTAAACTCTAGTGTAGGACAGCATTGGGTACTAAATGAATACTTACCTATACATAGCTAATACATAAACTTAATATTGTTAAACATATAGTATTTAAAACATTTATGATACTCTCAGATAACAGTGAATTTTCTAATATATTGAAATAAAAAATAAACTATCTTATTTCTCAAGTGTGTTAACAAATTATTATTTTTTCATATGTATCAAAATTAATAACTCAAATTGTCTGCATAGAACTAGAATGTTTTTATATAGGCCTAGTATTTTGTAAACAACAAATTTAAGTAGTGAAAGAGTTCTTTATTAAATAAACCTAATAGTCAACAACTGTACACTGTATTAAATCATTTATTTAAAAAATGAATCTCTATATTATTTAATAGAAAACAACAGTAAGTATATTTATGACAACATTAAAAACCCATCTGATTTTTTTTTATTTCATGAACTCAGCTTTGTACAGTAGCCCCATGGCTTCTTTGTGCTGACTGACAGCTCACATCTGACAGCTGACGGCTTTGAAAAGCTACAGACCAAATTACGTATCCCTACGCCAAACCATATGATATGTAAAAACATGTGTTTAGCAGCTTTCACTTCTGACGGTCAAAATGTAGGTATATACCTAAATGTTGACTGTCAGAAGTCAGCTGTGAGCTGTCAGTCAGCACCAAAGAAGCCACGAGGTTACTGTATTTATATTTTTATGGTCAAATTTTAGTGATAACCTGCTTAAAAAACAAAGTATGCATCAGGGTGACCACTCAAACCGTAAAATAAAGTTCTAGCGTAGTTCCTGGTTTTCCTGGCAAAAATAAAATAACCTACCTGATTTGTTTAAAAAA
Source organism: Timema cristinae (assembly GCA_039000515.1). NCBI lineage: Eukaryota > Metazoa > Arthropoda > Insecta > Phasmatodea > Timematidae > Timema > Timema cristinae. The sequence goes on along the minus strand of JBCFYV010003508.1, from coordinate 36,322,252 downwards.
GCTGTTCTTCTGATTGTAAGACTTTGAACAAATCGAATGATAGTACTTGAGAAAATATTAATAAGTATTTTTACACAATTCCTAAGCTAGCAAAATTATTAAGGTCATACAAATTACATTATATTGCAACCTCAATTATGTTTTAAAAACACTTAAAATTACTCCACTATCTCCTGTTAGTAGACTCCACCATGAAGCACCACAAGGAGAAACCTTCCCTCCACCCCCCCAAAAAAGGGGTAAAGCCAAGAAATTACTCTATTCATTTATTACACTATTTTAAGGTATTTATTTAAAATACATTATTATACTTTTGATTTGAGAAAAGAGTAGGCAAGTTAAAGAGTAATATGATTACAAATGTGTTACACTCGGTGGTGGCGGAAACTTATTTAAATTATTTTAACACGTCTTACTACCCATTCAGGTTATACGCCCCTTATTTATTAATAGAGGAGAAGGGAGTTAGCAATAAAACGTCATTTTTAAAAAGCTCCTCCCACCCAAACAGGGGGTGTGGAAAGACCCTACCTCGGTGAATGTCTGAAAATTGGGACCTCTGGAACATATTAGAAGTGGTCCTCTTGTGTGTGTGTTTTTTAAATATGAATGCCCTCAGAAGCTATTCATAGTGGTTTCCACCTGAAAATGTTTGTAATATCAAATGTGCCTAGAAACTAAGAGAAGAGATTCTTCGATGGAAATTTTCGAAAATTTGGTGAGTGCCAAAAATGTCAAGTAGTATGATTTTTCTGGAAACCTAATATAAAATAGAGTTCAAGAAAATTCATATATAGCTTATGTTGTTACATCTTTGAATAAAGGCGCTTAATTTTTTTTTTATTCCTGAGAGACAACAAAATTCAAGCACTTTCCTTGGGGTTTTTCCTCCAATGATTGAAAGTCAAGCATTATTCTTGGTTTTCTTGATGAATTTACACCCTGATGCATGAAATTTTCATATTTTGTCAACCAATATAAGTAATTATGAAAATCTTCTTTTTTAATTAACTATTCAAAAAAGAATATATTTCTAGAATAGGTACCATAACAGTTGATATTATTAAAATAAAGGAGTGTGCGACACTTCGACTTGGCTTCAAAACAATTATCAGCTTCGGCTTTATTAAAAAAAAAAATCTGGCTTGGACAATTACGAAGCTTTGCCAGTAAAAATATTGCTGGATTAAATAGCCAAGCTATTATATTTGATAGTTACGGTTATAACTGCATCTAAAGATCATATTTTTCAAATTGAAAAATGACACCTGGACATGGGGAATCAAGCAAGCACATCCATCACAGACTCTGCCTTAAAATATCAGTGAAGAATAACCCTGGGTACGGGACGATTCATGGATATCTCAGTGGTTAGAGCATTTGCATACCAAGCCAAAAGTCCCGGGTTTGATTTCTGTGTTCAGGTGTCATTTTTCAACTTTAAGAATATAATAAAAAATATTGATAGTTAAAATACTTCAATTTTGGTCAACCAATGCTATTTTGAGTCGTTATACACATTGCAAATTAATATTCACATAAAAAAATTAATTGTTTTGCATTTTGTGATAATGTATTAGATTATAACAAACAGATCACATAAATATTGAAACTCTTGGCTATTTTGTCATAACTAGACTCCTATAGAATATTTTATTTTCAAGGAATCTCTTAGAGGATTAAAAAACTTTCTTGTTTTGTATGTTATTGATCATAGATTACTATAAAGAAAACCTCTTTTTATTTTGAGGTAATTGTATTATATTTGGAAGAAGGTACAGGAACGATAGATAGAAACCAACACAATATGGCTTTTACAATGCAAAGAACACAATTATCATTTTACATTGCTGCCACTGGACAACAAAGATAAGAGCTGTTTCTTAAAGAAAATTGACCGTTACCATCCAATCCCCCGACCTAGGTTTCATTCTATTGGAACTCATCAGGAGGGAGTGGGAAACCAGCAACGCAACTTTCTAAATAGGACACTCCCTCCTGATGAGTACTAATCGATTTTCTTCAAGAGGCAGCCCTAACCTCTTTGTCCAGTTGCAGCAATGTAAAGTGTTAAATGTGTTTTTCTTTTTATTATAAAAGCCATATTTTGTTCATTCCTTTTATTTGTTTCTATCTAACTTTCCAGTACCTTTTTACAAATATAATACAATGATCATAGATTTTGGTACAGATGGAACATGTATATACTATATAAACATAAAATTAAGTTATAAGAAATGTTATTTTATAGCGTAAGGGTGAATAGTATGAAAACATTAAATCAAACCTAAGCTATGGATGTGCCAGACATTTTTATACACATCACATACATTCTATGTTGATTTGTTAAAATGAAGAAGATATGTTATATGTTAAGAAAATAAATGTCACTATCAATGAGTTTGTACATGTAGTTAAAACAGTGAAGTTTGAGAAAGGATATTTGCAAGGTAAAGTCTATTTAAACTAGTTTATCTCAATTTAACTTTACATTTAGTTTTAGAATGTTTGATCTGTCATTAACATTATAGGTTTTTACTTTAACTATCCAAACTACATTTTTATGTAAATGGATAGCTTTAGTTCACCAGAGAAGTTTTCACCCTTCAACAACTAAGTTGGCATAACTGAACTCAACTTACTGTTTACTTTACTATTTCCTAAAGAAGATGCCATGTGGCATTGAAATAGTGAAGTGTTTGTAAATCGGTAGGTGTTTTTTTACTTTTATTTGTGCTTCATTTTGTACCATCTTACTATGTTTATTTATTTAATATTTTTTTATAATAAAGGAAATTGATAAAACTAAAGAAAGTTTTATCAATTTCCTTTATTATAAAATTATCTAGCCATTGGGCCACCTCATTTTTGAATTATTTAATGATATGAGATAGCTTAGTGATTTTATATTTTTATTGTTATAATCACTTGTTGACGAATGAATATTATTTTGTTTTGCATACACATATTTATGTTGCTTGATTTGTAAAGATTCATTTAGCTTATTGATGGTAGGTATAATCAATTTTGGGCTATGTTAAAATACATTATACATAAATTCAATACATTAGCCATTAGGTAAACACTAATATGTATGTATTAAATATTAAACTAAATAATAAGAATTTATCAACAAGTTAACATACTAAATAAAAAAAATCAGTAAGCTATCTTGAAGGATTCAGGCTTTTCATATTTTAACAGTGGAAAGTGAATAGGATGACTTTGGTGACTTAACTGCTATTATATTCTAAAGCTGTCAACAAAACCCAAATTATTTATCTGTGATCTGAATAATCTTACTTTATTTAACACAACAAAGATAAGTGTTAAAAAATATTACGTAGATTTGTTTTTTCTATAAAACTTTTTATCCTTACTCTTACATCATTTTGATATTTAAAATGTTGTTATAATAAATTTAAAAAAAAAAATGCATATTTATTGTTAAGTGAAAGGTTATATTATGTATCATTCCTGCATTCATTAATTAAATATATGAAACACAATGCCTATTTCATAATCCCTTTACCTTTCTGTCAAAGTCGTCCATAAATGATCAAAGCAACCACATTTTAAATTACTAGTTATATTTATCAAATTTCTATAAATACATTTTGTAGTTTCGATGGTGGGATGTACATAAATAAAAATAAATTTTTTATGGTATAATCACAGCAGTCTCTCACCTGATGTGGTGTTTTATTTAAACACCGTGCTATTATATCATCATCACTAGATGTTCTGACCTGTAGGTCGTGTGGCACAACCTCTTCTAATCCAGTCTATCTTTCCAAGCTTCTTCCTCTGACAGGTGTCTCCAGTCTACTCCTTTAGCCTCAATGTCCTTCTGCGCTTGGTCCATCCATCTTGTCCGTCGTCTTGCAATAGGTATTTTACCCTTCTCCTTACACTAGGGAGCTTTTTTTTTAGGAATTTTGTCCTCCATTCTCATCACATGTCCTAACCACTGTAACCATTTACTCTTCAGTGTCTCTTCTAATGTTATAACCTGTAAGCTATCCATAATTTTTTCATTCTTTATCCTATCTCTCCTTGTAATATTTTCAATACCTCTCAGAAGCCTCATTTATCCAACTTGCAATCCATTTAAATCTCTCCACGTCCATGTGCAGGTTTCAGAGCCATATGGCCAATAATGGTTGATATTATACCTTTTATAACAAAGTTTTGGCCTCTTTTCCTATGCTCTATCACCAAATTATAATCATGAATCATGTGATCAAATTGTCCCCATGTCCATATCCCTTCTGAATATCACCGTTTGTGGTAATTTTACTTACTATATAAGTGAAATATTCCAACTTTTCAAGTTCTTTTCCATTCTTTCTTTCTTGAGTATGAGTTTCTAGCCATCTTCAGTGTCTTGCTCTTTTCCACGTTCATGTCCAATCCATATATTTCCATCGCTCTTGCCCATTTGACTGGTTATCTCTCCAAGTCCTCTTCACCTTCTTCCACCTGCACCACCCTTTTTTAAAATGTTATGACCATAACACCTTGATCATACAATGGACGCTACCAAGTTCCAAGAAATTTCTGCTTTTACAAAATGAATGATTTGACCTCTATGCCATTTATTGAGACGTGGCACCCGTTCTTCATTTGTGGTGTACCTGGGTCAGGTTTCAACCATGTATATTCTCGATCTGTTGGCTGATACAATAATCTTATACAGATGACTCAACTTGTAGCTGGTAGCACTGAGCTAGGAGATTCTCAAACGGTCAAGCAAACACATCTGACAAGAAACAAATGACTAAGACATAAATGATGGGCAGTAATTTTTAGGTGATGTGCTTCTTACAATGTTCGACTCTCTTTAGAAGTTAATGGAAATGGGTTAGAACTTTAACTTCATAGTCTTATTATGGTGGGTAATTAAGCACTTTATGATTGATATGAAGTTAACTATAAGGGTGTTTATCAGTGCTAAAAGCCCCTTTTATATGTATGAATATTTAAAAATGACACCTGGACAGGGATTTGAACCCTGGGCGTCTGACTTTACTCACCGACTGATTTATCTGGTATCTCCTCTATGTCAGTGTCTCATTCAACTGTCAAATTTCTATACGGATGTGTTTTTCCTTATTTACATATTAATACTCAATCAGAATGACACCTGAAAAGATGTGTTTGTCTAAGTCCCTTTTATGTTAAGCAATAAAAATATTTATATTAAAACACACAATGGAATTTAGTATTTTATTTATAAAATTCAGTTATTTTATACATTTATCTACAGCCATAGTGTTACAGTTCTAATACTATAGAAATCAGTCTTCAAACAACCTTGTAGTGGAAAGCCAACAATTTTTGTTAAGATAATTATTTTACACATAACAATCCTAATTCGTTTTCTTAATAGTTATCAATCGCGCCATGTGCAATAAAATTTATTTGCATTAAAATTGTATGGATCACATAACAAAAGTTATTTTTTTTTTCTATTTAAATACAAGCTATACTCTAAGAAATGTTAAAAGTACATAGCAAAACTAGAGAAATAGTAAGCTATACTTAAAATAATGATTATATCATAGCACAACTATTATTATAAGTATATTAATTTCTTGTATTTGCTTTTACAAAGTAATCACTAGTATAAAACCATGGTGTTATGTGAAAGAAATTGTCATATGCTTTAGTGCTCTTTGATTTGTATTGCAATATGTAACAAAAGCACCAGTACAGTTAACTGATCAAATTACACTAAGTAATAATAGGAGAAAGAACCAAATCATTCAATTAACATGAGTATACAGATTCAACAATTAAAAAAAAAAAAAAAGAGTTTGATGCAGTTAACTAAAGGATGGAATTTAATTAAATATATAGTTTATATTTGAATTACAGTGACTGATGCTTAAAAATATTTCCAAACAAAACAGACACAATAAAGGAAAAATTGAGGCAACAAAGTCTATGCTTTTGCAATAGAGCAACAAAGTATCTAATGAGAAATATGATGGACCAGGTTAAATGAACTAAATGTGATGGATAAATAGATGATGGTAGAAACCAGGGGTCTAGGGTTGAGCTCAATGGAAATGTGTCCAGCTTTATGGAAATGGCAAATTTAAGCGTATGTATAAAGCCATGTCTGTGCTCTAGTGATGGACGACTCATTGTTTAGTGTGGTCTTTGATTGTCAGGATGTTGTATGTGAAATTTTAGTTAGTTGGAGGGAAGGGGAAGAGTTTATAAGGCGCCCTTCAAAGAGGGCAGACAGTGGTCAATGGAATATTGTCAGCAACTGAGAAAATTGGATGTTGAAGAAAAGGAGTATAAGGCATGGATAAAGAGGGTATAGTAAGAAAGTGCATAACCCGAACAAGTATTAATACGTTGTGCTAAAGAAAAAATATAGTAAGAAATATCCATATAGAGGTGGTAGAACACTAATACATTAGTGCAACATTGTATTAAGAATATCTTAATTAGTGCAAAAATGTACTATTAAAAACCCCATATTATGAGCTATACCGATCAGTGCTGATAGTGATGTTAGTGCTAACATTTATATAAAGAGGGTGTCATGATGTCAGTACAAGCTTTCTGGCCATTAATATTAGTTTTCTAGACTGAAGCAGCTACTTCTTTACTCAAATAGCTTCTCGTTTGTTCTCAAGGAGCCGAGTTTGACCCCGTCAAAAACCCACTGCTTCAAAGAAAAAAAATCCGGAAGTACCGAGAATCAAACCCAGGCCCTCTGGATATGTAGCCAGGAACTCTGACCCCTAGACTAAAGAGATGATCAAGTGTATTATACAAATATTAAAAATATTGCTTTAACTTCGTTCTCTAATAGGATGTTTGTGTCTATCTGGAAAAGTGTTAAGGTCAGCACAAAGTAAAGAACTGCACTCCAAGTAGGAAGGGGTATTGAAGTGTTGTTAATAAACAAATCTTCAAACAAACCTTATTCTCATAAATGCTTTTTTCTAAACTGTACAGGGGGAGTTGTTCTGCAGATGTGTGATAGACCTGTCATGGCGAAGAGAAATGCTATTATAGTGTAAGGAAGTGATGTATAAGGCTTATGTTGTACCCATAGTCACGTGTGTAGCAGAAACATGGACAATTAATGTAAGACTAGGAAAGTGGAGACCATGAATATTAAGTTATCTGGGAAAGAGTATTGATACAGGGAGTACATGAGATACTACAGGAAGCAAAAATGAAATGGTATGGCCATGTAATGAGGATGGAGAAGGAGAGGATGCCAAAGAAATGATAGAGATGAATGGATAAGATCGCACGGGAAACCAAGAAAGGGTTGGGCGGAGCAGATAAACAGAACGTATGAAAGTTAGAGGAGAAGAATGGAAGCAATTAGGAGGAAGACGGAGGCATTTTATTGAACTGACCCGGCCACAGGCTGGGAACAGTTGGTGATGATGACTTATGGGATGTATAATAAAATAATAATCAATTTCTCACTTAATAAAGATCAAAAATTTATTTAAAAATTAATCTTTTATCATTTTTAAGAGAATAAAAAACCAAGTTATTTTATCTTGTGAAATATTTCTATTCAATGTATAAATATTTATTCGTTGGTTATATCACTAATATATTTTATTTTATTTTAAATAGATCTAGTGTTCAGTTTATGTATATTTGTTGGATTCAAACTCAGGTCAACGTGATACTTGGTAGGTTCCGAAAAGCTCGCTCATATAAAAAAAATGAGCTTAAAAAATTTATTTACTCAAGATATTAAAATGCAATATATTTTCACATTAGAAAATAAATAAAAGATTCTGATTAAAATTTCAATAAGCATGCATTAAACTTCAAAGGAATAGTAATAATATGTGTAGAGCTGAAACAATATACAGTGGCGCTCACAGACGCTGCTGAGACTAGCAAAATAGAAGGGGAGGTAGAGGAAGAAGGAGAAGCAGAGCTTATCTCGGGTGATAAAGCCTAGTCAGTAGTCGAGGCAGTGAAGGCTGAGGAATGTGTGTTGACCTGGAGAAGCAGGACACTTTATAAACACGGTGGCATTTGATACAGCCCTCAGAGAGAAAACAAATTAATAAAGGACTTCTTTCATTAATTCATTAAGTGTATAATGTATATGCGGGTAAAAGGGATTTTTCCTATTAGCTGTATTTCTATTATCCGTGCATCCTTTCCCCTCAATTGTCCTGGAAAATTGAGTCTAATGTATATATAATAAGAACATAGCAGGGAAAAATATAATAGTTCCTCTAAAAGTAGGCTGGGTTTGTATTCATGCACAACATGTGGCTAGTCGGGATGGCAAAGCTTAGATCATATAAATAGAGATTCAAATTTTATATTATTCGCTTCATTAACTCAAATCAAATAAATTAGGAAAAAATCAATAAAGTTGTTGCAAATTCCACAATGTGCCTAAAATATGTTAATATATTTTTAATAACAATTCCTGTGAGGTAAGATAAAATGCTTATTAACTATACCATATTGACCAGAAAATAAGCCACATTCCCCCCCCCCCCCCCTCGCTTCAAAAACAGACCTTATAAAACCTATAATCTCACCCTCGGGTAATATGTTGGAAACATGTTAACTTTGAGGACTGAAGAAATATATTGAAATAGTTTAAATCACCACAATAGATGGCGCTCTTTACCACTTAACTTTGACAAGGTGAACAAATGGCTGGGCATGTCAAGGAACTTAATACATGATAACTTATGGGACTAAGGTCAAAAACTAATTTAATTTCTTTTTGCAATGTGTAACAATTTTTTTTAACATCATAAATTTAGGATATTTAACTATGATATGATTCGATTTATTCATGAATGATATTTTCTTTGATTCACGATTCGATTAAAATTCATAAAACCTGCTTCGCAGATGTCTAGAAACTGATAGTGAAGTGTAAAGCACATAATACATTAAAATCTTAAATACATTACTTTCAATGATGTCATTCATACACAAAACATAAATAGTGTACAATCCATTAAGTTGATTTATTTAACTTTTAATGTGTTATACATGGACTAGAGCAGATACAAACCTTGTACTTGAGATGTATCTGCCAATGAGAATGTGAGGAAAAGCTCCAGCCTATAAAGTGTTATTACATAGAGCAGACAGATATATTAACTTCTGTTCATATTTAAGATTCATAATTATTTGTCATTTACATATTTTAAATGTTTTAGTACTAGTAAATAATAGTGTAAATATGAGTAAATATAAATTTCAAGTTTTTGATGCTGTCATTGAAAAGTAAATACACCCTAAGATTCATAACAGTAATAAAATTAGAACCAATAGAAATTAAATATGATTTAATTAAAATTGGGTGATTTATATTTCAAAATATAAAAGTTAAAAAGCTTTGTTTTCTGAGTAAACCCTTAAAAGAAATATTTTTTACCTCATCTAGTATAGCACAGAGGTTAGGTCAACTTCTAAACATAAAAACAATAAATTTTAGTAAAATGTTAATTAAAATCTTTAATCATAATAAACAGTTGTATGTTTATTATGAATTGTGCATTGTATGATATGCACCTTTAATGTCATACATGAATATAAATCCAGCCTTAATTAAAGGTTACAAATTTATTTTAGGAGCTAAATATGGAAGGTGACATTTAAATCAATAGTACGGTTAACACCACTGTCCACTTAAAAATTCTTGTTTAAGCAATTACAGGGATGAAAATATATTAACATAAATAGGAATAGCTTCTCCATAGTTAGTAACAGAAGGAGAATTTCTTCAAGAGTTCCAAGAATAGTGCTTTATTATGATAAAAACAAAAAAAGTTTTGCTAGTCACTGTACTAATAAATCAATGTTTCCCGTTTCCCATAAAAGACACACTCTAAAAATGTAGCAGATGAAAAAGACATTGACCTGTCTGGGATATGAACCATCTAAGTATCCCATTCTCTGTTCATTTTCACACAACGTGGAGTATGGTAGAATAGCTATTTCTATCCTTCTCTAAATATTTCAATGCAAGCACTTTCACTTGTAGAAAGAGCACAAGTCACGTGGCTGCCAACAGTTTGTCTCTCCATCAGCGGTGTAATACCCCCTCGCCCTTCTTCCAACCCTTAGAGCCCTTTTATGCAGGCATTTTGTGCCGAGCGGCATAAACGGCAAAAGCCGTCTCGTTTTGTGGTTTCATTTTATGCACGCGGCTTTTGCCGTCCATGAATTATTATTATTAGTATTAGCATCACGTCTTACTACCCGTTCGGGTTATATTCACTTAAGCTAATGTGTAATGGTAGGGTGAGATGAAATGGAGGACCTACTGCTTAACGTGGGATCGGAGCCAAGGTGGAGGCCTGGCATTCCAAACAGTCACAAGTTGGTCGTCTATAAAAAAAAAATAGTAGTGTGGGAGGACAAATCGTATTGAAGCTGCCAATGCCTTTGTGTTGGAAAATAGAAGATGGATCCGTGCGTCATATATTTTGCGTATCGTAACATTACAATGAAAAGACAGAAAATAATATGGGATGTTCACCCCATCAACTTGGCAAGATTTGAAGATGGGCATTTCGTAATCTCTAAAAAAAATAATTAAGGGATGACATGGACACATTTTTCTTAACCTCATCTATAAAACGTTCAATATCTAAATCATCCATTTTTTAGAAAAATTAGAAAAAACAACAACACCAACAGTAATTATTAAACTGACACAATCTCACTTGGAAACATCCACCCAACTGAACTAGTCATGGCTACTAGCTAGGGTTGGCAGCACTGATGTCTCGATGGCAGACCACAGAAAAATGTCGCATTCGCATAAATTGAGCCATTAGGCGCCATGTACTTAGATTATTTCGAGCGGCTTTTGCTGTTGGCGTTTTGTAAGACACGATGGCAAGTTTTTTGGACGACAGAGCATAAAAAGTCTCATTTGTTCCCAGTAACTTAGAAAATGTGATGGCTTTTACCGCCGTGTGTCGTTAGGAACAAAACACCTGCATAAAAGGGTTCTATGGCAGGCCACAACCTCTTGCTTTCTGGTAACAACGGTATTCCCCTCTTGCCCCTTATTGAACAAAGGACAAGAGTACTCTGTGTCACCAGATTATCTAGCTACCCTGCTTGTCTCACACTAACTGATTCGTGCTGCCAGTAAACTTACGGGTTTGGACGTGACTTTAAAGAGATTTATGACTTAACTAATCGGAGTTGCTATTCAGAGTTTCGAATCAAATATCCGGCTGTTAATTATTTAAAAATATTCAAAATTTTGAATACTCGCACACCCTTAGTATATATTTCATCAAGTTTCAAACTAATTAGCATAAGTCAGATTAGTAGTTTATCTTAACAAAACAAAAGTGAGCATATTTTTATCAAATATTATTAACGCTTCATAGAAGGGTTAAATATCCGACACCTTAGATCAGTCAGTAGCGTGTCTGTCTAGTGAACTATGGGTCCCGAGTTAGATTCTCAGCATGGCCAAAAAATTTAACATTGGTGAAATATGGGTTAACCCTTTCACATTGATGAATTAAAGGCTGGGGACTGGAAGTTGTGTCTGTCCTAGTCTTAAGTTAGATTATAAGGAGTATACAGCTACGGCAGGCTGGTCGTGGAAAATATATGACTTGAATAAAAAATTGACCCAGGTCAGAGGCTAGAAACATTAATGGATGTAAATAAAGAAGGGTTAAATATTCAAACTATGAATATTATGTATGGTAGGTAAGTAGGTGTTTATACATTTCTTATATTCATTCTAAAATTGTAAAATTGTAAATTTCAATCAAAGCATTCAAATGGGTATTCCTATTTTCATCCCTGAAATACTTGTTCCACATTAAAAAAAGTTAGACTTCTGTTAAACTTAATAAGTAAATATTTCATTCTCTGAATGTTTTAAAAATCTGAATTAAATCACTGCAGTCAAATGATATACTAAATGATAACTAAATGATATAAATAGTTTACATAATGATACTATTTTATAGTTTATAATTTATATTTAATAAGGGGTTCTATCATAGATAAATATTAACTATATTAATATTAATTTGGTTCAAGATATGAGCTAGCCAATAGTTCGTTTGTAATTAAAATTTACGTTAGAAAACTGTACATGGGCATTGAACCAAGGGTTTTTAGTTTAGTGCACTAAGCCATACACCTTGGGTCCAAATACATTTTGAACATATTAATAATTATTGCTTAATTGTGTGGCTTAGTAAATACTGAATGAAATGATCTACAAACTATCTGAGTATCTTCCTCCAGATCAAACATTTATATTTTATTCTAACAAAACAGTGTAATTAAGGCTAGAATGTAATAGAAGCAATATTTTATAGTTAACATATACCAAAATTTAAAAAACACTATTGTATAAGATACCTTAAGGCAGATAGTTAAAAAGACTGGGCAATGGATCTATGTGATCACATTAGCTTCCCAATTTATAGTGTTTCTTTTAACAGAGTGCTTTGGTAGATGAGCTTCATTTAACATTATTTTAATTCAATTCAAAGTGATTTGAAGCAAATCATAAAGAAATGAAAACATTAGTACAATATTATATTGTTTATAAAAATACAATGAAAAATATTATCCTAGTTTAAGGTAAAAAGACATTACTGAAACCAAATGTTTTTAACAAATTGATTCTAAGTATTTTCTTTAAAATAAACCCTTTTGTATTCATTTTATAAACTTTTAGCTAATGTAACACTTTTACAAACAATTATATGTAAACAATTTTTCCTTATTTTTTTTTTTTAATAATAAACTGTTAATAATTATTGAAAATATACAAATGGTGGTAAAACTTGAATTTTTTTTTACTAGTGAGAAACTTAATTTTAATTCCGAAAGGCCTAATTTTTGCATTAATGTTAATAAACAGGAACATGTTTACTGGGATTTTTGTGGTGCTGTTGAAGAATTACTATTATTTCAACTTGTGTGAAAGGTCCAGTTCAGTGCAAATTTTTTAGGCTTCACATCAAAAATGTTAGAACATCATTATGTCAAATATATAATTTAAATGTTATGATTATATTATTCGAAATATTCTGAGTCTTAAGATATCTAAATAAATATTAGCAAAACTTGTTCCATTGATTGATTTAACTGCAGTTCGAACATTAATATCTAAACAGACCCTTTGGTTATAAAATTAATATATTGATGGACCATAAACTTATGAAATAACATCTCTTAAATAGTTTTAGTTTTATTGTAATACTGATAACTTAAAAATTATTATTATTCCAGGAGTAGAAGGTGATCTATTTCATAATCTGTCAAAGATCTAGTATATCTATAGATTACAAACCTTTTTTATTCCTGTGGTGGTGACAGTTTGAAATCAATGTCAAGTGGTGAACTGGAAACTAAACCGAATCGTTAACATTGTACAAGATTCATAAGAAAATCAACTTCTTGAATTTCTTAGGACAATCACCTGCACGCTTTATGAAATAACTTTAAATCATTAAAATAAATTTCAAATAAACTTGACATGAGTTAGTCAAACCGAGGCTAGCAAAAAATTAATCAGTCTACTTTCAGTCGAATTATCCTGCCACAAATAAAATCCTAGGAACATTATAAACTAACTCTACTTGTTCTTCGAATTTTGGTTGCCATTAGATAAATCAAAGTGACTAAGCTGTTTGGTGCCATTTTTCCTAAGCTTGATGTACAATGATTCCGTATTAAACTGGAATTAAAATAAAGTCATAAAAGGTGAGGATCATATAATTAAGCACAAAGAATGAATTAAAACAGAAAAGTTAAAGAATAAACACATAATTAAGTTAAATAATGAGTATATCATACAATCTAAATTTTAAAAATTGTCAAACAATAATGTTTCCTGATTAGGCCATTATATTTAAATAGCAGTTAGCTCAGCTGTTTGAAGGATATTTTAGTGCTCCTTTTATTAAGTCTTTTCCCTAATAAATTTGCAATATGCAATTTAAGTTAATTGTTGAAAGTGTTTATAAATAGCTGTCAAATTATAAGAACTTGACGAAAAAATACAAATAACACAGCTCAGTAAGAAAAGTTACAAAATAAATATTTAAAATGATCATGAAAGCCATAAACAGGAAGAGAATTTTTTTCAAGATTTTATACGTCTCATTTGTATTAATGTGTGTGTATACACATGTGCATCAATTCATTTAAATGAAAAATGCACATACACACATCAAAACAATATTTAATTGCGTTTAGACAGGTACCAATGCCAGTGACACATGGCCGATATTTATAAAAAATAAAGGTGAAGCTAAGAATCAAACAACTAACCTTGAGTTTTCTGGTTTGGGAGAAGACAAATAAAATATGATAACAGCAGGGTTAACACACTACCGGTGAATTTGACCAAAGAAGTAGAAGATATGTTTCTATCTCTTGCCGGGTACACTTAGGTGGTTTTCTATCCGATGATTTTCTGCATTTTTTCCAGTTTTTTCCATCTCCTATTCAGACAAATGCTAAATCAAATATGTAGAATTTACCTTTATAATCTTGTGCGCTTAAATATTTCTCTGTTGCAGATATTTGAGATGAGTTAAAATTAGTTTACAAATTAACCAATAATTTATTTAATGCCACTTTTTTTTTAGCACTACATCTTACTACCCATTCAGGTTATACGCATAAGTACTAATCACGCTAATGAGTTATCAATAGGGCAGGTTGAATTTAGAGGAAGTGAGCCCACATTTGTGTGCGGGGAGAGTAGAAAAACATTTAGGAAAAACCACTCCCAGTTCACCTGACCGAGATTTGAACCTCGATATTCCAACATCGGCAGTATAGTCCACTATGAGAGTAACGCGTTAGACTGCGCAGTCACAGAAGCGGGTCTTTATCGCTTAACTTTGACAAGGTGAACTACTGTTGCGTTAAAATATGGTTTGGGAGGTGGGGAACGGTGGGTGTCCCCTCTATGCACCCTTTATAAAAAAAAAGAGACAAAACATGTAATAATTAACAATGCCTTCTTTACAGTTAAAACAATACAAAAATTAAGGTACAGCAAAAGATGTATACGTAGATGCTACCCTGCTGATATTTATGCAAATATGTATTTAGGGATCGCCTCTGTGCTTTAGTGGTCAGAGTTTTTAACTACAGATCCAGAGGACTTTGGTTCAATCCTCGATGCTTCCAAAAATACATCTGTGACAGTCCTAGGCACAGTGTCAAACTCAGCACCGTGAGGACAAATGAGGAACTACGTGATTAAAGAAGTAGCAGCTTTGGTTCTGAAAACTGAAACTAGTCGCCGAAGGGCTCATTGCGTTAACAACGAATGTTGCAACTATCATCGATAACAACGGCGGTCACTCACACAGTATAGCTAGCTTGTGGGCTCGCATCATGGAGTGTTTTTTTAAATAAATATTTATAAGAGTCTTAACTCAAGTTAAGGGTTATTAACACCTGGGACTGCATGTGGAAAATAACTTACTAGGTTTTGTGCCAAACACAAGTTGACACCATGCTAAGACTAAGACACTTCGACGTGGTGGGATTTGAATTGGCAAAGCTACCAGAGCTTGACCATGACGTCAATGATAAAACAAAACATATTTTAAACAATTATGAGTACCTATAAATAGTATAAGAAATGTCCTCCATACATACATTTTTGTGAAATTTAGGAGGACTTGACAACAGTAATCAGATAATTTATAAATAGCAAAATTTGTCCACATAGTTCTTGTTTTTTTGATAACTAAAACTGATTTTGAAAACATTTTAATACAAATTATTCCTAAGCATTTATTCACAAAACAAAAAGTAGTGTATTAACATAGTTAAGTTAATATTTAATCTTAGTTACCTACTTACTATACATGCTGAAAAAATGTAATTTATAGCACTTACATCGTTTAAAACCCTTACCTTATTTACAAAAACAAAACCAGTAAAACTGCAAATTGCCTCTAGAAGCAATAAATAGCCATACATTTTCTTGGCCGGCGACAGTTGGGGAAATGTGTTATCCCCATCCCTCTGTCCTCCCCACCCACAAAAATTAATCAGGGCTAAGGCCTTGCTGACTTTATCACATACTGTATTGACCCGAATATAGGCTGCACCCATATATTTGATCACTTTGAAAGTTATCATTCAAATACACCCATTTCCTTTAGATTTCTTAATGTCCAAAGTATTTACATGTCTTCTTTCTAATATTTTAAATTGTTTGCTATAACCATGCCTTAGTCATTGACTGAGAGATGCTTATTTAATCCTGATCTACAATGTTTTATCTTATTTATTATTTATTAACACAGTAACTTCGTTCTAACCTCAAAATTGAGTCAAATGCGGTGACCTGGCGGTCTAGGGGTAAGGTGTTGGACTTCTGTGCTGGGGTCCGGGGTTCAATCCTTGGTCCCGGCACAAATTTATCTGATTACCAAACCCTTCCTTCACCTCTGACAAGACATCTTGTAAATGTTGGGAATGCCAGGCCTCCACCGTGGTTCGGATTCCACGTTAAACTGTAGGTCCTTCATTTCATCTAACAATCACCTACCATTACACATTAGCGTAAGTGCGTATAACCTGAACGCGTAGAAAGACGCGGTGCTAATAATAATAAAAGTCAAATGAGCCACTGAAAGATTAATCCTTTTCCTTCCACATATACAATTGTGTCCAGCGTTTTTTCATATTATTTAGATTGTAAAATAAAGTTAGAATTGATCATATTTCCATTGCAATAGAAAATGTAAGAAATGAAATTATTTTTATAAATTATGTTTTTAAAAGTGAAGGATTACAATAAAAGATTTATAATATTTTAAAGTATTAAACAGATCCACTAAATTCTTGTCCTTTGGAGGAGAAGTAAAGCTGTCAGTCCCATGTCAATTGTGGCATGTAAAATAACCTTTTAAGGTGTGGGAAAAATACCTTTCCCGGCAAAATTGGTAGGCCCTTTCGCTCTCGCTCATAGAAATTATTGTGTGCATCGTGTGCTGATATAATCAGTTGGTTCAGAAAGTGCAAGTTAAATACTTCAAATAAAAATAATAATAATAATAAATTAATATTATATATTATTATAATATAATATTATTAGTTAAAGTTCATCTATTTTCAAATAACACTTTTGAATCGAAGCAGTTTAAAGCACCATTTGTTGCGTCAGTTATAAACTATTTTGATACATATCGATATAACTACAAGCAGTCCTCATACACACAATATGTGTTCTGTATTATCTTAGGGTCCAATTATTGGCCGCATTAAGGTTTTATAAATTTAGTTTTTGGAGGAAAAAATTGCAGCCTATTTTCCGTTCAATATGGTATTGTGAACAAAAGAAGAACAATGAACAAAACATACCCAAACTGTTAAAACACATAGAAAATAATAAAAAATAAAATTACCTCTTATATTCACAAGTTTGTACAGTAGAAATATTAAGTAATAAAGACTAATAAATATTTTACTAGCTTTACACAAAATAGAGTGAAATCTTGTATTAACAAATAGTAGAATAGACCATTTTGAGACCAACCATAAAAATCTAGATAAGAAGAAGACCAGTATAAAAAAAGATGGAGCCATTACATCACAAAAGCTAAGAATTATCTTTATTTAGCTAGTTTAGTTTTATTATTATATTTACATAATTACAAAATGTTGCCACATATTTGTAAATTTAAAGTTTCCTTGTTGGTCATGCAAATATTATGAAAGAATGCTGTTAAGATTAAATGCACTCGTACATATTTTTTAAGTATTTAATTCAATGTGAATGAAAAAATAAGTGATCTAAAATAATAATTGGCCCACGGTAAAAGTGTTTATTTTATTAAAACAAGATTTCACAGCACTATAAATCATCATAAACAAAATAAGACTAAACATTGAAAGGAGGAGGCAGAGAAGGACAAAGTCTACACATTTGCCAGAAAACTAAGGCCAAAAAGTTCACAATTAAAACACAATACAGTTACATAATTATGTGTTTTATTGTGTTTTAATTGTGCAATTTTGAGGACTACAATTTTCTGGTAAATGTATAGGCCTTGTTCTTTTATCTTCCTTTAAAATTTTTAATTTAATACAGCCATTTGGCGTCATTTTTTGCTTCATAAACAAAATAAATATTTCTACATTTCAGTTTTACCAAACAAATTAATAAATAAAATTTAGATTTACCCTATTAGTAAAGGAAAATCGAGATTCAATTATTCAAAGTGGTTTTTTTTTACAGAAAACATTAAAAAAAAATACTGTTTACATGGCTTGGTTGTCTTCTTTGGTAAGTTGAGCTGTATGATACTTATCTGTAGTCCTCTAAGAATCGAGAACTGCGGCAGTTTCCGTAAGACAACGGCAGCCACAGCCGGTGGGACAAACGGTCTCCGTCTCGAACCAAGTCATCATGTGGTCTGTATGGCCACCGTGACCACACACTAGGCAATAATTCGATGATCCTACACACAAATAAAAATATGTCCAAGATAAAGCGTGACTAACTTATATCCTGAGTAACGTATCAAACATTTTACCACAGACCTGTCGGCCCACCGGTGGTCTGTGGTAGGAGTGGTCAGACTTTTCGAGCAGGGATCTACTCCAGAGAAGGAAAATTATACACCATTTTATGTTTTAATAGTAAACTTATATTGCATATAAATACTTATAGTCGAAATCAAGTTTTTCTTCAAACCACATATTATTTAATTTCCCTGAAAAAGGTATTTCCTCATCAAACACTTCACTTTGAAGTTGATGCATGACACCGCATAATCTTAGGATGGTTTTTTGAATGAGGGTTCATGATTACTCTGTCATAAAGGAAGGCGGGATTGTAAATGGTCATCACTCAAAACAGCTTCCATATTTTGATTTTCTAATGTTGATTTGAGAAAAATATGCAAACCCTATCTTTCATTTTTTACTCTCAATCTTTTTTTAATCAATTAACTAAACTAGCAGCTGTGGTCAATCGGTATATCGCGATCGACTGTTTGGCTACCTCGGTCTATGGTGTAAAGTTTGAATACTAGATTGCCGATTAAAGGGGAGGAGATGGAGTGTCAAGGTTTTAATCTCAGCCGGGTGAAAAGAGGAAAGTTTTCTCCATGAGTTATTTATCACTGTGTTGTTCCTACTACTGCTCCAGTCTAATATGGGTGCACTTCTATTTAAGTTACCCTTCCAGTCCCAACCCCTTTAAGTAAGTCATTCATAACATTAATGGTGAACGTACTATGAAGAATACACTCAAGGGGTGGGGTGTGAATGTTTGTTTAGGAAGCAAAAATAAGAGTTAAGAATAAAGGAAGTAAGATAAGTGGAATTGCATCAGTATTTGTCAAACTTTTAAAGAAAAACTTATTTTCCCTTTTGAGGTTTATCATTTCGTGTATGTGATAACGTACACAAAAGTATGAAGGCAACACGTGAAGGGACAAAATACTTTATGCCTTTCTTCCATTCGGACAAAATCAAGCAAGTGTATTTTTTCACAGCTATGTTGCCCCAGCTGTACTCATAAATGGTAATGGCTGGTTTCACGCAAGCTTATTCTGTCTTCGTATCCTATAGATGTTTGTTTTCTTGATTGTCTCAGTTTAAAAAAAAATTATTGCAGCATTTTCAAGAAATATATAAAATATTAATTATTTATCCACACAAGTAGTATTCCTCCCCAAATCTATTTAAGATGTTGACCTAAAAAAATAACCCTACCATACGATTCAAAGATTGATGCTTTTGGTTTATAATTTTGTTCTGAACATGATCAAATCAATGTAGATAATTAAATAAACAGATATTTAAAGCTTTCAGTTAAAATAAATCTTTGTATATTAATTTTGTATTTCAATGAAGTTGTAAAAAACAAAAAACAAAACAAAAAAAACCAGCCAAACTGATTTATATATTATTGAAAAGAAACAAACCTTTTATATTTTAGTAATCATGATATAATCTGACCTTACCTCCTGGATCAGTCAGGTATACATTATGTCAACATCCCTAACAAATGATACCCTTATTTTACAAAACATTATTGGTATATAAAACTGAGCTTAACAATTGAGCGTTCCTTGTGCTGGTCCCATGACACCTTCTATCCACAAATGTTGACACTATGGTCACTAATGGTGGCGGACAATTGGTATAGTTCACTTACGGGCTCATGCAATTATTACTCATATGACAATGAGCTATAACAATTTTTCAAAAGTAAGTTTATCTCCCATCTTTACATAAGCAAAAACCAATACCTATTTGTCCAGTGGCAGCAATGTAAAGTGTGAACTGTGTTCTTCTTTTCATTGTAACAGCCATATTGTGTTTGTTTCCCTTTATATGTCTTTTTATCCACCTTTCCTGCACCTTCTTCCAAAATATATATTGTATTTCGATTCTAAAACACATATTTTTTCCCCTTTGAACGTCTCTAGAAACAGGGTGCATCTTAGAATTAATGGCGTCCTAGAATCACAGGTTTTTTTTGACCAATGCTCTCGATGACCCAAAAGATTATATATAATGGGATAGTAAATTATTATTATCATCATCATTACCGCGTCTTACTATCCGTTCAGGTTATACACACTTACGCTAATGTGTAATGGTAAGGTGATTGTGAGATGAAATGGAG
This sequence comes from Timema cristinae, assembly GCA_039000515.1. Lineage (NCBI taxonomy): Eukaryota > Metazoa > Arthropoda > Insecta > Phasmatodea > Timematidae > Timema > Timema cristinae. Next base: position 36,301,602 of record JBCFYV010003508.1, on the reverse strand, counting down.
GACCTACAGTTTAACGTGGGATCCGAACCACGGTGGAGGCCTGGCATTCCACACATTCACAAGTTGTGATTAATACATGTCTTGTCAGAGGTGAAGGAAGGGTTTGGCTATCAGATAAATATGTGCCGAGAACGAGGATTGAGCTCCAGACCCCCAGTATAGAATTCCGACATCTTACTATTAGACTGCCGGGTCACCTACATGGGATGGTGAAGATAAAGATAACTCAGAATAATACTGATTCAGAAGGCAGTGAGAGTAAATAACTACAGATAAAAAAATATATCAATGATGTTGTTAAGTAGTAAATTTAATTCTAAAATAAAAATATTTCTTGTAAATGGAGTATTTTAAATTTTTATTATTTTCTTAGGATCAAAGCTTTTTTCTCTTGGTGGTACTGAAAGATTAAATTGCGTCTTACAATCGATGGCGTCTTAAGAATCGAAGAAACACGGTATTGCTATCACACAATTTATGATCAAACAGGGTCTGTTAGGATAATCCAATCTTACCTCTGACGGATAAATGGCAGATGGCACACTGCAAGATGAGTTTCTTACAGGAATTGCAGCTTGCCCCTCGAACCGGTTTGCTACAATTCTGGCACTCAGAACAGAACTCTACACCCACGTGGGGCGGAGGAGTAGTAGACAAATACTTCAACACCTGATAAAACAAATAATATTATTATTTTCAAAGACGCATATCCACTCAAGTGAGGTGAGAGGCACTTCACGAACTCTGAATCCCTCGTATTCAGCCTTTTACGAACAAGAAGAATTTTGAACCTTATTGGGATTCCAACTAGTAACTCTGGGAAAGTTTGGTCACTGTCTGAAGCATAACGCCTCAAACAATTTGTATCTAACCGAGGGCATGATTGCCAATATTTCAAGAAAAAAGAATAGAGTCAGGTCTTTTAAAAGAAGTGGTAAGTTGAAAGAAAAACTTTTATTTCAATGAATGTTCATATTTTATTTCCGAGATTCGTTAAAAAGGAACAAATCAAAAGGAAGGATGATGCTGTCATACAAATGTCGAAAGCCAGTTGATCAAGTTATGAGTGAACTAAAGCTATAAGCCCTGATTTGTGGCTAGTAAAATTATTGTATTATGTTAAGTAAAAAGTTTTGTTAAAAATGCTAACAGATTAAGTTTTTTTAGCAACGTATCTTACTACCCATTTGGTTTGTACACTTATGTACTAATTATGCTAATGGCTTTAGGAATATGAAAGGTTATATTTATAGGAAATATATTTGCATCTAGGTGGAGAGAGAGTGGAAAGCAATTTTGGGAAAACCACCAGTATATATGACCGAGAGTTGAATCTCAATTGCTCCATTGTCATCAGTCTAGTCTAATGTGAGAGTAGTGCCTTAGACCATGCGGCCACCGAAGCGGGTTATATTAAGTAAATTGACTTAAATTTAAGTGATACAGTGCTCTGAAAAGAAAAAATTGTTTAAATTCTTCGTCTTTAAATAATTAAACTAGGATGCTTACAAATAAACCTCCTGACGAGTTATGATGTGAATATAAATTACAAGGGAATGAGGATCAAAACATTGTGGAAAATAATAGCCGCCTCCTCTCTATATGAGAAATATCTTGTCAAGTCATCATCATCATCATCATCATCAACTGTTTCCAGCCTGTAGCCGGGTCAGTTTAGTAAAATGCCTCCATCTTCCACCATTCTTCCACCTTCAATTGCTTTCATTATTCTCCTCTCACTCAAATACTTTCTGTTATCTGCTATTCCCATCTTTTTCTTGGACTCCCTTACAGTTTTTTCCCCCTAGATACATTATCTCCATAATTCTCTTTGTCATTCTCTTCCTTAACGTAATCATTACATGCTTATACCTTCTCAGCCTTGTTTTTTCTTCTATTTAATGTATTCCCTGTATTCCTACTCTTTCCCGGATAACTTCATCCTTAATCCTGTTTCTCTTTGTGACAGTCAACATGCTCCTCACTAACTTCATTCCTGTAGCTTCCACTTTCCTGGCCTCTCTTACATTCACTGTCAATGTTTCTGCCCCATATGTGAATGTGGGTACAAAGTACACCCTATATATCGCTGCCTTACAATCGACTTCTCGTGAAGAATGCCGAGAAAGTTCACACTCTATAATCTCATTTTCCCAAAACTTAGAGCTCATAATACGGTAATGAGAAACCAATCACTTCTCCTACACACTTTTTTTCTGTTATAAATTTATTCTGGTTCTTAGGAAGTGTATTTGAAACCTAATAAGGTTTGTGAATAAAAAAAATACTCAAAAATGAATACTTTCCAACATGGATAAAATAAATAATTTATTTTTACAAACCTGTGCTCGAGCATTAAGCAAATCCCAGGAGTGTAGAATTTCTGCATATACTTTTTTGTACGTATCATACAAATAAATGTTTCGCTCATCGAGCATTCTGAAACAAAATGTAAAATTTCAGTCACTTATAAATTTTTTTTTCGTAAGCATTACTATTAACTTCCTTTAACTTTAGAATCTCAAATATCGAATTTGGATTTTAGAAAATTTTTCAAAAAAATTAGAAATATAGCAAAATAAAAAAAAAATAGAAAGAGTAACTAAATGTTAGAAATAAAAAGTACTTATAGTTTATTCATTATAACATTCAGTTTTAAGTATTAAATTTCTGGTATGGGGCCAGGTTGTTGAGCTTGACCTAAAATTATGTTGGTTCTGAACCATCAATAAGCAGTTTTAGAGCTTTAAAACAAATTTCAATTGAAACATTGATAAACAATATTTTTTAGGAATTTGAGTCTTGAACTCGATATTTTCCCGAGTCATGAATATCCTGAAGGATTCAGTGAATTTGCTAATTACTAGCCAACCTAAAATAATGTAGTACACCTAAAACTAAACTACCCTTTTTTGAATAAATTTGACTAATTGGGTTTAAGGATGAATTCATACATATATGTAGTTCCTTTAGACAATAACTAGTATTGATCCTGGACTCCCTAGTCGTTGATCCTAAACACCTTTATCATTCAAAAACAAGATCAAATCTCTTTATAAAGGGACCACACTGATGTTATTTATTTTACATTTTCCTATCTAAGTGTCCTATCATCCTTAACCAATTTCTTTTTCTTCCATTTGTGTTTTTTTTTGGTTTCCTCTTTTAGAAGATGAGTTAAGCATTTCACGCTCCTGCTTATGAGTTCTGATAGCATGAAGCCTAGGTCAAGGATTTAGTGGTGACGACCAATTTTCTTAAAGAGGCAGCCATTACCTCCTTGTCCAGTGGCAGCAATGTAAAGTGTGAACTGTGTTCTTCTTTTCATTGTAACAGCCACATTGTGTTTGTTTCTTTTATATATTTTATATACAACTTTCCTGTCTGTACCTTCTCCCAAATATATATTACAAATTACCTCAAAAAACGAAAAGAGGTTTTCTTTAGGAGGTATGTTTTACTGGGATTTGAGATCTAAGAATCAAAGTAGCCACAAACACAATATTGAGAACGATTTGTTTGATAGAGAACTGAGGTATCGAGTTTGGCATTATGGTTATAACTCAAAAGTGTACTAAGACACTGTAAAAAAAAAAAAAAAATTGTCATTCCTAGTTTTAAGTGCTAAGGCTTCCTCTTGAAATAATGTTCTTTTGATACCATAATGTTGATTATACCTAAATGTTAATTTATGGAGAAAAAAAGTGTATTAGTAATTTTACTATCAGCTCCTAGAAACAGGATTATCAACGCACCTTACACCCTTATCATTCCCAGAGTCACCAAACTCTCGATGTTCCACAATTGTGGAAGAAAACTTGAAATCATCCAAGGAATCTGACCAAGAATTCGAGCGGTTCTGTTTGACGATTGGGTACTGCCAACCTTCTAAGCTCGTGTCCACTTGATGTATAGTATGATAAGGAGACCCACCCGGCTAAAACAGACATAGACAAGAAAATCAGACAATTTAAAGCTTTTAAAACCCCCCAAATGAAGGTTAAAGAACTAATTTAAATTATACTACTATCAAATTATAATGTATTTACTTTCAGTTATCATAGGAAAAAAAAAAGTTTCACAGCCATTTTACTACAAAAAGTAAATTACTAAAGATTTCCACTAAACAGATTGTTTTCAATATTAGATCAACAGGCATAATAGTGAAAATTATTGAAAAGAGTTGAGCTATAACCAAATAAGTTTATTTTATTTTTTAGACTTAAGTTAAAAATGTATCATACAAAAAAGAAGGCATAAATTAAGAGAACAATTTAGCAATTCTTTGAAAAATTAATTTTAATAATTTTCCTCTAACAAGACAAGTGAATGCTTGTATAAAAAGACTTGCTCATTAAGTTGATTTAATTTAAATAATCTTAATAATAACAATACATGTATCATGGTGATAATGAGTATGACAAATGATTAAAACTCTATAAGACATGATCTAATGATTCAAGCTTGATCTTTACTACGGATTGTGCAGGAAATATTTTAGTCAAAACATCCAGAAGGCAATGAATTGGAAGCAAAAATTATGGCACGTTGAGGGGAGAGTAGAGGATGGAGGGGGTGGGGGGGAAGGGTTGGAAGAATCCAGCCACAATGTGTTCATCTCAGTTATATTAAAAATAAAATAAAGTGAGAATAATAAACAAAAATTAATTTAGTCAAGAACATTCAATGGAGCCATGCTGAAAAATAAAGTGGCATGGCAAGATGAGCCACATGAGAGAGAGACAAGAACACAAGATGGATTAGAAAACCAAGCAAGGATTATAAAAGTTAGAAACACTGGTTTTATGCTCTCAAAGGGAAATATTAATTTACTTGTCAAAAAGGCATAAAAGTCTCTTGTAGATTTGAATATGATGTGCATAATAATTGACAGAAGTGACCAAAAACATTGAATGAAGTTATTGATTTGTTTAAAAAAAAAATCACATATTTGGAGAATTTAACTTTTAAAATAAAATAAAATCGGTCTATAAAGTTAATGCATGCTTTTTAAAACACATGACATTTGAAATGCTTATAATTTCTTTATATATCAGCATAACATTATATTTAATCTGCATCTTCTGTTAAAATGTACACAATTAGAGAAAACATATTTGAAAAAGTTTAAAAAAAACACCTTGGTTTAATTTTGACTAAAAGAGGGGCAAATATTCAAACATTGAATGACTATTGCCGTGCACAAGTGGTCACAAGAGACTGGAATCCAGGCAAATGAGAGATGGAAATTCGAATCTTAGTTGGGTGAACTAGGGGTGGATTGTTATCATCATCATCAGCATCATGAACTGTTTCCAGCCTTTGGCCGGGTCTGTTTAGTAAAATCCCTCTGCTTCATATCCATTAATATTCTTGGAATCCTCATCCTCAGATTCATTACTTGTCCATACCATATCATGCTAGCTTCCTCAACAATCTTTTGAACCTCCACCCCAACTCTAGACCTTACATTTTCATCCCTAATCATCCCAACTCTAAACTTTACATCTTCATTCCTAATCTTATCTCTTTTGGCGACAGCAAGCATGCTCCTCAAAAACTTCATTCCCTTAGCCTCCACTTTTCTTGTACTTTTCTCATCCCCTTTTTAAACTTATGTGGGCGCATTTACACAAATTTACACTTTCAAACACTATCCCTTATACAGAATAGCTATAATAGTTTAAAAAAATATCTGTCACTTTATAGGTGGGTATAAATAGTTTAGTGTTAGGTGTTTTAAAAATCACACCGTATTTGTAAAACATGTTTTCTTAAAAATATATATATAATTTTGAAAAGAGAATAATCATGATTCAAAATGAAGTATGATGATAATATGAAACCAAAGAGCAATGAAAAAAATAATAAAAAAAATAATAATGTAAAGTCTGGGCACCCCTAGCAGTAACAAGGTAAGGGGTGTTGCAGCAGTTGACCAGACATGAGCTACATCTAATATATATATAACATTTTAGAAAACATTCCAAATGAATTTTTTGCAAGGAGTAAATGAATTACATATATGTTAAGACTTAGATATTGTTATTGTATAGGGTTTTAATTAAAATGAAATTTATCTTCAATATTCAATTTTATAAATTAAATAATTTAAGCACATATCTTTGCAATTTGTAAATGACAATATCTAAGTCTTAATATATATTTTGTCTAATATATATGGGGAACACAGGTAAATCCAAGCTCCACAGTTAACAGTGTCAACAAAACATTAACGCCAGCCACCAACAAATTCAATACAATCTAGTAGATGATAAGTCTTTTTTTTTAAAAAAAGGAACATTTCAAGGGGGGTGGGGAAATGAGGCGAGGAACTGGCGGCGAAGCATTTGGGTTTATGGAAGATATCTATAAAATGTTTTATTCTCAACATCCCTGCTAAGCAATTTTCTCAAGCTATTTATATCATCAGTAACAATTTAGTTAATAATGAGGTAATCCAGAGTGAAAATACCATTGATAATTAATATTCTATACTAAAGAAGATCTAAACTTAAATAAAAGTTTGTATAGTATGTTTAGTCCCAAATAACTAATAATACAATTTAATAGAAACTGTCCAAATTGGAGTAAAACTCGAAGTTTATGACAGTATGCCTTAAACTTGCGATCACACAGATTAAGCAAGACTTGAGTTAAAACCATTTCATTAATACACATAATAATTGGTTTTTAAGCTAACTTGGATAATTTGTAATTTATAAGAATAATAATTCATTCCCTATGTTTCACTAAGTTGTACAAACTTTCCTATTTAATTTATACCTTTAATATAATAACAAAGTTATTAGTTATTTGAAATAGGCACCCACTAGTGTGGCAAAAATAAATGATATACTGTCGAATAAGTAATGACCATATGAATATTTTTTACAAAATGTATCAACCATTATTATTGATTAAATTACTTGTAGGTTGTTCGGAACAGAATGCTGGGTTAGGTTTTGCTTAAAATTAAGTGAAATAACCAGTTAACTTACCGAGGTAGTGGTGAAATAGAAATTTTGAGAAAAAACACCAACAAAAACAAAACAAAAATTACATCCAAACAGTTGGTTTTACTAGGACAAAGTGGCTTCCTGAAGCAAAGAGAACAGACTTCTTACTGTAAATAGAATAAAAAGTAGCACCAGATGAAGAAAGACATGTGATTGGTCAAACTTGTGATGTCACTCAGTACAGACGCCAGTGCGTTACATAAATAAATCCATATGAAAAAAAACTAAATTGTTAAAATACAGGTAACATTTTGGAACTTTAAATAATAAATAAACCTAGCGCCACATCAATGTCCAATTAATGCCATTAATCTAATTTTTAAAAATATATAATTGCTTGGCTGTCTTTGGATTAAAATATAAATGCCATGTACTGGGTTACGTTAGCAATGAATAATCAAGTTCTCACAGGTGGTACTACCTTACTATTCTATTTACATTGGAATAACCCGCCTCGGTGGCGTAGTTGGCTAACGTGCTAGTCGTGTTGAGCTCGACTGCTGAGGACGGTGAGATCGAGGTTCAAATCTCGGTCGGGTGAACTTGGGGTGGTTTTTCCTTAAATGGTTTTCCACTCTCCCTCCACGCAAATGCGGGTTCACTTTCTCTAATTCGACCTTTCCAAATCCTAATTCATTAGCGTAATTAGTACTTAAAGTGTATAACCCGAACGGCTAGTAAGTAGTAGCTAGTAAGTAACAGCTAAATAATAATAATTAATAATAATAATAATACAATGGAATACACTGTGGCTTTATGAAGTAATGAGTGTTTAGCTGTGTATTTTTAGTTTGTTGCCTGAATAATTTCTATTCCAACATTGTTCAGGTTAAATACGTGTATTGGTTATTCTAGTTATTTTTAATCATATTAATTAAATTAACAGCTTTGACCGACAAATATGTCATAGATTAGCTAAAAGTTTTTCTATCCACCATAAAGTAAAAACATAAAAAGTCGAAAATTTGAGGAGTTGTTAAACTTACTGTAGTAAATACACACACATTTTTAAACAAAACAAAAAGTACCATCTGATATACAGAGATTAGTTTTCAGAGTATCTCTATTCATCAAAACATGTTTTTATTTAAATGTTAAACCAATAATAATAAAAACAATATATTTTTTTAAATGTACTCCAACTTATTTACAAATGTAGAACAATTTATTTGAAAGTAGATATATAGAAACTTAGTCTAGAGAGCTCTAACTCGTCCGCCATGTCATGCCTTAGAAACATTGACAAATTAATATTAAAGCCGAAATATGTATTCAATTTTAAAAACAATGAAACATTTTACACAAACTTATTATACTCAGACATAACCGCAGAAAATGTTTCAAAGGTCACAATCGAACAATCGTAATAGTGAGACAGTTTAGCATAAAGCCTGTATTTATCACATTTACATAGCCGTAAATGTATGGTAAGAATAAAGCACGATAAAAAAAAAGTTTGAATGACAAATATTTGCCAATTTAAAGCAAGTGAAAGCCAGGACCAAAGTCAAAAGTGATAAAAGGTTCCATCCAATGTTTGGAAAGAGTTAAATCTAGCTTCTTCCAAAAGACAAAGCAACACAAAACATTTCGCTCACATGCTTCACAACACCCAAGGAAAAGATGTGAAAAACAAAAACCCATACAAGGTGAGTTGTGATATAAGAAGAAATAACACGAGACTCCATTTGTGTTTTGTGTTAAAGCACCCATACTTTACCTTGAGCCACCACTTCCCAGTTGCAAGACGCTATAATAACAAAACAAACACATCAGTCCTAATAGAATACTGGCAGCGAGATCATCAGTTCACATGCCACAACATTGACATTCTGTGGCATAACATAAAAAAAATACATTTAATCAAATAATTTATAAGGAAAAAAAAAGTGTTGAGAATATATCAAACAAACAAAAGAAAAAAAAGTATAAAACAAGATTATCTTTCTGTGAAGATTGGTTGGCATAAATATATATTTTTTCGGTAAACCGCTATAGCGATTAAATTTATACTAACTAATGTTTTGTTTGAATTCTATCAGGCATTTATAGTTGAAATCAAACCAAAAATAAGCTTTAAAAGAATGACTGGGAAATAGCTCAGCTCATGGTTATTATTTTTCTTTTGGCTAAAATTGAAAGATTTTTTTTATAAATAAAAAAAACCTTCGTCTCGGTTTTCTCTAAAAATTCACAAAATACATATTCTTCCGCTAACATTAGTGTTTTCTCAAAGTTGGCAGTTCTCTTTTCATGTGTGGGGAATATGTTACTTGAGATGTCTATGAATGGAGTACCTAGCCTGTACTATTTGGATTAACCCACAGTTAAAAAGAATTTCACAAACACTCAGTAACCTCCACCCCAACTCTAGACTTTACATTTTTGACCAAATTTATATTAAATTCTGTCAATCGATTGAAAAACAAGACTTGACAACAGTTTTTTAGATTTTATTGCTGATGGCTTGAACAAAGAAAGGCAAGTACTGCATATTGGTGAGTGTGGTTACAACGTTCCGCTAACACAGAGGTTTTCTATTATATACATATTAACTGTGTTCGACGCGTGTCTCGCTCTTCCGGCGTTTTTCGGCATGAAACACACAGTAAATGGCGTTGGCCGCCATTTTATGTCAGTTATTCAGTCTGTTTACAGTAGTGATGGGCACTTTTGAATTATTTTAACTATAGATTTTCGAGAGATTTTATTTGTTATGATACTGTAAACATGTTATTAGGATTTTATATGCATTTGAAAGTTTAAAAAAAAAAAGCCGTATTCCGCTTTACATTGAGAATCTGGAACCTAGCCCGCCATTTTAGTGGTGCCCTAAGAATGTTGATTTTTTTTTTAACTTGGTTGATGGTTTATAAATTACACTATTTATATGAGTTATTAAGTTTGTTGTTCACATTCACAACTGACGTATCAGTTACAAGTTACATATGATATTCTTAATATAGATTTTCCTATCAACCTTTAAACACAGGTTATTTTATTTTGTAAATTTTTCAATTCAATTTTCATGTGAAAATGTCTGACAAAACTCAAATGAAACACTATAGGAATTAATTTTCATGCTAACAGTTAAAAAAAATTCAGCCTAATAAACAATAGTTTCAATCTTAAACTCTAATAGTATTTTACTGTATTTGATATATTTTAAAGATGTTAGAACACAAATCTAGGTAGAAAATAAATAAATCTTTATAAGTTTATATGTTTGATAAAAAAACTTAAAATGCTTTTATAGTAATGAATAAATTTAGTGACTATAAACAACTGGAAGTAATGTACTGGCACACAAATGAAGAAATTACTATAGACATCGGAAAATAACATACAAGATCATGCAAATAGAAAGTAGAAAAAGAACAATGGAAGTCTAGGAAATAAAATAAAGGTATTTAGGTTTATCTGGAATATTTTGAGATTCCAATTAATTAACCAAGATTTGTAGAGCCACTTCCTCAAACATTAGACGTAATATTTTAATGTGCAGACAAAAATAAGAAGAAAAATAATATATCCTTAGACAAACCTTTTTAAAGCACTTTCATACTGGATGAACACAGAAACTAAAGTGTGTAGTAAAAATAAATTGTTCTTGCAGTTACAAATGAATCAATTAGTCATTCATAATTATAATAGGAAATAATATGTATGTGCACTGTTGATGTTTTGTGGCAAGGTTAAAGGCAAACAATAGTTAAAATTTTACTATTTTAAGTTTGAAAAACTCTTTGCTATAGTCAACAAAATATAAGTTTCAAGACACCTTGAACAAATTTTTTTAAACAAGGGTTATTTTAATGTTAAAAAAAAGTGTCATGTAAAAAGTACAACCATTTCCCAAAAAATTAACCTGCAGTAATAATAATTATTAAATATATTTTATTATGTCACTAAAAGATGACAGTTGCAATAAAAAAAATTGTAGCTGCACAAAATGCATTTATAAAATTGCACACAAACTTATCATGCAAGACAAAATCAGTAAATCTCAAATAGAATCTAAATTTAAAAATGCAACAGTTAAGAAAGGTCAACATGTTAGGTAAAATAATATATCAAATGAGCTACACAATTTATGAGTGAAGCTTAACAAACCCACTAATTAGTATAATTAAAAAAGTGTTGATTTTAATCTAAGTAATTAAAAAAAACTTTTACATACACACACAATATTTCTCATTTAAAAGCTAGAACTATTTTTACATATTGAATAATTTAAGGATTTTGAAAATATATAAGCGTTTCTTAAAAATAACTACTATACAATTAAATATAAACTATTCATACTATAACATTTTACAAAACATTCTAAATGATCAATTTTTAAATATGTAGTAGTTAAATTGAGAGTTAAGACTTAAATATGTTGATTTAGAAAATAACAAATTTAAGCCCACAAGTTTATTATCATATGACAAAATCAAAATTTGCAGATCATCTAAAAAATTCAAACCTTCAAACCAAACCAATAGACCAATGTATGAAACATTCTCATTTCTCTAATAAAGGCGATAGATTAAACAGAGCGGAAAATTTCTTCATTCAAGCTGCTTTATTTTGTAAGAAAACAATCCTTAATGAACAGTTACAATTTCCAATCAAATTCTTGAAAACACCTTAAAACATTAAAATCCTATAAACCCTTTTCATCCTGCTCTACCTTCCACGGGTTCCTACAGCATTTGTAAAAAAAAAAATCTCCCTGACTTTTCCTGACTATTTTCCCCAAGTTCCCTAACCAATTTCTCATAAAATTTCTACTATAACTTTACGATACTATACATGTGAAAATATTAATTTAAATATATTTATTTCAGCCTCCTCCTCCCTTACAGCCGACCTTGCCTCACCTCTCATGGAAGAATAAGAAAGCAGATGTCTTGCCAATCAGTTCAGGGAAACTGATGGAAAAATAATTAAATATGTCTAACCCTATCAAAAAGTTGTAACAAACTTAATTCACTTTGGTATCATGTGCAGAAATATGTACTAAATAACAGGCCACTAAGAATATACTAAAAAGTTTGGTATCATTACAGTCTTATTTTACCTAAACTGTAAATATCCTGAACTGAATAGCTCACAACAGGAGGAACTATGTCTGCTTTCATATTAGTCATGTCTCAAGTCAATTTTCTTTTTATTAAAATTATCAAAAGTCATACAATAAGATACTATGCTATATTTAATAAAGTGAAGCTTGTTTCTTCTTCAGTTCTTGCAACCCCACTTCTATTGCTTCTCATTTCTCTTCAGTTGCCATCATTAATTTTTTTCTTTTTCCTTATAAATCTTTAACTTGTATATCTAATTTCCTCTTTTCTGCCTTCTTATTGTCTTCTTCACTTCTTTCCTGCTTATTCATCTCCAAATATTCATGATAGCATTTTCGAGAATCTCTCACGTAATCCAACATCTTTTTGCTAATGTGTATGTTTTTAATCCCTCCTGCTTCTTGTATCTCATGAATGTGACGCTGTGCAGTAACTGTTTTTTTCATGCATATTTTCAACCAGTAAAGATTTATTGACTGAAAAACCACTTTCAACAGTTGCATTCCCATGCGACAAGACAAGGCATATCTTTATTACTTCCCAAAGATGTTTGTAGTTTGCATCTCCTATTAGAAAGCTACCATAAATAGTGTCAAGACCTACTTCATCACTAAACTGATCACAAGAACGAAATATTTCTTGGAGCTGAGATTTTTTGAGGTTGTAAAAATGCAAGTATTCTTTCTTGGCATTTTCAGCCAGAACATCATTTATGATGTTGGCATGGTTGAGTTCCTCCAAAAGAAAAAAAACCCTCTTCTGGCCCAGTTGAGGTGAATGTTGAATAACACAAGGATCCAATGAAGACAAACCTCTCACAGCTTTCTGTATTAAAGGACTTCTTTCTTGTAGTTTTGCAATCATGGTGGTTAACATACTGCGGCACTCATGTATAAATTCTAGTTTTTGTCTTTCTGTTACTGTGATTGCAATTTCTCCTAACAAACGTTTTGTTGCAAATCCTACATCAATATTTTTGCTAAGGATCAAATTTTCTGATTTTTTTTGTGTCGATAGACAGTAATTTTGGACCCGTGCACTTCATCAGATCAGGTTTCGCGCAACAATTCATAAGGTATCTTAGAAGTTTTTCTACAGCTTCAAAAAGATATGGAGTCATTAGTTTTGATGTCTGGAACCATTGCAGGAAAGGCTGACATTCATCTGCATTTGTCTTGTAGAAAGCTAGTTTACACTTTAGGAATGGATCACAGGTTTCTCTTTTCAATGTCTCTACAGGTTTTGTTTTAGAAAGTTTTGCTTCTTTGAGAAACTTAACAACATGGTCCCAAATTTGTAATGCCCTTTGAAAGCACTTTGCATTCTCTAACCACCGCACACCACAGAACTTCAATGGAAAAGTTGCACATCCTGTCAACTGGGTAAACAATGCTCGACGAGCTGGAGAGTCAGTGAACAAGTAGTACATGTGACGCAATAAGCTATAAGGCATTCACGAGCTAAGTTTACCTGGATGACAGCTCGAAATATTACTAGAAGTAATCCCTAATATATCACTACGTCAACAGCTGACATCTATCACTGTAATGAAAACAGATGGTAATATATTAATGTGATAGTTAGCCACAGTACTTTAGGCCAATATTATTTATATATTTATTTATATATTTATTCCCCTTAAAAAAAATATTAACACCACTTTCACAAAAACTTCTAACGAACATAGCTTCAAAATGGCGATTGACGAATCTAAACCATATGATTGAACATAACGGTAAACCAGTTTTTTTACAATGATGCAGACACGCAGTTGATGAAAATATTTTATTCAGTTCAATATTTCAAAATACGATAAAATAATCATAAAATCATTTATTGTATGTAAAAAAATGACAACAATTTTCTTTTTTCCATGTAAATATGATGCCTGTATTAAAAGATATTGATGTGTGCACTATATTACACAAAATAAGTAACGTTCCAAGACGAAAAATAAGTACTTTTAATTATGTTTAAAATATTGTTTTAAGTTGGATAAAAAGAAATTATTAAAAAAAATGAAATAGTATGAGAAAACTTAAGTTTACGTTATTTTAAATGTAATATATAACAGGTAATTAAAGATCTTTACATTTATAACAAAACTGTGATCTTTTACAAGTGTTGGCAACCCAAAACCTAAACATATGATTTTCGAACTGTGCCCAGGTAAAAACCTATTGTGAACGGAATATACTTATATCCCAATCAACAGACTCCACTCCTGTTCTCAAGGAACCATGAACAACATTAAGCCCACATGTTTCCAGATTTAGCAAACTACATACTTCATTGTCTGTGACAGATTTGATGTGTTCTTGAAGAAGTGTTATAAACTTTAAATTGCCATTTGGGCCATCCATTGACACTTATATCAACTTAGAGAGTGGAAGAGGAGAAATACCATCCAAAAAAATGCTTCAGTAATTCTTCAGCGGTGCCCTATCGAAAAACACATTGTTTAAGTAACGACTGATGACTTTAACCCAGAGAGGCTTATCTTAGTCACTGTGTACCCGAGTTAACTCCCCCCCCCCACCCCTTTCCAATCAGAGTAAAGCTGGAGGGTAGTATTAGAGGGAGAACCTAAACCTAGAGAGAGAAGGCTGTATACTAGCCGTCAAAACTGTCACTTATTGCATATTAGTTAGGAACAAGGACTTAAGTACACATTTCTTAATATGCGATAAACATCTAAGGCGGAACGAAAACACCCAAACTCCAAAGAAAACTCACTCGCAATGACAATAATATTACCTGTCACTGGGGTCGTTCGGTCTTGGAGGGGAGGTTAGTTTACCCCACTCTATCATAATTGATCATTTAAAATTGAATTTTTAGTAAGTCCATTCTTTCAACCAGTGGAACACCCACAGCCACAGAAAACAAACTTGAATACAAAGAGATATTAGTTAGGTGAACTGTTAAAAGGGGCATAGATGAAACTATATTAATTTCCTTCAAAAAGGATCTCAAGATAAGTTCACACAGTACTAGCGCCAAAACTCGTTATTTACTGTTCCACTGTTCAAATCTCACATGACCCATCGTACCACTAGGCCATAAATTTCTGAAAATCAAACTAACCTCGGTTCTAGCTCAACTATCGCAATGAAACTTTATGCTCGTGACATCAACAGAACACTATGTGCCATCTATCAGAACACTCTGAGACCATAGATCATGGTGTCTACTCAACTTGACAATGAAATTCCCGACATTTTCGCTGATCATTTTATAAAATTCTTGACTGAAAAAAAAAGTATGTTGCACCCTTCTTGCCCCCCTCCCCCCACCCCCACAGATTTTTATGAATAATAAGTTTTAAAATTAAAATAAAGATGCTTTTTTTTATTCGTATTAACATAGCCTAATAAGAATAAGAAAGTTATAACATTTAGTACACAGATACAAAAAACAACAGTTTGGATCACAATGAATTTTACTTGAAAAATAGCAAATAAAAGCCGTGAACACAAGTATGATAATTATAAGATCATTGCACACAGTCAGAAATAAATTATAGCAAAACACCCTATGTACTGTAAATAAATAAATAAATAAATAAATATGATCCTATACAATTATATCAGGATGAAATAGATGTTAAATAAAAAGAATAAACATTTAATTCTTCTACACACACTTAAAACAAAAAGTTGGTGTGGGTTTGTTTTAAATGGCTTAGAATAAATGTTTCTAGTCTATAAGCTACCTACTAGATTATTTTTATTTTTCTGTTGCACTTTTTAGCGTTCTTGTTTTGAATAGGCCAACTGAATTTTAAGTATATTAATTTGGTGCAATAATGAAACTATTTGAAACCAAATTGTATTTTCCAATCCTACAATAGTTTTTAGAAGAATATTCTAATAAAAAGAGAGTTGGGGGCAAGGAAAGCTTCTAAGTTTAGATTAAAAACTCACCTTTTAATTTATGATAATGGATGAATTTCAGTTTGTATTCTGAAAATGTATAGTGCCCAATTTTTTTTATTTTTTTTTTGCGCTTTCAAACATTAGGTAAAATATGTTATTTTTTTAATTTTTATGAAAAGGTATTTATTTTTACTTAGTACTTCTCAAAATCATTCAAATGATAATTCAATTATTTGAGAAATAATCAAATGATTATTCGATAAATGAAATCTTTAGATTATGGCCATCAGCAGTTTAACTGTGAATTATTAAATAACAGTCCATATAATAAAATAAGAATAACAGATAACACAGATATTATTTACACTATAAAGATTTATGAAATTGAAGTAGCAGTTTTGCAACCACATTAAAACTAAATGAAAGAAACAATGCGATGTTGATTGAAGGCCAGATCCAAATAATGGACTCGTCCAACTATAGCTGTCTCAGTCAAACTTTGTAACTAGAAATACCACTTACTTAATGCAATAATAGTTTGTCAAGTTTCGATAAGAACAAATTGCGTTGTTCATTTATGTTTTCCTCACTGTGACGGTTGTAAGGCATTTGAACATTTAACCACCGGCATGACGTGTGTGTTCTTTAAAATAAATAACACCGGATTTGGTCGGGCCAACAAGTCAGATAGTCTGTAGGCCGCTCCTTCTCCCTTCTTTCTACATGTATGCGCATGACCTAACTGCAAGATGGCTGTCATGATAGATAACTGGTGCGGAGTATTTAAAATAAGTCAGCGCTCTCGAACATTTTTATTCTGATGCGGATAAGTTTCGTTCTTAGATTCTAAGATTCCCGAATTTTTAAAAATAATTTTCGAAATGCCCGACTTATTCTGGTTTTTTCCCCAACCATTTCCAAATTCCCGGTTAGTTCCCGTTTTCATGGATGGTAGACACCCTGATAGATAGTACACGCCTAATAGTACGAAGAACAAAGCTTTTTTTTAACTTCGAGTTACCAAGATTATCAGACTAACTGCTTGAGTGCAGCGTGAAAACATAATGGACTAAACTAGAATTTTTAAAGAGATTTATGACACTACTATTCGCACTTCATATTTAAACCTTCAATTCAAAGTTTCAAATCGAATATTCAGCCGTTAATTATTATATATTTCAAATATTCACGTAACCCTAATATTTGTGATAAATTTCCCCTTTCAAAGAAATTAATTGCACACAAGTAAAAAATATAATGACCATGAGGCAATGACAATAATTAATTAAGTAAATATTTAAATACGTACACTGACATTCACAGACTTGCTGAGCTGCTTGTTCTTAAAAAAGTCCATACTCTCTGTCCGGGAACCAAAGGTGCAACATAGCATGGCTGCTGTTTGAATATCTGACTGCTTAGCGTAGTGGGCAATTCTGAAACATGCTCCAACTTAACAACACATTTTTATGGTGTGATAAAAGTAATAAGTCTTTAAACTAAATAATTATATTCCTAAGGAACCTAAACATTTGATTCACATGCAAAATATTGTGATCTAAATTCAACCTACAGTTATATAAATAGTCAACTCTGGTTTTAGTGAACTCGATTGTAGTGAACATTCGACTACAGCGAACCTAATTCATTGGTCCCAACTCACATTCATTTAAATGTGTGTTAAAAAAAAAATTGTTTATAATGAACCATCAACTTTGGTTTTAGTGAACAGAAAAATTGAGCTTTTAATAAGTTGTGTTATTTTAACATCATAATTCTTTAAAAACATATCTTTTTGGTTGTTTAAACTTGAAGACACCGATTCTCCATCAGAATTCTTGTTTAGGTAGCACAAAGTTTGATTGAAAGTATGGAATGTGGAAGGAGAAGCGGGGGGAATGGGGCTGACCTCTTTCTTGGAGAGGGTATATGAAACTCAATAAATTAAACTTTTCTTCTCAGTTTAGTTTATTGAAGGCATGAAAAGTGTTGAATCAAATGTGAAAAAGCACAGACTATAGAGAAGAATATAGGGAAAAAAAAAAGAATTAAAACAATATACAGCAGCATACAACACATTTTTTTAAGATCAATTAATAGATTTCAATAATAGTGATTAATAAAATTATAGAATATTAGGAAAATTAGTCAGTTTACTACTACTTCCTGAGGAAGATGTTATAATAGCATCTAAATATTGATATGTGTGTGTGAATATGTGTTTTTACTTTTATTTGTGCTCTACCATTTTCCTAATATTCTATAATTTTATTTATTACCAATTGTTTTTGCTAAATGCACTTTATTTCATACATAATAAAGAGCGATTATATTTGAACTCTTATTTAGTTTGTCACTAACCCACCACCTTAAGTTTTTTAAAAAATAATCGATTTTAGTGAACTTAAGACATAATGAACCAAATATCCGAGTCTGTAGAGGTTGATTATAACCAGAGTTGACTGTATATATTTTTCAATTATATGAATTTTCAAAATATATTATCAATATATTGGAGGGGGGGAGCAAGTAAACTTACCTGAGTGAAGATGGTGTAGAAATCGTTGATAAATATATATCAGCACATAAGAATTTTTACAGGCTATAGCGAAAGGGCCTACCAATTTTAGAAGGAAAGGTATTTTCTAATACCTTTCAGGGTTCTTTTACATACCGCAATTAACATGGGACCAGCGGCTTTACTTCTTATACGAAGGAAATTGTGCTATGTATTTTTAACGCTCAAGGAAAATCTGTCATACCCAGCTGTGATTGAACTCACATACATTGGGTCCTTAGTCAAGCACTTTAACCCAAGACTACCGAGGACTAAACAAAATGAGCACACACACAAAAAAAAGAAGCTTTCATTGCCACAGGCATCTTATTCAAGTTCAGATAATAAACTAAAGAATTGTCTGAACTCCGAAGTAAAGAAGCTGCTGGTGGAAGTGAAAGCTAGATTTTAAATTGTGGCATTGTATTTTATCTCTAACAATTTCTTCTCCAGCATCACTTATGTAAGTTTACTGGCTATGTGTTTTAAAGAGTTGGATTGAGGAAAACGCTCCACGCTTACAAAGACTCAACCATTGCCCTGCCAAAGGGATGGTGGGGCCATGGCACATCATCGTCCGGGTCTGATGTAGTTTGTGCAGAGGGGGAAGCTGCCAGTGCTGCCAATGTCCAGGTTTGAACAAGATCCCGGCGGCCAACTGATGCTGCAGCCAGTGCGTTTTGTTGACACATACTCGGTATATCGTTACAATCAAACCTAGTGTTGTAACAGATTTGTAATTATATTTTTCAGTTGGATGAAATAAATTTCAACTTATTTTCATTTATAATATTAAAGTTATTTAGAATAGAGCACTAGGCTAAATCATGGTTTAAATTAGGAGGAACAGCCAGCACACTTACCTTGGTAATACTGGAGTATAAATTGTTTAGATAGAACATTAAAAAAAACACAAACCCATTTTTAAGAACAAACTTTTACTGTCACAGACAGCTTCATCAGGTCAAGTGAGTAGACTGATGCTCTTGGTAGATCTGAAGAAGCTGTCTGTGACAATGATTGGCTTTAAAAATGTGTTTTTTTTTAGTGTTCTATCTAAACAATTTCTACTCCAGTATCACCAAGGTAAGTGTGCTGGCTACCCCTTCTAATTTAAACCATTTATAATTGTATTAATTCTATTCCTAGATATAAAAATCCAATTACTTTTCAATAGTGAGGGAAAAAGGTGGTAATATACACTACATTCTTTGATTCTAATTCTTGTACAAACAAAATTATGGAAGAAAAAAATATTTACTAGTTTCTAAAGTGACTAATCAAAGTGTTAATTGTATTAATCTAAAGAAAAGTTTTCCATAGTGATTCCCCCCAACCCCTTCAATGCAAGATCAAGGAAAATAATATTCACTATGGTGTTATGTAAATAATTTCATTTTATCTTTATTTGTGTTTTTTGGTTTACCTTTTTTTTTTTTTTTAGGGAGCTACCTTGCACACACTACACTACACTACCTCCTAATGAGTTCCAATAGAATAAAACTTAGGTCAATGATTGGCCCTTATTGTTAGTGATCAATTTTCTTCAGGTCGCAACCATTACCGCTTTGTTAAGTGGCAGCAATGCAAACTACGAATTGTGTTATTTTCATTGTAAAAGACAATTTGTGATTGTTACTAATTACTATCTCTCTTTCCTCAAACTTCTTCTCTGAGTAAATATGTACCTCAAATAGTGAAAAGAGGTTTTCCTTAAAGAGATATCTTGAATAATATTACACTTACACATATTTTTCTCCAAGTTCTTTGTGCATAAAAAATAAAGGTGAAACATCATAGATGGTGACGACAGCTCGCGAACCTTTCTTTGAAGTGGACTTTGCTGTATTTGTGACTCCTCTTCCAGTGTGATAACCTCTTGACCTTGGACGAGGGGTGTGTTTCTGATTTGAATTTAAAAAAAAACCTTGTCTATTAGTGATTACTTGAGAACTTACTACCTAAAGAGCTGCAATGAATTTCAAATTTACCTATATATATTAAAAATTAAGGGTGTGCAAGTAGTCATTTTTCACTTTGGGTTGAGTTGAAGGAAAGCCAAGTTTGATTCAAGTTCGAAGTAATACAAAGCAATATTTGAATTACAAAAATTTCAAGTTTAATTTCTGTAATAAATCTACACTTAAACCATAAATTCATATTATAATTTTTTTTAATAATATTTTTTGTGAACAATATTATAATTTCCTAAATTATGATTTTTAATTAATTTAATATTGTTGAAAGGCTATATGTTTTAAAGGAAATATTGGAGGACTCAGTTTACTAAGAAGTAATACTTTAAAATAATTTGATCAAATTAATCTAACTAAGCTGTTGTTTTTTAAACAAAATTGAAAAATTCAACTACTAAAATGTTCGAAAAACTAGAATTGAACATCGTTGATAAGAAATATTGCATAGTTAGGTATACTTTAATTCGAAAATCAAATACTCAACTAATTAAAAAAAAATTACTTACATGTTTAAGTTTATAAATAGATACACCTTAAAAGTTCAAACAAACAAAATTGATTACACAGCCGGCTCACCCTCTCTTGGAAAAAAAAAGATGTTAGTGGATCCCCAGTTGGAGTCTGTATGGCAGGGGAGTACATCATAGAATACTGTGCGGTTGAAGTACTGTGGCCACCACCCAGATTGAAACTGCTCAAGTTACCACCGAGGGCAGACAAGGACCTGGGCGTGGGACTCTCTAGTCGAGTAGACATCCTTCTACTGAAGGGTGGCCGCCCAAAACATACTAACAATCCTGAATAAGTAAGTTATTATTATTATTAGCACCGCGTCTTACTACCCGTTCGGGTTATACACACTTACGCTAATGTGTAATGGTAGGCTGATTGTGAGATGAAATGGAGGACCTACAGTTTAACGTGGAATCCGAACCACGGTGGAGGCCTGGCATTCCCCACATTCACAAGATGTCTTGTCAGAGATGAAGGAAGGGTTAGGAAATTAGATAAATCTGTGCCGGGACCAAGGATTGAACCCCGGCCGCCAGCACAGAAGTCTGACACCTTACCCCTAGACCACCAGGTCACCAATATGTAAGTAAGTATAAGTATAAGTAGCCTAAATTATATTTTGATACATGGAAAGTTTGATAAATAAGGAAATATGAACTGTTGAATGGAAATAAGAAAACTACCTTTGGGAAAGTGAGAAAGTCACGCATAAATCTGACACCTTAGCTCAAGTCGATAGCAATATTGCATGGTGAACTAGGGGTCCCAGGTTCGATTTCAGACATGGATGAAAACTGTATCAATGGTGAAATATGGGTTTACCCTTTCACATTGATAAATTAAAGGCCGGGGACTGGATGTTGTGTCTGTCCTAGTCTTAAGTTAGATTATAAGGTATATGAAACTATGACAGCAAGCCGATGGTGTAAAAATATATGATTTTAATTTAAAAAAACTACCCAGACCATAGGCTTGAAATAGTAATGGATGTAAGTAAGAAAGTCGTGCATGGATCAAAACATAAAATTATACAATATTTTGGCCTATTGACTTTAGACACAAAGATTACTTAAAAAAAAAAAGAAGCAATAATCATAAAGAACTACCATAGAACCACTTTTTTAAAGTAAATTGTTACTAGGTTATTGTATTGTCTATTTTAGACAACTATGTTGAGTAATTTTTAGAGACCTTAATTTGTGATAAATAAAAGATTGGATTTCGTTAAATAAAAGGTTAGATCCTAATTTGTGGTTAAGTATAAATCCTAATTTGTCATAAATAAAAGATAAGCTTTCGTTAAATAAATAAGTTGTATTTCGGTAAAAAAGAAAAATCACTAAAAAAAGGTTATATCCTGATTTGTAATAAAGTTATTGTATTTCATTAAATGAACTTGTATTTTGATATAAAAAGTAAAAAATAATAATCTTGGTGTGTGTGTGTGGGGGGGGGGGAGGGGGGTGCGACCAGTCTTCAATACACCCGAATGAGATTCGAACCTTGATCTCCCCATCATCGATTATATTCTATTGCGAGAGTAGACCATGTGACCACTAAAGCAGTTACCAGAAAAAGTAAGATCTAAAAATTCCCATTTATAGCACTACACAACACAGTAATTTTCAGGCCACATCAGGACCATTATGTGTTTTATTTTTATTTTTTCCCCAACGTTCTCTCCTGGATCTTCTTCAATATTATTTAATTTAAAAAATATATATATTATATTTTTTTCAAAACTGACCAGCTGAACAGAACTTGGCTCCTGATGTCCTTGGGAATGGTATGTAAGCATCTTGGAAACTGCTGTAAATACTAGACTGCTCTAGGAACGGTGAAGACTGGGAATGTATCCTTAAGTAAGACTTGTTTTCAGATTCTTCACTTAACGAAATCTGTAATCATAAATAGTAGAACTAACCTCAAAAACTAATAAGCTATTGCCTGAAATGTGCAACAAAGTAAACAACATTGTGGCTAGAGTTGACATCTGTCTCGTATTCACACGACTATAAAACAATGTATGTTGTTCCGTGTTCACAGACAGATGGGTTGGGATGCAAACAATACCTTCTATTTACAATAATCCTAATTGTATATTAATGTTTAATATTCTCTTAAACAATATGGAGTATAAATACTCCCCTGTTTCTTTTGAATAAGCTGGTTCTCACAACAATGGTGTTTTATAAACATATATATGTTCATGAACTTTAGATATTAATTATTAAGAATAAATTTTCTCTCTTTTAAGGAAAACCCCTTTTCACTTTTTAAGTTAATTTGTAATTTATGTTTGGAAGAAACGTTTCGAACTCCTCCCTGATGAATTCCAATAGAATGAAACCTAGGTCAGGGGATTGGGCGGTGACAATCAATTTTCTTAAAGAGGCAGCTAATACCCCTTTGTCCAGTGGCAGCAGTGTAAAGTGTGAACAGTGTTCTTGGTATTGCGGAAGTCATATTGTGTTCATTCCCTTTTATGTGTTTTCTATCCACCTTACTTTCTACCAAATATATGTTAAGAATAAATTTTAATATTTTGCAGGAGGTAGTACCTTCCTTTTGAATAAAATCAATTGTTGCTGCCCAATCCCTCAACCTCGGTTTCATTATATCAGAATTCATAAAAGAGGGGAGGGAAAGCACAAAACGGAGGAAAAGAAAATAGATAAAGAATGATCTAACACATACAAAGGAATATGTCAAAAAGGAATGATTGACACAAAGGAAATGAACAGAATGAATGTGAAAAGATAAATGATATTCCTTAAATACGCTTACTTGGTCCAAGGTTGCCACAAGTTGTCTCAGACACGGCTCAAGGCAAGATTTATTTTTTCTTACTCGTTGCTGTGCCGTTTGTTTCAACACCTACAAAAATTATTTAACATTTATTTTTAGATTTTTCAATAGTATATCCATTCAAAATAGTCTCAAACAACTTTCTACAATGTATCTTTAGTAATTCATTTTATAGTTTGATTATATATTGATTAAAATAAAGAAAAAGGAAAAATAACAGTAAATCTAATTTATTATCATTATTTATTATATATTATAAATTATTATTTATTATTATTAATATAATTACCGCATCTTACTATATGTTTGGGTTGTACGCACTTACACTAATGTGTAATGGTAGATTTGATTGTGAGATGAAATGGAGGACCTACAGTTTAACGTGGAATCCGAACCACGGTGGAGGCCTGGCATTCCACACATTCACAAGATGTGATTAATACACATCTTGTCAGAGGTGAAGGAAGGGTTTGGTTATCAAATAAATCTATGCCGGGACCGAGGATTGAGCCCCGGACCCGCAGCACAGAAGTCCGACACCTTACCCCTAGACCGCCAGGTCACCATTTTACATGTTGAATCTTCTATTTCTTATGCTTGAAGCCAATGAATGCTTTCTTTCTATTCATGTTCTTTCATGTTTGCATACATCATGTGGTATTTGCCAATCAAATAGTCAGGAGAGTACTTAATTTATAATTTTTGTGATTAGATTTAAAAAATATATATATTTGGATGTGATTAAAAAACATAAACGGTCTTATTTTTTAGTTTATTTTTTATATATACAGCCTGAAAGCTTGTAGCCTTTGCTGAAATCCCAATTTTTACTCACTTTAAGAAGCTTGGCCACGGACATGCTGTCTAAATTGGTACCTTGACCAAATTGGAACGACGGTGTAGCATTATAGGGATAGTTGGGTGGGAAAGTGACTTGTAGAAAGATCAGGTAGCCCTTCCTTGTAACGGTAACAGTGCAGGTTCGCCTCACAGCATCCATCTAAACACAACGACCGGAACACTTAAGAGCCCATCCTATGGCCCTTTAACCAAGAGAAATAGATACACAATCACGCTCAAACCAGAAATTGCATTCAAGTGCTATTTTCTGTATTCTTCACTTGACAAAGGTGAAATTTATATCAGTAAAACTTTTTTTGTAATTTCAATATAGTTATTTTTAATTTTGTTTTTAATGGTAAGATGGTTTCACTATCACCATCTTGAGCTAATCATATAAAGTCCACCTCATTACACCCTTTCTGTCCAGTTCAATAAATTATGAAATCAATAAACTTTTTTAAATTTGATTGTTTTGTACTTAATTTGCGTTCAGCATGCATGGGTGTAGGGAAATATGTAATTTTGTGAGGGTTTCAAAATCGTTAATTTATGACATGATGTTAAGACTTACTATTTATCTCTAAGATTTAAGAATATGGTTATGTTATACAGTAGTGGTGAAACTTTATTTGAAATAGGGAAAAGTGGAAGGACAAGTAACAAAAATAAATTTTTAGCGACTTTCTACAATCCTTCCCCCAGTTAATGTTAGAAAATTGGTTGCAACTGGAGGCTATTTGGAGTTTTCCTCGTTTGAAGTATTTTTTAAACTATATTCTTTTAAAAGCTATCTAGAATAGTGTTACCCCCAAAATATTTTGAAATGCAGATATTTTAGAAGTTATTTAAATTAGTCCTTCGTTGACAAATTTTTGAAAATCGGATACCTCTTAAAGCTATTTTAAGTAGTGTTCAACCATATAACTTTTTTTAATTAACTAGATTCCCTAGAAGCTAGATGATGTGATCTTCCAGAAATCTTTTGAAATTTGGATGCACCTAGAAGCTCTTAGTGTTTCTTGCATGATTTTTTTTCCCCTCTCCTGAAAACTAGATGCCTTTATTAATTATTTGGAATTGTCTCCCACCAGGATTTTTTTTTTTAATTGGATAAACTTGGAAGCTATTGGATTGCTTCTTGCCTGATTTTTTTTATTAGATGTTTTCACCTGAAACATTTTTGAAGGCTGAAAGTATTTAGAAGGTAATTGGAGAAGACATTTAAAGTGATATCCGACTGGAAATGTTTTGGAAATTAAATGCCTTTAGATTAGGGATGGACAGAAATGACATTTTTATATCGAGACGGGAAAAGGTTGTGAAATGAGTCAAAATATCGAGATTGAGACGAGAAATTATAAAAATAATACTTTAGATTAATTCTAAACTAAAAATAGATCTTGTTTTTAACCTAATGTAGTAATACTTGTAAAATCTATGACATTATTAAATTAAGAGAATACAAATTATATATCATGAAAACATAATATAAATATGGGTGGGCGAATAACATTTTATATTGAAACAAATAGCTAAACCTTTAACAAATAATTAATAATACAAAGCAAATAATTAATTTTAATATATTATATTTATTAGTTAATCTCTTTTAAAAATGTTTTATATTTAACTACCTATTGGAAAATTGCAAAATAAAATAAAAAAATTACCCTTCTTAAATGTTCTCTATTTTAACACCTAAAGGCTATCTAGATTTGAAACGCCTTAAATATTCTCTAGGTCTAAAACCCCTTAAGGGTTATCTAGGTTTAAAACCCCTTAAATATTCTTATGTTATTAAACCCCCTAAATGTTCTCTAGGTTTAAAACACCTTAAATGTTTCAAGGTCTAAAACCCCTTAAAGATTATCTAAAATTTAAACCCCTTGAATATGATTTTGGTATGAAACCCCTGACTCTAGGGAATGGAAAAATTCCCCGACATTTTCTCGAAGGTTCGAGATCCCGTCCATTCCTACTTTTATGATTTAGATGCTTCCCTGACATTTTTTTTTTTTTTAAATGAATATCTCTATAACATATTTGAAGTTTGATACAATGTCAAATATATTTTATCTTTAAGCCTCATATTAAAAACTTTGAAACATTTAGGGTGGGGGGGTTAGATCCCCCATAAACACCCTCCTGCCCCCACCCCCATACGCCCACGTCAACTTGTATCTTTAAATATAGCTTAAAGCCTGTTAAGTTTACAGTACTGACTAAAATATAATTTATGAATGACCATAATATAACCAAATAGACTTACCCCATCTAAATGCACATTGGGGATATTGATGTTGATGAGTGAAAACTCTTGCTGCAGAGTTTTGGGCTGAGTGGGAGATGGGGTCACTTCCTTGTCTTGCTCGGAAGACGTTTGGAAGATTGGCTCTGAACCTTCCTCGAGAGCAAGGTTATTCAACAATTCAGAACCATTCTCTAAGAGGGGGTCCGCCAACGAAGACTCCACCACTGTATATAATGTTTAAAAAGGAGCAGGTTGGACAAACTGACATGATTAGAAAAGTGATTTTGATGACATTTGGGTTGCTGGATGTACCCCAAAAAATAATCAAATTCTCTTAACCCAAATATAGTTATCCAGTGCAGATGCTCACTTTATAACTACATACATTATCCATATGATGTAAAGCAAATATAATGTAAGAAATAAACCCACAGCCCCCGCTGGGACTTGAATCCAGGATGCTCAGATCAGTAGATATATGTGCTAGTGAGGTTTTTTTTTCTGGGGTGATGAAGCTGGTTATAATTGAGCAATAAAACCAATAAAATGTAGTTTATAGATTAACCTTTAACAATAAAAGCAAAAGAAAATTTAAATGACAAATAATCTTAAAAAACGCTAATAACTAATATGTATAATCTGTTCCAGCTAACTAATTTTCTTATTCATCCTTCTGGCCAATGCATCAGGCCAGTTTCATAGTTAGTTCCAGTGCGTCGCTCTTCTAAATACAGGACAACACCAACCTAAACTCAAATGGAATGGGCCGGTCGATTCTGATCTCGGTAAGTGTCGTTTTGTATCTAGTATAGTGACGCACTTGAGATGTACCAAGTCTAACAATGAATAAGCCCTTAATGTCAAGTTTGAAATGTGGCATAAGGTGATTGTTTGTAAAAAAAATATATATATATATATATATATATATATATATAATATATATACATATATATATATATATATATATATTATATATATATATATTTATATATATTGTGGTGTGTGAGTATGTAACTGTTTAATAGTAACTTTTCGACTGTCAGAAAAGAACAGAGCTGTCACGAACCAACTATACTTAAAGTTGCTCAAGGACTCTCCTAAAATAAGTTGTTTAGTGACATATACCTATCGTTGTTCTGTTTGATAATGTGTCCCCGTTTTCCTGCATGTCCGAGGTACTATCAGCATCTTCTTGTTCTTGCCCACATAGCTGCACAAACAACAAGAACAACTCTATAAGAAACCAGACATGTCATCAATAACTGTTAACAAACGGTCTAGTCGGCAAATGGACTGATCGGCTTAGCCCTATTTGTAGCTTGAATTATTTTATTTTACACAGATTATATATTTCAAACCGTGTTTTTTCTTTAAAATATTAATTATATTTTCATTCAAATTTAATTTTCTTTTTAATTTTAGTAGTCTTATTAATTTTTATTCATGTAATTATTAAATTTTAGTATTATATATTTATATTGGTTCACAGAGCTCGCAAAGCCTAATTAATATGATTTAAATTTATCAAGTTTCACAAAACTTATCACTGTAACAAGAAATAAGATCGGGGTTTGCGAAGTCCAATTTTTCAATTCAAAGTTAACTAGAATTGAATGTAGGAAATGTTTTTCCAGTCTTCAGCCATACAGAGGGTTTTATGAGCTGAGATTGTATGGATGCGTCACATTGATGACATTTTCATGACCTTACCTCACTCTGAAGAATCCTTGGACAACCTTTTAGATAACCTCAACAATAGCATCCTCTTAAACTTCAGCCATAATAAATCCCAGCATAGTCTCACCTTTATTGATGTGAATATCTTACTTGAAAACAACCAGATTTGCACCACCCAGATACCCAAAATCTTCTTAGTTCAACCCCAAGGGTCACTTTCAAACGGCCGCTCAATCTCCACAATAGTCTAATTCGCCCTAAACTTCTTGGCCCAAAGAGAATTCGAAAAGAAAAACAAACTACCAAAGCATACTGCCCCTGTGGTAACTCCCGTTGCAGAATATGTGAGATCCAACTACCAGCTATATCCTTCAACAGCAAAATGAATAAATTGCAATACAAAATCCCTGGCCATTACAACTTCAAAACAAATAACTCGGTATATCAACTACAATGTAAATCACCGACAAAATACTAAGAGCATTTTCCAAATGATGCAACCAAACTCAAACATTGGGAAATGGCCCACCATTGATTACCAAATCAATATTATCATCAGACCTTAATAGAAGATAGTTTCTTCCTTTCTAAAAAAATGTACATCCTTTTTATTATTATTATTTTACTTATATTTATTTTATTTCTATTTGATTACATTATTATTTACTTATATTATTTATTTCTATTCGATTACTATTATTTTTTTCTTCATTTTTCTTCCCCATGTAAAGTAAATATACATATTGCATAAACACACTCAAATATCTGAGAGATTTATTTTTACTCCTTTAAAAGTTTACCACAGTCTAACAGTTTCTTTTTTAGTTTAAATTGAATAGTTTAGATTTTGTGAAAAGTGTATTCCTCTTCTCTTTTTGTTTGATAAACACAACAATGTCAAAATATTACTTAATTTGCATTTGACTATTTCTAGTAAAGAAGATCAAAGAAAGGAAGACGTCACCTTTCTGTTTTGGATTCTTCCCACATTTTTGGACTTTATTCATTAAATTTTCATTCATTAGTTTATTTTTCTGTTTTTTTTTTTTTAAATTTATGTGATTATAAAATCTATACAACTTTAAGCATTGGTACTATGCCCTATCTCCAATTAATATTAGAAGTATGGATTTAATATTACTATTAATTATTATCATTTAAATATTTTATAAATTTTCATTCAATTGAACAGTAATTAATGCCTTAGTAATCAAAGAATTATATCTGAAGCATGTGCTAAATGTCTAAATAGTTTTATAAACATTCTAACGGCAGTTCCATTAAAGAGACAAACTATTTTGATTTTTTTAAATATTTCAAGAGTACCTTTTGTAGAAATGGTTCTATCTTCCATATCCTAAGACTCTGATCTTTTGACCATGTTATGAGCTGGTAGTCTGGCGTATCTAAAATAAAAAAAGAAAATATTTAGAAAGTGGTTATTTCATAGGCTGTAGGCAATACAAATAAATGTGAAACAGTGTTGGATATAAAACGAGAGTTGTATTAGAGAGTGGCCACTCAAACATGGGAATATAATTTAAACATAATTCTTAATTTTCCTGGCGCATGTGCACATACACAGAGACGAATTTTTAAAAGGCTTTTCTTCCGATTGTGAGACTTTGAACAAATTATTCTCAATGGGTTTTTTTGTTGTAAAAGATGTGTTGAACACATCACCAAATTTTAATACTTGTGCAAGTATTGTTAGTAAATACCTCTCCAAGATATTTGAAGTGGTCCTCCCCAGAACATTTTCAAAATTCAGATAACCCTTGAAGCTATTTAAACTGGTCATTATTTGGATTTCTTTTAAGTTTGTTGTCTCTATCAGCTATTTGAAGTGGTTCTCACTTGGAAAATGTAATTAGATAAGGATGGCTCTAGAAGCTAATTGAAGTGGTCTATCTCCAGAAATTTTTTGAAAATTGTATGCTTCTAGAAGTTATTTAGAGTCGTCCGCATCTTTAAATTCTCAACAGATGACAAAATTCAAACATTTTTTCCGAGTTGTCTCGCAGTGCACAAAATTCATGATACTTCCTGATCAGTATTTTATTTGCATGGAGTGAAAGTGAAAAACCATTTAAAAAACCGCCCTCGGTACACTCAACCAAGATTCGAACCGCGATCATCCCATCTTCAGCTGTCTAGTTTACTGCGAGAGAAGTGTATTAGACCATGAGGCCACCGAATCTGATCTAATAAGTGTTAAAATACTCTTTTGTAGCAGTACTAAAATTATCATATCTTGAAATATGTAATATTTAGTGAGAGATGTCAAATCAGTTAACAATTTATAAAGTTTTATATTTTCTTCGAATTGTTTCAAAGATGTGAAGGCTATTGTAAGTTCCAAAGTCAAATCAAAGAAAATCTGGCCAACTTCTACGTTGACATGTCAAAGTTTTGCACATACTTAAACCTATTAAAATTTACCTTCTCCGATTTTCCTCCACTCAAATTCCAGTACCACATCTGTGTGTCCAACGAACGTATGTACGGGGGACGTCTGGTTGGAAATATTCCACAGCAGAAGGCTATTCTCACCCCTACGTAGCTGTGGTACAACTACAGTCACCAAACCTTCGCCAAAAGGCTGAAACATAAAATTGATAGAAACAATAGTTTTCATAGCCAAGATGTTTTTAACAGTGCCTGGTAATGAAAAAGAACAAAACTTTGTAAGCCTGTGCACCTCTTATCATTTTCAATTGTGAATCGAATCCAAATCTCGGCTAACTTACTCGAATCAAATACCAAATAAAAACTCATGCTTAAAAAAATATTAAAGTTAAGTTAGACTCAAATCACACACCTAAAAAAAATTTCTATTCGAATTTGAATTGAATCTTGTGCTATATTAATTTTATCGAATTGAATAGTAGTCAAATCCCATTCTTGAAAAAAATTGGATCAAATATTTTATTTTAAAAATAGGTTTGGATCTGAATCGATTAATTTATTTTAAAGTTTACTATGATAATGTTTCAAATCAAATCCGTGTTGAATATTTTACTATTTAAGTTTCCGAATCCTATTCCAACAATAAAATACTTGAAAAAATTTTGCTAAAAATTTTAGACGCATTTTAGGTTTATTACAACTAAAGGAGCAGACTGGAGATGCTGGTTGAGGGAGAATTTTGAAAATATCGACAGAAATGGAAAAAGATGTGCCAGAAAACCACAGAGGTGGAAATGTCACATGATAGATAGATGATGATAACAAAAAACAATGAAATATATAGCACAAATATCAAAAAGTGAAAAATCAAATAAAGTTCACACCACCATCATAGTATGTAAGATAAGGTGGCTGCGTTATCTGATATTCGTGATCTTAATAAAATCCACACTCTGTAACCAACGATTTCCGCATGTCCATCATAGACTCTGCCTTGAATATATGAGTGAAGAATGACCTGGATACAGGAAGATTCCTGGATAGCTCAGTGGTCGAAGAATTGGCATACTAAGCCAAAGGTACCGGGTTCGATCTCGTGTCCAGGTGTCATTTTTCAATTTTCAGAATAAGATAAACATTGCCACAAACAACTGTACCCCACGTGATTCCGAATTGAACAAAAGCTAATTTTTCTATTATTTTCAAACAGATTGTTTCCGATCTGATTAAATTAATTTACTAATAAGTATGAATTATAGATTCAAATTTTGAGCTTAGCCGATAGAATCCGAATCCAAGATTTAATGTGGTTCAAAATTTTTAATTGAATTCAAATCTTCCAATATAAGGATTTAAAATTTTGAATTGAATCCGAATCTTACTAAAATTCAGATTTGGATTTGAAATTTCTAAGGTTCGCACAGGCTTAAAGCTTTGATATATATATATATATATATTTTTTTTTTAATTGGCTATTAATGAGCAACTATTTAGCCCTATGATAAAGAATAAGAAATATGAAATCTTAAGAAAAATACCGGCATGTATTTTAAAAAAGGATAAGAAACCTGATTTTTATGAAAAAATCACAATAATCTCCAGTGTATCAAGTTGGTGATTAAGCCGGGCAGGTTTCCTGACCAGTATCAAGCGTGTTCTATCCTATAAGACAGTGTTAAAGAATATGTAAAGTGACTGACCGTGTACCGAGCTCTCCAGACAGGTGAGGAGGTCGTCAAGATACTTTCAGCTCGCCGAGGGTTGTTGACGTCAAAGAATTTAACCGTGCAGTCTTGACTAGAAGTGGCAAGTTGGTTCTCCTGCGTTGGACTCCAATCTAAGCCATGAATCTATACAGAAAAAAAAAAAACCTGGAGAGTAAGTTTAAACATTTTCGCAAATTTACTAACAAAAAAATAAAGTGGGAATTTTAGAATAAGATAGCCCCAAATGTTTGTTATTATTATGTACATGATTTTCCACAACTGTTTGGATCATAAATATTTAGGAACACATGGGATGAAAATTAACCTCATATCTTACAAATTAATTTAAGACATTATGCCACAGGAAGAGAGTATTTTTATTCTCGACTCAAATATACAAACTTAGAGAATTTGGACTGTATTAGTGAAGCACACCATTAAAATCTAACATTCTAAATAAAAACATTACCAAATAGTGCTCCTCAAAGTTATACATCACCTTACTACTTCTTTGTACATGGCCGAAAAATGTATCATTGGTGAAATGTGGATTTACCCTTTTCACAGTGATCAATTAACGGCTGGAGGACTGGATGTTGTGCCTATCCTAGTCTTAAGTTAGATTATGAGGCTTATGAAGCTACGACAGACCTAGCAAACCGGTAGTGGAAAAATATATAGCTTGACTAAAAACTGATCCAGGCTACAGGCTGTGAACAGTAATGGATGTAAAGTAAAAGTAACTTCTGAAAAGCATGTGTAAAATTTAGCCACAATGAGTTAGAATAATCACTACACAAATATACTATAAGATGTTGATGAGGATGATGATGATGTTGATGATGATGATGATGATAATTATGAAGAAGCAGCAGCTAAACAAAAGAGATGGGAGTACCAGATAACAGAAAATGTTCAAGTGAAAGGAGACGAATGAAAGAAATTAAAGGAGGAAGAATGATGGAAGGGTGGAGGAAGATGGAGTCATTTTACTATACTGATCTGGCCACAGCCTGGAAACAGCTGTTTGATGATGATGATGATAAATGATGATGATGAGCAGCTAAACAATACCTTGGACAAGTGTGCAGCTATGTACTGCACAGGGGCAGTGCCCTTCCTTTGGTCCCACAGTTTGACATCTCCGTCATGCGCTGTGGCCAACAGGTACCTGGACAGACGATTCCACCTCACCTGCGTCGCTCCCGCTGGATCAGACACATAGATGGTTCAACTTACAAACAGGTAACAATTTAACTTAGTACATACATCTAATTTTCATAAGAATAGCAGTTTAGAAAAAAAAAATGTAATGGCCAAAATTGATAACATTTTATCAGTGTTATTTTGTACATGGAAAAAAAGAAAGGACCGCAAGAGAGACTAAGATGGAGATGGGAGGAGCACATAAGAAAAAGTGTACAAGTGAGAGGAGAAGAATGTGAGCAATTAAAGAAGGAAGAATGATGGAAGATATATGGGAGGATGGAGGCATTTTACTAAACGGATCCGGCCAAAGGATGGAAACCATTTGAAAATGAAACTGAACCTAAACATGTTGATCACATTTAAAACTATTAGGGTCTATGGCTAGTTTAAACACATCACTATTATAAAAATCGGCACAAAAAAAGTTCCCAAAAATGTATAAATAGAAAATAAAGTTTAGATCTAGATTTGACCAAAAATTGATTTGCTACAGGAAAATTGGGCTTATTCTCCAGTCCCTGTGCCGTCCTAGTACTTTGTATGGAGCCAACGATGTTGCAAGTACATTAATTAGAAAAGGTTGGGGACCCATTCTAATGTGCTTGAATGTGAGTTTGGAGACCAGGGCTGGCTGGGTTATATTCTGAGTACAATAGGTAGTGGTTTACCATCCTATATTCGAGCGAATGCTGGAACATTTTATTCATATTCACAACCCTTATGGTGTCCCTTTAGATGAGATAGTTTTAAGTAGTTAAGGCGGCCACCTCAATTGGTGAGAAAGTATCAATAGCTGACCGGCCACACAACTTAAAATACAATGGTCTGTGTCTTTTTATGGAACTATTCCTTTATTCTGTCTAAGCTTATACTCTTTCACCCTTCACCTACAACTACCCTTTGTCATGTCAATAAAAAAGAGGGGAAAGAAAACAATGCAACTTGTTATCTCAAGGTAAAGAGGAAAGCTCGCTGAGAGTTCTTAAATACCTTAAAATTTCCTGTTATGAGTTTATGAAAAAAATTATTGTATTTTTTTGAGTGAGGCTAAATCAAGAACCCTTTTTCATCAAGCCTAGTCTTATAACTCCACTCATTACATTGTTGAAAATGATCTAATGTCACATTTACACACATTTTTTTCTATTAATTAAATTAAATCTATTAAGTTTTTAAGGAAAAAGCCCAGGTGGTATCTCTTAACTTTATTTTGACAAGAGCCAGATTATGAACTAACAAATTGTAGAATTAAATATTGTGTCAGAGCTGAATGTCTGCACGACAATTTCTTGTTTACCAAGGCGGCTCCCTTAATAATCCATCAATGGTTCTAAAGAAAAATAATAATTTTAAAAATATGTTACTATATTTCTTTACTAGAGAGTTTAGGTTACATATAATTGATTTTAAAGACAGGAGCGAGGACAAATTATTTTTCTGAGGTTTAGTAAAAAAAAAGTTGGACTTGAGCAGCATATCAAAAATTCAAAGAAATTGGATAAAGCCAACTACAAACAGCTACCAACACATGTTTTAACCCCACACCTTACTACCCATTACCATATATTTAATTACACTAATTCAGTAGAGATAAAGAAGGTAAAATTTAGAGGAAAAATGCCCGCATCTGAGTGGAAGAAGAGTGGAAAATCACCCTCAAAGCATCCAGTCAGGATTCAAACTTCGACCTCCCCGCCATTGGCAGATTAGATGAGCTTGACGTTTAGCCTTCATACCCATCAGTACAGGTCTGACACTGATATCCTGACCCTGAACTTTATATTTATAACTTCTGGAAAATTATATGTACATCTATTACTGGATCATGCATTCATTTAATTAGCTGGATAGAAATGATAGAATCTCAGAAAACTATATAACTATTTATCTTTAAGTTTTGTGAGTTAATTCTTTTGTTTTTATTAAATTAAATAATAATAATAATAATGTAAGTATAAGCGAAAAACCAAATTGTTCCACATGTTGGAGTTTCTGCAGCTCTGCTATAAGATGTATGATTTGATGATGATGATGATGATGATAAATATGTTGTTTACAGAAAAAATCTATTATAACAACAAATAAGTCAGGGTTATTAGATATCAGTGGATTCCAAACCGCTTGATCTTGGCTGATAAAGTTCCACTTAAGATTTTAACACAAGCTCCTTGAAGATATTAAAATATGTAAGGTTAGTACCTTAAGCCTGACACCTTGACACACTGAACTATTACAAAGACCATTGCATCTTTCATACAAATATTTATCTGCAGAGGGCCTCAGTTGTGGGCGAGATGGATAAGATTTTTTTTTTTTTTCAAAAGGTGCCCAACCCCCTTAGAGGGACAATGGTTACAATCCTGTCAGGTTCTAAGTTTCTCGGAATCCCCGTAGTGGGAAAGCAGATGACTTTGAGAGATTAAAAGTTCACAATAAATGTAGTCATGAAGTTTTAATAACTTCAACTCAGTGATTAACTAAAAGTTAGATACAAAATTGCTTTTGGACCAGTAAACATTTCAAAGTGCACTTATTTTCTGCATTCTTCTTTTGACCAATAGAAAAATTTGAAATCAGTCCAGGAGTTTTAATTTTGAAATAATAGGTTTATTTAATTTTGTTTTTAATATGGTAAATGGTTTCATTGGTCTCAGTTCTATCGTTTTATAAAGTAGAATGCAGACAACTGTACTACGACACAACACCTATATCAAGCTGTAATGCTTACCTAAATTAGATGTTACCTGTGAAATGAGACAAGCTCTTAAGCAGCTCTAAAGTAACAATAATCTGCTTATGTGGATGCATGTCTAACGCGCTACTCTGCAGTAGACTAGACTGCCAATGATAGGGAGATCAAGGTTTGAATCTCGGTCAGGTGTACTGAGTTTTTTTTTTTTTCAAAATGGTTTTCCACTATCCTTCACGCAAATGCAGGTACACTTCTATAAATATAACATTCCAAATCCCTGAAACCATTAGGGTAACTAGTATATAAGCATACTGGCCAAACAGGTAGTAAGACACGGTGCTAAAAAAAATTACCGATAATCAATACTTGACAGTTTATGAACTTAAGAGTGACGCACCGACTGCAGAAAGAGACAGTGAAGGCCTTCTTAGATCTCGAATGTCCCACAAGTATATGAAGGTGTCTATGGAGCAGTAGCCAGAATGTTGGGGTCAAAGCGGTGCCAATTGAGATCAGTGACCACTCGAGTATGCGAGCGCAGATTGTGAGTAGCCACAAAGTCCACACCATATTGCCAGGTGAAATCTCCACCCTCTGATTGGTCTGCCATACAATAACAAGACACAAACAATTATTTGTTTTAGCAGAGCATCTGGCCAAACTATATTTTAAGATTCAACTAACTTTAAAATCAACTTTTCCAGTCAATATAATATTACAAACATTATTTTATTAAGATCGTAACTTTATGTAATAATATTTTTAGACACAGACACATTATGAAATTGTGTCACTTTATTAAAGGGGTCACAATCTTTTTGGGCCCCAATCGATTTTTACATTTATCAAAGGTGCCATCATTTCTCTACCCTACTTTTAATTATTAATTTTTCTATAAATCTTGTATTTATTTATTTCTTAAATTCAATATTTCCTCAAATACTTTTGTCCCTACCTTTATAGAAAATATACACCCCATTTATCATGAAAGTTAACAGTCTTACCTTGCTGGATTACACATGACCCTATTTTATAATATGCACCATAGTGGAATAATGCAAGGCATGCTTGCCTTTTCATGAAAATGTAGTTTTCTTACGCGATCAATTGAAAATTATTGTGAGAACGACCTATTGCCAATCCCTAGGTTAAAGGATTTCAGCCTATAAGCGATTGACTATTAGGTGGTATCCAAGTTAGATTTCAGTTAGATCATATTCAAAGTTCACCTTTTACACCAATACAATAAACCTTTTAGTTAATTTATTAATTAATGAAAGTGTACAAACTCGATTTCCAGTCATGATTTCTTGCATTTGCCCAAAATTAGAATAGAGAAGACTTTTACTAACTGAAACTACATGTCAGACTTTATCTGCAGTAAAATTAATTATATTTATTGGTTCAATCTTAAGATGTCACCTTAATAATTAAGAGTACATTAAAAATTATCTCATGGGGTTTTCATTAGACTAATACCAAAATGTGTTAATAGTTAGTGAAAGAAGTATGCTTAACCTTTTCATTGAATAGCCCGCTTGTTAAGTCAAATTGTGTGGTAACGTCAATAATAATTAGTTTTATGATAATATTCCAAAAAAAACTGGACTGGTTCTTAGTTTTAGTGGGTAGTGGCTGGTTAACTGAAGTCAGTTTTTTTTTCTAACAATTGTCTCTTACTACCCTTTTAGATTATACACCACACCATGTAGGCCTATTAGGGATGAGGAAGATTTGATGTATAGGAAATGTACCCACATTTGCATGAAGGGAGACTGGAAAATCATCTAGGGGAAACTACCCTCAGTGCACCCAACCAGGATTCAAGCCCCTATCTCCCTATCATCGGAAGTCTAGTCTAACACAAAAGTGATGCCTTAGACCAAAGTGGCCATCGAAGCAGGTAATACAAATGGTGATATTGACTTTGGGGTATTAGAACAAGAGAGCTTTCAGACTGTATTGATGGTATCTAGAGAAAGATTGAGACAACACA
The DNA here is from genome assembly GCA_039000515.1 of Timema cristinae. Lineage (NCBI taxonomy): Eukaryota > Metazoa > Arthropoda > Insecta > Phasmatodea > Timematidae > Timema > Timema cristinae. The sequence continues at coordinate 36,262,996 of JBCFYV010003508.1, read as the reverse complement.
AGAAAATAACCAGGATTTGCTCGAGGTGGATGAACGAGATCCTAAATTTCAGCTTCTGACAGAGTAAGAAATTGCCGCTGATGTTATTGAGGATTCTCCTATGGAAGAAGATTCAGATAATGACCTAAATTAACTACAGGAATCTACAATTAAGAATAAACTCCTTAGGTCCACAAGAAATGGCATTGATGCAGTAATCAATTATGTTGACTCAACAAATCAACAACTGTGGAGGTATTATGAACACCTAAGAACTGTGAGAGATCCTAGTTAAAAAAAAAAAAAGTGGCAGAGGTCTCTTCAGACCAAACTTTACAGCTTCTTCAAACCTTAATAACCGTGTTCAAAAACAAGTAAAACTTCCGAGTCTTATATTGATGTATAAATGTATTGTCATTTTATAGTTTTTAAATAAAAGCTCTAGTCTATTTTTATTTGAATTGGTAGTACCTATACTAAAACAATTTGTGTGTGTATGTGTTCTTTATAGCTTTTTTTTTTCTTTCTTTTAGGGCTTCCTTTATTCAGATGACCTCTCCTTCAACTAATATGGATTAGATAGAGGTTACCATAATTACAATGCCATTTGTAGCAGTGACTTTTTAATAAATATTTCAACAACAACAAAATCTGTAAAAAATTATAGGCCCTATACTCAAATTTGTAAATTAAGTATTATTATGACTAAAATTAATATGATTAAAAATGTTATTAGTGCATCATGATGTTCATACACCATTACATTGGTAATTATTAATTAGAATTTTAGCAATCTCTTAATCCCTTAAACTGTAATTTTCTATAGCAGGCTATTATAGTTATATTCTGAAAGTGAAAATAGTCTTATATTAGATAATAAATTTGTTCTTATATTACACTTGTGTCAAATAAAAAATATAATCGATCAGCAGGAAAAGTTTTGAGATAGTTATATTTGATCATGAGATAAGCGCAACATATATCATTGATATTTCCTGGAACAAATATCAATCAAACAATAACAAAGCAAATAAACACACTCACTTTTAAGATCTTATTTTACCCACACACTCTATGGATAGCACCTCACTTTATATAGGCTTTTAATGAGATTAGAAAAGTACTGTTGATACAGGTTTATATTTCCCTCTGCAGCTGTTGCAAATAGAACAACTTAGTCGTATTTGTACAGCTTCCAAACATAATGTGTTTTATATATAGCTAAAATGTAATATGCTTGCTGTGTTTTAAGCTTATTCTCACCTGCCTATGCTTGCCATTAAGGCTAAATAAATAGCATATAAAACACGCTATTTTCCCATGATGTCATTATATAATAGAGAAAAAGTAAATAATATTGCATTATAAAGTGATCATCATAGCCATTATATGATTTTTTTTTAAATAGCTAAGTACTATGTATAAATAAGTCTACAAATATATAGCTAGAAAAGAAAAGAAATTGTTCCCTTTGATCCAAATTTTAACACAACAGCAATAATTCACCTTCCATTAAAATACTCCCGGCACAGATTTATCTGATTTCCAAACCCTTACTTAACCTCTGACAAGACATCTTGTGAATGTGGGGAATGCCAGAACTCCGCTGTGGTTCGGATTCCACGTTAAACTGTAGGTCCTTCATTTCATCTCACAATCACCCTACCATTACACATTAGCGTAAGTGCGTATAACCCGAACGGGTAGTAAGACGCGGTGCTAATAATAATAACATTAAAATACTATTCCTTGTACAGTTTGCAAAAAGTGACCAACTCACTGTTCACATCCAATAAATGGCATGCTTTTAGTGACTGGCAATGTAGGCATACTTTTAGTAACTGGCAATGTAGGCATACTTTTATCGACAGACAATCTAGGCATACTTTTAGTGACTGGAAATGTAGGCATACTTTTATCGACAGACAATCTAGGCATACTTTTAGTGACTGGAAATGTAGGCATACTTTTATCGACAGACAATCTAGGCATACTTTTAGTAACTGGCAATGTAGGCATACTTTTATCGACAGACAATCTAGGCATACTTTTAGTGACTGGAAATGTAGGCATACTTTTAGTAACTGGCAATGTAGGCATACTTTTATCGACTGACAATCTAGGCATACTTTTAGTGACTGGGAATGTAGGCATACTTTTAGTAACTGGCAATGTAGGCATACTTTTATTGACTGACAATCTAGGCATACTTTTAGTGACTGGAAATGTAGGCATACTTTTAGTAACTGGCAATGTAGGCATACTTTTATCGACTGACAATCTAGGCATACTTTTAGTGACTGGAAATGTAGGCATACTTTTAGTAACTGGCAATGTAGGCATACTTTTATCAACTGACAATCTAGGCATACTTTTAGTAACTGGCAATGTAGGCATACTTTTAGTAACTGGCAATGTAGGCATACTTTTATCGACTGACAATCTAGGCATACTTTTAGTAACTGGCAATGTAGGCATACTTTTAGTAACTGGCAATGTAGGCATACTTTTATCGACAGACAATCTAGGCATACTTTTAGTAACTGGAAATGTAGGCATACTTTTATCGACAGACAATCTAGGCATACTTTTAGTAACTGGCAATGTAGGCATACTTTTATCGACAGACAATCTAGGCATACTTTTAGTGACTGGAAATGTAGGCATACTTTTAGTAACTGGCAATGTAGGCATACTTTTATCGACAGACAATCTAGGCATACTTTTAGTAACTGGCAATGTAGGCATACTTTTATCGACAGACAATCTAGGCATACTTTTAGTGACTGGAAATGTAGGCATACTTTTAGTGACTGGAAATGTAGGCATACTTTTAGTGACTGGCAATGTAGGCATACTTTTAGTGACTGGAAATGTAGGCATACTTTTAGTGACTGGCAATGTAGGCATACTTTTAGTGACTGGCAATGTAGGCATACTTTTATCGACTGACAATCTAGGCATACTTTTAGTGACTGATACTGAAGGTTTGGCTATAGGTGTCAGCTCTAAATACTCACAGATATGGCACATAGTTCCTTGTTGGCTGCATTTGGATTCCATTCTGCAGAACCTACTTCATATTTGCTTTGGCGGGGAACTTTATGGAGTGTGTCTGATGTGTCATCTAATTGTTTGATTGCAAGACATCTTCGTCTGTAATCAAGATATACTCTATATATTTGTTTTATAGTGAGGGCCACTATGAACGTTCATGTTGGTCCTAAACTCCCAGCCCCCACTAATAGCTACTCTTTTACAGTGATTGGTTAGAAACAACTTCCATAAGTGTAATACTCAAATATAGATAGTTTATGAAATTAAAACGCTTTTTATTAGAATTACTTATTTGATATAATTTATCCTCATTTCAAAGATATTTAACAACCAATTTTTAAACTTGGGAAAGCAAAGCCAGTATCCATTTATTTTAGAAAATAAAATTAACTCTACATATTACCCGCTTCGGTATCTGCGTGGTCTAAGGTATTATTCTTGTAATAGACTAGACTGCCGATGGGAGGTAGACCGAGGTTTGAAACCCAGTCAAGTGTAACGAGTGTTTTTTTTTCTCAAAATGTTTTTCCACTGTCCCTACACACAAATGTGGATACACTTCCTCTAAATTCAACCTTACTCATCCCTAACTCATTAGCATAATTAGTACATTAGTGTTAATCTGCATATAGCCTGAACAAACTCTAGATATTTAGAAGTAGCCTAAATCATAAATTAGGTTTTATAGGCCGTTCGACACAATGAGATCATTAGGGCGTAAATCATAAAAAATTCCAATAGCGTAAATCATAAAAAATTCCAATAAAGTATCAAATTAAAAATCACACAATTTTTTATTTATGATATGAATACTTATCTGGATTTAGCATGGCCTTGTTCAATTTGATTCATTATGTATTAAATTAAGTTTATCTTTACTTATCATAAATAATAAGTCAATGTCATAATATAAGAGCTTACAGTTTGATTGTAGAAGGAAGCCTTTTAGGACTATTTGAAAATTGGAATCTCATGTTGCCAAAATGGTGGAAATAAAAATATTACCTACAGTTATTATTATATTTACATTACGGCATAAATTAGTTTAAATAATAAATTAGGAGGTTGTGTTGCATGTTCTAACTCCCCTCCCCCCCGATGATTTTGGATAGAATGAAACCTAATTCGAGGGATTAAGCGGCAAGAGGCAACCATTACCTCTTTGTCCAATGGCAGCGACAAAGTGTGAACTGTGTTCTTCTTTTCATTGTAAAAGCCATATATTGTGTTTGTCCCTTTTATGTTTCTATCCATCTTTCCTGTTCCTTCTTCCAAATATGATAAAATAATGAACATGAGGTTTTTGAAATAACTTTTTAGTTAATAAATCAAATAATAATGTCATATTTTAGTGAGTTGCAATCAATGTTGGTGGATGAAATTGGGTTTCTTATATAAAAAAAAGCAAGGTTTAGTTTCACAGATTCAGGAATCATGATATAAACAACTGATACACATCCAAAGATATTTACACTTTCTTTCTCAAACTTAGCAGCGAAAGAATTAATAAAATGTGGTGATATTTTATATTATAGTGAGCAAAAAATCAACTTCATTAATGTAGACTGGCCCAATCCGTCAGATAGCTACCAGTATTTTTGATCAGGGGCGGATTTATGTATAGGCCTAGTAGGCGCGTGCCTACGGCGGCAGATTTTAGGGGTGGTAAATTATGAATAACAAAATAAAATACATATATTTTTCCTACCAGTTAAAATAATCGTATGGCTTCATCGTGTGTGTATAATTGTTGTGAGTTGTCGTATCTGCATACCAACATGACAGAGGATCACCTTAATTCACTGGCAATTGTTTTAAATGAAGATCACTTATTGGATAAAATAGTTGTCTGGCATCATCGACCAGTTCGCTCTGTATGAATCAAGGTGAAAGATATTGACAATTTAATTATTGTGTACATGCTAATATTTAATTCGTAGTAACATGTACTACAGTCTATTAATGCAAACTTTATATTGTTACTTAGTTAAATAATATTTGAATTTTTATGTTGTGATAGTGTATGATTATTTATTTCAAATAATTAAGCAAACTCTTAATACTTTTAAAACCTCATTATAATAAATAATCAAATAATTTAAGCACTTTTAATCTGACACTCCACAGATAACACATGTATACATGATATATTATGTGTGTCGTGGATGAGGGGTGGTAGCGGGAAAACAGGGATTTAGAAGGTTAGAAATTAAGGTAGGAAAAGTGGGCATCAAATTATCTAGTGCCTATGGGCGGAAATGTCGTAAATCCGCCCCTGTGTTTGATTGTAATATCCAGTTGAGCTAACATTACTGGTGGTCGAAAATTGTTAACTTATCAATAGGTACTTTAGTAGCATGAGGTAGGGTATGTCAACAAGCACAGTTACAGAAATTATATTCAAAACCCAAACAGTTAGATGACTAATTTAAGCACAAGCATCTGAAATTGAAGCAAAATCTGCCATATCCTTAATGACTTAGATCTAATTACTATTTTTCCACGAGAACAAATTGGTAGACTTAGGAACCTACAATTAGAATAATTTCACGTGTTTATTTGAAAGAACATACTAGATAAAGACTAATATTCATGGTAAGGGCTTTTTAGAAAATACAAACATATTTTCGTATAGTCAACAATGATAAAATTCAACAAAGTTATTTCTGTTTATATAGGTATTATAAAAATTGAGTTACAGGTAGGATAATATCACCTGATATATGAATATGGGAAAGGAGATCTACTGGCTTTTATAGGTGAGAATTGGACTTTATTTTATTATGTTCTGCTACACTCAAAAAGTTCCTCTATCGTAAAAAAAAAACCTAATATCTATAAATCTAAAATAAGTAGGTTCACAATTTTTCTAGATTTTAAGAAAACAATTTTAATTTATATTCTTAAAAAAAAAATAGGGCTAAACTGAGTATTAGTCTAAGTTCCTCAGTAATTCAATCTTAAGAACGATAAGTAGAAACTTTAATGCACGATAACTTACCCAGCCAAAAGGACATAGACACCCGTCCAATCAACAGCCATTGCGCTAGCCTATAGAAAATAAATTAGAGAGCAAAAGTTAAAGAAGAAAGTATGTTTTCTGTACATAGCTATTAGCTAAATCAGGGTTGGCTGGTGGATTGTTTCCAGGGACAGCAAGGCTTAACATAATTGTAGTACTAGTAATATAAATTGTTTCCTTCCATTCTGTATGAAACTTAGCTTTGAAAAGTCAATTTATTTGTTATTGTTTCCAGGGACAGCAAGGCTTAACATAATTGTAATACTAGTAATATAAATTGTTTCCTTCCATTCTGTATGAAACTTAGCTTTGAAAAGTCAATTTATTTGTTATTGTTTCCAGGGACAGCAAGGCTTAACATAATTGTACTACTAGTAATATAAATTGTTTCCTTCCATTCTGTATGAAACTTAGCTTTGAAAAGTCAATTTATTTGTTATTGTTTCCAGGGACAGCAAGGCTTAACATAATTGTAGTACTAGTAATATAAATTGTTTCCTTCCATTCTGTATGAAACTTAGCTTTGAAAAGTCAATTTATTTGTTATTGTTTCCAGGGACAGCAAGGCTTAACATAATTGTACTACTAGTAATATAAATTGTTTCCTTCCATTCTGTATGAAACTTAGCTTTGAAAAGTCAATTTATTTGTTATTGTTTCCAGGGACAGCAAGGCTTAACATAATTGTACTACTAGTAATATAAATTGTTTCCTTCCATTCTGTATGAAACTTAGCTTTGAAAAGTCAATTTATTTGTTATAGTTTCCAGGGACAGCAAGGCTTAACATAATTGTAGTAGTAGTAATATAAATTGTTTCCTTCCATTCTGTATGAAACTTAGCTTTGAAAAGTCAATTTATTTGTTATTGTTTCCAGGGACAGCAAGGCTTAACATAATTGTAGTAGTAGTAATATAAATTGTTTCCTTCCATTCTGTATGAAACTTATCTTTGCAAAGTCAATTTGTTATTGTTTTTTAAGCATCACGTCTTACTACCTGTTAAGGTTATGTGCCTATGTACTGATTACGATGATGGGTAAAGATTGAAGAAACTCGAATTTAGAGGAAACATACCCAAATTTATGCGGAGAAGAATGGGAAACTGTTTAGAAAAAACAACAACACAATCTTCCCATCATCAGCAGTCTAGTCCATTGCGAAAGCGACGCCTTGGACCATGCGGCCACCAAAGCGGGTTGTTTAGTAATTACATTATTTTGTGTTTGGTTGGTCAAATGATAGTGAGGTTGAGGGTACAGTTTAAAAGAAGGCATACAGTCTTCTCAAGTCTTGTTTGCTATGGCAACAATACAAGAGCTGCTATAGAGCTAAACCCATTTGACTGTAATAAGACAATACTGGTCAGTCTGTTACGACACCATCAAAGACTCTGCCTAAATATGAGTGATTGAAGAATGACCCTGTGTATGGATGAATCCTGAATAGTGCAATGGTATAGTTATTAAATAAAAAAATAAAATATATATATATATATTTTGTGTGTGTGTTCAAGTGAATAAAATAATCTTTTACATGTTATGAATTACAAATTAGACCAAGATAGTTTCCCATGTAAGAGAAAATTAAATATTTATGCTGGTTTAGAGATTGTGGCTTTTCATTATATAAGAAGAAATATAGCTGATTGATGATACCCCATGGAATAGGTGAGTAAGTTTATTATTTTTCCAAATTTGAAATTTAATTGTGTTAATAATTTAAAATTATTTCCCTTATATGCATAAAATGATATTAATAATATTGTTTGGTTGTGCTATTTTTGGGGAAAATTAAAAAAAAAAAAATTGTTCGTATAGGCCTACCTACTAACTTAGACCATAAAATGTTGTGATGGTGTTTATAGTAAAAAAAAACAATAGCCTTAATTTAGTAAAATTTTCTTTGAATTAATATTAAATATAAATGAAAATATTAAAAACAGGTTTTAAAAATTGTGATAGTTTCATTTACTATCAATGAAGGATTCGTTTTGACTCTCAAACCTAAGTTTATGTCTATGTGTGAATGGTTTTCTATAGACATTCAAAGCGACCTTTCTTAGGAAAAATTGAGTTGAGCCAACTTCTACAGAGAGTTTTAAGGTCCTGACACAGACTCGATAAGTTCTGCATCCTTATAGTCCTTAATAGTACTTAGAAATGGAAATCGCGTCCACACAGTACCGGTATCCGTAATCATGTGACTGTGTCAACCAATGAGAAAATTGGAAACAACGTCCAATAAAACGCTTCGAAAGAAAATTTTCTAAAGCTAGGCCCAGGCAGGCGTAATCTGTGAAGCATCCCAGAAGAATAATATTATAGGCCTATAACATAAGTAACTACTCAACATACCGGTACTTTCATAAAACGTTCAGGATATTTCAGAAATAGCTCAGTCCATAAAATTATTTTATAGCTTTGTATTTGTTTCCATAGCAACTAATCCTTTGGCTGTCATTGGTGCCTTTATTTTGATGCGCATGCACGCTTACTTTGGTGTGATTGGTAGTCTTTAGCCGTCCGTATCGACTAGTCCTTAAAAAGTTAAAGTTGAGTCTACGGAGTGGTAAGGAGTATGCCTATGGAATTAAGAATATGGATTCTGTAGTTAGTGGAATCTATTAATGTGGAGTCAATCTCTTATGGAGTACTATGCACCATACAGATACGAAGTCACTGTGAAGTGGATCCCTCCTTGAGGACTACGGACCTTACGGAAACTTGCTATGTAGAGGGAATGAAGCAACGTTTGTGGACCATTACGAAAGAAGTCTTTACGCTTCAGTACAAAACTAAAGAACTTGAATATAAATATTTAGTGATTGCAATCAAATCTTTAATAACATAACTTGAGCACACAAGTATAAGACTTTAGTAAAAATATTTAGTGATTGCAATCAAATCTTTAATAACATAACTTGGTGACCTGGTGGTCTAGGGGTAAGGTGTCAGACTTCTATGCTGGCGGCCGGGTTCGATCCTCGGTCGCGGCAAAGATTTATCTAATTACCAAACCCTTCCTTCACCTCTGACAAGACATCTTGTGAATGTGGGGAATGCCAGGCCTCCACCGTGGTTCGGATTCCACGTTAAACTGTAGGTCCTCCATTTCATCTCACAATCACCCTACCATTACACATTAGCGTAAGTGCGTATAACCCAAATGGGTAGTAAGACGCGGTGCTAATAATAATAATAACATAACTTGAGCACACAAGTATAAGACTTAAGTAAAAATATTTAGGGATACAAGGTTATAAGCCTTAAGTTTTTTTATAAACAGCTTATTAACTAGGATTGTAGAAAAAATATCTTTAGAGAACATTGGAATAGTACTAACCTGTAAATCTCTATGTTCAGCGACTGTAAATTCGCTGCTCCATCTAGTCGCCATTATATTTTGCAGGTGACTCATGAGTGAAACTTTTGTGTTAAACAATTATTAATATAGTATTAATTAAAGACTACATTAAAGCATCATTTTAAGCTTATAGTGGATTCAATACGGGTGCTAGTTAACGTTTTCTTTGCGTTTAATTTAATCAACGTAAACAATTAGACAAACATTTACCCTTTTGATAGTCATTTCATCACCATAATAATAAACATTTGCAGAATGCACAGTAACTGCAAACAGTTTTGCCAACAGTCTAATCGTTGGAAAAAGTATTACTTTTTTAATTTACAGGTACTCCATATTATATAAACGGTCAGAGACACGTAAACGGTGGGAGTTTAAGTGACAGCTAGCAAAAGGTTTTTTTTTAAATGTAAACACTGGCTGGAAGTATTATTGAAATTGTTTGGTAGCAATTTGGATTGATAATGTAGGCATAGTATTACCAAACCAATAAAATGTATTTCCAAATGAGATGACATTAGTTACTTTCAGCAAATGTTTGTAACACAGAACCTTCTGCTAGCTATCACTTATAGCCTATCTACAATAAGAAGGGTTATGACACCTAGGAAAAGCTACCGTGTAGAGATTCATTCACCATTCCATGATATTATCTGCCAGATCATACTTTGAGCTGTTGTTAATTTTGGCAGTCAAAATTTGCAATGAACAATTTGTTTTTAATTTTAATTATATTTTCTTTTATCAATTTTTTCATTATTGAAAAACAAACTTATGAAAATAAAATGTTTAGATGTTTCTTTTTTCGTGGAAGCGGCGGTGTGTTTGATTTAAAAATACTTTTCAAACGAGAGTTTTTAAAATGTTCCACTTCCTTCATAAATTAAACTGGCGAGCCAGGCAGCAAAATCAAGGTTGCGTGATGACGTCATAAAAACAGTATATTCAATAGATAAGGCTGTGTTACGGCTGTGTTGATCCGCTGTTTAGTTTTAAACAAAATGTTTTAATTTGAAAACTAATATTTTGTATGGCTCTTTCTCTAAGTTACAAAAACACAGTTTGATTATTTTGGTCGCTTGTTATAACAAGATACGATATTTAATATGACACGTCATAAATTAAACCTACAGATAATATCAAAAGCCACTAAAACCCCCTACAAATATAGTAACAAAACAGTTGCAGTGGCAATTCTTAATTGAAAGGGAAAATAATTATTTAGGTATAGACAAATATCATTACTAACATTAACTAACCATTAATAACATGAAATTAAAAATATGTTATAAAATAAGAAATTATGTATTACTGCCAATGATTTTGCACAAAGAGACATCTTTTTATTAACATTGCTATTTGGTGTTACATGAAGTGGGAGTAAAACAAATGTTATGGTTTTATGGATAGCGCCTAAGAATATGTATGTTTTTATATATCATTATTTCAGTATTAGATATGCACTTGATCCTATAATTTAAGTCACAGGACAAATATGATCAGACAATAATTAAAATGGAAAATGTTACCAGGTAAAGCCTACCATCCCCACAAAGCACACACATTTTACCCAATTTTGTTGTACACACAAAAAAAAAACTTTATTGGCTTTGAATATCAAAAATTAGATAGAAAGTGTTTAAAACCAAATAAAGAGTAGAAACTACCATTTAAGATTGACTAGATTTCACAGTAGTATTTACCATTTAATCTTTTTTTTTAATTGGTTTTACTAACACAAGTTTGCCACTATACGTTCACCTATTTTCTAAAGTATATTGTTTACCTTTTATAAGATTTACTGAAGGCAAACATTTTTCTTAGAAATATTTTAAATACGCACACATTTTATTTGGTTCTTGACAAATTTGTCACAACTACAGTAGCCCCATGGCTTCTTTGGTGCTGACTGACAGCTCACAATCAGCATTTAGGTAAATACATAAGTTTTGAGCATCAGAAGTAACAGCTGCTAAAAACATGTTTTTGCAGATCATATGGTTCGGCGTAGGGATACATAATTTGGTCTGGTAACTTTTCAAAGCCGTCAATCAGCACCAAAGAATCCATGGGGCTACTGTAATATCCCTAACCCGGCTAAATTTTTCACCATTCTCAAAGCTATCACCAAATTAGAGTGATTCTACTAGCAAATAAGAGAAGAAAAGAATACTTTGTTTTCTTTGTCATCTCATATAATATAACATAACATCTATTTGTTACCATAAAACATTTTAACTTGGAGTTAAAACAATGTCAGAGGTGGACTGGGCAACTGGGAGAAATTCCAGTGGGTTGGTTTGATTTAAACTAAAATAAGGCTGTCCATTGAAATTTTAATTGTCTACCTCAAGGGTCTTGGGTTAAAATGCTTCCCTCAGGACCTGATTGATGTTCGTGGTTACACAGAGTTTTTTTTTTTTTTAGCAATTAAAATCAGTAGCACAACTTTCTTCAGATATTCAATAACTAGCATGAGCATTCATTCCTCTTTACCTTCATATAAGAAGTTTCATAGCTTCCTTTCCCTTCTTTCTTAATGACATGACAAAGTGGTTGTAGACATAGGGAGTATGAGCTTAGAATTGAAAGAAGTTCCATAAATGACACAAAACTTATTTTTTTTATACTACCTGTTCAAGCTATACAAATCCATAGACCATTGTCTAGTAAGCTGTTTGGCCTGACATTTTCTTGCTGCCATCTTTTAGAGGCAGTCATATTTGTGGGGCCACCCTTGAACAATGCTGAAAGTTTGTCCACAAGATGGCAGTGGTGATGATAGCTATTGCGACATACGTGCAGTATACACAAGTGATAAAGACAAACATAGCAATGACCAAAGCTGTTTTCAACACGAAGAGGATACTACTGACTAGCAAACCGAACTCGCATATTATAAGGAAGAAACTGGTGAGGTGTGATAAACATTTAGGGAAAAACAAAACAAAATTTTCGGAAAGCATTGAGATGTGGTGTCATAGTAGAATAGAGACGTTAAGAGTGAATGTATTAAGTGGATAGTTAAGAAATTCTAAGAGGAGTTAATGAAAACGGAACCATTCTACGCGTGATTACACAAATGGATGGGTTACATGAGAATAAATGGCTTATTGAGTGGTCACACATGGCAAAGTGGAGGGGATGAGGTCTAGGAAGGCCAGGAACACAAATGAATAATACCCACTTCTCTAGTGTTAAACTAGATTGCCGATGAGGGCAGATTAGGTGCACTGTGGGGGATTTTTCCTAAGTACGATTTCTACACTCTCTTCTCTTTAAATAAATATGGGTACACTTCCTCTAAATTAAACCTTATTAATCCCTAACACATTAGTGTTATTAGCACTTAGGTGTATAACCCGAATAGGTAGTAAGACACGGTACGGGCTTAAAAAAAAAAATTGTTGACCTCAAACAAGGAAAGAAAATGTAATTTCAGGATCTAAAATGAAGCTTCTGTTAGGGTATATTGGAAGACTCAAATTTAGACAAGGCAATGGGCCCGTCGAAAGACAGAACACATTATCACAATGTTTTATCCAAAGATCACAACTTATGCTTAAGATTACAATTGAAAACTACAACTAAAATAAAACCAAAAGATACAGTTTAGTTATACACTGTATTTTATTTAAATAAACAGTGAACAGAGATAATACAAAACTTCACAAAACTGACTATATTTTGTGACAAGAATGATGAAAGTGAAATGAACTCTATAAACAATAAGATGGAACTTAACCCTTTGACTCATGTTATGTACATATTCTTTTACGGATACTTTTTTTAAAAATCAATAGTTATGGATCAACATCTCTAAAAGCAGTCTTGTTACTTTTAGCCACTATCACTCAAACTTTTATATATAAAAAAAATGCATATGTATTATACAACATTGGACAGTTTTAACATAACAGGAGAAAAAAGACAAAATAAATTAAAAATCCTTTACAATGAGGTAACTAATAACAAAATATAACAGTTGGGTTACACAAACATTTACTATTTAGTTAGAATAACAACTTTGAAATAAATTCATATGAATTGGATATTCCAAACACAAGGATACATAAATATAGTTCTGTAGTTTTTACCACTAGTAGTTGTAAGTTCAACATACTATTACATTGCCATGGTTACTGGCATAATTAACATGACATATTTATAATGATATTACATTTTTGTGAATATTAATTACTGTATTTCATACATAAAAATGTATTATATATTACATATATATATTATTTTGATTTCATACAAAATATCCATTTATTTTGACCAAAAAATTCAGACAATCTGAACATCAAATTGGTTACTGCAAAGGTGTTGATGCGTACACACACAAAACTTTTTAATTGTTCCAACATATACACATACATTATAATGTTCATCATTTGCTTTTAAAATCTTTAGTTTATTGCATACATTTGATGAAAATACTCAATTCAAACTTGAGAGAAGCCATTCAATATATGATTTCTTACACTTTAATCTCTTTTGTCAGTTTGTGACTTAATATTTAATAAAATTGTTTTTTCTTTCTAAGATAATATGGAAGAATTTACATAGTTTAAAACATGTATGGACTTGATATCATTTTCCTCACTAAACAACTTAATCGTTAATGTTATGATCAGAGCAAACACTAGTTCAGAATTACATTTTGTAGTTTAGCAGTGTATAGAGGTCGAGCTAAAACTTATTTGCTCCACCAAACAGGCTCCTAATGTGGCAAGTGAAAAACTTCGAAACTGTTGTTGAGTGTGAATGATATTTATTAATAATTTACAAGATGATGTATCAAAAGCATACCCAGAAACTCTACCTCCAGGTTAAAATAGTTGCGCTCCTTTTGGCAGCTTGAGTTCTTCAACACTAGGATCACTACGTTCAGTCCTATCATCACCCTGTAGTGATACTAGCGAAGCCCAGTGTTGAAGGACGCAATCTGGCAAAAGGAACTCAGCGAAACATCTGTAAGGTTGAGAGTCTGTTTCTGACATGTATGTGACCTAGTGGGACGAGACACTGTAATTAGGGGCAAGTCATCCTTGATACAGCCAAGGAATCAAAAACAAGTCTCTCAAGTTAAAAGCCTGCTACACTGTACGTAGAACCGGCACCGACTGAAATTTGAATTAAATAAACTCACATTAGTACAATTGACTCCTTTAGGCGAAGGAATTGTGACGCAAGACCATCCAATGCCATATTATTTCTTGCGTCAACACATTGGTGTTTATAGAGCTAATCTGTTAAATTTCCAATGATTTAACAAACAGAATTTTCTCATGTATGAGAAAAACTATTACTATCCCTCTAAATTAGGAAATTTCTCAACTAGTATATATTTTGGTGTGAATATTTCTCACATTTTATATGCATTAAAACTATTAATGAATACCATGCTATCATGAACATTGTTACACTTAACTCTTAGATGGTACCTAGCTTGAAAACTATAATATAATTTTTGAGCTTTAATAGTGCAAAACGGCAAGCTAAGTTATTTTTATTGCTATATAAATAATTTGTAAATAAAGGTTTGTTTTAAGTAGGTATTGCAAGTACATCTTTGTCTTTCATTTACATTTAAACATACCTATAAGCGATATCAAAATTACATTACCGAAGTGTACACTGCAATAACAACATCATAGGTCTCAAGAAAATCACTAATATTGTCTGTAAAAAAGATTATCGGATTTAAATATGGTGTATAAGTCCACCTTAAATTTCAGATTGCCAGATAGGTGTCCTGTAGGCATCAATTCCCACCCATATATTTCAGTTAATAGATGTAACTGATGGATTACAATAAATAAGAAGCGTATAACCCGAACGGGTAGTAAGACGCGGTGCTAAATATTATTATTTAATAAATAAGATTTCGAGAAATTTGTTTTGTTTCACAAATTAATGTTGTAATGACTTGTAAAACAAGTTCAAACTGGCCATGAAGATGATTATGAATGCTAAAATATAAAACATAAGAGTACAATGCACGTTTTTTTGACATAGTCACAATTTAAACACCAATAGTAATTTTATTAGGTTATGTATCTAAGGCGATAATAGAATATTGCTCATTTTCTGTATACGATTGAAACAAAACAAAACACCTCTGCAAAATAATCACATTTATTATAAATAGGTTATTATTAGGTAAAACTTTATAAGAAATAGTTCAATCCAATAGAATAAAATAGCTAGAAATCAGATTTATGAGTTACCAGAACACTTAAAAAAAAACCAATAAGACCATTGAGGTGGGATGTAGGGAACGTAAGAAAAGACAGTTTTTATAGCTAAACTTTTTTTTTGTCAAAATAAGTCATATTACTTCTATACAAACATAGTTTAATTTTTTTCACATGGCAATATTAACAGTTGTTGAATATCTGTCACGAGCCTTGTGGCATTATCTCACAACCTTTTTAAATGAAGGGAAAAAGTTTTCATGAAATTCCAGGACACCCATGACAGATATTCAATAACTAATGAGGTCAACATGTGAAGAAAGTTAAACTCTATGTTTGTATAGAAGCAATATTTGATTTATTTTGCTATAAAAATTGCAAAATACCGACCTTTTCTCGCATTCTCTGCATCTCCGATCAAGGTTAAGTCACAAACTTACAATGTTTGTGATACTCCATTATTATTTTTTTCAGAAAATGAATCAATAAAACACCGGGTTGTTAAACAAAGTATAATATTTTTACTTTTAAGATCTATTACATGGTTGAAAAAGGTAGAGCAAATAGTGCAAGATGAAACCAAAATGGGCAAAGTGACAAGAACTGTTTGCACTTCAAACGAGTCCATTGGTTTTACACATTTAGGGAATTGTATAATGTATTTCACACTTCTTCCTGGGTAACCAATAATTTCCTAAAAGACAAACATCACCAGCAGTAAAATTGTTAGCTGTGCTTCTGTTTTTAACTGCATACATTGTTATTAATCTTAACTTTACCTTATTTTATTTATAAAAATAAGTGGGTTAACATTGTAAAGTCTGTTCACCGTAGGAATTGTTTTCTGAAAGGCCTTTTCCCTACCAGAAATCTATTATATAGTAGGATATTGTTAGAAAAAAATACCTTTCAGAGAGTAAATCCTACTTTGAATGGAGTATATTTTGACGAGTTTTCCTAACTCTATGTCATCGTTCAGTTTTACAGTTGAGAAGTTGATGTAGCCAAATTTTCCAACAGAGATTTATTTAAAAAACATAGTTTCATCATTAAAGAAGAAAAAATTTGAAAATTTTGAAATATGTGGGAGTCAAATTTTGTTTGTCTAAAGTGTATTTTGAAATAAGTTGCATTCATGCAATGTAGTCTGTAATATAATAATAAAAATAATAAACTATTTTAGATAATACATACATTATTTTTGTAGAATTCACATAGTAAATATTAAAATTTTTACTAGAATAAAAAATGGTTGTATGAAACAAAATGACTCGGGGAAAGAGAAAGATGTGATTTTTACATACTTCTTTGTAAATACGTATTTTATAACTTTTAAGACATTACTATCCTTACATAAAAAATAATACAAATTGTGACATAAATAGAATACTAAATGTTTTGTATAGTAATTAAAATGCCAGTCAGCCTGGCTTTGGAGAAAAATTACACCGTGAGTCAGGTGACCAGAAAAAGTGATAAGTTCAGAGATGATAAGAAAGGGGAGGGTAATCCCACTTTAATTCACAAAGATTCGACCATTAAATTGTTTGTCAAATTATCTGTATCAAAAGTTGATTTAAGGCTATCGATGGATTTATACAAATGTTCAAGAAAAGCAACTTTTGTGAGGTTTCAAAGCACAAAATGTAGTTGAGGCATACACTTTCTTTAAATGGGGGGAAAAAAAAAACAAAAAAAAGGAAGGATAGAACAGCACCCAACATTAAAAAAAAATCAACAAAAGTTATGCTGAAATTATGATGCGACGATGTTAAGCTTGGATGGACCTTGTTCTGCTCTCCAATATCAAAATGTTAAAAATAATCACATAACTCTCCACGAAAGAGCTGCATAAATTACAAATGAACGATACAGGAGAAAAACGCACAAGGTTCTCAATTTTGACTCAAATTATGTTAGTGCTGCCATCTGTTAAACAATAAAGATACCTTTCTAATGTACTTTAGATCATGATTAAAAGAAGTATGTCATATTTAAATTTAATTAAAAGAATAAAAGTTTTTGCTGGGGTCCTTATGGCGTTTGAGATATAAAAGTTGTTGTTCTGGAAAATATGTGTTATGTATTTTTTGCCTGAACCGTTCAGATCCAAATACCTCCCTGAAAACATATGAATTTGAAACATACATTATTAGAAACATTTGCTATAAAACTTGTTTCTATTCGCTTTTGATCCGATGATGGATCAACTCTTGAGAAAAACTCGCTTGCTTTTTGGTATGATATTTCTGCTACAAAGATAGATAGCCCAAACAAAAGTTTTTTTTTTATATTTTCACTATAACAACGTCATGTTTAATATCAAATATATCAAATGTATAAAATGTAAAAGACACACACAGACATTTAAATAAAGATATTGTGTTGCAAGGATGTACAAAAAATTATATCCTAAGTATTTATGGTACTTATCTCAGTGATAGTTAAAAAGTTTGTCAGAAATGATTTTAAGTGTAAGTAGATGGAGTCATTAAAAGTAATTAAAAAATTCTTCCACAACAATATCAGTCTTTTCAAATAATGTCTGCTCTACTGATTTAAATGTAGCCTTTCAAAGATATGAAATTGTAGAATACAATATTGCTTCACAAATAAAGATTTAAAGAACAAATATATTTTTTAACAATGACAAATGTAAAATCTAGTCAATATGATTCTTACCTCCAGCAATATTTTTGATGTTTTAAGCTCATTTTTGTGTGTAGATCTTGAAAATGACAAAAAAATAAATATTTTAAATGTCCCAATTTTTTGTATATAAAGTATTTCAATATGGAGGGCTGTTTAGGGAAGTTAATGAAAGAATTAAGAATTGTTCAAGATTCTTCATGAATGGTGTTTATTTATTGTCATATGAATCTGATGTGGCATGAGAAAAAAGGACCTTATCTTCACCGAGCAAATATTTTAGGACTGCTGATTATAAGGCCCAGATTTTGATGACATGTATTTTTTTTTATCCATCAGAGACAATGCTCATAAGTATATAAACTCTGTTCATGATCCCCTGATTGCAGAAATATTTTATAGGTAATTTTTTTTTTGCTATTTTAAGCGTGTAACCCAAACGGGTAGTAAGACGCGGTGCTAATTATTTGCTATTTTAGATTTTTAGGTTTTTTTTTGCTTTTTTTTTGTTTAGTGTCATTTTTAAGAATTTTTGAAGAAAATTTAAAATTGTTTGAAAATGACTTTAAAAAGTTTATATGGGCTTATATGAATTATCGGTGCTTTGATTAAACATGAATATTCAAACATCAGATATTTTACGACAAGCTTGTTGACTGAAGAAGATAATGTTACGAGTCCAAAGAAACTTTGTGCCCCTTTACCTGCGTGCTTATAAAACCGACATTCCTGGCGAGACCTTCACTACACCTAAGTTGTAAAGGGTTCCAGGGGGAGGGGAGAGCAATCTAAAAATTTACTTTGTACAGTTTTTACACTACTGGCGAGTCACTCACTATACCAAGAAAAATCCTCAACATTTTATAAAGATTTGTGTGAATTTCTGGTATCTGCGAACATTCCTCTGTGTTAACTGAGCAATGTTAAACTAAAGGATTTCCTGGGACTGTATATGGGTCATTCTATTCCAGACGAGTCCATACCAAGGAAAAATTGAGATATTTTTGATTACGTGTAAAATGTAAATCCTAACCCTTGTAATAAATACACCATATTATGGAATCTCAATCAAATTTTTTAGGTCATTTTTTGCAAATTTAAAGTTATTGTTTAGAGTTTTAAGCGCCATTTTATAGGTCATTTTTTTTGGCAATTTTAAGGTCATCAAAATTTGGGCCCTTCTGATTATATTGATCTCGGTTAGATATCATCACTTTAGATTATTGCAGCTAATGCTACCTACATTCTCTCAAAACAACTAGAGAATGGTTCCAATTCATATTATACATCCCAGATAACAGAGAAAGCATATTGATACTCGTCTTTAAATAATGCAAAACTTTAACCCTTGTTTTCACAACTACTACTTTTTTCAACTTGTGGGTTCAAAGGGAATAACTTTCTCAATTCTTGGAATATGTTTACATAACATTGTTGAACAACTTGTACTCTTTCCAGTGATACTATTATCACAATATTGATTTGGGTGGAGATAAGGTCCTCTTTATTGTGCCACATCATAAATTAAGTTTGAAAGCAGTTCTACTGCATAGTGGAAATATATATCTCTAATTTCATATAATTCAAGCCGCTGGCTTCAAAGAAAGGTATTGAAGTATGTCAAAGATTCCGAGTGCTGTAAAGTACAAAGATTAAGCTTGGCACATCTTTGGTGGGAGGTTTCACTAAACTTTGTTTTCTGTGTTTGTGGTACAGTCTGTCAACAGAAAAGCTTTTACTACAGTGGGAAAAGAGAAGTGAATATTTACCAGGAAAATTAATTTAATCATGTTCCACTGGTTGAATCACTAACTATTCTTGAAGCTTGGTTAAATGAAGAATCTCAATACTGCCTTAAATAAAGAAGTTATTACCAATATAACATACTAAGTTGAAAGACAGAGTTTTCATTGCCCTCTAAATAAGCAAACTTCCAAAAGATTTTATGTATTTGCGCACAGCTACAAAATTCCGAAACAACAGCTTGGATTTTAAACAGTTGTACATGGATTTCTTGGAACATGAAAGAAGTGTAAGTTTTACTACAATGCTATAAAGATGCTTTTGAAAATTCATTTTATGCTTTTACATTTTTTTTAATATTTCTATTTTTTCCTTTTCCTGATAATTTGGGAGCTGTGAGTGATGTACAAGAAGAATACTTTGTTCAGGAAATATTCACTTGTAGAAGTGTTATCAAGGTCGCTGAAATATCTCCATGATGGGGAATTACTGGTGGGTTTTTTTAATGCCCAGCCTGCAACTAGTCACACCCACTCATCAGACTTGCACTTTTAAAATTGTCTATCTACAATAGCATAAGCAAGCGCAGTACATGTTGGGAGGAGGAGATAAACAGTATTCATCCCTTGCGTTTATGCAGTTATGATGGCTTGCATTCAGCCAATCATAAACAAATCTGGGTGCACTACTGTTTTCAACTAAAATAATTAGTTATTTGGTAAAGGATAAAATTTCACAAAAATATACTAATATATTTAACTTGTGTTTGTAAACTTTAACGTGACTTTATTGCAGTAGTGTTATATTGTTTGAAATCATGTTTACAGATATTTTATTGTAGACTGTCTTTGTTTAAGCAGAAAACCAACACAGCACGTTTTGTGAGTGCACATCCAAAAAGAGGGTGCAACTTGTTTTGGACTAGGCATAAGTGGGATTGCAAAATGGACTATGTACAAATATTTGTGGCAACCATTTTTAGGTACTATAAAGAATTATTACTTTGTATGATAAATAAATTTGTTGTATTTTAATATAAAAAAATTCATGAATAAGAATGCATATTATATTTATAATTGTAGACCTATGGTATTAACAATGATTAATTCATTTTATTTTGATGTAGACATGATACAAAAACAATTGTGGAATTTTTGGAATCAACACATCAATTTCTTTTAGAATCAGACACTTCCTGGAGGTATGAAAGAAAAAAAAAATTGTTGACTAGTGAAATTTTCAAATAATAGTATGTTCTATATGTTAACAATGTGTATTTAAGTAACAAATTGCTTATGAAGTTTTCCAAATAAAAAATAAATAAAACTCAGTACAAATGTGTTACATTCACACTTTACCTCATCCAATATGGTGTACAGCAAAATGAATCAACTTGCCGATTAATTATTAATCTGCACGTGTATATTATTTGTATTAATCAGATATAAATAACTTTATGGATAAAATTATAATCAATATATTTTGTCATCAAAATCAACAACCAGTTTATTACTATTCATATTTAGTACCATTTAACCGCTCCCCCCCCCCAAAGTCTTACATTTCTGGTTGACACCAGAGGCTTTTTGAAAATAAATTTTACTTACTAATCACCTCTCTTCAGAATTATTTTATTATATTTGGAAGAAGGTAAAGTAACGATGGATAGAAACATATAAAAGGTACAAACACAATATGGCTTTTACAGTTAAAAGAACACAATTCACACTTTACATTGTTGCAACTGGACTAAGATTTGATTTGATTTAAACAAATTATATGAGCTTTTATATGTGAATAAAATGATGATTTTAACTTTAAATAATCTATCCGAATTAAAATATATATATATTTTAAAGTTGGGACAATAATGGTCACTTAAGCTAACTTTGGCACCATCGATTAAGTTGAGAAGAGACAATCAGTATTAGGGACAATGATTGTCTATGTAATCTTTTGAACTGTTCTGTTTAACTAGTCAGAAAAATGTATCCCGATGAATTGTAATTTTTAAGTTCCACAGCATAATCTTTTGCATTTGTTTTGGGGGTCTTGCTTCTAAATGACCAAGGTATTGTTTTAAGTTGACCATGTGGCATTTTGTTTAGCTCGGTGTTTGTTTCATGATGACTATTGTTGGTGTATGTGCCAAATTATGCACGTTTTTTTTTTGCTCCGTTTCAATATGGAGGATGCTCAAAAGTTGTGTTGCACCCCCTCCCTCCCCCCTCCGATTAGTTCTGATAGAATGAAACCTAGGTAGAGGGATTGGGCGGTAAGGATCAGTGTAGAAGCCATATTGTTTTCGTCCCTTTTATATGTCTCAATCCATCTTTCATTTACTTTCTTATAAGTATTTATTTTTCTGTTTAACATGATCACCAAGGAAAAATATTAACGTCAAATCCAAAGATAAAACTATAAGAGATATTTCAATTTGAAATCCAAAAAGAAATCTCATGACTGTAGTAATGATAAGAACATGAAGAAGGTGAGTTCTACTGTTCACAATGTAGGTATGTCTTCCAGTGGGGGGAGGGGGGGGGGGGGGTTTGAAGGCAGTAATAAGACTGGTACAAACAGCATATCATGATACAGTTTGTTTGATTGGAAAAAAGAAATATTGCACAGGGCAGAAAAGATGATATCTTCTGGGTGGGAGTTATAAAAAATAAAGTGGCCAAAGCACAAAATTATTTCCTATCTTTTTATTCTAAAATTAATATATCTGCCTTTCAATCTGTTTAAAGTTTTCCAAATAAAAACTGACCTATTATAAGAGTGGAGTCAGATTAACTGACACTAATTATTAGTTATAATTTTAAATTGTATAAGTCATTCACGAGCTAAGTTTACCTGGATGACAGCTCGAAATGTTACTAGAAGTAATCCCTAATATATCACTACGCCAACAGCTGACATTATCACTTTGGATCACTGTAATGAAAACAGATGGTAATATATTAATGTGATAGTTAAGCACAGTAATTTAGGCCAATATTATTTATATATTTATTTGAGGTATTTATAGTTTTATTCCCCTTAAAAAAATATTAACACCACTTACACAAAAACTTCTAATGAACATAGCTTCAAAATGGCCATTGACGAATCTGAACCATATGACTGAACATAACGGTAAACAAGTTTTTTACAATGATGCAGACACGCAGTTGATGAAAATATTTTATTCGGTTAAATATTTCAAAATATGATAAAATAATCATAAAATCATATATTGTATGTAAAAAAAATGACAAAAATTTTATATTTTCCAAGTAAATACGATGCCTGTATTAAAAGAGATTGATGTGTGCATTATATTACACAAAATCAGTAACGTTCCAAAACGAAAAATAAGTACTTTTAATTATGTTTAAAATATTGTTTCCAGTTGGATAAAAAGAAATTATTTAAAAAAATGAAATAGTATGAGAAAACTTAAGTTTACGTTTTTTTAAATGTAATATATAACAGGTAGTTAAAGATCTTTACATTTATAACAAAACTGTGATCTTGTACAAGTGTTGGCAACCCAAAACCTAAACATATGATTTTCGAACTGTCATCCAGGTAAAAACCTATCATGAACAGAATATATCGAAGCAAATCTACTATTAATATAAACAAAATAAAATTGAAACTAGTTAACAATTGTTTAACAAGTGAAAATTAACTTTGGTATGGGTTGAGCCATGGACTCGGGTATATTTAATTTAATAAGTGAACACTTATTGTTTTTGAGTGTCATTACTGGGTATAAAGATTGTAATATTGAAAATGAATCAAATGAGAGGCATTAGTGATAAGCCGCACACTAAAAATTTTCTCTTTTGCTAGTTACTGTAGAGTTAAAATGGTCAAGTTCCTAATTAATATAAGTTTTGAACCAATAATAAATGTAAAATTCATCCATTCAATTGACTTAAGCCCTTAAATCTAGTTGTAAGCATAGTGCAATTCACCCTTTACAACTTTCCATTAATACAACACAATTCTCAACTCTTTACGATACTGTTTTTTTTACCATACTTTAGATGCATATATGTCACACCCCTTTTTTTTATTAAAGTGCTACAAGCAGTCAAGTAAATTTAATGTTTGTTCTATGTTACAGTTGGTATTACCACCAGTATCATTATATGATTTTTCCCACTTACTCTAGTGAGACTTATCAATTAATCAGAAAATACTAGAACGCTTTAAACACACACACATTGGTTTAATGGGTGTGATCAGCTGTCATATTGAGTCTTGATTCTAACACATTCTAAACTCTATTCTCAAGATTAGCTATATATATATTTCCTTTCTCAAATATAAAAAAATTAGGATAAAAATAAACAAAATATAGCCGTAATTAGTAAAAACCTTACCTAACAGAATGTTTATTTTAAAGAGCATGAGAGATATGTTAAGAATGTTTAAGATTCTGAATACAGCAAAAAGATGTGATGGGTGTGTTTTAAAAATTATTTGACTCTACTTGGAACTTTATTTTTGTGTCTCTTCATAATATTTTATTCAGATTTCAAATTGTTTTAATGTGGATACCTTCTATAAAGGTATACAAACATTGATAAATTAAATTTAATCATTTACCTTTTGAGCTCAAACTTGAATAATAGTCCTTTAGTTGGAAATTTAAGCACCCCTGGCATATGAATGCTGAGCTAGGTAAAGATAGAACATACAATTTTCCTGTGGTAGTCTGGTTGTGTACAAAGTTCTATCAAATCATGATAATTTGTACCAATTAATGTTTTATAAAGAACACACACAAACATAGCCAGATTGAAATTGTTATATTTGTCTTTCTTGTGGCATAGAATTAAACTCTGAAATTAAATATATTCGTAAATCTTTTCAGAATAATAATTCAACTCTCGTTCACATCTTAGTTTTGATTTGAATTCTCGTCTCAAATAGTGTCTTGAAGTGAAAAGGTGGTTCGCACACATCCTTTAGGCCTCTATGCAAGTATGATCACTTTTGTCACACATCTACTGTAATGTCGTTCGTTTTAAAAAAAAAAAACATATTAATTAGCCACCCAAAGCACAAGTTATGAAAAAATGACTGAGTTAAGGTGTACAATAAGTTGTATGCTTTATGCGCTAAAAAATTGTATTTTGACATATTTGGTCACTTTTAAGAACACAGTAAAAAGTATAGAGCCACATGTTTTTAGTGAAGTATTTTACAAATAATATAAAAAATAAAGTTATTTTGCAGTTTTGCCAAACATATTGAAATCTGGAAATTAAATAAACACAATCAATGCTTTTTGATGGTTTTTTTTTTTTACCATATGAAGTTAGTTTTCAAATAAACAAAATTAAAGTTTAAGCTAGTATTTATGTAACCAAGTCACTTCATTTCAATAAAAAAAGAATCTTAGATCCAATAAAGAAACAATATAACAAAAATGTATACATTTAGCTTGCAATAGTAAAAGTTGTTACCAACTGTTGAAAAGATTTTGAGACATGTAAAGTTCGACTGTATATTTCACAAAATGAGAAAAACATGTGACTCTTGCAAAAAGTTATTTTCAGTCAATACAAGGATTCGATATAGGTTTTAATTCGTCGAACTTTTAAGAAAATAAAAAAATGAGATTTCATACTTATAGTTCACACTTACACTTAAAATACAATATAAATAAATAATGATTTTAATGATGATTCATGACGATGGATGCCACACTCTTTAAAGTGGGCATGAGTATTGTGTATCTAAACACATGATTAAGGCATTCTAGTTACTGTATGTGCAAAAAAAAAAAATAGTTATGGTAACAAAAATAAAAAAGTGTGGATGGAAAAAAAAAAAGAGAAGAAATTTCAACAACTTTTCCAAGAAGATAATGGAACATGAGTACTCATGAAGATCACAATACCCTAGCACTTTTTGCGAAGGTCTTTCACACATACATTTATTCACACACACACTCTCACACAAAACTCGATATATTTATATGTTCGAATAATCGCACGTTGCCAAACTAGTTTATTAATCCCAGCTCTTGTCACTGTCATAAATCTCTTCTTCCTCATCTGATGTTTCATCTAGTTCTTCATAGTCTTCAGGCTCTTCAACTTGAATGTGCGTGGTAAAGGTGCGACTCTTTTTAATGCCTTGCCGTTTCAACTGCATCGCCAATATGTCTGCTTTTGAACGTTCTTTGCGAAACTCATAGACTAGAGGGAAGATGTGTTCAATGGCTGCTTGTACGTCAGCCACACTCGGAGCTGAAAATACAAACTAAATAAATACTGTCACAATTTAAAATTGCAATCTTTAAATCTTTACTCTTCAAACAAGGTTTTAAATAAAATGAGGCTTTGTGTTAAATGTTTTACTTCAATAACTTTCGGTTTAATATTTTTTTTTTTTTAAAGTGTGAAATGTTTAACAATGAGGCAGCCCAATGACTAAATTATAAAATAATAATAATATTTAGCACCGCGTCTTACTACCCGTTCGAGTTATACGCTTTAAGTACTAATTACACTAATGGATTAGTAATCAGGAAGGTTTAATTAGAGGAAGTGAACCCACATTTGCGTGGAGGGAGAGTGGAAAACCATTTAGGAAAAAACAACCCCCAGTTCACCCGACCGAGATTCGAACCTCGATCTCCCTGTCCTCAGCAGTCAGCTCAACGCGACAAGCGCGTTAGCCAACTACGCCACCAAGGTGGGTAATTATAAAATAGAATAAGGAAAAATGATCCCCAACAGTAGCAGAGTTGTCCTGAGCTGGATACATTAGGAGTGAAAACCTTGGGAATACATTTTTTTGAGATGTCACCAGAAGAGATAGGAATATAAATGAAGATGTATGGGCAAGAAATGGAGTACAAGAAGAACATGACACAGTAAAGGAAGCAAGGATGTGATGGTATGACACGTGAATAGTAGAAACGATTTTTTTTTAATGTGTAGCAATATCAGTTAAAATATTTAGTAACGTGAAAATAAATAACCATGAATAAACCTTCTACCTCTGCATTAAAAACACATCCATATATTAACTATTGAAATAAAATTTAATTTTATGGCTGCGAATTTCTGAAGAAAGTTATATCAAAACACTACTAAATTTTCATACATGCAAATACAATTTTTTAAATGAACTACTTTGTGAACTAGCTACAGTTATGATGATGTTGATGATTTAGTGGAGAAATGCAATCTGTGTGTAAAGGTTTGGCATATGGAATCGTTGGAAAATTTGCTTGGTTAAAAGCTGTCGTCGTGTTTTCTTGACCCATTATTGTCGGTTCCTTGAATACAAATGAACCTCAGACCACTCTAGATTTTTTTAAAGTCGGTTTCCTAGAATTATTCTTTCCTGTCCAAGGTTAAATGTTTGAGTTCAACATACTAACCGATATTGATATTGCACTTATAGGTATATACATGGCCGTCTAGTTTGCTTTTCAAAAGACTGTTCTACACGCTTTATTATTGTGACAGAGATTTCAAATTACATTTTCTTGATTGATTTTGGGTTCAGTTTTCGTCATGTGTTTCTTACCTTGCCACTTTATATCTGTTTATTCTCCCGACCAAAAAAAAACCCCCGAGAAAATGAGCGAATCAGACCAAAGAAATTGTTTTTACAACTCGCTTGTGTTTACAAACTCGTACGTCACGCAAGAGACGTTCTGCCGAAATTACTATCATATAATTCAGCATTCTATACGCTTCACAGTATAAAAAACATCAGAACAGATCAGATAAGAATCAAATAGCCAAAGCTATTATTTATGCTTTTAGTTTGGTTGGATATCATATTCTGAAAATTGAAAAATGACACCTGGACACGAGAATCAAACTCGGGACCTTTGGCTTAGTATACCAATGCTCTAACCACTGAGCCAAAGGTCCCGAGTTTGATTCCGTGTCCAGGTGTCATTTTTCAATTTTCAGAATAAGAGATCATATAAGTTAAGTTATGACAATTGTAATCCTCTCTTATGAGCTTGAATTGGAATTGGACTTTGTCACTGCCATCCCTTTACTGGATGCATTTCAGGTTGCCTGAAAATTAGTGACACATCATTTAAAAGTTTTTCCCCAAGAAAGAAGGATAAAATATATATATTTACATAAAAATATGGGCTATACTGATGAGGATGGAAGGAGAGGATCCCGAGGAGAATGATGGAGTCAGTTTGGAGAGAAAAGGTCGCAAAGGAGACCATGGAAGAGAAATTTGAGGGAGGGTAAGGGAGGCAGGGGGGGAAAGGACAAAGGGAATTGACCTGGAAACAGTTGATGATAATGATGATACAGTAAATAATTTAAAGAAATGAGTATTAGACAAGTGAAGATTTATTTTAGGGTGTTGTGCCTCACTGTTCAGTCTGCCCTTGTATCTTTCCCCCGCACTTACACAGGCCGCGCCAACCACCCTCTTTACTTCCTGGACGGTCTAGGGGTAAGGTGTTAAGACTTCTGTGCTGGGGTCCGGGGTTCAATCCTCGGTCCCAGCACAGATTTATCTGATTACCAAACCCTTCCTTCACCTCTGACAAGACATCTTGTGAATGTGGGGAATGCCAGGCCTCCACCGTGGTTCGGATTCCACGTTAAACTGTAGGTCCTTCATTTCATCTCACAATCACCCTACCATTGCACATTAGCGTAAGTGCGTACAACCTGAACGGGTAGTAAGACGCGGTGCTAATAATAATAATAATAATAATAAAATACTTCCTAGGCCACTCCACACTTCATGTTCTCTAAGCTTTCTGTGACGAGGGTACTTAATATGGTGGTTCCTAGATCAGAGGCCAGTCGGAGAGTGGTTACCCAAACTGGGTGTCCCACCTGTTTGAAAGAGCTATTAAATTGTCTTCTGTTACGAAGGAGCAATATTGTTTTAACCCTCTCGCTCTTCCCACCATCACCCTACCTACCACTGCAACTCACATTGCCCCGGGGCATCCTTCTGTTCCACCGTGACTCACATTGTCGGGATAATCACCCTACCTCCCACTGCAACACATGCTGCCTGTACCAACACCCTATCACCCCACCTCAGGACGTCCTCATGTTTCACTGCGACTAATGTTGCCGGAACACTCTCGCTGACCTTGATCCCACCCCTACCCACAGATGTGTGAACACAACTTCGCTGTCATCATGACATCAACCAGTTACCCCCGAAGCCGCAGAGAGGAATAACAAGGGATGCTGTTAATGTATGTAGACCAACTTCATAGAATGCACCCAAGATATTATTAGAAAATGAATAACATGAATGGTTCAATATTTTAAATCAAAAATAAAATGAGTCAGCTTACAAAAGAATAACAGCATTACAAAGAAACTTAAATGAAAGTTGTTGTTTGTTAATGCCCTAATCTTGGATTTCTTTCATTCTCCATCTAGTGTACCAATAGTATTTCGTTAGCTGGGTTGGTATATCACCTTGTATTTTGGTCATTGCTCGGCAATGAGACGCTGAAAATCAAAATTGAAAACTAGGAGTTGGAAAACATAGAGAAGTTCAAGTACCTGAGAGGTCTGCTGACAAAGAATGTCTACTGCACCAAGGACATTAGGTCGAGGATCGACATGGCCAAGGAAGCTTTCAACAAGAAGAGGCTGACCAGCAAGTTGAGTTTGAAACTGAGCACGAAACTGATGAAATGCTACATTTGGAGCATAACACTGTATGGAGCAGAAACTTGGACTCTTAGGAAGATGGAAAAGAAATACTTGAAGAGCTTTGAAATGTGGTACTGAAGAAGACTTGAGATCAAGTGGACAGAAGGGCTGACAAATGAACTCCTAAGAAGAGTGGGTGGAAAGATAGCCATTTTGGATGTGATTCTTCACCGCAAAGCAAACTGAATCAGACATATCCTTAGAAGGAACTGTTTTCTAAGCGTCATAGAAGTGAAGGTTAAAGGAGAGAGGATCTTAGGAAGGAGGATTCAAATACTAGATGAATTAAAAGAAAAAAGAAAAGTGAATGATGAAAAATGAATGGTAAATTTAATATATAAAATTACCTGTTACAGTAACACTACCAGTTGAGAATATCTTCAATGTGGCTTTAGGCTCCTTCAGCTTGTAAGTTACGCCAGGGTGAAGTTCTGGTTCGTAACTAACATAAACATAAGGGGCAAAATAGAATCAGTCTTTGAGCAACGACAGCCAATTTCATTCTTAATCATAGAAAAGGATGTACTCAGAAATAGCTATGGGCATTATCAATTTTCCGTGGCTTTGGATAGTAGAATAATAGTAAACACATAATACAAATTAAAATCATAGCTATGTTAGTATTATTTATTCTATTATTTATTGATACAAATTTAGTCCACCTAGTTAACCTAGTAGAAAAAAAGACCCTTTAGTCTAAAGTGGATGGACTTGTGTATATCCCTAAATATTTAGAAGTAATTTCTCGTCTAGACTAATACAATGGTAGCTCCCAATACACCTCCAATTTAAACTATTTAAACTTACAGCCAAAATTTTTAATACTTCAGAAGTACAAAAAAATGTTTTTTAACTTTTGTAGTTTAATTATAAACAAATCAAAGCCAGCTAGATTAGTTTTGATGTCATAAAATGTTTAAACACTGTTTGAAAAAATAAAACGAGTCCAGTTACACAAAAAAAATAATATATATATCTTATTTTAAACCAAATTTAGTGTGCAATATTATCTTTAAATGCTAAACAACTTTTTAAATATTTGTGAATTTATATGTAGCCGCAAGATTTAGCAAAGATGAAGCCAAATCAGATGAAAATTTAAAGGTGACTACAAGACGAACATACAACTGACTTCGATTTAATATTAGTCCTTAAAGCTGCAAAAATGTAATTAACAAAATAAGTTCATAAACAATAAATGTCAAAGGAAATATTTAGTTTTGATCATAGCAAGAGTCAAAATTAAGAATTATTAGGCTAAGTCAGTTAGTGAGTAATAAACCTTAATACTTTTGTTTATAGTTGAGGCCGATCCACTGTTTTTCGAATCTAAATCTCCAATTTACCTTTTGAATCCCAAACTCAAACACGAATTTTGGAAAAAAAATTATGAAAATAATAGGAAATATAAATATAATAGAATAAGAGAAAAGACAACTGACTAAATGTTAACATTCTTTCTTATAATCTATTCATTATATCATTCATACTTTCAATCAAGTGTTAAATTACTGATCTGAGCCCTGGTTGTTGGGTTCATCCTACAATTATAATGGGTTATTAACCACTATTAAGCGTTTTTAGAGCTCTAAAACAAATTTCACTGATATATATATATATATATATATATATATATATATATATATATTATTAAGGACTTAAGTCTTGAATCCTTGAATTTCGAATATCCTTAAGGATTTGAGGGCCCATCTTTAATTCTGTTGTATTTTTTTTATAAATGCTAACTAGCCATTATGCTGGGTATATGCAGTGTGAGGTGCACGATAGTTAAATGCATGCCACATATTTACCTTACAAGAAGATAACCAAATGTCTGAATTATCTACCTACTAACTTACAGGTAGTTTAATGTTCACCCGTCGCATTATGTACCTGATATGAAGGTCATCAATCATTAAGCTCTTGAAGTTTTGGTGCTAAAAATTAAACAGGGTAGTCAGTAACATTAGTCTGGACCCTAACATGCTAGTTACAATCTTCCCAGAATATGATGTAAGGAAAGTGATTGATAAAATCAGTTAAAAATAATGTAGTCCTTAGATTATATTAAATATATGTTTACATTGTTGGAGGAAAACACTAGTACATTACAGGAAGGCTGCTTATTAAGAGTCAAAGATGCACTTCACATTACATATGTTAAATCCCAAATATTTATTGATACAGCTCAGGGGTTTCCAACTGGTGACCTGTGTAACAAAATTGATCTTTACAGCCGAGAAACAGAATGTTTTGACTTGTATGTAAAAAACCATTGAAGTTCCACCTGATGTTCCGTTCAGTAATAAACTTAATTGCGCTTCGTTTTTGTAATAACTTGTGTATACACACGAGTTATATTTCCTTAACCCCGCTAGTCGATTAAGATAAGGCCTGCCACTAAACTCGTAGCATCAATCGTGGCACTCCTGAACTTATAAGTTGGAAACCCCTGATATAGTTACCACACGAAACCCTCTATCTTCGCCAACATAGGGTGCTGCTCAGTTGGTATAGCTTGCTTTTGGGCTGATGCCATGATTTTTTTTTAATATCTATCAAAATTGATAGGTGTTGATCACATGACCAGGCATATTAATACATGAAAGTAGATCTAGTCACTTTCCTAGCTATTTTCCTATGAAAACTGGACTGTACAATAAGAAGCATACAGAATAGGGTAGCGAAGAAGAACTGCGACTGGAGAGAAAAATAGTAACTCAACAAGAATAACCCATTATTGCAATAACTGCTCAAAAATATACCTTGGTCTCGCACACTATCTGTGTGGTCTAACTTTATGACCTGTGTGGTTTAACTTTACGGTCATTCAAGAGTAGTATGGCACGGCATTTCAGTTTAGTTAAAAAAAGAAAAAAAAAAAAAAAAAAAAAAAAAACCCAACTCACTTTGCTGCGTTTTTATATCGTTCCGAGAATGGTGTGATTCTGATTGCGAAAGGCATGGAACAAGTTCCCAGAACATTCACTACCCTAAAGTTGTTGAACCTGGTCTTGAAACCAAGCTTCTGTAAACATCGGGCAAATCTTCTTGCTGCGATTTTAGCCTGATCCTCGCTAGTGGCGCCGGTACAAGTTATTTTTCCAGACGACCACATCGAAGCAGTTGTGTAAGGTTTTCGAAGCTTCATCGTGATCATCTAAAAACAAAGTTTCCCTTAATTTACTATGAATTTAAAGTTATGATTTTAGCTTTTAAGCTTTTCTTATTGAATAGTCGGGGTTACATCAACATAAAATGAATACAGTATTTTTCAAAGTACTAACCTTACACTAAACATAGACGTGGGGAGGGTCACTACCATTAGCATAATATCTTATGATAAATGCACAAATATTTGTCTTAAAACTATAAAAAGTATTGGCCTGTAAGCTATCCCAATACGGCATATCCAAACGGATGAATCCTATATGAATGCAATAAGTAATATGACCAATCCCGCCAGTAGAGCTACACATATACCCTAATTTTGTTTGAAAGAACAGTAGAAAAAATTCAAAATATTTCTTTGCGCCAACAATGATAACATTTTGGTATATTATTTGTGTTATTTTATAGGTATTGACCATATATTTCAAAATTGACAGCTGCAGATAACATGACTTGATGTATGAATATATTAAAATAGTTTTAGTAAGTTTAGTAACTAATGTCTACTGTTTTTCCTATCCTAAATCATACTATAATTTTATCCAATGATTCACTTTTTCCCTTTCTATTACTTTCAAAAAGATTCAAAGAGATAGTTTAAAAAAAATAAAGTAATGATATATAGGTTATCTGTAAATTGAATAATTACACATGGATACGGGAAATGAACCCGGAACCTTTGGCTTAGCCCAATAATGTTCTACCAATGAGATAGCCAGGATTCGTCCTGTGCTCAGGGTCATTCTTCCCTCATAGTACCATAAAGCAGAGTCTGTGATGGACATGAAGAAATAATATAAAGATTAATATAACATCATAATATAAAGGTTTGGAAAGTATGATTATAACAATTTATATTGATTGGTTTAGTGATAGTGAACACCATATTTCCTAAAGACTACCCCCAAAACATCTGTAAAACAAAGTCGCACACCCACCCCATTCTCTCGCCTATACTCGACGTTAGCACCATTCAACGCAATCTGTCTGAGATTCAGATGACAGCGCACGCTGAAGCTGCACACCACATTGTTGATAACAATGTCTACTTCCGGTTCTTCTACGTTCTCCGCCGGCACGGGCATCTCCTCCGCCACTATGCCGCTCGTGTCTGGGCTCACCTGAGCGTCTTCCACCTTCTCAAGCTCCAGATGGTTGCCATTTGTCAAAGATTTAATGCCATTCTTTTGAACAGCAGTAAACATTTTACCTCAAATTGTGTTCACTGGGGAAAAAAGAGGTGTGTTTAGTGATGCTGTAAATAAAATGTTGGCGATAACCAAACTATACAAACAAATGTCTACTAAATATTGTGTCATTAACATTCATTTATAGAAGATTAAAAACAAACATTTTCAATATGTGTGTTTTATTCACCGCGTCTCACTGTGTGTGCATCTATAATAATAAACAATGTGGTAGAACTGAGAAAGGAAAAATTTAGAGGAAATGTATCCACATGTGCGGTGAAAGAGGACCGCCACTTTAGGGGGAAAAAATACTTTCTGTACACTCGACCGGGATTCAAACTTAAATCTCCCAGTAAACATCAGTTTAAGTTTATTATTGGAGTGATTCCGTATATCATTTTACCACCAAAGAAGCCGGTTTTTAAATGTTATTCAAAATAGAACACATATTATATATTATATTAACCTTTCATCTATCATATAGAAAGTGTTTTCAAATTTGTGCCCACAGTGGAAAACTACCTACACTAATATTGCCATAACCCACCTCCCTTTTTTCTTCTTCATCGCAACTATTGGTGTGGAGGGAGAGTAGAAAACCAGCCTTGGTACACCCGACCAGTATTCAAACCAAGTCACTGGCAAACCAGGCTTAATGAGCTTGGCGATTAGTGGTTAACCTAACTCATAGTTTGAGCATAGTAATAAATGACAGCAATACCTCAATTTTCATCAATTCGCTCTTTTGTTGGGTTTCTACAAAGCCACATTTCCAAATTACAACCCTCAAATTGTTTTTTTTTGTTGCATTTTGTCCGCATTAAATCTTTTGTGTTTGTGATTAAACATGGATATGCTAAGACTCAAAAGTCTATTTTTGTTTTTATCGTTGTTCTGGTCCCTAACCTGTGGAAATAATGAAGTATCACTGTACATCCAACTATACACACACATATATATATAAATTTTCTGCCATATTTTATTTAGAATCTAGGTCCTTACTTAGTTTGATTTGAATACAGTCCATACCAATGTGTTGAAATGAGTATATAAGTTATTTGTCATGATAATAAACCAACCTGTCCGACACCTTAGTTCAGTCTGTAGCGTGTCTATGTACTGAGTTAAGGGTCCCAGGTTCGATTCCCGGCATAACCAAAAAATGTATCATTGGTGAAATATGGGTATCACAGTGTTAAATTAACGAATGACGGCTGGATGTTGTGTCGGCTATAAATTTAAGTTAGTTTTATAGATTGTGTGCTGATATATACAATTGGTTCAGAGAGTGTGTAATAAATACCTCCAAAATAAAAAATAAACCAATCACCAACCAAGGAGAAGAGTACCCAATCAAACAAAAATCAGATTAGATCCCCAAACTTTTATTAACAATCATATTACTGTACATTCAACAACAAAATATCAAAATAGAACATTAATGTGTTTTTGTTAGGCTTAATCTAGAGTTCTTAGCTTTTAGACAATAACAGATTTTCAACACTACTGTCAACTTGAGCAATAAGTTTTGAGTATATAATTTGAAAATACAAAATAAGAAGAACAATATTTTCATTTTAATCCAATAAGATATTTGAAACTTTTAAATGGTTTATGATTATAAATTAGATCTACCATAATCCAAATAAACCAAATTATTAACTAAGAGGGCAATTCGGAAAGTAGCTTAGCTTCTGAAATAGTATGCCACATGATTTAGTGAAGGTAACGATCTCGCGTTTATAAAACAGCGTAGAGTGACTTAGTATACACCCAGCAGTGGGAGAGTGAAGTTTGTGTCGCTGTTATTTGCACAATAGCTACTGTTTAGTATGTGTTACAAATGAAAATCCCGCCAGCTGTGAGGTACGCTCAGTGATAAGATTTCTCTTAACAGACAAAAAAGTTCAAAGCGGCTTAAATCCATTGTAAACTTAGCGAAGTTTATGAGGAGAACATCATGAGTTTAGGTGGTGTGAACCAATGGTGCCATATGTTCAAAAATGGGTGGACCAATTTCTACGATGAGGAAAGGCGTGGCTGGCTGGCTGGGATGAATAATAAAGGGGTTCAGAAAATTAACAAAAAGGTTCAAGAGAACAACCGATTCACCATTTCGGAGCTTTCTCGTGCATTCCTGCAGATTTCTCGTACTGTTCTTCATGAAGTGATAAGTGAAATGTTTGGCTACTAGAAGTTTTGTGCTTGGTGGATACCTAAAATACTTTTGGAATAACACAAGACCATGGATGAGGTCGACTTTCACCTTCCTTTAGTGTTACGACAGAGAAGGTGATGCTTTTCCTGGATCAGATCATTAGGGGTGATAAGACTTGGGTCTCGTACGTAAACATAAAGACGAAAATCAAGCAATGTAGTGGGGTCATACTCACTCGCCAATAAAACCAAAGTAAGTACCGACAAACTTTATATGCCAGGAAACTAGTTCACTCCCTGTATCTTAAGCTCCAGGCATCTAAGAACTGTTGTCATTTGAAAGAGCTTTATAGTCTTGGACTGTGGGCCATGTGTATCCACAATAAAGAAACTAGTTGACCAAGTACCCCAAAACACTTTCCCAGCAGAAAAGAAACCATTTTCATATATTCTACAATGAAATATAGATTTGAAGTAAATAACTAAATACAACTTTGACTATAAGAATACTGTATTGAAAAATATAAGTGCATGAAGAAAGGCAACAAAGACAAACAATGGAGTAAGGTTAATAACACAAACAATTGAAGGCAGCATACAGAAGTACCAACCTAGCTTAAAACAACAGCTACACAAAACATTTACAGATGTGTGTGTGTCACAACACTCCCCTCCTCAAACAGACGCAGTTATAGCATCGAGGGCACTACTTCAGGCTATAGATACTGCGCTGAAGCTTACAAACTCGACCTATGCCATCGTCAAAGCCATCAGGCTGTTTCATAAAGACCTCTTCCGCCAAATCACCAAAGGGAAAGGTTGTTTGTAATTCAAACTGTTCCATCTCCAAAGATTCAGAAGCTGCTACACTCAGGATAGCCCGCACGGTGTCAAATCATTCAATCGGACTGAATGTCTAATCAAAATCAACTCCTGAATGATGAGTGTATAGCTCGTTGATACAAACCGCGCTTATTAACAATCCACTTCTCCATAGTTTCAATATGACTTTGAGGACCCAAGGGTTAGAGATTATCTTCTTGTTCTTTGGTAAATCTACCAAAGTCCAGATGTTATTCTCATTTAGCAAATCCATCTCATTTGGCATTGCAGTCATCCACAAGTGACTTCCTTCTGATTTTAAGTCTTCCTTGACTGCGATGTCACTTTTAGCAAGTTGTAAATATTTTTTAAATGGGTAGGATTCATCACTGGAAGAGAGCTTCGACAAACATCTGATGGCATATTATCCGATGATGAATCATCATCTTGATGAGAGTTTGGGTGAATTACTGAATATGTACCTCATCAGGTGTCTAAGTAACATCCTCTTGATCTAAAATTGGCGAGTTCCTGAAGATGTAGTATTAGCATAATCTTCTTCATTTTTGGGTAGTATCAGGTCAATGCAACTGACATTATAGTTATTATTATTAGCACCGCGTCTTACTACCCATTCGGGTTATACGCACTTACGCTAATGTGTAATGGTAGGGTGATTGTGAGATGAAATGAAGGACCTACAGTTTAACGTGGAATCCGAACCACGGTGGCGGCCTGGCATTCCACACATTCACAAGATGTCTTGTCAGAGGTGAAGGAAGGGTTTGGTAATCAGATAAATCTTTGCGGGACCGAGGATTGAACCCCGGCCGCCAGCATAGAAGTCTGACACCTTACCCCTAGACCACCAGGTCACCACAACATTATAGTTAAAGTTTTTTATTTTATCTTGTGATAATATTATGTTGTTATTCTTAGAATCCCACACACGGTAACCATTGTGATTACCAGCATCCTAAAATAATCAATTTTAGATTTAGAGAGCTCTGACTACAATTCTAGATGTTTTAGAGTCACAACCCGTTGGGTCAGTTCAATTCAATACGAAAACACCAGTACTTGCTGCTTTTGCCCTCAGCTTGATAGTCAAGTATTTTGTGTTAATCATGGAGTGTGCACACTCAACAAGCATGCAATTATCACATTTACTGGCTCCATTATGCAGAGGACTCATAAACTATGGGAAAAAAATCTTAACAAAAAAAAAGTGATTTTTGTAAAAAACAAACAAAAAAAACTATCACTAAGTTGGTCAAACAAAAGAAATTCAACTCATTTTGTTACTTATAAATCCTTTTACTAGTACTTTACTTTTCTTAGCAGACCTCTCCAAAAATAAATTAGATAAGTGTTTTTTTTTTTGTAATGGGTTTTCTTGTGTGCTTGTCAACTGCTCTATTTTTCTGGACTTATTTTCTTTTCATAATTATATGTTTCTTCCTATTAAAAGGCTTCTTTTCTTCACTTTCTACTCTAAATGTTTTTTTTCTTTGACCTTTCTCTTCCATATTCTTTAAGTTTTGTTTTTATCTAAGCTTGATTTCCTCTAAGCAGGTACTAATTATACTTATTGCATTTCTTCCATAAGCAATAAGTTTTTTTCGTATTTGGAAAACAAGCAGGTTTATTTTATTGCCATAAGAATTCAAGGTGTGTGTGACATTCAATCATGCATTCAGTGCTTTCTTTCATAACAGCTGTCTTCTCTGTAATTACATGTCTAGATGTTGAAAAGCCTCGCTCAACATCACCATTATCATATTGCAATGAAAGACAGGTTTCATCTACTTATGTTACTTCCTTGTATAATGTGTCATTCATTAATTATTTACTTCAAAAACTTCTTTTCGAATTTTTCAATGTCTCAGTCATTGATTCCTGTGAGTGTTTCTGCTCTAATCCTCTCCCCCTCATCTATCAGGCAGTCCTGTATGAACATCAAAATATTCATTCTTGTCACTTTCAGAAGTTTTGTCATTATTGATAGCTTTGCGAAAAATTAGTTATCCCCAAGAAACACCAAGTATAGTGTAGAGACAGAACAACCTAACAGTCTCGGAAGGAAAAACTTAAAACAAGAAATGGCCAAGAGGGAGGACTTCAGGAAAGAAAAAAAGTACAGCTACCATAAGAAATGGAATAAATGCCAACCAAAGAGTAAAGACTCCAAGGCAAAAAGATTTTTTTTAAACTTAACAAAGGGAAAGGGACATGAAGAGGCGGTTTAACGATGTGCCAGGGATGAAAGGTTGAATTAAACTCAGCAATTTTTAAAGGCATTTTTCCTAAA
The DNA here is from genome assembly GCA_039000515.1 of Timema cristinae. Lineage (NCBI taxonomy): Eukaryota > Metazoa > Arthropoda > Insecta > Phasmatodea > Timematidae > Timema > Timema cristinae. Next base: position 36,223,641 of record JBCFYV010003508.1, on the reverse strand, counting down.
AAAAATTATAGTGAAAGACATTAAAAGTACATAGATTATTAAAAAATATTTCATATGCTCATTTTCTAGGGACTTCAGGGTCGTAGAATTAAAGAGAAGAGACTTTAGGAACTTTATGGAGCAATTATGAGCTCTAATTTATATCATGTTTCTGTATCAACTTGGCCAAAGTAAGGAGTGACCCATTGCTTTTGTTCCATCAATGAAACTCTTGATGCAGTCAAAACTCAAGGAGTCAACTGAAGGAAAAAAGAGTTGAGGTCAAAGGCTTGTATCGACTCTACAGCCCTGTCTACTATCCATTTGTGTTATCCTTCTATGTGCTAGTTTCGCTAATTAGTTAGGAATGAGGGAGGTTGAATTTATAGGAAGTATACCAGCATTTACATGGAGGTAGTGTGGAAAGACATTTAAGGAAAACCACCCTTAGTACACCTGACCTGGATTTGAGCTCTGATCTCACTGTCATCGACAGTCTAGTCTATTGTGAGAGTGATGCCTTAAACCGTGCAGCCAATGAAGCTGATAGTTGTTTTTACTGATGGCTGTCAAAACATTAACAACAATCAATTTGTTTTTTATTTTAATCGTGTTTACAAGTTATTGAAACATAATTAAACTTATGCAAATAGCCATTTAGGCGTTTATTTTTTGTGGAAGCCATGTCTGTGGCTCACCTAAAAATGCTTTACAAACAAGAGCTTCTAAAATGCTGAGTTCTCTTCATAAATTAAGAGGGTGAACCAGCAAAAAAATGGTGGTAGATGACATCAAACAACCCTTTATTTGTGTCCATGCACCATTTACAAAATAAAAAGGTTTTATTTTGAAACTAATATTTTGTATGGCTTGTATGGTTATAAAAAAACCATTCAGCATATTTATTTTGGTGGACAACAAAATACAAGTGTGAATATAAGCCTAATACTTTTTAATTTATTATTTCATGTACTAAAATATTTCTTGTTGCCAGAACCGAAAACAAAATACCATGGTAGTTTTATTAATATATTTTGTTCTTTCAATGAGTTACGAAAACACCAATTATAAAGTAATCCTTCGAGAAGTGTTATTAGAATCGTTTGATAACATTTTTAATTTATAATATAGTACTGTATTACAAATAGAAAATTAGTGACTTTCAGCCAATATTTGCAATAACGAGCCTTCTTTCTGATATTACTTACCCACCTGTTAAGTCAATAATTGTTAGTGGTGATCGTCACTGTATGAAAGATTTAAAAACAGCAAATTGTATTAACATAGAAACAAAAACATTATTTTAAATCTTAAGGCATCATTTTTTCACTCTGTAACTTAGCTTTTAATCTGCATTAAAAAACAAAAACAATAAAAGCTAATTTAGACTTATTGCTCTTAAGCTATGGTGGATGTGACCAACATTTATTACACGGTGATAATAATATCAACATAATATTCACTTAACATTAAGTAGGGTATGCCTATAAACATAGAGAGAGATATGAACAAGGGTAGTGCGAGTTGTGTGAATTGTGTAAGGAGAAGACATATTGGTTTGAGTTAAAAGAATAATCTGAAGCAAGGTAGTGCGATCACACCACTACTGTCCATCGTAGTAAGAAGTAGAGGAACAGCTGGTGGTTTGGGAAGAAGTGGTGGAGCGGTATGGAAGGAGGTTTAATGTAGTTGAAGAATTTAGTGATAAAATGGATAGTCTTAGTTTATTCCCTGAGCCGCCTCGGTGGCGTAGTTGGCTAACACGCTTGTCGTGTTGAGCTCGACTGCTGAGGACGGGGAGATCGAGGTTTGAATCTTGGTCGGGTGAACTGGGGGTGGTTTTTCCTAAATGGTTTTCCACTCTCCCTCCACGCAAATGCGGGATCACTTACTCTAATTCAACCTTACCAATTCCTAATCCATTAGCATAATTAGTGCTTAAAGCGTATAACCCGAACGGGTAGTAAGACGCGGTGCTAAATATTAATTTTATTCCCTGGCACCTGTTTAGCACAGCGATGTACACAGGCCTTGCAGCCATTTTTCTTATTGTATACCTTTATCCAACACATATTTTCACTAATCATTTATTTTCTCATTTATTGCTTTATTCATTGTAATTGTATATTTAGCAGTGAACTGGTAGCTCTATCTATTAGCATCAATAATATTCAGACTGGGTAAGAGTACATTGGTTCATTGATAGACAGCATTACAATAACTTATTATAAAGAAACGTCGATTCGCGCCCGTGCTAGGGAACGTTAAGGAAAACAAAGTTGTTATTCAACACCCGCACCAGGGAATGGGTTAAGGAATTTAATGTAGGCTAGAAAAAAAAAGTCAATAAAAAACATAAGACTTAAAAATCCAGAGAGACAGTAAGGGGCCTACGCTTTGTGTGGATGTCGGGGAAAATATTTAATCATTTTGTAACACTAAAAAAATGTGTTATTAATAATCGAAAGACCAAGAATGTGGACATACTTATACAAAGATTTTGTGTAGGTTTTTTAGTTTAAAGTAAAATAGGAATGTTAACGTAAATGTGCAATGGTTACTATGTTTATAATACAAAAACTATATTAACCTAGACGAAAAATAAAATGCCATGCATTGCCAAATAAAATGTTTGGTTTGATTGGGGTGGGAAATAATGCCTAAATATGTGTTTTCATATTATTAATAGGTATGAAATAGGATTAAGAATGTGAAGATGGAAAAGGACCACTATAATGTTAAGGTATAAAGGTATTTATTGTATAACCCTGTTGATTAATTAAGAGCAATATACTAGTGTAATAATACTGGTGTATAGGTACCAATATTATCATTTCACTAAGACTGTAATTAATTAATTATATATTTCCGTATTGTGGGCCTGTCAATTTTCAATAATAATGAATTTTAATAAGCAACAAAGAAAGCATGTTTTTAAATTCACACAAAGCGTACTATAACTTAGTATACCCTACCAAAAATCTTGACATGTACTTGTGCTCTAGTCCAATAGTATGTAGGTATTCATGAGCTACTAAGGGTCGAACCAAGATCCCTGTGTTAAACAATCTGCCCACTTCACTAATTTAATCTTTGGAGTGTAAAGAGAATATAAACTAATTTAATTTTTGTAAGATTTAAACTAACTATATTAAATGAATATATCCTCTAATTTAAATAAGTTACTTCCAAGACAGTGGAAGGCCATAATGTTGACAAACTTTCTTCTCTGGTGTTTTTTTTAATGGATTTGGGATAGGAGCCTACGCCTAGTATTAATATTATGGGAAGGAAATTGTAAATTTTTAGTTCTGTAGAATTTAGGAAGGATAATAGATAACACCACCACATTTTAGAACGAGGAGAACATTTTTCTGTGGAAATTCCTTATTTTAAAAATTACTAAATCCCCTTTCATGGAGCGGAAGTGTCTAATAAACTATTAATTAAATTACATATGTAGCCCAAGACATCTAAAAGATATAAAAATTTACACTCACCTATAACTTTAACTATTTAAAAATATAATTTACTTATTAATACACAATTACTCATTCATCACTCTTAAAATTCAAGTGAAGTTACTAACACTCAACTCGCCATTGTTTTCAGCCATGTTTAATTCATCTTTTTCACGGCCTGCTTGATTTTGATATTTTCTGGATTGTGAGTCTACTAGTTTTTATAGTTTTATTAATAGAAAGATAATCGAGCACGTAACCCAAATAATTCTGGTAAATTCACAATTGACGTGGTTTTTTGAAATATAAAGGGAAATTTCCAAACATTAAAGACATAAATCAGTGAATAGTGTATTATTAGAATTTAGGATCCTATATTTTAAACCATCATATTATGAGTAGTGGAATTTTTCAAACTTGGGCTTTATTTTCAATGTTTATAATAAGATTGGAACTAAATAGGGTAGTCCAGCTACGTTTTTGGATAAATGAAGTACAATTGGTATCTGTTATAATTTAATTAAAGCGACCCTGCAAGAATGTTTTAATTTGAATATAACATTTTTCACGAAGTGCAAACTTGTCGTGTGTTTACGTAAACAACGTTTTAAGTTTTAAATTGTTTTTAATATTTATCCTGTATCATTACTGGATTGAGAATAGTGAAGGTCTCATACCTTCCTTATCTATGGGTCTTATCAACAGAAATTCAGTCAATTTGATCCTCCCCAACTTTAATTTGATAAATCTAATTTAAACTTATTACGTGCAGAATGCAGGTGAGTGAAATGAGATTTCTGAGAAGAAGGATTGGTGTGACAGGATGAGAAATGAGAGAATAAGAGAAATATTAAATAATAAGCTTGTCCAGGATAGGATAAGGAGCCACGACTAAGGTGTTAATGCTATCTGAGAAGAATTGAGAAGAAAAGGATGCCCAGGAAGATGTTGGATTTGGAAGTCAAGGGTAGGAGACCAAGAGGAAGACCAAGGGACAGATGGCTGAAGAGAGTAAGGAGGAGTGTGGAGGAAAGAGGAGAGGTCTGGACCAAGGTGGCGGGAGAGAATTGGTAGGAGGAAAGGAGGTGGTGGAGAGGCTTATGTTTCAAACAGATCCAGCGAGTGGCTGGAAGCTGTTCATGATGATAATGATGATGATGATGTTTGGTAGAGTTTAAAAGGGAAATAATTAAACCTTATTTTCATAAACAACATATTTAGTTATATTAGTTAATTGTGGACCTCTACGTTTTATAATTCTATTGGCACTGTATTTAGTCATTGAGAATGCATGAAATGCAGATGTAGATAGATTGTGAAGTTTGTTTGTTTTTTCTCCTTCCATATCTGACATGTTTTTGTATGTTTAATATCAGTTTACACTCCACACGTCCATCTTAGACTCTGCCTTAAACTATGAGTGAAGAATGACCATGGGCACGGGACGAATCCTGGATAGCTCAGTGGTAAGAGCAGTGGCGTACTAAGCCGAAGGTCCCGGGTTCGATTCCCGTGTCCAGGTGTCATTTTTCAATTTTCAGATTACACTCCAAAGCTACAAAATTTTGCCAGTTTGGAGTTTAATATGATTTCACAAGCGCTATCAATGAGTAAACACGGTAGGGCCTATCTATGTAAACAACATTAGATGCTATAGTATGATAATATTAATTTCTTTGTTTTACAAATCAATAATAAACAATACTTATTGTAATATATTTCCAACCCATATTTGGTATCAATAATTTTGCTAAATTATTGTTAATTTATATGCTCTATGAAACTGTGCTTATTAAAATATAAGAAGTCGTGCCATGTTATTTTAAAAATTGGCACACGATTCTCAACTCTTTGTTTGAGACTTGCTATTTATTTTGGTCTTAAAACCGATTCGGTATCGTTTTGGTTGCAAACGCTCGTAGCCATATACAATATCGCGCAAAAACACCTTGGTAGCAAGCAGTGATACCAATTCAATATCGAAAACACGCTTATTGTTACTAATCTCACCTCTCAAACTTCAAACAAGTTGCGATACTTTTACCCAGCTTTTACCTAATTTTTGAACTCTTGTATTGGTAGCCTTATAATTAAATTAAACGTTCATATATTGGCTATAGTGATATTTAAAAAATATTCCGCGCGAATTTGGAAATGAATACATTAAATTAATGAATAGGTTACATTTTCTTAAAGAAAATACATTTATTTAAAAATGTCATCAGTAAATAATTGGAAGTTACCTCCTAGACTATTTGAAAGCTTGAATAAAGGTTGGTTTAGCTGTATCCCTTGGTTGTTAATGATAATTTAATTTGACAAAAGAGGTTTACTATTGATATGCAGGACCTTATTCAACACCATGTGTTCTTTCAACGAATGCTGTCAATCACATATAGTTCCTGCACCTTATGTCTTCAAAAACATATTTTCCTTACAAACTTTTACTAGAATCACTTTAACTTACCTAGGTTAATTACTGAATGTATGTGCCCTATTTTAATGGTTACACTGAGTTCATAAAAAAAGTGTTTGAAGCTTCTAAAATAACTTTGCACTGTAAATTTACACAAAAACTACGAAAAACCCTGGGTTTTGGACTAGAAAAGAAGAGAGTTGATTTTTTTGTATGCGTAAAGCTAATTAAGACTAATAAGTATATTATAGGATGGAATCTCATCCTTAATTGTTACTTTTCCAACAACTTAGCTCAGGTGATAGTGATTTTGCCTACTGAGCTGATGGTCCTGGGTTCGATACCAGGCATGGCTGGAGAGTTTATAATTTGTGAAATGTGGCCCCTTTAAGTTTTCACACAGTGACGGATTAACAGGGGGTGTCCTGGGTTCTGTATTTAAGTTAATATACAGTATAGGTTATGTGCTGATATAATCAGTTGGTTAAAAAACTACCTATGTTGAATACCTCAAATATATAGACTTATAAAAATATTTTTACCAAATACAAATGATACCAAGAAGCTAGACACCCTGACTGCAAGCTAAATGTCTTTAGGTCCAACTTGTTGTTATATTGTGTTTTAGAGTTTCAGTTTAAAATGCTTTATTATAGACGATCTATGGATAAAATTATTATTAGTCAATACCTAATATTAATTAACAATTCGGTCTAGAGGTAAGGTGTCAGACTTCAGTGCTACGAGTCCGGGGCTCACTCCTTGGTCTCGGCACAGATTTATCTGATTGCCAAACCCTTCTTTCACCTCTGACAAGACGTGTATTAATCAAAACTTATGAATGTGAGGAATGCCAGGCCTCCACCGTGGTTCGTATCCCACGTTAAACTGTAGGTCCTCCATTTCATCTCACAATCACCCTACCATTCATTACACATTAGCGTGTGTATAACCCAAACGGGTAGTAAGACGCGGTGCTAATAATAATAAAAATTAACAATTCAAATTATTACTATACGGTATGAAACCTAAAACCTCTTCTTGGTCTGGATCTATTTGGAAATCAGGGCCCGCGGTTGCCGTTATCCAAGTAACGGCATAAGCCTAGATGATTTTATTCTTACTAATACAAAAATAATATTAGCCATCAAAGTTTTGAAATGAATAATATCAAGCATTTTGTAGTCAAAGGTATAACATAAGCCTTAAATAGACAGGTGTAATTATTCTGCGATTGGCTTGTTCCGTGGCCACTGGATTTATACTTAATACTGGCTTTTGTTCCTGTAGGCCATTTAATTCAGCTCAACTTTTATCAATCCCAATGGCTGTTAAAACTTGTAATTTAGATCAGAATTGAATCTAGGTCTTGAACTTGTTTTATCTTTTGCTTTTCTACCGTTTTATATAATAAACTTTCAATTGATTCTGCTTATAACTATCTTACTTGATATCATTGTGTGTAAACCACACATTTATCTAGGACATCTTTTGGTTCAGTTGTATTGATTCACATTTAACTAATTTAAAAAATCAACCCGCTTTTAATTTCGTTTAAAATTTCATAAGTATTTTATATTCAAGGAATAATCTTTTATACCTTTCTTTTATAGGTAACTGTTTCTGGTTAGACATAGCTGGATAACGTTTAATAAACATTTTAACATGCAAATTAAATCCCCAAATAAAATATACTAATTATCTCAAAATTATTTTTATAGTGGTGGTAGTAGGAGGTAGCCTATATAATTTTTAATTAGGACTGTATTTAAAACTAGATTTTTTTTTTGTGTGTGTGTTAAGCTGCAGTAGCCTGCTTTGTTTCAGCTGGTTTACTAACGCCACAGTCAGTGATATTGCTATCCCCAGCTGAGTTGCGTAAGGTGTGTAACTTTTCTGAAGAGGATTGTGATCTTGTCAGTTTGCAAGCAGCTCAACAAATTTTACCTAAAGGATTTGTATCAGGCAGGTATATTACCATATCTAGCAAAAGTTGTGACATCATATGGTTTTAGCATATTGATCTTTCAAAGCAAGCGATCAATTTTAGCCTATGGTTTTGTACTATAGTTATTGAAATCTGATTCATAACTTAACAGATTTTGTAATTCAGCTTGTCTTTGCCAGGATTTAAACCCAACCTTTTGAGGTGCCCAGTACACTTTACATTCTAAATGGACTAAAGTTGAACAAAGAGTCTGCTGGAGAAACTTTTGAAACATTATGTTTATAACACACAAACACAGTTTATAAGTACTATTTATCTAAACAAACAGAAAAGTATTCATCAGATATAATTATATGTTTTAAAATACATTTAGATCCAGCTGCTACTTTAACACGATTTTAGAAGTTTTAAAATACATTTAGATTACTTTAGAGCACCTTTTTATATTATTAGTGGAAGTATTTGATGTGCAATTTTTAAACCAACTTATTATATAAGCACATGACTTAACAAACTGACTCGGCTTTAAAATAAATAATAGCCATTAATTCATTACCTGTTGTGAAAGGGAAATTTCCTATTTACTCGATAATAATGTTTTTGACCACGTCGAGAATTAAACTTGGTACTATAGAGCTCACTACCCTTTAAAGTTATTTCTGTTTAGAGTGTAATTGTGTACGATATCTAATTTACTGGGTATTCAGTGCAAACATTTGAAACTGATGGATCTCTGATTTTTTTAAATATGTTTACCACATCTTACTTCTTGTCTGGGATATCCACATATTTACACTAATGAGGTAGATATGATTAAGGTAGAATTTAGAGGAAATGTATCCACATTTGTTTGGAGGGAATGTTGTAAATAAATGCTTGGTACACACGGATAGGAATCAAACCCTGACCTCAATTGAACTGCTATGCAAAGTCTTTCTTTGATACTCTCACATGTAGACTTTCCCATTCTCATGTCAACCTAATCTGATAAATTGCAATCACTGTAACTTCCCTCAAACATTTAAATGCAATTCCATAGTTTCTTTTCTCCTATGAATGTTGTTAATCTCAGCAAGTGGTTTTTACACATTCCAACTTTGACCAAATCTCATCAAAGGAAATTATAATTTATGCCATACATATTGAAGGTAGCAAAAAAAAAAAAAAAAAAAAAAAACGTGTTAAATCCAATTCATCAGAAAATAAAGTATATTCTAGTGAGAATAAAAAAATAAATTTGATTTAGGATGTTTCTTTAACAAAGATGTAAATACCTTTCTTATTTAAACCAAATGTTAAATGTTTAGTAAAGAGTTAACACGCTTTATATGTGTGACAGCTTTAGATGCAGAGCAAGTGTTTGCTCACAAGTGGCGCCTTCTTTCCGTGGGTTGCCCCAAGCTAGACGAATTCCTGGGTGGTGGTGTGGCCGTGAGGGGTATCACTGAACTAGCTGGGGAGAGCAGGAGTGGCAAGACACAGCTCTGTTTGCAAATGTGTCTAACGGTTCAGTACCCTGAAATTAATGGTGGACTGAGTGCGGGTGAGATTTACAACTCTTGCAATTATTATTATTATTATTATTTTACAGCTCTTTAATAAATTTAGTCAATTATTACCTCTTAATGAAAGGTAATAAATAACTTAATGGGTACAGGATGACAAAGAACGTTTCACACTCCCTTCTGATGAGTTCCGATAGAATGAAACCTAAGTCGAGGGATTTGGTGGTAACGATTAATTTTCTTCAAGAGGCAACCATTACCTCTTTATCCAATTGTAGCAATGTAAAGTGTGACCTGTGTTTCTCTTTTATTTGTAAAAACAATAATGTGTTTGTTCCTTTTATGTATCTATTCACCTCTCATGTACTCTTTTTGAAATATAATCAAAATTACTTCATAAAGCGAAAAGGTTTTCGTTATATAGATCTTTCACTATCATTTAGGATAAAGGGTATTGAGTTTAACATCCCTAGTAAAAACTTTTGTTTTTTAATGTGTACGCAACTTTTTCTACTATGAAAGATAAAAGAATGGATTAAAATGTAATCTTAGTCATAGTGCATTGGATTCTACCCACATTCTTTCCTCTTTCCCTAGGTGGGTATTTTTCATTCAGTTTTCACTCATTCACATGAATTTCCTTTAATTGTATAAATATACATCATTTAGTGATTGGTTCTCATAGTTTTATACACAAACAATTTAAGATGGGTTGAATAAGAATCTTAAATTTTCTTTCGAATCTCGAATCCAATCCTTAAAAATGTAGTTTTATTTAGAGTGAAAAAACAATTTTAATAGAATTAGAAAAAAAAAAGTTAGTTATGCTAATTTGTCTGTCATTTATATTATTAAATGTTTCTAGGAAGTGTGTACATAAACACAGAAGATGTATTCCCATCTCGCAGACTCCATCAGTTGATACAAAAGTTTCCTTCGAGAGTTCGTTCAGAAGATACCAGTATTCAATTCGGAAATAACATATTTATAGAACATATTGCTGATGTGGTACGTTCATGAATGTAATGGATCCAACATTAATCAAATTTATAATTTTAGTTAATGTAACATAGGTTCAAGTCTATTGTTAATTTATTTGCCATCGCAACATCAGACTGGATAGTTGATTATATAAGCAATATTAGAAGAAAAAATAAATGTTTCTCAAATTTTAAGATTATTTTCATTAATTTGACTAAATCATAAATGCACAACTACTTGGATACTCTACCATTTAAATAATTATTTTGGTTAAAATGTTAAAGTACTTAGCAACAAAACTACAATGCTAAAATAAACCATAATGGATGGTTATATTTTTAAAATGGTTCCTTTAATGCTTAGGAAAGCTTGAAGAAATGTGTTTTCGGCCAGCTACCTCAACTGCTGGCTCAAAAGTTGGTGGGGCTCATTGTGGTGGATTCTATTGCTGGTGTGTTTCGAGCAGATTTTGAACCACGTGATTCAGTGAGTCGAGCTAAAGAAATGAGAGCTGTTGGCGGTCAGCTTCACCGACTGGCCGAAGAGTTCCGAGTGGCAATTATTTGTGTAAACCAGGTAGCACATTTTTTTCCCGTTGTAACAAAGTATTAATGTGAAAAATTAATATATATATATATATATATGATACATAATCACACCATTCCTTAATGGGATAAGCAAGTAATTGTGCATATAACTCAAAAAATAACAATTATGGGCCTAGTTCATCCTCACTAACCTTTTTCACACTTCCTTGCATACTCTCTTTGCTTCAACACCCATACACCAAGTCATATATGCTCTTTTATCCTTAAAACTGACAGCTTTAGTTGTCATGAGGAGAAACAAGATTAGAAATTAAGTAAGAGGATTACAGGGAGTAGATGAGAGATGAGATAGTAGAGGAAGCAAGACAGATGGTATGGAGATGTTATGAGAATGGAAAAAGAGAAGATGCCGAAGACAATGTTGGAAATGAAGTATGTAGGATTTATTATTATTATTAGCACCGCGTCTTACTACCCTTTCGGGTTATACGCACTTACGCTAATGTGTAATGGTAGGGTGATTGTGAGATGAAATGAAGGACCTACAGTTTAACGTGGAATCCGAACCACGGTGGAGACCTGGCATTCCTCACATTCACAAGATGTCTTGTCAGAGGTGAAGGAAGGGTTTGGTAATCAGATAAATCTTTGCCGGGACCGAGGATTGAACCCCGGCCGCCAGCAAAGAAGTCCGACACCTTACCCCTAGACCACCAGGTCACCGATAAGTATGTAGGAAAAACCCACAAGGGAGACCAAAAAAGAGATGGGAGAAGCAGATAACAGGAAGTGTTCAAGTGAAAGGAGAAGAATGGAAGAAATTAAACGATAAAGAATGGTGGAAGCACAAAAAAGATGGAGGCATTTTACTAAACTGACCCGCTGCAGGCTGTAAACAGTTGATGATGATTCTTAAATCTTATTAAAGTTTATCTTTTTCACACATTCATATACAAAATTTAGCCACGTCTTACATGGCCTGACCCTTCCTTTTGATCCACACACTACCTTCAAATATTTGCTTTGTCTCCCAATCAACACTCATCCTCTCAACATGCTCAAACCAACCTAGTTTCTTTCACAATGACCTTTTGGATTTCCTTTCCAACTGCACTCCTTCAACACCCATTCATTACTGGCTCTGTCCATTCGAGTTTTTCCACATTTCTTAGATTATCTCATTCCAACCACATTCACCTTGCTCTTGTATTTCTCCTGACAAAACACACACTTCATATCCATAAACAATGTTGACATTAACACACTTTTGTATAATGCCACCATTGCTTCTTTCGATACTACTTAATTCTTTGCAATAGTCCACATACATCCAACTAATCTATGAGATGCATTCACCCGTATGTTGATTTCAACACTTATTCTACCATTTTTACAAAATATTGGGGTGCCCAGAAGTTGTACTCTGCTTGGTTACATGACTGTACAGAAACCTTTAACTGAACCAAGGATGGTAACATGCATCTGGTTGGGATTTTAACCCCAAGTAAAATCCAAACCGCCTGTGCTAGATGATGGTGTGTAAACTACTCCAAACATGTAGGCCAATCAATCTCATCTTATTTGTTTATTTTAACCAAGTAAAATCCAAACCGCCTATGCTAGATGATGGTGTGTAAACTACTCCAAACCTGTAGGCTAATCAATCTCATCTTATTTTTTACAGGTTACAACTGTTATAAACAATGAGCGAAGTGCAGGGGACAATACAGGCAGAAAGACAATAGCTGCATTGGGCCTAGCGTGGGCCAACATGGTTACCACTCGTCTTCAGATCTCCCGCACCGATCGCAGTGTCACTGATGCCAAAGGTACAATCGTGCCTGTAAGGATGTTAGAGATAATCTTCTCTCCCGACAAACCACCTCGCAGCTGTCACTTCGTGGTGACAGAAGCGGGTGTATCTGCTGTCAGCAATGTGAACGAGTGAAATAACCGACATTTGAGTGTACAGGGCGACCCTCATAAAACTGGAGCAACACTTGCTTTCATTTGTCAAGTTGGGTTGCTGCAAAATAGGAGTATGCATGGTATAATGAGTTCTATGAACCATAATGTTAAAAAACCAACGAGAAATTCTTCTTTTACTGGTCTTACCAATGGTATATTGGCCCAATTTTGTATAAGTAAGCCAAGAGTGGTGTTATATATTATGTATGAATAATTTAAACTATATTTAAAGAAAAGCAACAGATACCCCATACTTACGACAGTTTAGGTTCCAAGGCCACTACTGTAGCTAGAAAATCATTGCAACTCGAAGCAATGCATTTTTTTTCACTTAATTTCATTTGTGATATAGTATTTTCATAAATAACCACCGTAGGCCTTGTTTCTAAAAAGGGTAACTATACAAATCCCTCAATGATGCAAGTGGTAGCATCATGGGGTTGTGTCATATTAAGCAGCTCAAGTTTGGAGCATGGTGGAAATTGAAAAGCATCAAATGTCGGGGTATGCCTGTACATAAACTTAAAATGTGCCATATTTCTTGTAAGAGTGTACTTCAGTGAACTGTGACACATGTTTGTGCCCTCCACAAGTAGACACACTAAGAAATGTATTTGATCTCCTCTCGAGGCTGTAGTAATACTTTGTAATTTAGGATTAGTGTGTGTAATTGATTAAATAAGCTCAGCCCCGCTAATATGTTTCTTTTTATTGCATACATACAACCCTGAGTGATTAAAATAAAAGGCTGAGAATGTTGAAAGTTGAGTTCTAGAGAAGGTATCTGAGAGTTAAAAAAAAAAAAAATGTTTCGTCTGGTGTAAGCTCACGACTATCAAACGAGGTTTGAATCTAATAAATGTATACTCATGAAACTTACTATTTAAAGTGATATAAAAACAATATCTTCAAAATTGCAATAAAAAATGTTTTTAACAATGAAAAGAACATGTGTTAGCTGCACATTTATCAAACAACACCCAGACAAGTAGAGAAAAAGAAAATAAATAAGTCATCCAGCACCATACACACAGTAAAGTACAGCACAGCACAAGAAGCTCAAACCTGCTTTGGTGGCCACATGGTTTAAGGTTCTAATCTAGCAGTAGACTAGACTGCCGATGGATGATGCGGTGGATCAAGGTTCGAATCTTGGTCAGGGTTGTTCTTCCAAAATGGTTTTCCACCCTCCTTCCATGAAAACGGTATATTTCCTCTAAATATAACTTTCCTAATCCCTAAAACCATTGGCTTAGTTAGTACATAGGCGCATAGCCCAAACAGGTAGTGTAAGATGCAGTGCTTAAAAAAACAAACACAAATTTACTGAGCTTATAAAACTGTCATGTTTGAATTGAAGCTTTCATTAATGGCTCAACCCGCCTCGGTGGCGTAGTTAGCTAATGCGCTAGTTTTGTGTTGAGCTAGACTGTCGAGGACGGGGAGATCGAGGTTTGAATCTCGGTCAGGTGAACTGAAGTGTTTTTTTAATCCTAAATGGTTTTCCATTCTTCCTCCACACAAATGCGGGTTCATTTCCTCTAAATGTAACCTTCCCAATTCCTAACCCATTAGAACAATTAGTACTCAAGTGTGTAATCCTAAAGAGTAGTAAGACGTGATGCTAAATAAATAAAAATTAATGGCTCAAACTTGAAATTCAAGTAGACTCCTATCCTATAGCTCTTTCTTGTTACAATTTATTTGAACTTTTACAGTGATGGACATATTTCTGTGAAATATTCCAGTTGAGCATTTATTTTGTATACTCTGTAAAACAAGTTCTAAGGAGAAAACTTATGAACACAATCTAACCATATAAATAAACAGTTTTGACTCGAAAATCAATTCAATTTTAACAAATGTATTTCGACATTTATCACACAAATTACTTACAGTAGTTTTATCAAGTAAAAATTGATTTTTAGCAAGATAATTCCATAGTTTCATTTCTGTTTCAGAGGAGATAAACTAGTTAGGGAGCAAAAATTTTAATTTCATGTGCCATTTTATATGTTTTAACATAGTAGGTATGTTTCCTCGTTATCCTTAAATTAAAAATATTGAGCCCATAAAATTCAATAAAAAATATGCCTCCACATCGGATACAAATTAATACCGACATGTTGATGTGATCACAGGTTTAGGTAATCTTAAACGTTTGATGAATTAACAATTTGTTTCCATAGTTGAGGTGGCATTGAAGGTGAAGCGGAAAAAAAGCCAGTATTTTTGCAGTTTTTATGGAAAAACATTTCTCCACATGGTGACCTCAAATATTTTTGAATATCTGTCAAGATTTATGGCATTTAATGACAACTTTTTCTCTTAATTTAGAATGTTTGTTAGATAATGTCACCATGCTCATAACAGATATTCAAGAACTGTTGATAACAACATGGGTAGAAAATTAATCTCTATGTAATGGAGCAATATTTTATTTATTTTGGTAAAAACTGGAAAAAAAAATGGCCTTTTCTCACGTCCCCTTCTATCCCACCTTAATCATGATTGTATTTTCTAAATTATGTTAAATAGAAAATACTAGCAGATAAGTTATTAATGTATAGCATGGAGTTACAAATATATGCAACATAAAATTTAAGAACCACATTGGTCATTCTAAGTTTACATCGGGATTCATAAAAATTCGTATTACAATTGTTGGAGAGTATTTACTATCTACTTGGCTGTGTTTTTGGTTTAGGCATTTTCGCTAAAAGTGCTTGAATGTCTTTCTTTTCATCATAAGTTTTCCACAAATCAAATAGATTGAGAACATATCGAGCTATTTCCTGTATTTTATCAAAGTCAACAGTGAGCTCTGCGAACCATGTCTTCAAGTCTTTCTGAAGAATTACACAAGCAATCTGAAGACAACCTGAAAATAGGAATAAATTATTTGAGTAATTTCCAGTTACAGGATGAAGGACATAATATTTATAACTTGTATCTTTCCACCGATTATCGCATGATTGGGGGGAATAGGGTTTGAATCATGGTCAAATGTATTTGGTGGCTTTCATGTAAATGATCACTGTGATTTTCCTAACTTTGCTCTATATTAGGGGCGTGCAAAACTTCAAAAAACTTTGACTTGGATTTAAAATTAAAATTCTAGATTTCATAAAATATTTAATGTTAAAATACACATTTATGCTCAAAATGAGTAATTTTTTTTACTGTTATACTGTTTTCATTAAAAATTAATGTTCAGATGACAAAATTCTAAAATAAATTTTAGCACCACATTTTACCAACTATTTCGGGTTATATGCTAATGTTGGCCTACTGATTATGTTAATAGTTTTAGAGATTAGGAGGGCTATATTTATAGGAAGTGTACATGCATTTGTGTGGAGAGAGTGGAAAAACAATTTAGGAAAAAACATCCTCGGTACACCCAACTGAGTTTCAAACCTTGATCTCATCATCCACAGTCTAGTCTAATGTGAGAGTAGGGTGTTAGACCATATGGTCACCAAAGTGGGTCTGTAAAACAATTAAATTGCATTATAAGCTTAGAACAAAATATGTTCATCATGTTTGCACTATGACAACTTGCATATTATATTTAATACCTAAAGTTATATAACTGAAAAATATAATCTTATTTTCTGACATTAAACCTTTTTTTTTAAACATTCAAACTGCTATTTGACTTAAGGAATATTACATGTTATTGAATGAATAAATGCATTTAGCACCACCTGCTTAACACTAATGCAGACTTCCTTACCAAAACCACCCAAATCATACCAACCCTCTGGTACATAGATCTATTTAATAAACCCTGTAATAAAATGTACATACTAAACATCTAAATAAGATAAATTCTACTTCTAGTTTTGTTCAGTTTTTTATTATTATTTTTATTATTATTATTATTATTATTATTATTATTAGCAGCAGCACCGCGTCTTACTACCCGTTCGGGTTATACGCACTTACGTTAATGTGTAATGGTAGGGTGATTGTGAGATGAAATGAAGGACCTACAGTTTAACGTGGAATCCGAACCACGGTGGAGGCCTGGCATTCCTCACATTCACAAGATGTCTTGTCAGAGGTGAAGGAAGGGTTTGGAAATCAGATAAATCTTTGCCGGGACTGAGGATTGAACCCCGGACCCCCAGCACAGAAGTCTGACACCTTACCCCTAGACCACCAGGTCTCTTGAAGCTTTATTAAGATTAGGAATGAATGTTTATACTTTACAAGTTGGCATATTTTTATTTTCTGGTTTTCATAGAGAGCTGGAAGAGGGACGTTGGTTAGCCCATGGCCTCAAAAGAGGTAATGAGTTAAGGAAACCTTAAAATTTTTTCATAAAAGTGAATAGTGTGAAGTCAATGAGTGTTTAGAATAGGATTATTTGATATGATCTTGGTGGGGATATATAAAGTCGTTTCTCCTCAATGTTACAGGAAGGGGATAAGACTTGTGTTCTGATCAGTGTGCTTAGTTAAGTACGCTTTTTATTTTATGCAAAATCCCGCAGTTAAATGTCCCAAATTATTGTGAAACTACCAGTTTTTTCAGATCTACAAATAAAAACAACAACACAGTTACTTGGCAAACCTTCACTGTATTTGAGCTGCAATGTAAATATAATTATTCTATTCAGCCCCAATAATAGCAACACAACATACCTATCAACCCGCTTCAGTGGCTGCGTGGTGTAAAGCGCTAGTCTCGTGTTGGACTAAATTGTCGAAGATGGGGAGATCAAGGTTTGATCCCGGTTGGGTGCAATGGGGGTGGTTTTTCCTAAATGGTTTTCCACTCCCTTACATGTTAATGCGAGTACACTTCATTTCAATTAAACCTTCCTAATCCCTTAAACCATTAGTGTAATTAATACATAGGCTAGGCGCATAACCCAAACGGGCAGTAAGATGCAGTGATAAAAAAAACACACATACCTATCGCTATCTGATATGGTGGGTAAAGCAGAGAAACATCCGTACGAAGACTATCGTTGATGACCCTCCATGTTAAAGCAAGCAGTTGGTCCTCCTGGCCTCCGATGTCATGGATTAGTTGCATCAACGGACGATAGGGCTGATACACAATCAAGCAACAGTCTAAGTTCTCTAGCAGGTAGAATTCACACTCTAGAATGTGATTCGTACGATAGGGAAACTCTTGTGTGTAAGCATAGTTGAATTTGTTTTTCACTAGAAAATAAAACAAAAGCTTTAATACAAAACATCCAATTTAAAAAGCACCAATTCTATGTAAGCCTCCAATAAATCAAATCTGCCATAGATCTAAGTGACAACATCAAATGAATCTGTATCCATGTATCCATGGCAATGGGCATATGTGTGTGTATTTAACCCCAAACTTACTTCTGCCCCAAAATGACAAAATATATTAATATTAAATAGTAGTAGGTGGTATGCAAGGTCAAAATTAAATAAGTAGCCATTCATTACTGATATGACTGCCTTAAACTATGAGTGAAGAATGATCCAGAGGACAGGACACTTACTGAATAGCTCAACGAGTTCAATTTCTATGTCCAGGTGTCATTTTTAAACTAAATGAAATATAGCGAAATATTTGTTAAGGATTTTAGCTCAATCGGTAGCACGCCTGTCTACTGAGCTAAGGGTCCCTGGTTAAATTCCTGGCATGGCTGAAAATTTATCATCGAAGAAAATATGAGTCACCCTTCCACATTGATAAATTAATGGTCGGGGACTGGATGTTGTACCTGTCTTAGTATTACGATAGATTATAAGGTATATGAAGCTACGACAGGCTTGGCCAGCTGGTAGTGGAGAAAATACAACTCACGTTTCACTAATGATCAATTTTTCGGCCATGCCAGTAATCAAACCAGGATCCTTAGCTCAGTAGACAGACATGCCACCGACTGAGTCAAGGTGTCAGATATCTTTACTTTAATAAAAAGAAATTAAAATGAAAATTACATACCCACAGTCTGACATGTAGTGATGAGCCTACTATTAGAAATCACACCAAACTCTTCAACTTTGGAGGCGAGGAACACACACGTAGGGGCCAGAAGAAGGGGGTCGATACACTTAAGAGAGTTACGAGCATAGAAGCGCTTGAAGAAAACAGTGGCCGTCGCTATCACTTGTTGTCTTAATTTGAGCTGCTCGCCAAGAATTTGAATCACTGTGAACAGTTTACAAGAACATGGTTATCACATATACGTTTAAAGAGAGAACAAAGGGTTGTACAATTAATCCTATAAGGTATTATCACAGTTTTTTTTGGTGTGTTTTAATATAATGGATGAACTATGTGGGTAAAACAGATATTTTTATTACTACATTTAACACCAAGTTTATTGACAGTTAAGAAAATGGAACTGCACTGGTATTCATTTGCAAACAAGATGGGTCATTGAAAAGTACCTCTTCCTGGTAGACTGGGAGGACGGCCATACATACCTATCTCCTCGTGTTACTACTGAAAGGAGATGTCTATCTAGCATTACATGAGTCAAGGACTCTTCGAAAGATAAACCACCTAATGTCGTGGTCAGCAAAACATCAGGTGCCCATCGGTGGGGATCAATCACCTCATCCCAAGGTACATTAACCCATCATTATTGTATTCTCAGGATAACCGTCATGGAATCAAGATGAAACACCACCCGATCCGGTGGCGGCGTAGTCTAACGTGTTTATCTCATGTTGGACTTGACTGCCGAAGATGGAGAGATCGGGGTTCGAATCCCGGTAAGGTATATTGAGGGCGGGTTTTCTTAATTGTTTTTCCACTATTCATCCACAAAAATGTGAGTCCACTTACTCTAAAATTAACCTTCCTCATTCCTAGCTCATTTGCGTAATTAGTACATAGCCTGAACAGGTAGTAAGAGTCGGTCCTTAAAAAATAATATGGCAACACACAATATCGATGAAAAGCATAATTAAATGTTACAAATGATAGGAAGAAGAGGGATATTGGTGTAATTCAATTAGTTTTTGAAAAAGGTGTAAAAGGATCTCTAGTTAATTGTGATGGGCAAAAAATAATACTTAGCACCGCGTCTTACTATTCGTTCGGGTTGTACGCTTACGTACTGTTTATGCTAATAAGTTAAGAATTGGAATGGTTGAATATAGAGTAAGTGAACCCGCATTTGCGTGTAGGTAAAGTGGAAAGCCATTTAAGAAAAAAAACACCTGTTCAGCCGTGCAAGATTTGAAACTCCATCTCCCCGTCCTCGGCAGTCTAGCTCAACACGAAACAACAAGCACGTTAGTTAACTACACCACTGAGGCGGGTAAGGGTACAACAGCTGGACATATTGATAGAAGTGTAAAGTTGTGAGGTGTGTAGAGAATTATTTGAAAAACAAGGTACAAAGGATAAAGGAACCACCTAATCCAGTTTAAGAAGCCTCAAGTGTTCTGCAAAGTAGTGTCTTGGGCCCTAACCATCATCAATAGCGGCAAACAACATAATGATGGGTATCTCATCAGATATCAGACTATCCACTGATGGTTGTCTAATAGACAATAAATTGAGGAAGAAAATAATATTGACGACTTTACCAAACCCTTCCTTCACCTCTGACAAGACATTACCAACTTGTGAATGTGGGGATGCCAGGCCTCCACCGTGGTTCGGATCCCACGTTAAACTGTAGGTCCTTCATTTCATCTCACAATCACCCTATCATTACACATTAGCGTAAGTGCGTATAACCCGAATGGGTAGTAAGACGAGGTGCTAATAATAATAATAATATTGACGACTTAATTTAAGAAGATCCTGACAGTGTTTAAAACCAGAGTAATGCAAATAAAATTAAAATAAGTGTGGAGAATGGTATTAGAAGATAGTTAGCTCATATTCTAATACAGAATGGGTACATTAAGGGTGAAAAGAATATCTTTGGACACTATACATAGAGATAAGCAATCTTAACGGGGCAAGTAAGGGTCTGAAAGTAATGGGAATTTGTATGATGTTAGTGATTGTTTCATCCTCTAATGGGGGATGATTTTAGATTGTCAAAAAGCGCATAGAATGTCGGGTTAAGGAGATGATGGGTAGGACGAGACATAGGAGTGCACAAACATAATGTTTAAAGAGGAGTCTGACATAGTATGGAGCATTTTATAGTGAGACCTTGCATTGGCACCTGGCTCTTTTATAGAGTGTTTGTGTTCAACCAAATTAGAACTTACAGTAAGCCTATATTTATTTCCACCCCTGAACCATTAATTTTCTGGTAACAGTGTTGCCACTATTTTCTTGATATAAAATTCCTAGGGTTTTCTTGAAGAATTCCCATCTTTTCTGACACTTTAGTGTGTTTTTATAATATAATGAAATTTTATTTTTCATAAAAGTGCTACATCAGTGTTTAGAACAAGATGACTTGTTATTTAAATGTAAATATATGCGTCCTAATGGAACCCCATGTTTTAAGGATTTAAAACGGAGGAAGGCGAGATAAACATATGTGTTTGTATCAGGATGCTTAATGCTTTAGTTCTCGGACATGTCTTACATTTTTACCCTCTGTCTGGTGTCCGGGAGGATTTTTCAGATTCCAAAATGTCCTCCATTTTGACAAAATATTTAAATTAGTAATTGTTTGGTGTTATTCATTTTCAAATTGATCTCGCATTTAAAAACTTTGCCCTTAAATGACATTCCAATTATCACAAGCAATCTTCGTGCATTTTTGTTAGTAAACTTGCCACGTTATTTATATTGGCTGCGTGTATGCCATCAGGAACCGATCACAGAGAGATTAATAAATTAATCTGAAAGATATGCTCGAACTTACAATCATATGTGTAGTATGGTTATCAATAAAACAGATCAAGGGAATTTTATTTAAAGTTTGCAGTTTAATGTTTCACGTTCACAAATAATCCAATATAAGTTATCTTTTTAATTTTTGTAAAATTCCTAATTTTTTTAGACACAAAAAAATCCTTGTATTCTACTTAGTTTCACAGTTTTACAAGTGCATTGAAAACCTGGTGTATGTAAGTGAATTTATTTTGTATCGTGATTAAATTTCATGTCAACAATTTAGGAGGGTTCCTTAATGCACCCACGCCCATTGTGCAAGAAGAAGTATGAGTATAAAACAAAATTAAAGAGAGTACAAAATGGAAACGTGCCTTATGAAAAATAAAAGAGCCTTTATCTATTTTATTTTATTGGATGGTCAAACAATTAGTAAATGGAACATGCCAATATAAGGTGTCAGGGGAAAGCATTTCCTAAAGGTATTGAGAAGAGTATGGTAAAAAAAAAAAAGCTTAATCATGAGACTGTTTATTAGAATATTATATTAAAACACCATCTCAACTTTAAATATCCTGCTGTACTTACAATTAGAAAAGAATATAAATATTTTTTGATATTCTTCCTCCGTTAAGATTTGTAGGTCCTGTTGTCTTTCACGAATAAGATCTTGTCGGTCCAACAGCCATTGTTGGCTGTAATGCAAAATGTAACAAATAGTTTTCAAATATAACCCTACTAAAATCAAATTATCAAAGTAAGTAAATTAATGCATCTGTATTAAAAATATTAGAGAATCAATTGTATCCTATGCAGGTGATATGTGAACTCGCCAATAAAAGTTAAAGTTTACCGTACTTCTTGTGTTCTTTACACATCTGATGTAATTTAAGAGTTGACGAAGGCCTTTTCTATTAAAGTTAATTTGAGAGAAAGAATATATTTCCAAATATTCTTCTACAGTATAAATTTATTTTAAAACAAATAGAAATAAAACTTTATTTTAACACAGTCCAAGTTAGTACTGAATTTTACTAAATGATAATATGTTAAAAAAAAGAAAAGAAAAAAAGAGGCAGACCATTCAAGAACAATATTCTCGAGGGAATCATCTTATAAGAGCAATTAACAGGTTATTAAGTTTAGAATTATCAAACTAAAAAGAGATGTTAATTGATAAAAATTTAGAAAATAAATAAGAACTAATGAGCCATTAATTTAATGTGTTTTTGTGTTTTATTATATTTCTGGCAACAAGTACCCAGGAGTAGGCCTATTGTAAATGTTATGTGACAGTGCACAATATTGAGAGCATATCCTACCTACTACTGATACCAAATCTCATTTTTTTTTTACCAAATCCTCAGATTTCAAATTAATAAATAAAATCTCAATATATAATGTAATTATCATTCCCAGTAGATCCAGTCCCACTAAGGTATGTCATTATAGAGCTATAATCCAAGTAGGTACCAGGCCTATTATATTATATCCACAAGGTAAATTGAGTAACCATGTCCTTTCCAAGGCACTCCCACTTGAGAGCGAGTGAAAGGCAGTTTAGTATATTTCAATTCATCATAACTTCATTTCACTTATAAGTGAATTTAACATAGCCTAAAAGTCAATTTTATATAACTTATTTTTATTTTCACACCCTCAAAAACTGCTTTTAAGGTTTTTAGTAATAGACAGCTAATAATAAAGGGCCTACTCACTTATATGACAAGATTATATAGCATAATATTGTTTATAGCAATGATTGAACACCCTTAATTAAAGAACGGGCCATTTAAAACAAGAAAATAAATTAGACGCATGTTTTGCCATTTTTAAAAATAGTTTACAAGGGCTTGGAATTTTTTTTACAAGATTAGTTTTTTATAGGGTATAATCAGAAACTTCAGAATCTTGTGTGTAGAGATGCTAAAAACATTAAATTTATCGCAATTAAAAAGATTTAAAAAAGGAATCTCGCCCTAGGATCACACTAAATGCTGTCCCAAATCTTGATTGGGAATAAAAATGCATTTTGGTAATATAGAGAAAGTAAACGCTCATGCTGACATTCTTAATGAAACTTGACCGACTTTTTTTTACTTGTTCTGCCTCATTTCCCACTATACAGTTTTGAATCAGATAAAGATTTAGTGGTTTTCATTTCATTTGACATTTTAAAAGTATCAAAATGCTAAGTTTGGTATTTTATGGTCCTATTACCTAAGACCCTGACAGAAGTCTAATGATAAGCCGGCTTAAAGAAGTTTGGACATAAATATGTACTTACTGATGTGAGCTTTGCCAGAAATTTCCAGCCATCATATGAAGCTTATTTCAAAACTAAGGAATCTTAATAAGTTAAATTGTTATGTAATTTTAATAAATTCAATAAAAGTCAACTCATTTTAATAAACCTTTTCATTACATTAGAATAAATCACAGATCATCATTAGTCATTACCACAGATCACGTTAACACGAAAGATCTGAGTCTAGATAAATCTGAGTAAAATAACTATATGGTGTTTACCACATAGGTGCTGAGATCTAGACAAATTTGCCACACTTTTGTTGTTTATAATAGCGGTCTCGATAGCTATTAGGCATTTTATTTGCTTTGCATTATTACTATTATCATCTTAAATTTTATTTATCTTGAACTATATATCCAGGGGTTTCGCGAATACATCTCACTTAATAAATTTTCATTTATCTGGTTCAATAAATCGCGAAATATTTCAGTAAAATCGTTCGTGAAGTGAACTATTTGCTGTAGTTCAATATAAACTAGTTCACTTCAAGGAGGTGAATTAGTTCAATTTTTAATTCAGCTACAGCTGATGAACAGTTAAGTAAAATGTAGGTTAATGTTAGGTTGTGTTTGCACCTTACTAACTATTGCATTCCTTTCGTATATTATTTAAAAACAAGAAGTAAGATGACTTCCAAGAATGATGTTATTTCAGCTGAGAAGCCGAAGCTATTAATCGAGAAGAGCAAATGCGATGTATCATCTTTGAACTGGTGGTTAATATTTTGTGCCGTGCTATTTTTGACATTTAGTACTAGATTTCATAAAGTATCAGAGCCAGATCATGTGTGTTGGGATGAAACTCATTTTGGAAAAATGGGGAGCTGGTACATCAACCGAACTTTCTTCTTTGACGTGCACCCTCCTCTTGGCAAAATGCTGATAGCCTTATCGGGTTACCTAACTGGCTACGACGGCAAATTCGCCTTCGAAAAGCCAGGAGACAAGTATGAAGGGGTTGAATATGTGGGAATGAGATTATTTTGCACTTTTTGGGAGCCAGTATCGTCCCATTTGCTTTTGTTACAGTTTGGGAAATGACCCATTCCCTTGCTGCGGCCTCATTTTCCGCATCCTTTATTCTTTGTGATGTCGGCATCCTGACACTGACTCGATACATTCTTCTTGACCCAATTCTGTTATTCTTTGTGATGGGTTCTACCATGGCGATGGTGAAATTTCACTCTTACAGAGATCGACCATTCTCTGCTGTGTGGTGGGTTTGGCTCTTGTTAACAGGTGTTATGCTTGCTTGTGCAGTAAGTGTTAAGTTTGTGGGTCTTTTTGTAGTTATTTTGGTAGGGATACGCACTCTAGCAGATTTATGGGACATGTTAGGAGACCTTACCAAACCAATGAGCTTTGTCGTTGGTCATTTTGTAGCTCGCATCTTATGTTTGATTGTTTTACCATCTTTGCTGTACATGTTGTTCTTCTATATTCATTTGCAAGTGCTGAGTAAAAGTGGCAATGGCGATGGTTTCTACAGTTCAGCATTTCAGTCGAAGCTGCAAGGAAACTCTCTGTACAACGCCAGCATGCCGAGAGAAGTAGCGTATGGTGCAGTGGTAACTCTGAAGAATCATCGCACCGGTGGGGGCTACCTGCATTCTCATTGGCACTTGTATCCCGAAGGGTAGGAGCGAGACAGCAACAAGTGACCACGTACACGCACAAGGATGACAACAATCTGTTCCGCATTAAAAAGTACAATAGTGATCCGGTAGACGGCGCACTAGTAGAGTTGGTAAATCATGGGGATTTGGTGAGACTAGAACATGTCACCACCCGACGCAACTTTGCACTCTCATAAGGAACCTGCTCCTCTGTCCAGGAAACACTACCAAGTGACGGGTTATGGTGATAATGGTACCGGGGATGCTAATGATGTTTGGAAGGTCCTGATTGTTGGCGGGAGGGATGGAGATGTAGTCACCACAGTGTCTAGTAAACTCAAATTTATACATTATCTTCAACATTGTATTCTGACATCAAGTGGGAAGCAACTCCCGAAATGGGCATACGAGCAACAGGAGGTGTCTTGCAATCTAAACATGAGGGACAAAAACGCCCTTTGGAATGTAGAAGACAATATATTTCCAAAGTTACCAAACATATCTTTCGAAGTGTATGCACCGGGATTCCTGGAACGTTTCATCGAGTCACATGCGGTTATGTTCCAAGGCAACGCTGGACTCAAACCCAAAGAAGGCGAAGTCACTTCCCGACCATGGCAGTGGCCCATTAACTTTAGGGGACAGTTCTTCTCCGGAAACAGTTACCGCATTTACCTTTTGGGAAACCCTTTTATATGGTGGAGTAATCTGATCTTCTTGGCGGTATTCTTGATAGTGCATGCGTGCCATGCTGTGCGTAAGCAGCGAGGGAAACCAGTGTTAGAGGGAGCGGAGCGAATGTCCAATGCCTGTAGTTGGTTGTTTCTAGGTTGGGCACTGCACTACGTGCCATTCTGGGCCATGGGCCGAGTCTTATATTTTCATCACTATTTCCCTGCCCTTCTCTTTAGCTCGATGCTAACAGGTGTAATGTTAAACTATCTTCTAGAAAGCTTACCTGTTGTGCTTCCTGTGAGCTTAGCTAACACCATGTACCATTGGTTCCTAGGAGTTATCTTCTCAGCCACTGCTTACAGCTTCTTTCTCTTTTCACCTCTAGCCTATGGGATGTCTGGACCTTCATCCTCCGATCCAAACAGCTCAATGTTTGGTTTACGATGGCTAGAATCCTGGGAATTTTGAATTTTACATTCATTAATGTTTTTTTAATAAAAAATAGGCTTAGATTCGGTGCAAGGTAGTGTTGAAGCTGTGTTTTAAATGTATATGGTAAATAATTAATTTGAGTAAGGCTTACATTAATTAGTTTTATTATTTTTGAAAATAATCCAGGCTTCTAGCTTGGTATCAACATCTTGTTAAAATACAAATAAGCCAAAATATAGATTTTGCCTGTAACCTATTTATTCTTGTAGATGGTTTTGGATGACATAATTAAAAACCTGGAGGATTAAACTAGATTGTATAGCTAAGCAACTTTAAATGGTGAAGTACTTAATTTTATTTTGATATATTTCTTTTATATCAGTTCTAAGTTATAATTATAATTATGAGGTTCTCAAACTTATCGCATCTTTGATACTTACAATTTACAACCATTTAATTATTAATTTTAAACAACCCACTTATAGCAAGCCCACGGTTTGAGAATCTCTCAATTAGACTCTTAATAAGGACAAAGTTTTGAAATTGAGAGTTTATATTTTAGTTTGGTCATGATTAAACATAATATTGTTAATTTATTATGACCTCAAAGAAGACTACTGTATGTATTAGTAAATATTTTCATACACTTTCTATGCCCTCAATATATAATTTTCAAAAAGGTATTGGCTGAAAATTGTTAGCTACTGCCCAAAACTCTTTGAGTTGAGGCCTAGTTTTTGTTCTATATAAGGTTTTAAAAGGGAGTGTGATATTCCCATTGCAATTCCCCAAAGGAAGAAACCAAAAACAATCATGAGAGGAAAAGATAAAAGATGATTAAAGATGGGTTACATAATTAGAAACTCAGGTCCATAGTGTATTTTCCTTGAATTCTTAACAGATTCTCTTACTTTACTCTTTTTAGGGTTTGATTAAGATAAAAATACTTTGGTCGAGGAGTTAGGTAGTAACAATCAATACTAAACCTTTACCTTTTTATTCAATGGCAGCCGTTTTTAAATGTGAACTGAATCTTTTGTGTAAAACGTGTGTGTTCATCTATTTGTGCCTGTTATTTTTAGTTACTTTTTCCCTTCAGTAATATTATTTAGATCCACCTTAGACTGAAAATAGTATTTCATTAGCAATTAATTATTTATTTTAAAGAAAAACAATTTATGTGTATTTTTATTTATTTGGTAAAAGCTACTCGTTAGTTTCAAATTGTTTTCCCTAGGCATACCTTATAGGTTTTATTTTTATTTATTATACCAATAGTAGGTTGGATCGGAATCTCATTTGTTATAAACACAACAAATAATATTATTATATAAATTTATATGTAGTTTCAAATAATTTTAAAAAAAATATTGAATAAAGTGTGCCATGATCCTATTTAATGAATCCACAGGTAAATCTAATTTTTAAGTAAAATACAATTTTTTATAAATAAACAATGTATGAAAGTTAAATAATGGCTGACTTATTAAATCTTCGCTATCTAAACTACTTAATTCACGATGGAATGGAAGTGCATTAGTTAGTGGCAAACATTAAAGGTCTTGGTACCATTTTGATATTATTTTTTAAGCTCTAATTTTATAAAAAAAATAGTCTAGTTTTAAAGCTAAGTTATTTTTGGAACATGTTTTGTACTTTTATATGGTTGATAATAAAAACGGTTTTACATATGGTTATAAGTAAGTCATTCATTAAACATATTTTCAACCTTTAATTTCAAAATACTTTATAACTCATTCACACATCGTGAAAAAGTTACACTAGCCTTGTTAATCAATGTGCAGGTCACATGACAATAACTTAAGGGCTTAGCTCAAAACGAAGGTTTTATTATTAATAGGTTTTGGTACTATGACTTTAATATGTTGTTACTTTGATTAATTAGGGTTTTAAATGTACTGTTCCCGCCACAAAGCAAAATGTCAATAACATGTTATTGTACTAAATACTTCTTAATCAAAAGGATGACAGCAAATCTCTTGAGAAGGCTAGCTAATTGATCAAACATATTATTTAGTATGGGTGTAGGAAGCTTTGAAATGTCAAAGTTTAAGCACAAATCTTCTTTGTTTCCACCTCCACACTCTCAATAATATTTGCGTCATCGAAACATTTTGAAGGAAGAAAAAGAAAATTTCGATATATTATGAACAGATTTTAAATTAGTTATTAAATCTGACATATTTCAACATATATTAATCCTTTTAGCAGATACCAGTACTAATCAGTATTTTAACGCTAACTAGTGATCTACATCTATAACACAAGCATTTGATAAAACCAGTTAATCAGCATAAAATAATAGTGTGCTTTTTTTTTTCAAACCTTTATCTTCAATCAAATGCATTTAATGGATGATTTAAAAAATTAGAGTAGCAGTTGTGTGACAACAACCATAACCTTATCTTTAGACTCACCTAGGCTAGACTGCCAATGAAGGGGAGATCGAGGTTCGAATCCCGGTCGGGTGTACTGAGGGTGGTTTTTCCAAAATGGTTTTCCACTCTACCTTCATTCAAATCCAAGTAATTACCTTCCTTCTTCATTCTTACCCTATTAGAGTAATCAATAATATGCATATAAAACCTGATCAGGTATCTAGACCTGGTGGTGTCAGTGTCGCATGGTCTAAGGCGCTACTCCCGCAGTATACTAGACTGCTGATAATGGGGAAATCAAGGTTCATATCTCAGGGTGGTTTTCCAAATGGTTTCAAACTCACCCTCCACACAAATGCGGGTACATTCCCTGTAACTATAACCTTTTTAATTCCTTAAACTACTAGGTAGTTAGTACAGAAGTGTATAACCTGAACAGGAAGTATGATATGTAGGCAGTGACATAAAGGTCACTAAGAGTAGTTTTTGCGGACTCTCTCCAGACTTATGTTAAACTACTTTCTCAATCCCTGTTCCTAAAATTAATCAATAGAAAATTTGTTGTATTTAATGTACACTTTTTTGTACTACGATTATATTTGTACACAACTTGTAAACTAACCTAATTCTAGAACATGCCTGGTTCTCTGGTAGTTGATTCACCCTTGTGAAAGGGAAATCCCAATTGAATCGGTCATTCTTAAAAAACACCAAGTCCAAAATCCACTAAATTTAGTTTTTAATGTCAACGCAGGTTTTAAGCGTCGCCGGATGGATCTTAGTTCGTAGCTTCCTTATACTAAAACCGAGCATATGAGTTTTAGCGGGTCGTGTGGAAAAGAACCAAGTCCTGGAGTTTGTTCCTTTCAACGATGACTGGCTTGGAGTTTGCAGCACTGGTTTGAAGGTTGCAACACCTTTTAACAGTAGATGGGGGCACACATGCTGCCACTTTGAACTAAAATAAATAATATTTACAACGTGTGAGTAAGATGGCTCTGTCCATTTAAGGCATTTCAGAGCTTGGAAACAAAGATAATTGTGTAAGGAAAATCCATACGTAACAGTGTTGGTTTTTGATTTCATGCAGTCTCTTCCTCTTCCCCACATACCAGTCCAAGAATTTTTTTATCTCCGTCCGTTTTGGGTTAACTGTTTTGGCATACATGATTTGAAATCCCACAGTAGTATGTTGCATGTGTATCATGAGGGTGTGGCCAAGAAAGGTGCCAATGAGGTGTGTTCTTTCATTTTGGACTAAGTAACTCATCATGTATCTAAAGATGTTACACTCGGATGGCTGCGTTGCACAGAACAAAAAATTATTCAATGATCTGCATGTGTTTATGATTGGTGCCAAAAAAAAAAAAAAAATGTTAAAAGATGTTAAAAAATATTGTGCATCGCTATCCTGTAGGAGGACATTCATTCTTTCCATGTCATAGGGGTGTTGTTTCATTTAAGAAGGGAAAAAAGTTACAAAATTCACTCCAAAATAATAAATGTCAACTTGTTAGTGCAAAGTAAGTAAAACTTTATAGTCAAGATGGTGGAAACTTCAGACATATTGTTCAATGCATGGTGGCCTCGTTTGTTCAAGAAAAAATGTGTGTGGCTCTAGACTGGGGGACGGTGACCTGGCGGTCTAAGGGTAAGGTGTCGGACTTCTGTGCTGGCGGCCGGGGTTCAATCCTCGGTCCCGGCACAGATTTAACTGATTACCAAACCCTTCCTTCACCTCTAACAAGGCATCTTGTGAATATTAGGCATGCCAGGCCTCCACCATGGTTCGGATTCCACGTTAAACTGTAGGTCCTCCATTTCATCTCACAATCACCCTGCCATTACATTTTAGCGTAAGTGTGTATAACCCAAACGAGTAGTAAGACGCGGTGCTAATAATAATATATAATAATAGACTGTGGGAAGAACTACTGCTTGTCATAGTAAGTAAAGTGAATTCACTCCATCTTTAAGGAGTTCAAATATTCTTCACAGAAGCTAGGAGTGGAGGAACTTACTTTTATTGGTGGGTATTGTAACAAACACCTTTCCTTTGGCTCAGCCAAGCCTATATAATGGCTATCCCAATGGCGTACTCTGCATGAAAGGTCCTTATTTAATCTGTTGAAGCAGCAGAACATTCAGAAAGTAGTGCTGTATATTGATGGTGATAGGGAAACTTTATCATTTTATGAAGACATTTTGTCATGGCCTACAACCCAAGAAGAGGCAGATCAAGTATTTATAATGTATTGTAACATTGGTTGTATGATATTACTGGATTGCAAGAACAATGCGACAGTGTTATTAAGATATAAGGTTTATTTTGTCATAAATTTTCATCATTAAGTGAAAGATTTAAGCATTCAGTGTTAAAAAGCACTAAATTACCTACATTTAAGTATTTATCTTACAGAAAGTAACAAACACATGTGGTAAGACAACATTTCAACTTGCCTGTATAAAACAGTTAACGTATAAAAAATATTTAAACATTAACATCAGTACTATTTGTTTAAAAGTAGTTTTTAGCGATTTACCCAAAACTATGAAAAATAGACTTATTGCATTTTAACAATGACCGATCCTTATCTAAGTAGGTAGACATTCTACCAAGTGAGTTAAAGTTTTGGATAAGTTGAAGTGTTTTTTTTTTAGCACCACCACATCTTCCTACCTGTTCAGGTTGTACGCCTATGTACTTATTACACTATTTGGTTAGAAATTAGGAAGGTTTAATTTAAAGGTAATGTACCCACATTTGCATGAATGTAAAGTGGAATGCCATTAATTTAGGAAAAACCACCCTCAGTGCACCCGACCAGGAGGGAACCCCATTCTCCTCGTAATCTAGTCCAACATGAAAGTATCGTGTTAAACCACATGATAAATTAAAGTTATTATACCATATTTAAAAACAAAAATTGATACAGTGGATTCTGGTTAATTGGGGCAGCCATTTATTTGGGACAAAACTCTAAGAACATAAACAAAACAAGTATTTACCTTGAATTTATTCCGCTTAGTTGGGGCAGGGAAAGTAATTAAGCTCGTTGCATAGATATTCTGCAGGCTGCAGCTGAGTTTGTTACTGTGAAGTCATGCTGTGTATTGGGTTTGTTCTGTAGGGTGGCAGTGGGGGTTGTTGACAGCTCTCTGGTAACATGGAAACTGTGCAAGCAGCAGCTGAGTCGGTAGAGTTGAAATAGTGCTGTAGCGGCTGTGTTGTGGTATTCATGTTTGATATTATGCTTGCAGTGTACAATTGTTTACAAGAACATTAAAGTTATGCATCATGTATGGTTGTTCACTGTGTGGATTAACATAAATTAACAAACAATGCATCGAGTTTTTTTCAGTAAATTTAATGATCCTATCATCTGTCCAGATGCCACGTAAAGATTTGACGCTCTCTGGAAAAAAAAAAATCTCTATTCTTGACAAGATAAAAAGTCAACTTTCTAACATCAGTCATCGGCAGATAGCTGAGATAATTAATGTGCCGAAATCTACAATTTCACGACTGTTACTACAACAATAAAAACTTAAGAGAGGAGTAGACATTATGTGTTGGTTTAAATAAAACACCTCCTAAGTGAAAGAGGCTAGGCAAAGATCCAGACATTGAGGATACTTGTGTGTGTGTGTGTGTGTGTGTGTGCGTGTGTGTGTAACATGGTACTAGATGCTTACATTCACACTGCATGTCTCACCCACCATAATCTAAGAGACTTTATTACCCTAACAATGTCTTGTGATTAGTACAAGGTATATAACTCATCATTATGTAACCTACTCCATGCCTCAGTAGCTTCATACCTATTAGGACCAACATCTTCCTAAGCACCTTGTTTTCGAACACCTGGTAAAATTATTGTTTTGTATATTCTGCCATATCTGGTTCAAATGCAATCATTTACCTAACTAATTTACTGTTTAATTGGTTGTGAGATGCTAAAAAATTTTTTTTTTTATATAATTTAATGTTTAAATAAAAATTTAAAATATTTTATTCAGCAGAAGTTTTGAAAACAATGTTACATTATTTTATCTATAAATTTTCACTGTACACACACTATACTCAACACAAGTTTAATGTGCCAAATTCATAACAAAAACTGCTTTACATGGAGACACCCAAGGAAATCAATTTATATATATTATGTAATTACACTTTCTTTATAGTGATTTTTAATATTTGAAATAAACCAACATTTTTAAGGTTTTAAAGGATTAACAAACTAATGGACATGAGGTTGGTATTAAAACCATAACTCTTATTGTAAAATAGTTGTAACAAATCTTTAAAAAAGAATATTGTATACTTTGCTGCGTATTTAGTTTTGTGAATCACTAGAAACTAAAAACATCCTAATGACAAACACTAGTTTGAGATTTAATACAAACATTTAAAAAGGTTATTTTAAAATGTAAAATACTTTGCTGCTACTAACATGAAGTTATAGTAGAGTCACACTAAGTTCAACTTTTTTAAATTAATTTTAATAATAAAAAAAGCGAAGCTAATTTTATCTTTATGTATTTTCGTCAAAAGGGCTGTTTCACAGTTGAATGACATTAGTTGTTTTATTTATTTGATATGTTAAAACAGGTTGAACTCATGTCGAATAGATGTTATAACAACAAAATCCCGAATTTGTCAAAAAGATTTGGTACATTTAAATATTTTTTTAAATGTTTATCCAAGGTGATCAAAAATAAAGCTAGAAGAAATCCATACTCGCTGAATCTTATAAATTCATCTTGGAATATCCTTCTATGATGAATTGATTATATTAAATATTGAAATAATCTTTTAGTCTTACCGTTTTCAAAGAATCGATTAACATTAGGGTGTTTATTGACCTCCTTCAAAATTATTTATTTACTTCAGATTATTTGGTGACCTTTTTTCTTTTGTTTATATACTGTATTCAAAGATAAATATACAATACAAACAATATTTCATTACAATCATTTGAATTTAGTTAAACATTTTCTATATTTTTGGTAAACTAGTTATTAAAAATTATTTCTGCTAATAACGCTAAAATCACAATATGCTTGTCTTTAAAAATGTATTTGGCTTGGTATAATTTTAAGAATTTCTGATCTAATTATAAGTTAAATTTAAATGTATTTAAAAAGGAAGTTCTTTATTCACAAAACAAAAGCAAACTCAAAAACAATTCAAAATATCTTTGAAAAATCATTTCCATAAAAATAATATTATATTAAATTCAAATAATTTACCTCCATGCAACACAGATTCATTTCATTTTAGAATGAAAAATTCAGTGTCACGTGAATTTTTACCTCATTTTATGTGCATTGCACATTCTTCAACAAGATCTTTCTTCAATATTAAGGGCACATTCACAACACATCTTTGTTTAACATGTGTTAGCCTTAAGTTGGTGCCACTGGGTAACTCAATTTCTAGTTTTGATGGAGGTTTATTATACAATCAAATGTATTGAAGGTTAGAGTAAATATTCTAAACATTCAATTTAGATTTACAACACTATTTCAAGATATAGTTAAGTAAAAATCTAGTTACCCAGTGAAGAAACATGACTAAAACCTGTATGTGACAAATGTATGGATGATATTTCAAGACACACAAAAATGTTGAGATGTTGCGTCGAGAGCTTAGCCACCGCCTCCTCCTCCCAACTCGTCTTCATACTGTTTCCTGAAGCAGTCACCTACAGGGAAGAAGTCCCAACACCTCTGCTGGTACATGTTCCATACGTACGTCTCTTGACCCGTGTATTCTGTGTCTGGTTTGTTGATCAAGTGCATTAGGAAGAACCTTAGCAAAGAAAATATATTTTAAACTACTATCGGGTGACCTGGTGGTCTAGGGGTAAGGTGTCAGACTTCTGTGCGGGCGGCCGGGGTTCAATCCTCGGTCCCGGCACAGATTTATCTGATTACCAAACCCTTCCTTCACCTCTGACAAGACATCTTGTGAATGTGGGGAATGCCAGGCCTCCACCGTGGTTCGGATTCCACGTTAAACTGTAGGTCCTTCATTTCATCTCACAATCACCCTACCATTACACATTAGCGTAAGTGTGTATAACCGAACGGGTAGTAAGACGCGGTGCTAATAATAATAATAAACTACTATCAACTAGACTACCAAAGCTCAAAGCCATAAATTCAAACCATAATTTAAATGTAAAGTTCTCAAGGGGGCACATGAGATAGTGGAGGAAGTTAGGATTAGACGGTGTGGACATGTACTGAGGATGGAAGGGGAGAGGATTCAAGATGATTAATGGATATGAAGTGTGTAGGGAAGAGAGTGGAGGGGGAAGAACGGTGGAAGGACAAAGAGCGATGGAGGCATTTTACTAAACTGACCCAAACACAGGCTGGAAACAGTTGATGATGATGATGTTGATGATGAGTTCTGCTAGGGTATATTGTATTATAGTTTTACCCCTCTCTTTTACCTGTTGGTGGGCACACAGATTAAACGTCAAGCTCATATACTCTTGTTTGCTGGTGACAGTTTGCACCTATTGTTTTGCCACTCTACCTCTAAGCAAATATGGGTACATTTACTCTAAATATTACCTTCCTCAGCCCTACTTCATTTAGTATGGAATATCTGCGGCTATGCTGGATGTGTGTTAACCTATTCCCTGGCGCGAAACAGCGTTTCATTGCAATAAGTTATTGTAATGCCATCTATCGATGAACCACCATACTATAACCAGTCTGAATACTTGATATTGAAGCTAATAGATGGGGCTACTTGTTCAATGCTTTAATATGCCCATGAATAAAGCAATATATGCGAAAATAAGTGAGTAGTGACAATTTGTGTTGGATAAGAGTATATTAGTAGAAAAATGACTACTGGGGCTGCACAGATCACTGTGCTAAACACGAGGGAACGGGTTAAGATGCAGTGCAATAATACACACACGCACGCACACACACACACACACACTTTTAGAGAGTTGCATAGAGAAGTTAACACTCCTTGAAGATTTGATAGAACCATGGATGTTAACTTTGAATACTCTGAACCTTTCATCATATTCAGAATCTTGACTAAAGTTTTTTTTCCCCTCAAAATTTAGTATTGGAATTTGTTTTAGAGCTCTTGTCTAAGGGACAAACATGAAATTTATTTCCTTAGAAGAAAGCAAGTTACATCAAAAAACAGGGAGTAAACCTTATAAAGAATAATAACAAATAGACTAAATTATAAAACTTGAAAAAAATTAAATTTTACTTTTAAAGCATCATTGTGTAAAGGGAATAATAATTTGATGTCTATTAATGAGAGGAAAGATAACTATTTCGTAAGATGAACTATTGTGACAAGGTCTAACTTTGACCTGAAAATAAAATATTCAAAGTTAAAACTACAAGAACAAATTATTATTTAACTAATTTATGCTATAAAAATAATTACCATGTAACTTTGTACTTACATGTAATTTGCTAGATTGTGCTCTTGTTGCACATGAGTATCAAAACCATGAGGCACTTTATCAAAGTAATCTTTTCCTATCCCGCAAATAAAGCAGTTGGACTCCATGTCTTCTTTCACACTTTCAAGCTGGTCTCTCAATTCACCAAAAGCATCAATAATCAAACCTGAAATATAGTTATAGAGTGTTATTACTAAAAGTTAACATAATAAATCAGAGCTAATTACTATTTATGTGCCGACATATTCTTTTAGTTTTCCATTTCCATGGTAAACTATTAGAACAAACGAATGATTTCTGTGTATCTAGGAGGAATGTTCAGTAAGAATGGAAGGATAGATGGTGAAATCGACATACGGGTGAATGCATCTCGGAAAGTAGTCGGATGTATGTGGACCATCGCGAAGGATAATGTAATATAGAAAGAGACAAAGATGGCAGTATATAAAAGTGTGTTAACACCAACATTGTTTTATGAACATGAATAGTGGGTTTGTCAGGTTCAACCCGATAGATGAAAGGTGTCCCACGTGGAAAGAGGTGGAGGATGTATTAAAAAGGATAAAAACAAGGAAAAGCATCAGATGTGTACAAACTAACTGTAAAAATGAAAAGAGCTGCAGGAGAAGCAAAAATACAATGGTTATTGAGGGTGCTGGATGTAATATGGAAGGAGAAAAGAGAACCTACCGGAAGATTGGAAGAAAGGAATCATAGTATAAATTTTTAAGAAAGAAGATAGAAAGAGGTGTACAAACTATAAGGGAGTAATGCTGATTTGCCAATGTATAAAAATATATGAGAACATACTGGCAAAGAGAATAAGAAAGAGGTCGAGAGAGCAAGAGCAAGGATTTAGAAAACTTAGGTCTACATTAGACTTGATCTTCACTATTCAACAACTGATGGAAATAAGGTATGAATTTGAGAAGTACTTGGTAATGGTATTTATGGACGTGGAGAAGGCATATGATAATGTGGGTAGAAATAAAGTCTGGAAAGCGATGGAGGAGGCTGGAGTGTAAACAGGCCACAGGCTAGAAACAAAAATTTTATTTTAAATATGTCCTCTATTATGGGTTTCCTTAACTTATGATGCTCAGACATAAAATCGTTTAATACCAAAAGAGCCAAGAAATTTAAAGGATGGATTAAAAGATGCTGCCCTCCTTAAAGAGAATATAGAAAAGCTGTTCTATATTAAGAGACAACAATCAAATTTGATATAAAACAACCCGCCTCGGTGGCGTAGTTGGCTAACACTCTTTTCGTGTTTAGCTCGACTGCTGAGGACGGGGAGATCGAGGTTCGAATCTCGGTCGGGTGAACTGGGGGTGGTTTTTCCTAAATGGTTTTCCACTCTCCCTCCACGCAAATGCGGGTTCACTTCCTTTAATTCAACCTTCCCAATTCCTAATCCATTAGCGTAATTAGTACTTAAGCGTATAACCCGAACGGGTAGTAAGACGCGGTGCTAAATAATAATAATAATAATAATAATAATAATAGATATAAAACAGCTATCAGTGTTAATGTACTTAGATGACCAGTGGCATGCAAGTCTTTGTACCAGGAGGAGAAAATTTAGTCCAACTTGGGAGCACAGAGAGTTTTTTTTTTTTCACGCTGTGCATAGATACAAATTATTAAGGAATTTCACTGAATATTTAGAATGAGTTTGAATTGAGAAATTCCTTATCACACATTTCATGGTTTTTTCCTTCTTTTTTTTTTTTACAATTTACTTTGCTAAAATAAATGGTAAAATGTAATTACCAAAATAAGATTAAAGCATATTTATTAGCAGCTAATATAATGGATTTTCTTACCCTGAATGATCGCAAGCAGAATAACAATAACAAAGAAAAAGAAAGTAATGTCGAACATGATTCGATAGGCCTCGTAGTCGTCACCGTCTGGAGGCCCAATCTCGTCACCAATACCACCACCTGCTCTAACTCCTTTATAAAGATGAAACACGAAACACTGGAAGAAATATACATCTTTGTTAAAAAAAAAAAAAAAAAAGATTCATTCTTCAATGCTTCTACTATCTAAATTATGTTAAAACAAACTTATAAACTGGAAACTTTATATTTAGCTATCTGATATATTTTGATAATTACAAAATTGTTTAGTATTGTAAAAAGTATACACCTTCAAGAGTGAAAATAATGTTTCCTTTAAAATAATTTTGTGCCATATTTTGCTTAAACATACCGTCAACATGTCATGACATTTTTTGTCCACTTCCTCTTCTTCTTCAGATATATAGAACTTGCGGAAGAAATTGAATGCGATGACAGTATAGATGTACACAATGATGGTGAGCAACATTACAGTCAATACTAGCTGAAAAATGGAGTCAGTAAGAAAGTTCACTTTAGTTTTGTTTGTATAGTTGCTTCTTGGTATTTTGTATAAACAACACAAACAATAAAATCAAAAACAGATTTTGCAATGTTTTAAGGAAGTGTTTCTAAACTTTTACCAATTGCATACACCTTTCGGGGCCGTAGTTTAGACAGTATACTCCTTCCAACCCTTCATTAAAAACAGGAAACAAATATCTGTTACCTCGTAAAGTATAAACAGCCGTTCCAAATTTTAATAAGGCTTTAGCGGTAGGTTAAACACAAATATGACAGAAGAAAATAAAGACTTTAACAATTCTAGACATCAGATCAAAATATGTGTTATTTGATTCATCAGGTTTAGTATTATTACAACACACAAAACAACAACAACAACACAACACACTAGGAGAATGATTTTTTTCCCTCCCATTTATTTGAGGTATTTAACGTGCACTTTCTGAGCCAATTTATTGTATCAGTACAGGAGCATTTCTTTGAGCAAAAGGGCCTAACAATTTTTCCGGGAAAGATTTATTCACATAAATTCCAGGATTCTTTTACATGCTTCAACTGACATGGGACCTTTGCCTTTACTTACCCTCCGAAGGAAGTTGTGCTACAAATTTTTACTGCACAAGAGAAATCTGTCAACCCTAGCTGGGTTTGAACCCAATAACATAAGATCCTGAGACGAACAGGCACTTTAGCCCAAATATTTTATTTTACTGTGATATATAAAACAGGGAATATATAAGTGAAATGAAGCTCATTCATTATTAAGTGCAGTCCTAAGTGCTAATAGTTCTTTAAAACCAAGTGCATTAAAATAACTGTACCTAAAAAAATTTGGAACATAATAAAAGCACTACTAGCTTTGGTAGTCACATAGTTTAAGGCAGTGGTTCACAACCCTGGGGTCATGACCTCGCTTGGGGTCCTGAGTTACCCTTTGTTTTGTACGGGTGATAAAGAGGCTAAGTAAAACCCATGTAAGTTAAGACACTAATAATTCTATAAGTTAAAAAGCAGCCTTTGTAATTCTGTAATTTAAGACACAGCCTTTGTAATTCCGTTAATGTTATGTTATGTTAATGTTATTTACAATAAAATGACTTTGGCTAAAGAGATTTGCCAGCCTTAGAAACATTTATACAGCATCAAAAGTTCACCCTAAGCATACATTTTAAGATGAAAAGGCCTTATGTAAGTAGAAGAAAAATATTAATTTTATTTACAAGGGAGCATGGTACTTCTAAATAAAATAATACTTCAGTGGGTCGCACCTGCAAAATAGTTCCGCGACAATGGTCTAACTAAGGCCTCAATCTCACATTAGACTGGTTTGCCAATGATAATGAGATAGGGGTTTGAATCTTAGTGTTCTGTTGGGGGTTTTTACAAAATAATTTTTCAATCTCCTCCACACAATGTGGGTAC
The DNA here is from genome assembly GCA_039000515.1 of Timema cristinae. Classification (NCBI taxonomy): domain Eukaryota; kingdom Metazoa; phylum Arthropoda; class Insecta; order Phasmatodea; family Timematidae; genus Timema; species Timema cristinae. The sequence continues at coordinate 36,183,389 of JBCFYV010003508.1, read as the reverse complement.
ATTCCATCTAAATTATACCTTCTCATTCCTACCACGTGATCATTATTAATATATATGCATGCAACTCTAATGGGTAGGATACATTTAAGTAATACTTTACTGATAATATTAAAATTTATTATTTTCTTTTGATTCGTAGTGAAGTCTCCCTCCCTCTCCCCCCCATCCGTTAATGTTGTTGGAAACCTCACCTGCTTGCCATTGTGAGTTACAGATTGCAAGATTGTTCGTAAAGTCTTGAAACCCACAGCTACATCGAGCAAGTGGGCTGCAAAGAAGAAGTTGTTGAAGTTCCCCAAAATAGAGAAGGTGAAATACCACAAACTGTACAGGAAAGACTGTAACAAAAAACAAAAAAATGTTATTTTCAATCAACACACACAAAATTGAATTTCATTATAGGGGTCTGTGAGCTCAAGTTTCAAATTGATTTCGAGCGAGTTTCTCATGAAGCTCCCGAGTATCGAACAGAGTCGAGTTTGGATTGAATAATTATGTAATTTTTAAACTTAAATATAAAATTGATTATTTATAAGTAATTAAAAAAATTAAGTCATAGTAAATTATAGAATTAAATTTTAAAGAAAAACTGGAGTGTCAGTTTGGAGAGCAATTTTATTCACACATGAATGTTTGTCGGCTAAATAAAGGCAAAGTCTTTCTGCGGTTCTAAGAGCTGCTTCCTCAAATAAAAGATTACCTATATATATAATAAATTGATATTATTATCCACTACCCAAAACGGGAGGATCCAAGATCGCTAGTATATTTTGCAATCCTTCTTGATACCATGGTTGAATGGACTAAATTTATAACTGTAAGGTAAATGCAAAAAAATAAAAAAATATAATAGTTTATGTAGTTGTACAATTTTTCAAAAAATTAACATTTTAGGGAAATGATTTTCATTAAAAAGATTTAAACACTTACTTCCTTCAAAAGCTGTTAAATGAATTTAAATTACAAAAATATATTTCATCATCCCTTCTCCATTAGCATAACCAATATATATAAGTGTAAAAAACAAAACCCTGTGAAAAAAGGTAAATCTACAATAAATTGTAGAGGAAAGCATTATAAAGCTATAGCAAAATCTCGATTATCCGTACTCGAATTATCCAGTTTGCAAATTATCCATGAATGGTACTCCAAAATATTTATGAGAAGAAAATGATGAAAAGAACATATAGATGAATAGTATAGTTAGTCACAAAGAAGCATCAACGTATATTGACTATTGATAAATTGTTGGATTACACAGGGAAAAACAGTTTTGATTTTCAAGGATTGTTCTGGCAATGTGAAAAATGAGAAGTGTCCTAATAAAAAAACTTCAAAAATACACAAAAGATTGTGTTGTCCCTTTTATTGTTTCTATCCACCTTTCTATACCTTCTTCCAAATATAATACAATTACCCATAAAGCGAAAAGAGGTTTTCCTTTTAGAGATAAAAACCGAAAAGAATACATGCTTACTTCACAAAACATATGTAGCAGGAAATAATACCGTACAGGCTGCATTGTATTTTATGCATACCTATGTAAAATACTTTTATAATTATTTACATGTTATAAATACATTTCATTATGTCAATAATATTTAATATGAAAGAAAAAGTTGTGTTTTCAATCATCTACACATTGTCCAGTATAAATTAATCCAGATAATTGGGTGCTTACTATATTTTTCACAATATTATAGCTATCTAGGATATAACTGGTGTCTTACATTATCTGTAATGGTGACTCCAGATTTCCATACTTGGTACCTCCAGTCTATGTTCAGAATACTGCAAAAAACAAAACAAAAATACACGGTACTTTTAAAGTTGTACTGAAACTGTTAGTGACTTAGATTTTGTAAATATGTGAAATTCATGTTCACATTTACTAATGATCTGGGAATACAGGGTTCTTTTCTCACTGGCGGATTTGAGGGTAGTATTTTTATTCGAGCCATATATTTTCACTACTGGCTTGCCAGGCCTGTCGTAGCATCATATGCCTTACAATCTAACTTAAGACTAGGACAGGCACCATATCAATTCATTAAGCCATTAATTCGTCAACGTGAAAGGGTAAACCCATATTTCACTAGTGATAACATTTTTCGGTCATGCCGGGACTCTAACCCGGAACCCTTAGCTCCGTAGACAGACACACTACCGACTGAGTTAAGTTTAATTTAGGAGGAATAACCATCACACTTATATGAGTGATACTGGAGTAGAAATGTCGGGATAGCAAAGGCAACTTCTTCAGATTCAGAGAAAGCTGGATTTTAAAAACGAGTTTTTGTATAAAATGAGGTGGCCCAATGGCTAAATAATTTTATAATAAAGGAAAATGATAAAACTAAAGAAAAAGGAAAAATAAAATACCAAGAGTGAATTTGATGAAGAAAGCCCACCTAGTGAAAGAGTTAAATGTGGGCACAGTTGGCACAATGTTTGTGTTATCTGTACTCTCTTCTTTCTTCTTTGTGTTTGATAAAGGCAACAATGCCGAAACATTATTCTAATTCTGTTAAAATGTGTGTGTGACTACTTCTACTATAGAAGACAGAAGAAAGGAAGAAGATGTCACCTTTGTGCATTGGATTCTTCCCACATTTTTCCTCTTTACTTAGGTGGACTTTTGTCATCAAATTTACGCTTCTTAGTTTATTTTTCCCCTTGCTTTAGTTTTATCAATTTCTTTTATTATATAATAAAAAAAGAGTTTTTGTGTTTTATCCAAACAATTATTTAAACTCACAAATTGATAAGTCCAGAGCCTCCCTCGTCCTCCTGAGCGCTGAACGATGTCTTCTCCATACCCAGAAGGTTGCTGATGGAGTCAAAGTCGTACGTCTCACTGTACTTTTGGCGTACCTTCTTCTTAACAAACTTGTCCCAGTAGTTGACGGGGAATGATCTGTCAAAAGGATTATTTTTACTTTTCAAATTTTAAATATTTTACTTTTCAATTTTGTAAAATAACATTTAGCTCCAAGATTTTGACATAGTATCTTTGGGATATTGCACTAACAATCTATCAAGGAGTCGAGCGGAATTTTATGTATATGAAGGTGTGAGAACGTATCGTATGTATAGGTGTAATTTTTCTGCTATTTTGTAAAAGTTAATTTGTATATTTAAATTTTATTTTGATTTTAATTTATTTGAGGTGTTTAACAATAGGCTCTTTCTGAACCAACTGAATATATCAACACACGACTTATAAGCTAACTTATAGCCACAGTGACCTGCCTTGGTGGTGTAGTTAGCTAACACGCTAGTCATGTTGAGCTAGATTGCCGAGGATGGGGAAAACGAGGTTCGAATCTCGGTCGGGTGAACTGGGGGGAGGTTTTTACAAAATGGTTTTCCACTCTCCCTCCACGCAAATGTGGGTTCACTTCCTCTAAATTCATCATTTCCTATTCCTAAACCATTAGCGTAATTAGTACTTAAGTGTATAACCCAAATGGGTAGTAACACACGGTGCTATATAAATAATATAGCTACACTGTGAAAGGGGAAACTCCCATTTAATCAATAATAAATTTTTCAGCCATGCCAGGAATTGAACCCGGGACCCTTAGCTCAGTAGACAGACACGCTATCGACTGAACTAAGGTGTTGAACTTTTAAGTTTACAAAGGACTCTGAGGATGCATGTATTGTTCAAATACTAGTCAAGGACTTCCAATCAGGGAATTATTCGGCTGGACAGGAATTATTTAAGGGGGCATCAACAAAAGGGTTTGTTGTAGTGCCACAGTCCACATGTTCAGGTGTCCAGGTAGTCCTAAATACTATTGACTTGTTGACTGTAAATAAAGGAGATGAGAGCAAAAATAGGATAAGTGACAAACAACATTATTTTAAATTATTGTTTCAAAAACAATGTAACTAATTGAAAAAACTAAATAAAACATTTTAAGCATAAGTTAACATTATGCACCAACTTAACTAATGGATAAACGGCTGTTTTTATAAAACATTTTTTTTAAATTTAAAAAATGCTAAAAATATAGAAAGGTGTGAAGGTTTTTGAAATGTGAACTATTACTTTGAAATGTAAATAAAAGTCAAACTAAAAAATTAATGTTTATTTTAAACTTTCACCACAGATTTGAAATGTAACCAAATACTTACTGTAAATATGACGAAGACAAAATGAATGAGAGAGTAACAATTGGTACTGATGTATTATTTTTAAAAAGAGGAAGAATTTGACAAAGTAACAAAGCTCTTACTTGGCTGATATAACAAGTTTGTCCCAATGCGACTTGATGTCATCATCTTCTGGTTGCTCAGCAATGTACAGACCATCAAATTCCAATCTCCTAGCAATCTCTTTCTCCCGTTTGAAGATGGCAAGTGGGACCTGTACATGCATTACACAATGATAACTCAGAGGAACATATCTAGTAGACATTTTGAGAGGTAGGCCTATTTACCCATTTTGTGTTGTTTTGTTTCCTCTTTTAGGAAGTTGCGTTGCATGTTTCACACTCCTCCCTAATGAGTTCAGATAGAATGAAACCTAGGTCGGGGGATTGAGTGGTGACGATCAATTTTCTTAACGAGGCAGCCAATACCTATTTGTCCAATGCCAGCAATGTAAAGTGTGAACTGTGTTCTTTTAGATGAAAAAACATTTTTTTTTTTGTTCGTTCTTTTTAAATGTTTCTATCCACCTCTCCTACATCTTCTTTCAAATATAATACAATATAGCAGATAAAGAGTAAGATGTTCAATAACAACCAGGAGCATTGTAGATGATTAATTTTCATATTTTGACTTCCCATTTAAACTAGTTTGTAGTTGTTGTTTGTTGTTTCATAAATAATAATCTTTTAACTTGCATTCTATGAACTGAATGAGTGTGTTAGCACATGAAGTCTCCTTAAAACTACTTTAAAGGGATATTTAATTCTAAGTCCGTAGGAATCACTCCTAAATTAAGGCAGACCTGCAGAAATTAATATCAGATGATAATTAATTCATTAAAATTACTTTAACCCACTGAAGTCGCATTCACCATATATATATAATAATAATAATAAACATACGTAGGTAATCATGCCGTTCTCGTACAGGGTAGCAAGAATGTGCATATAGTTCAAAGAACAACAACTCTGTACTAACCATCTCACTAACTTTCTCCACACTTTTCTATCCTTGCATACTCCCTTCGCTTCAACAACATCCACACACCAAGCCATACATACTCTTTTATTCTTAAAACTCTTAATGTTCCAATTTTTTACACATTTGTACAACATTTAGCCACATCTTACATGGTCTACCACTTCCTTTAGATCCACACACTCTACCTTCATATATTTGCTTCATCACTCGATCCACACTTAAAGTAAAAGTTACCTTGAGATGGTAATATGCAATAAGCATGGCCAGCGACACCAAAGAGTGACACGCGGCCATCAAGTTCAGTATGTGAGCCATGTAATAGAAATCTTCGTCAACGTGAACCCACTCCACAAGATCTTCCTCATCTTCCCCACTCCCTCCTCCCACTTCTCCGCTGCCCAATTCTGTAGAGTTGACCTCCACCGAGAGTTCGTCTAATAGATCCGCCATGGCTTCAGGTGAACCATTGCCTTTGTCATCGTCAGTGTCTCCGCCAAGAACCGTTACCTAAAAATGTTTTATTTATATTTAATCACATTAACACAAATCATAACAATTTGTTAGTTGTATATATGTTCAAACACAATCAGCTGTATTAAAGTAAACAGTTAAAGGGGGATATAAGGGGAAGGTTTACACACTCACCAGAAAACTGTAGGCCTCATATTTGACAATTAAAACACATAATTATGTAACTTTCGGGGTACATCACTCCCCTTCTTTAGCAGGAGAGAGTAAAACACAGACCTGCCTATAGGTTGATCATGGTCACTTGGATTCTTTTGTTTCCTGTTTCTTGATTCAAAAAAGATTAGGCTTAGATTCTGCACTTGCCTGTTCAAACTTGTGACTTTACTCTTGGTGTGTATAAAATGGGGAGAGGGGCGGAAGGAAAGAGGAAAATATCGGCAATTTGACTAGTATAGTAGTTTATTAAAAAAAAAACCACTACAGCTGAACCTTTCCACGGTGTAAGCAAAGTATCCCTTTGTCAACCATTTGTTGTAAATTGTCAATTAAGACCTAATGGCTAGTAATGAGTGATTTTCTAAACAGTGAAAGCAACTACTATAGTGATATTCTGATAGGAAGGAACTTTCATAAAATACACAGTATTTCTTCACAAATGTATTTTTACTACCATGTTAACTTGGTGTGAATGGTATATATAGAGCACCCTTAAAGTTTATAAAAAAAAGTTATAACAAAGAACATTTGACCTTGATTTGAAGAGATGAAGAAGAGGATATATATATATTAGAGATGGGCCACTCAAATCTTCAAATCCTTAAATCCACCGAACCCTGACAAGTATTCAAGATTCGAGGATTCAGTGTTTTACTGGACTCTATTGTCGAATCTTTCACCTCTTAAGCAAAGCATATTATTTTGAATTCAAAAAATTACTTAGGCCAACTTGAAAAGCACAACTTAATACATAATCTTTATTTTGTCGGACAAAAGAGATAAGCATGAATAAAATCATTATTAAAAAAAAAAAAAAAGTAATTGTTAGGTGTGGAAAATCTAATGTGCCTAATACCCTACCCTCGCACCTCTATGGGAAATTTGGACTCGACCATTTCAGGATATGCTCACTTCCGAAACATTCAGCTCATGAACATTCTTGTAAATATTTTAATGAACACATTAAAACCCTTCAAATACTGAAAATCAAAACTAGAATTACAAATAAACTCGAAATAAATAAAACAAATTAAGGTGTTTTTTTTTAAACAGAAATAAGAACGCATTACACATTATACAAAGTCGGCTGCCATGATGTATAATAGGTTTACTCGCTAGAGGGATGATTAAATAAAGATAATGTTAATTGTAACTACCCAACTGGTTTTAATACATAGAACCCCAATTTATTGCACATTACAATCTTTAAGTTAGAGGTTTTTTGGGTTTCATGAAAAATAAATACTGTCAATTGTCAGATACCAATAAAACTTTTTATTTATGCCTACCGGCCTACGTATTATATAGCGATTGTTTGTTTGGAATCGATTCAGGTAATCTTATCACTAAGTAAGCATTATCAAGTTTTAAGAATCAAATAACATCTTGATAATTCCTAATTTGTTTTTAAATTGATTTTAACTAAGATAAAAAAAAATGTTATTGAAGTAATTGTAAAAATATTCAAACTTAGCCCTGCCTAACAAAATGGGCATGGATATATTGCAAGAGTCAAAAATATGTTCCTGTTTTAAATAGAATGTATTCTCAGAAATCGATACATCACAAGAATAGAATATATTTCTTGTTTTCTACACAAAGATAGATAATAGATATATAAGAAAATAATAATAAAACATACTTATACATTAGTGAGTTCACGATTTCCAATGTATGTTTAATTGTTAAGCATGTTGTTTTAGTCTTTATTAAAAAAAATATGTTTGTATTTTTATTTATTTTTTCTTATGAAAATAAATTACAATCCTTCAATGATGATTTAAGTTGATCAAAAGGTAACTAGACCTAATCTGTTTGTTTAATTCACATATATTTTTTTAGAAACTTAACTCATTCTATATACACTTTTAAAAATAACTAAAAGACATGCAAATTTGGCTTAATTTGATTTTCAAACGATAATATGAGTCTAGATTGTTTAATTTAACTGGAATTTAACCTGTATTATGTGAGGTGTGGCTGTAGTTATGTGATGCAGGTCTATTTGTAAATCATTAAAATTTCTAACAATTTGCTAAGATTAGGATTCAAGATTCGAAAATAAAATGTTGATTCAGATTTGAGAAATAGTGAATTCGACTCATATTTAATATATATATATATATATATATTTTTTTTTTTTCAAGCCGTTCTGTCTGTCATTACCTTATAGAAGAGAAGAATGAAGTTGATGCAGAAAGCCAAAACCAAAGCAACATATTTCAGGTTATAGAAGTTTCTTGCAAGGTAGCTCAAAACTCTTTTGGTGTATTCACTGAAATCCATCTAAAAATATATATATATAAAAAAAAACCAATAAGAATTAAAGTAGTGCCAACATTAAAAAGGAAAAGTAAGGTGTATAAAAATATATTTTCAGAAAGGTTTTGTTTATTTTAAGTGTTGTCCACTCGAATCTTTGAACACTTTAATACTTTAAATCCTTAAGGATATTTTAGGTTCTAAGATCCAAATTCTTTAAATTCAAATTCAAGATTCTAAAACAATAAAAACATGATATTTTTCTAATTCTTAGTCTGAATTGCTGCTTACTAGTGATTTAGGCTAACATAATTATTACATTCTTTCTTTTATCATGTTTACTTAGATTCAGAATAAGTAAGTAAAATAAAGGAAGAAATTGTGTATTCAACCATCTTTAGGGTTGGCCATCTTGATTTTTTTTACATCCATTACCATTTACACCTTATTTCCTGAGTCAGTTTTTTATTCAAGCCATATATTTTCCACTACTGGCTGCTAGGACTGCCATAGCTTCATATGCCTTATAATATAGCTTAAGACTAAGAGAGGCACAACATCCAGTCCTCCGGCCATTAATTCATCACTTTGTAAGGTTAAACACACATTACACCAATGATACATTTTTCAGTATGCCAGGAATTGAACTTGGGACCCTTAGCTCAGTGGACAAGACATTCTATCAACTGAGCTAAGGTGTCGGTTTGGACATCTTGATCAAGAACTTCAATTGGCATGTCATAAGAATGGATCTGAGCGGTGGATGAATCCTGGATAGCGCAGTGGTATGGCAATGGTGCGCTAAGCCAAAGGTTTCTGGTTTGATATCCGTCTCCAAGCGTCACTTTTCAACTAATTTAAAATTAAGTGTAATAAAGTGTTGAAATGCTAGAAGCACTTCTCAAACATAACCGGCAGACTTGCGACAGCCCCTTGTCTAACCTGCGACACTGCTGATGGCTCCACCACGACTACATGTTTGGATTCAGCCTCCACGGCGGCCATTGCAGCTTGTTGTTGCGCAGCTACCTCTACGTTTGCTGCGGCTGCCTTGCGGGCTGCCTCGCCACTGAAATAAATATGAGACGATCCTTGATTGGATATTGACAGGGCTCTATGCACAAACTATGATGAAGAGAGGGGAGGGGGGGGGGGCTGAGGAAGTCAACTGTGAGCTGTCAGTCAGCACCAAAGAAGCCATGGGGCTACTCTAGTAGGTATTAAGAACGTAGATTTTATAGAAAATGTATATGAAGTTTCATGGAAATATAGTAAGAAACCATTTAGGGTAAAAAAAACCCACCCGACCAGAATTTGCACCCAAACATATCCATCACCCACAAGCCAATCTTTGCAAGGGTGTTGGGATAATAAAGTGGGTTTTTCACTCTCTTTATCCTGTTACTTATTGAATAATTTGATTTGATGAGATAACAAGAATTGACTCTAGAGTCTAGAGTATTGGTCTGAAGTGTCAAACTACATTTGTGCAGTTTCTTAAGAAAATTTCCGATTGAATCCTTGCTGAGCACTTGAAAGTGAAGCTTTAGCAGGTGGAATATAAGTGGTTTCAAGCCCTATATAATAAGTAGGTTCTAAGTGGCAATAGCCTTACAAAACTCATGTAGGGGTATTTTCAAGATAAAGATAAAACACACATGTTACACACTTGTGGCTTAAGTTCCATTCCACATCAAATAATTTTTGTCCGTCTTACCCTAACAAGTCAACCAGTGAGATGGGTGCTTCCCCTTCGGTTCCTTCAAGCGGCTTGGGGTGTTCCTCCCCTCCCTCTTCTGGAGTAGACTCTCCGCCTTCCTCCATACTCGACTGAGGTGATGGAGGAGCACTTTCGTGGGGAGCCATGTGGAACCTGTCAATAATTCAAAATTGTTCGGTTGAGTAAAACAAGTTATAGTTTGGTTCACGTTAACGTTTGGTTAACTTTAACAAACAATAATATCAATAACGGTTAGAGAGTAATTTTAAAATTTTGCAGGCAATTAATATTTTATGAGCTTATCTAGTAAAATATTTGGGGTGTGCGAATTCCACTTTTTCAATTTTAAGTGAACTCAAATCGAATATATGAAATATTCCCAAAGCCAAATCGAAGATTGAAAAATTTATTAGTGGTTTCAAGCTTGAAAAACTAATATATTGTGGTCATTTATATAACTTTATGAACTAAAATTACTTATGAAATGTTTAATTGAACAAGATTCTAATATTTTGTTATATTCTGATAAATAGAGTTAATATCATATTTTACAGTTCAATTACTTTATACTTTTTACACATGCATGTCGAGTTAAAATTTATATAACAGCTCGAAATAACAATAAGTGGCCATAAATTAAGAGTTTTTGCTGTCAATATTTTCAAAGCCGGTAATTGTTTTGAAGCCAAATCTAAGTTTCAAAGCTTCACTCACATACCCCTATAAAATAGGCAATTTGGTACTAATCAAATAATATAAATGGCTCTACATAAATAATATTTGGATAACCAGTTCTTAATTTAAGCTGATATCATCAATCTCGACAAACTAATCTCTAAAACCCATTACTAAGGAGAATAATTATATACCTCCTAGAGTATATAAATATTAATCTCCATTTGCCAAATTTATTTAAAGTAGGTACCTTTGAAGATTATTAGTACCAAACTTCAAGAAATATATTTAAAAACTGATTAGTTGATTCATATTAGAACGAGGCAACAAGCAAGAGTTAGGCTACCGGGGGAGCAAGGGTGAGATGATATGAATACGTAATGAGTAGGGAAAAGGAGGCAATCCCACCAAGAAGATGGAGTTTAAGTTTGAAGGAGGGAAAATACTGCAAGGAAGGCCAAGAAAGGGATTAAAGGAGCACATAACAATGAGACGAGAGGAATGGACTCAAAGAGTAAGGGTGGAAGGACAAAGAAAGTTGGAGGCATTCTACTAAACTGACTTGACCGCAGGCTGGAAACAGTTAATGATGATGATTATGACGACGCCAACTAAAGAATGGATGGATAATAAAGCCAATGCTAAATAAACACTTGTTGAAAATAAATGTATTAGATGCGACTTACTGCCCGTTATCTTCCTTTTTGATATCCAGTCCAAAAGCTTGTAACTGCGTCGGAGGGGCGCCTTCGTCTGTTGCCGGTAATGCTGGTAACACACGCAAGGGCCCCATTTTTTCATCTTCCTTTACTTCTACAACAGGTTCTTCCACTTGAGGACCCCTCATTAGAGACATCAAGACTCGCACTACATACCTGTAATTACATCAATTAGTGGAGAAGCATGTTTAACAAGACTTCTCATAAATACAAACCAATTCATTTTAATTCTTACAACCCAGTTTTGAAATTTCGGCTTCAAGGTGCACATGTTTGTGCAAAGGAGATATTAATTTGACAGACAAACACACTTTTCGTTATATTTATATAGTAATCTAAGAAGAAGAGAGCAAATAAAATTCCCAAACATCTGGTTTTTATGTCATTGTGTAAGATAGAAAAATATTACTATTTAGTGTGCAGTACGCACAGCCCTTTTTTTCCTCATGAGCAGAGCTAGGTGGGCATTAACATGTTTTTGTTGTTGCTAGGGTATTTTTATGTGCACTTTCTATATACACATATCCATATAGTATCAACACATTACTTACAAATAAAGCCATCTCCATTAGCTTCCTCCAGAATCAAACCCAAGTCTTGTATAGGTGTGGTTGATAACTATAGCCATTGACTCATAAGCATACTTAGCTCTGAAGTATGGGGTTTAATCCCCGACCAGTACATTAAAGGTGGTTTTTCAAACTGTAGTTTCCTGGGTTTTTTTTTTTTCAAGACAAATGATGATGCTTTTCCTTATTTATACTGCCTAAGTCTTTAATAGTCAATAATTAAAATGAAAATGGCGTGTTTGGCCACATAAATCTGTAGCTCAGGTTGCCAAAAGATTAACCAGTACTAATGTATCGTTGCCCAGGGGACACCCTAATGTACTAATAGTACATCCTTTTCGCGGAGGCTCTTTCCATGTTCCGGTGAGATGAGAAAATGATGGTAGTAAATATGACAAGGTAAAGCCAATGCTGATCTTAACCTAGCTTAAACCTAATTAACCAAACCCTGGTGACCATGAGAATTACTCCACTTTTGAGAAAAATCCCTCGATCCCAGCAGGGAATAGAACCTGGGACCTCTAGTTCAGTAAACGGTGGCTCTGACCACTATAAAAGGCCAGTTAATACTCACAATAATATATATGATTTTTTTATATTGTTCTAGAAAAATTGATAGAATTTGTAACAGAGTTACTGACTATGAATAAAAGAAATTGTGTTCAATCTCTCCATATCAGACAAGAATTTTTATTCCACATAAAAAAAAAGTTTTTCCATTCCCTCTATCGGTAAATGATGGTACATTTTATTTTACTTCCTTTCAGATTCTTAAAAAATAAAGGCCACCTACAATATGTAATAAAAGGATTGAGCAAGACAGCTAATATTTTTTAATGTCACAAACCTGATAACAACCGAAACACCAAATCCAGAGTAATAGAAAGCATAAAATATCATCTTGAAGAACCCAATGAATATTTCAGGTATCGTCATCTGTTGGATTTCATTGATCTTATTCTTTATGTTGGACGGTGACAGCATCACAAAACAGAAGTAGATACAATCTTTGAAGGCTTGGATACTTCTTCGGATGGGATCTTTAGCAGCACTACACGGAACAAGACTAAGATTAGATACAAATACACCACCTCACCTCAATTGGCTTTCCTCCTAGTTATGGAGAATAATTTCAACAAGTAAAATACTGAATGAACCCCTCTTAAAGTTACAAGTATATCTAATAATTACGTTAATGAGTTAGAGATGAGGAAGGTTGTATTTAGAGGAAGTGTACCTACGTTTGCATGGAGAAAGAGTGGAAATATTAATAAATCTACTGTTTATGGTATGAATGCTTTGAGTTTTTTTTTTTACAAAAAATAGGTACCAAAGGTATGCTAAAGTAGATAAAAATTAACCATTATTGGGAGATTACTAGCGCAATGGCATTGCATCTTAAAAAAAATAATTACTATAAACGTTTTAAAAAGTATATATAACCCAAATAAAAAGCAGTTTTTAATCAAATTTATAGAAAAACTTTGAAGAATCAAACCAACATCATCCAGGTTCCTAATATAAATAAATTTCAAAATAAAAGCCTTATTTAGTGTATAGGTAAACTGTTACTATAATCTTAAGTCTCTAGTTGTCGATTTGTATTAGTTATTAATAGGTAATCAATAATCATGATTAATCTGTAAATGGTTTTACTGAATTGATATAGATATAAAAATACCATTAAGTTTAAGTTTTGAAGTTCACTCGAATTTAAATGTTATTTTAAAACTTTCTCCATTCGAATATAAATAATTATATGCAAATAGATGTGAAACCAGTGACAAAAAAGGCCACCTACCGTTCTTCATCTTCCTCAGACATGTAACTGTAGGCAGCTTCGCGGGCTTTCCCCCCGCCACCACTTTCTACCACAGCCATCAGACCACTTGCATGAGTCATTTCAAAAATGGCGTCCTCACAGAAGTTTACAAAAGCTTCCAGCTTCTCCTTGTCTCCGCCTTCAGTTACAATGGAATAGAAGAAAGCTCTCTTTGATTCCTAAAATGCGGCAACATAATACATTATGTACACATTTGGTATAATTCAAAATAAAATTAATCATAATTCATGAATTAAGTTTATTTTTATTTATTTGAAGTATTTAACGTGCAATTTCTGAACCGACTGATTATATTAGCATACGAGAGTTATTACAGTAAGAGCGAGAGGGCTTAACAATTTCGCTGGTAATGGTATTTGCCTTCCATACCTTGCATAGGTTCTTTTACATGTGACGATCGACACGGGACCAACGGCTTTACTTCCCCTTCTAAGTTGTGCTAAGGATTTTTTATCGCTCAAGAAAAATCTGTCGACCCCAACTGGTTTTGAACCAACGAACATTGGTTCCTGAGGCAAGCATTTTACCACAAGACTACAAATTGTGAATATCAAAGAAAAACTAATAGGATCTGATATTTTTTTCAGAGGTAGTAAGGTGTTTATTTTAACCTAACGCTTAAAAATTCTGGTTTAAACCTAGCAACTAAATCCCAAACCATTAATTTACCATTTAAATAACATGGATTATGCAACTTTAAACTTTAAATGAAGTGGTTTCAAATGATAAATGTATGCCCATCTAAGATCTATTTCTATCTTTTAAAACAAATTACGATTTTGATGCGCATAGAATGAGAACTGTATGTGTGTGGGGATGGGGGTAAGGGTAAGTAGGAGAAGGGTTATGCAAATGCAAGTAAATGTTAGTCTCCTATGATTGTCATATTTCTAAGATTCACATGCAAGATTTAAGATTCATGGATAAAATCAATGTTCCGATAAAAATAAAGTTGATTCAACCACCTCAGCAAGTTATAATTTTAATTCTTTTTTAGTTCCGTGTCTTACTACCTGTTCGGGTTGTACACCTATGTACTAATTACACTAATAGTTTAGGGATTAGGAAGGTTTAATTGAGAGGAAGTGGACCCACATTTGTGTGAAAGGAAAGTGGAAAACCATTTAGGAAAAAAAAACTCAGTGCACCCGACTGGGGTCAAACCCCAATCTCCCCATATTTGGCAGTCTAGTCCATCACGAGAGTAGCGTGTGAGACCGTGCGGCCACCGAAGCAGGTATTATTTGAGATAGGCCACCACATTGTTGAACATTTAAAAAGTGATAAAATATTTTTATACATTTTCTAAGCACCAGATAAATTTAAGCAGATTAATTTATATTATTAACTTGCTTTTCAAGAAAGTCAACAACATTCAATTAAATTAAAAGTGGGTTTTTAGGAATATATTAAATATGATATAAACTGAGAAAGTTAAGTGTTTTAACAATATCTAAAATTTGTTTCAATATGACTTAAACATACAACAAAACATTTAAAGTTGTCTGTAAGGGATTGTTCAGAAATCATTTTGTGAAACCTCACATAATGACAGCCCATTTTTTTATTTTCTTTGGGAGGTTGTTTTTGAGGGATGCTTAGTGGAGGTAAGGGTG
The DNA here is from genome assembly GCA_039000515.1 of Timema cristinae. Taxonomy (NCBI): domain Eukaryota; kingdom Metazoa; phylum Arthropoda; class Insecta; order Phasmatodea; family Timematidae; genus Timema; species Timema cristinae. The sequence goes on along the minus strand of JBCFYV010003508.1, from coordinate 36,168,156 downwards.
AAAGGGGATGAAAAGATTTTACCTTAATTTGTGGTTTCTCCCACTGTTCAATGTTGGACTCCTTGATTTCAAAGTATACCCTCTCTATTTTCTTGCTTCCACCCAAAATCTCAATGCGGCCTAGGAATGGTTCAAAGTAGTTAAGAACACTTCCAGCCGTTTCCAGAAAACGAGCCAACCTATCAAAATTAAATTCAAATATGTAAAGAGTGAAACACTGAGAATGATAATTAGTATGACAAACTCATAAATACTTTCTAACATAGTCTATTTTAATTTTAATTTTCTTTTTCAAAAATCGGTTAGCTATCTTTAAATGAATTTTTCTTCAAAAAAAGAATAAGGCAAGAATACAATGTTATTAATATAGATTGGTCGAATAATATATTTAATGAATCATAATCTTATATTTTCATTTGAATCTCTAGTCCAAATTTGAATCCTCAAATCTTTAAAAATGTACAATTTTAAATAAAGTGAAAATATTTAAAATGAAATAAAAGAAAAGAAAGTTGTTTAAGACTTGATGACCCTGAAAAAATACCGTTTTGTTTATTATATCATAAACAAAAAAGAGAACACTTTTTTAGTAAATCAATTATTTTGATACAATTTTTCCTAATTTTGTGAACCGCCACCCCCCCCCCCCCCTTTTCCAACCAGACTAGTCTATATAAATTAATTTTTTTACTAATTGCTTAAAATTTATATCAATACATGGTCTTCACAATTGTACTAAAGATATTTTTTTTTGAGATTTAAAAAATCTTGAATCTCTAGAATACCATGGGATTCAAGGGATTTGAGTGTTTCATCTTTCGTTATTCATCATGTAAAACAATTATTTAAACGTTAAAACCATTTATCTATTGGGCCTTCTCATTGTTAAACAAAACGAGTTTTGAAAAATTTCAAATCTTCAAAAACTTTGTTATTAGTAAAGTACCCTTAATTTTACAGCTAGAATTTAAATCACGATTTAACCTCAAGGTATGGCCTTACAACATAATTATAAATAACAAGTTTAAGCGAAATCCACTAAACTGTTCTAACTGTAGCTTCAAGTACAGACACGTTTTTAAAACAAACTTTATCGAGTTCAGGGACAATTAAAAATGTTATGATCCATCATGAACTCAAGCTTGATAATGTTCACAATCACAACAGTTTCTCTTTATGGTGAAGTAAAAAAGGTGATTTGTTTGTTAGCCCACAGTCAGGGAAAAACCCACCTTGGTTCATTAGGCATGTGCTCTGACAAATTGGTGAGCAGCACCGCAAGGTTGAAACCAATCTCCTTGGAAGGTTCGTGGAACCTGTCAGTAAACTCGCGATAGTCAATCTTGCCATCGTGGTTGGTATCACAGCACATCAAGAGGAAGCTGATCTCCTCACTGTAATGTTCAATAACAAGAGTGAATTTGAATAAATTACATCTCGCTATATTTTAATTTAGAATATTGTTCAAGTTATATAATAACTATGGGAAAGTTAGTCTACCTTGGAGATGGGTCGTATCCACTATTTTACAAATCCAAATTTTCATTTTACCTTGAATTTTCAAATATGAATCTTGTTCCAATAATTATAAATATAATAGAAAATAGGAATATAACAGAATAATAGAAATAGAAACTAAATATTGACATTTTTTTGTTAAATGCATTCATTATTTCATTCATAAATTCATTCAAGTGATAAATTAATGGTCTGAGGTTTTTGTTGTTAAGTGTTTTTTTATTATTTTATTGGGTATGAACCACTGATACAACTACTAGATTTCTAAAACAAATTCTAACTAACAATTAGAGATAAAGGAAATTGATAAAACTAAAGAAAAAGGAAAAATAAACTACTAAGAATAAATTTGATGAAGAAAGCCCACCTAGGGAAAGAGGAAAAATGGGGGAAGAATCCAATGCACAAAGGTGACAGACATCTTCTTCCTTTCTTCTGTCTTACAAGTGTGTGACTACTTCTACTATAGAAGACAGAAGAAAGGAAGATGATTCACCTTTGTGCATTGGATTCTTCCCACATTTTTCCTCTTTCCCTAGGTGGGCTTTCTTCATCAAATTTATTCTTAGTAGTTTATTTTTCCTTTTTCTTTAGTTTTATCAATTTCCTTTATTATAAAATTATCTAGTCATTGGGCCACCTCATTTTTAAACAATTAGAGATAAAGGAATTTTTTTTTTTTCAAATATCGAATCTGATATTTTTTTGAATCCTGAAATATCCTTAAGGATATAAGGATATACAAAGAGAATGTGAGCTGTGTGAAGTGGGAGGGGAGAAGAAAGCTGAGTTTAGAAATGAACAGAAGCAAAGAAGTGTGCCCTCACCACTTCTGTTTATCGTAGTGATGGACAAAATAATGAAGGAAGTGGTAGAAAGGATTGGAGAGGGAAGTATGAAAGCAACAGTGTTTGCGGATGAACTGATGGCGTGGGTCTAAGGAATGAGGTTTAATGTAAGGAAGAGTGAGTGATTATAAGGAAGAGAGACAGGTGCACAAATGGTGTGACGGTAAGAGGGATACATACCATAGAGGAAGAACAGAAGAGAATCATGAGGAGGAAGACAAAGAATGGATAATATGAAAGAAATGAGAGGATAGTTAGGTAGAATAGGATAGAGAAGGCACGACTAAGATGGTATGGTTATGTGAGGAGAATGGAGGAGAGGATACCAAAGAAGATGTGGATAATGAAGTGGGAGGCTGGAGACCAAGGAAAAGATCAAGGGACAGTTGATTGAGGGTGTGGGAAGAAAGGAAACGTTGGAGAGGCTTGTGTTCTAAACAGACCCGGTCAGTAGCTGGAAACGGTTTGTATGATGATGATGATGATGAGATGATGATGATGAGGGTTTTATCCCTAGCATAAATATTATTTAAAATACTTTTTAAGTTTATTATTATTATTGACTACCACAAATTAGATAAATTAAAATATTAGATGTTACTTTAGTAGATCTAATAGTCTAAAAGTTAACGTCTACTAGTAATAAAAAAAGTGATTGCAGATTATTTAGTTTAATATAATGTAGTTAATGGGCAAAAAAAACAACACAAATCTCAGTTATGTTGAATAAAAATGTTGAAAAAAATGGTTGAAACAACACACTAAAAAAACTAAAACACATATAAAAACTAGCTTTTACAAGTGATGAAAACAACAATTTAAAAAACTTTATATGTGTTTTTGATAATGTATAATGTTGATTTCAAAGCCAGATTTACCACACACAAGAGTTCTGCAGAACGTTTTCAGGAGTTCCACAACTTTTTACTATGAATTTTTTTTTATGGTATAACTTTTTATAGCACTTTTATTTAATTTTTTGTAATGCTAAGCCATTAAATTGAGTTAATTAATATTTACTTAAGATATTACCATTTTAATACTGTATTATAATTATGTAATTATTGTTTTCAATAAAGAATTTTGATATTTAAATAATTTGGATTTTCTTATTTTATTCCTACAAATATGCAGTTAAGTAGTATTGCAGTGGCGAAATGACCTTGAAATTAAAAATACCATGCCGTGCATTTTTTTTTGTATTAGGGTTCCAAAGAAAATTTTTTAACATAAGGTTCCACAGTTGTTAGATTTTTGAAGACCACTGCTCTATTGCAAACAAAATGTAATTCACATAACAACTTACGGAGTATAGCTTTTCTGTTGTTCCATTTTTTCTTTGAAATCTTTTGGTGTCACCCAACCATCACTATTGGTGTCGATTTCCTGTGACCAGACAAAAAAAGGTTTGATATCTAATCTTTGAAAAAATTTTATCCGATAAATGTCATATTATAATAATCATGTGTGAATTTAGAAAATATAAGATTGAAACGAAAAAAAAAAAATATTGGCCTCAAAATCAAATACAAAAACTTTTAATTTTTTTTTTAGCAATACGTTTACTACCTGTTCGGGCTATACAATTATGTACAAATTGCGCTAATGGTTTTAGGTATTAGAAAGGTTATATTTAGAGGAAATATGCCAGAATTTGCGTGGATGGAGAGTAGAAAAATATTTTGGAAAAACCACACTCAGCAAACCCGACCAAGATTCGAACCTCAATCTCCCTGTCATCAACAGTCTGGTCTACTGCGAGAGTAGCGCCTTAAACCATGCAACCACCAAAGTGGGTTGATTATGTTCATTTAAAATATTTTTTAGGGGGGAAAGTAATATGTCAACAAAGTGTACTTCCAAAGTGTTTAATATAGTGACTTTGAAATACACTAAATAATTATTTAAAACAGATATTAAAACTTGTGAACACATTATCTTTAAATATCTATTTTGTGCAACCTTTTCATACAAAGCATTTTATACTAATTTTGATATTACGTTTTTATAGCGCAATAACAATAGTAGAAGCGTTCAAACATTGAGATATGTGATAAAATACATATTACTTAAAATAGTTTTTTAAGTTTCAAGAGTTATTAAAATTATAAATGGCTTGAAAGTGTATACCCCTCCAAGACCGACATGGTGAACAGGACAATATATAATACATATTTGGTGAAGGTCTTTCTGTGATTTAAACCAAGGTAATTAATATTTACATTTTATAAGAAACACACAAACAAAATGTCAACCTGAACAATTTTTTTTCTTTGGAATTGTAAAAGCAAAACCAATAATTTATTCACTATAGTTAGTTTTATTTAATATAATCTAGCTCTTACCTGGAAACTTGGAGCTTCTGTGAGATCTTTCAACTTGAGGAACATATCGAAGTACTTGAGGATCAGCTACAAAATAGATGTAACATAATGTTAGATTATATTTATGAAAAAAGTGCATAGAGCTAAAACATTTAGTAATAAATAAAATGATAGAATATTAGGAAGATGGTAGAGCACAACTAAAAGTCCTAATATTTTATCATAATTTAGATTAAAACATTCACTACTATCACGTGCTAGAATTGCAATATATTGTTAGAGCAAAAACAGTGAAACACTCTTTCAATAAAATGTAATGTCCTTAATACTTTGAAAAATGTGTTGTAGTTCTTAAACATTTGATATGATACAATATTTATTTTCTACAAAGAAAAGCTTAGTCCACATTTGCATTTACTTATAGTGTGTAAACAGATGACACGGTTCGGTTATAAAATATGAACTCTACTAGGAGTGGGCTAGATTTTGCCACAGTATATAAATTAAATGATGCAAATGGAAAAATATTCACCTCAACATTTGAAGCAGACTCCACCAGCGTGTCAACCATCTGTTTACCAATAGTACCGTTCACAACGTTACCTAGTAGAATAATGCACAAACAAAAGAAAGTGAACAAACAACCTAGTAAAGTTAAATATCATGGTATAGTTACTTACTTACTCTACGGCATTAGGAACTTTAAGAAAGTTAATTGCCGCACTTACAAAATTACACCATCTATATCTATCTTGAGCTAGTTCTATCCAGTCCACCTTATTACAAATTATCTCTCCAAGTTCCATTTTGATGTTATCCTCCCATTTGCATCCAGGAATCCCCAATGGTCTCTTCCAATTGGGCGTGCCAGTCAGTACCGTGAAAATGGTACTAGATGCTTCCAATCACACTGCATATCTTGCCCACCGAGTACAGGTATGTAACTCATCATTATGTAAGCTCTTCCACTCCCAAGTAGCTTCATCCCTTTAAAGACCAAATATCTTCTTCCTAAGCACCTTGTTTTTTAAAACCCTAAATTGGTTTTTGTCATATAAAAGTTAATTACATCAATTGTTGTTGCTGATAATTTTGAGGAGTCCATGTTCATGAAAACATATATATTCCAGCCTTAAGTATGAAATAAGTGTGGATCGTACCAACCTTCGAGCATGGACAACATCATGGTGATCATATCCTTCTGTAAGTTGAGCAGTTCTTTGAGCAGGTCTACCTGACTGGAGTGTTTGGACAGTTTGTCCTGCATGTGCGAGAACAGAAACAGGAACCCTCCCACTGCATCCCACAACCTATGAGACACAAGAAACATTTTTACTTTACGCCACGCACTACACTTTATTGTAACAGAGCAGGTGTTTTTACTTTTTTATTGAAAAAAATAAAGGAAAGACTCCAATATCCATTTTCTGTGTTTGTCCTTTATGTTATTAATTCCTTTTAGATGTTTTTATAGGTGACCTGGGGGTTTAGGGGTAAGGTGCTAAGGTCCGGGGTTCAAGTCTCGGTTTCCGGTACAGTTTTATCCGATCGCCAAACCCTTCCTTCACCTCTGACAAGACATGTATTAATCACAACTTGAGAATGTGTGGAATGTAAGGCCTCCACCGTGGTTCGGATCACACGTTAAACTGTAGGTCCTTCATTTCATCTCACAATCACCCAACCATTACACATTAGCGTAAGTTCGTATGACCCGAACGGGTAGAAAGATGCGGTGAATATAATAATAATTAATAATAATAATAATAATAATAATAATAATAATAATAATATAATAATAATAATAATAATATAATAATAATATATAAAAATAATAATAATATAATAATAATAATAATATAATAATAATAATAAATAATAGTTCTTATCTAAGTTACCCATCATTTTTAACAAATTTCCTTTTTGTCCTTTTGAATTTTTTGGTTTTCTCTTTAAGAAGTTGTGTTATGCACTTTACTTTCTTTACTTTACTTTACTTTCTGTTTTCTGGGGAATTGGGCAGAAACAATCGATTTTTATTCAAGAGGCACCATTTGTCCAGTGTCAGCAATGCAACGTGTCAAATGTTTTCTTCTTTTCATTGTAAAAGCCATATTGTGTTTGTTCCTTTTTAAATGTTCTTCCAAATTCAAATAATTTTAAATAAAATTTATTATTATAAATAATCATGTAGAAGAACACCATTTATAATATAATTTTTTGAATGTGAGCATAAATTCTCCAAAATTTAAACTAGTTGATAACAATTATAAAAACAATTACAATATTTTGTGATAAATTAATTCAGTACGGTATTTGTTGTTTTCCCAAATAATATGAACACGATAAAAACAACCCAACTATTAGAATGATTAATTTAAGAGAAATAGAGGATGAAAGGAAATTTTGAAAAATTGACATTAAAACGAGAACAATAGAGATATAATTAGAGATGAGACTAAGTGAGAAATAGTTGCTAAATGTTAGCATCTTTTGCTATATTGCATTCATTGTAACATGCAGACTAAAGCTGGGACCCTTAAATCCTTGAGAAGACTCACAATTAAAAAAATAAATCAGATTTAATATCTAAAAAAAAAAAATTTTAGAGCTCTAATATTGCATTTTGATGGTTCAGTTCCACACAATTAAGACAACCATAGCAACTAGAGCCAAGACTATTAATTCAACACTTAAATGAATGTATTAATGTTATAAAACTTATAATGAATGCATTAAAGCAAATATGTGTTTACAATTAGTTATTATTTATATTTTTTAATACTGTACTATATTTTTATTCCCTCTTATGTTCAAAGATTTGTGTTTGAATCCAAAGTTACTTAAAATTTTCCTTTTCACGTTTTATATAATTTATTTTGTTTTAGTCACTGATAGTTAACTTTGATATTAGTGCGTGCAAATAAAAAAAAATAGCCACAGCGACTAAAATCTTACCGGGAATGAGCCAAAGCCTGCTGGTTCTGAGGACAAGGTCCTTGGATGACCTCAGTAAGAGTGTTGAACACTTGACTTGCTACTCCGATGGCTTTAAAGAAGTTAGCCTTCCCTGCGGGATCGATCAACTCCTTGCTAGAATAGTGCCAGTAAAAGTCCATGATGGATTCCTAGAAATCACCAACAAGAGTTTTGTAAGTAGTGGCCCAGTTAAGGAAATAATGTCTAGTTGTCCTATAGGTGGGTAAGAGAGGTACCCTTGTGTTGTACCTATTGTCACACATGCTGCAGAGACATGTAAGGTGAATGTATGAGACACCATGAAAGTAGAGACCATGGGAATGAAGTTATCTAGGAAAGAATAAGGGTACAAGGAGTACATGAGATAGTAGAGGAAGCAAGGATGAGAGGGTATGGACGTGTAATGATGATAGAAAAGGAGAGACTATCAAAGAGAATAATGAAAATGAAGTATGTAGTCAAAATACCACAAGAGAAGACGAGAAAGAGATGGGAAGAGCAGATAGAGGAAAGTGTGTGAGGGAAGAAGAATGGAAGAAATTAAAGGAGGATGAATGATGGAAGGAATGAGGAAGATGGAGGAATTTTACTAAACTGATCTGGCCACAGGCTGGAAACATTTAATGATGATGATGATGTTGAATAATTAAGTACATCATAATTGAACTTTAATTAATTTACTTTCCTAATGGCACAAGAGTTCAAAGAGTCTAGGAATTTGAGCATAAGATAGTTAAAATGTTGGTTGAATTTAAGATATGTATAAGAAAAATAATCTATACTTATAAAATAACATGTCCTGACTGACTGATTCATCATCGCCGAGCGCAAACTATCAAGGCTACAAGCATGAAATTCGGACTGTATATTCATTTTGTTATGTAGGCACCCACTAAGAAAGGATTTTAGAAAATTCCACCCCAAAGGGGTCAAAATAGGGGATGATAATATGTATGATAATATGTATGAAAGTCCGTCATTTTGAAAGTTACATAAACAAAATTTTGTATTTCGGTTATTGACGTAAAACAAATAAATACATGTTTCAGGAATTTTGGAAATTTTATTTAATAAGGGATGAAAAAGGGGGTGAAAGTTTGTATTGGACTTGCATTATTTTTGATCTGAGGTCAAGTTATGGTCAGCAACGTAACGTAATATTTTAAATTAATCTGTAAATACATATGTATATTTTCGTATTTGTATATAATCAACTTCCACGCGAGCAAAGCCGCGGGCAACAGCTATCTAGTTGTTTATATACTCTAACTTAAAAACAATGTTTTTCGAGATACACAGAAAAACCAAATGGTACAATGATGTAAGAATATCCATTACAACATTATATTATATTTGTAAGAAGGTATAGGAAAGGTGGATAGAAACATAAAAGAGACGAACACAGTATGGCTTTTACAATGAAAAGAAGAACACAGTTCATACTTTACATTGCTGTCACTGGAACACTATATGATAAGAAAATACAATTATTACTCTTACACATTTTCAAAATTAGTGTAGAATTGGTATACTAGGTGTTACCTGTAGCCGTAGTAGATAATCAACCGTACAGATAACAACATTAACAGTCGTTGTGTTTCCTGCTTGAGTTCTAAGGTAGTTTTGCCATTCTGAAAAAATAAAGTAAATCACAACTTAAGCTTTCTAGATTTTTTAAGGTTATTACAAATTTTATAAAATAATATTTAGTTAACCTATGAAAAGAAGACTTAATTAACTATTAATAAGGATGGGCTCTGGAATCCTATAAATCCTTAAGGATTTTGAGAGTCAAGAAAATTTTCAAATTCAAGACTCAAATACTTTTTTTTTTTTTTTTTTCCAATTCTCAAGAGAAATTTTTTTAGAGCTCTATTACTGCTTATTGGAGGTTCAGAACTAATTATAATTATAGAATCAACTTAACAACCAGACCTAAGACCAGTAGTTTAACATTTAACTTACTGTATGAAAATTATAATGAATGGATTATAAGAAAAATGAAAAAAGGAAATTCAGTTACTATTTCTAGTATGAATTATTCTATTATATTTATATTTCCTCTTATATTTATAATCTTTTCCATGATTTGGATTCAAAAGTAAATTTGAGATTTGGATTCGTAAAATAGTAGATTCCACCCAACTCTTATCAAAATTAAAAGATTATTATTATTATTATTATTATTAGCACCGCGTCTTACTACCCGTTCGGGTTATACGCACCTACGCTAATGTGTAATGGTAGGGTGATTGTGAGATGAAATGAAGGACCTACAGTTTAACGTGGAATCCGAACCACGGTGGAGGCCTGGCATTCCACACATTCACAAGATGTCTTGTCAGAGGTGTAGGAAGGGTTTGGAAATCAGATAAATCTGTGCCGGGACCGAGGATCGAACCCCGGCCGCCAGCATAGAAGTCTGACACCTTACCCTAGACCACCAGGTCACCTTCATTAAAAGATTAAAGGTTAACTATTAAAAAAAAATGCGAGAGCACTCTAAAGTTAGCAAGATATATTTCTAGGCCCTTAAAGTTTTATAGTACTATGGAATATTCCAGTTATATTTAAAGCAAAGATTTGTAAATATTTAAAATGTCAATATATACGCAACATACCCAGATTGTGACCCTCACAGGTGAGCTGTATGAAACGGAACAGAGCGCAAGTGAACTCGGCGTCATGCATGTTCTTCTCTCCCGCTGCTCCCTCCGAACCCACCCCGAGACCCTCAGCCTTGGTGTTGCGTTCAAACGCGTCTAGGTCCAGTACACTGCACGAGTTCATCAGTCCGGCAATCGATGTGAAGAAACCCACGTCCTTTTTATCTTTCAGGTGGTTCAACATTCCTGAACAAACATTTATACTAGTTTTGTTTTCACAAATCAATAATAAAACAATTCAACAGTAGGGCTACTAATTTTATTTTTAACCGCATCTTAGTATTTGTTTGGGATATATGTTAGTTTTTATAGTAGAGTAGAGATGAGGAAAGTGGAATTTTACAGCAAATATTCTCACATTTACGTGAGGAGTGAGAGAGAAACCATTTCATAAAAACTACCCCCAGTACATACAACCAAGATTGGAATTCCGAGCGTCCCATAAGTGTGATGTGTTAAACTATGTGACCACCAACACAGATGTTGGTTAAGTTTGTACAGATAATAACTATGGTTTTGTCAATTCCGTCCAATACGTTAGTACAGTTACACTCCAAGAGTGTGTATGGGATTGTACTCAGTTAATATTTAAAAAAATTAACACCTGCCACTTAACATAGTGTGACATCTTGTACGTTCAGAGTAAAAATATGTAATTGTGAATGTGACCAATAGGAAGGATGCGGGAGCGAATACAAGTGTGCTAGCAACAATAAGTAGAGCTCGACTAAAGTGGTATGGACAGCAGCTACATGAATGAACAACAGATGGAAGGCCAGACAATATTCTGAAATTAAAGTAAATGGATCAAGACCGGTTGGAAGACCAAGGATGCGATGAAAAGAGCAAGTGAAAAAAGAAATAAAATAACGAGGAAAAAGAATGGGATACTATACGTGACAGGATTAGATGGAGGAGAGCTCTCACCAACTACACCTGGAAAAATTGGAGTTGGGAAATGATGATGATGATGATGATGATAATAAATGCTGTCACTATATAATAAGGTAGAGGTTTGTCTCTCTAAATAAATCAGGCAAGGGAATAATATCCAATATCATCTCACCATCTGAATGTCGCTGTTTCCCCCACGCAACACGGAGATACCGAGTTCTAACGTCTTCATGACCATGTCACTAGGAACACCTTTGCAAGCAGAGATGTGGAGGAGAACCATCTCAGCTACGCCACGGTTGGCAAGCCTGGCTTGGTGAAACAGGAGCTTCTGTTTCTCCATTTCTTGCTCCTAAATTATTGCACCAACAATTTCACTTTTTCATACCACAATAATCTCTTGGCTAAATTTTATAAGTTTTAAAATATCTTATGAAAGTTACACTTAAACAGTACCAAGGGCTCACTCAGTTAGCCTTAATTTGGGCTTTCTGTTTTGTAAATATGGTATTAATAATTGCAAAACATCTTAAAATCAACCAAGTATGTCAGAGTTTTAATTCTTTATAAATTAGAAGGTGATTTAAGACACAAGAAAATACATACCATTAATTTATCCATTGTTCTCTTGCAAATACAAAAGGGAAATAAAATATAATTAATTCTTTCAACATTTACAGAAATATATCAAATATTAGAATTATTTTTCTAAACTGAGATTGATGTGTACATCCAACCTTTTATAACGTTGAACTTTACTGATATGTAAAAACAAAAAACTTAGTAGTCTTTCTCGAAAATGTAATATGTCAATTTGATGAGGGATTAATGCGACAACCCTTGTCAATATGATAGATTCAGACCAATCGTGAACTTTATTTCTAGTGACTTTTCAATTGTGAGAAAAGGCCAAAGTTACTGTTAACCAACTATACCAATGTTAGATTTTTAACCATTAGATATAATTGTTTCTACTCTATGGTCAGGATTACATATTACTGGTTATTAAAAAGCCTATTACTGAATTGTTTTCTTTGAAACTCTGAAATTGGGATGAGTTAAATGTTTTTTTTTTTTTTTTACATTTTAGTCATTTTACATTTAATTTTTTTTTAAAGATGATATGATTATTTCACTCATCTCAAGTCATACATTAATCTGCCTAAAATAATGCTCGACCAACAAGGACATGCAATATAATGCGTAGCTTTCACCCATGTGTATGTAATGTACCTGGTACAAATGCATTTCTATCAGTTGTGTTGTTCTTATGGAATGTGATGGAATGCTCAACGCATCGATATTATGGTCTATTAATAGTATAAACTTAAATTAAACATTGAATGGAGGATAGACGGGAAAGGCTTACACACTTACCAGAAAACAAATTTCACAATTAAAACACAACAAACAAAACACACAGTTATGTAATTTTCGAGGTGCATCAGTCCCCTTCTTCAGCATAAGAGAGTAAAACAGATATTGGACTATGGTAGCAGGGCTAGAAAGGGAATGATGTACACAGAAAATTACATATTTAAAAAAATGTTTTAAATGAGAATTTTAAGGCCAACAGTTTTCTGATAGGTGTGATGACCTTGCCCTTTTATCCTTCTTTCAATGTTTAATTTAATACAGCCGTTTGGGGCCATTTTTCCTTTGTTAATATAAACTTTAAAATTATAGTTAGTTTTAGTGGAAAATAAAGCCTTGGTTAACTCTTAAGTCTATTCTAGAGGAAGTAAGAAGTAAAACCATAAGTTGGTATTTTGTAGTAAAGCTACTCACATGAATGGAAGGTCCTCCCTCTTCATCGCCCCCTTCCTCCCCCTCACCTTCCTCTACCTCCTCACCACATGATCTGTAATATGAGGCGTAGCCAATGGATGAGATACACTTCCCTAATTAGTATTTACCGGAAATTAGAACAATATTAACCTCGGACAGAAAAAAAAAAAAAAAGATGAAGACATTTTACTAAACTGACCAGGCCACTGGAAACAGTTGATGATAAGATTATTTTCAACTAACCCTTACTCTTTCCTAGATAACTTCATTCCCTCCATTCTCTCTTATATTCACCTTACATGTTTCTGCAGCATGTGTGACAATAGGTACTTAATAGAGAGGTATTTATTTATCAAAATATGTCTTTCTAATAGGTACTCTTTCTAAGTAGCTCTGGTGCATTTCCTTTAAATTATTATTATTATTATTATTAGCACCGCGTCTTACTACCCGTTTGGGTTATATGCACTTACGCTAATGTGTAATGGTAGGGTGATTGTGAGATGAAATGAAGGACCTACAGTTTAACGTGGAATCCGAACCACGGTGGCTGCCTGGCATTCCCCACATTCACAAGATGTCTTGTCAGAGGTGAAGGAAGGGTTTGGCAATCAGATAAATCTTTGCCGGGACCGAGGATTGAACCCGGCTGCCAGCATAGAAGTCTGACACCTTACACCTAGACGACCAGGTCACCCTCCTTTAAATTAATCCCCCTCAACTGTCATATTAAATAAGTGTTCAATTAAAAAGTATTTAACTACATAGTTAAAATTACTTGAATATTTTAAGAAGTTAAAATCAAAATAAGCTTTAGTGAAAAGTTCAAGGTAAACATACTTAGCAATAATCTCTGCGTATGACATGTAAAGAGGGTCCTCTTGCAAGGCCCCGCTTCGTTCCGTCATGGCCCCCCTGCAGAAGGTGGTCACCAGCTGGTTTAGAGGGTCTGGCTTCCCTTCCTCCTCTTCCTTGTCTCGTTTCTTAAGCTCGGCGTCCTCGAAGGATTGCTGGGGAGAACGGCAAACCAAACAAAGTTGAGAGTACAACCATAGGACCGACAGCCCGACTGTCACTGTGACTGTCACCAAATCAACCAACTACTGAATCGAAGATGGTTGTGTTATCCTCCAATAAGTTGTGATATTAATTGATCACACATTTTAGCCGACGAATTCTGCACGTTCAGCACAGAATCTTCTTTAAAATATGAGTGAAGAATGGTCCTGGGCACAGGATAATTCCTGGATAGCTCAGTGGTTGGAGCATTTGCATACTAAATCAAAGGTCCCGGTTTGAATTCCTGTATCCAGATGTCATTTCTCAATTTAAATAATATCATATTAGATATAGTTGAAAAATTACACCTATTGACAGGAATCAAACCCAGAATACTAAGCCAAAGATTCCATATTCGATTCTATTGCCCAGGTGTGGTTTTTAAACTATATTTAATTTAACTAACAAATTAATTAAGTTTATTTCAAAGTGTCGTGATTTTAATTGACATTTGAAAGAAAATTGTCTCTCAGTTTGATTACTCACAGTGAGATCCTCAATCATAACTTCTTGACCCACATTCTCTTCTTGAAGCCAACACTCATGATACGTGCGCACAAAAATGTTGATGGCACGATGTCTGTGAAAATAATCATTTACATTAGTAGAGAATATCGACATAATTATTCATGACCAACTTCTAGAATATTGCATGTATTAGGAATGAAATACATGTTCAAACACAGTATAAAATCATGCTTTATCTATTAAAACAATAAATAATTTCTGAACCCAAATTTAGATCTAAATGTTCAAGGAACTTAATGATTTTAGTGTGATAGACCAATAGGTGCTAATCATAAACACATCTAATGACTTGAAAGAGAATAGACGTTTGATCACAAAAGTTTGTGAAAGTTGGTACATATAAATAGGATCTTTATAAAAATGTTTTTCTGTTAAAAGAAATAGACTAAGACAATAGAGTAGAATAAGACAATAATGTAGGCTACATTCTTCAAAACCCCAAAGTGCCTAAGAAATAATATTGTAGCAGTTTTACACCACCTTCTTTAACACACAGTTTTCTTCGTCACTTATTACAAATCAAAAGTTATATAGAACAAAAAAAACCCCATCAAACATAATTTGCAACCTTGTTCAAGAGACCTAACTCTCTCCTGAATGGACAGTCGCTCCCCCCCTCCTCCCCCATCCTTTTTACTCACAATTACTGGCAGTTGGCTTATGATTCTTCAAGAAGCAGCATGTTTATGTGTTAGGTCCTCATTTTAGTTTGATTGTTGTATTGGTGTCTTCCTTGTCCTAATTTTAATAGTCAAGTGGTGTGGAGGTTTTGGAGGTAAACATCGACCACGGGGAAAATAGAACCTCAACAAGGACATAACTTCTCAATAAAGCAATAAAGCTACATTGTTCAGGTGAGTCTTTCACTGTTATAAGTTTTTATACAGTTCGCTTCTTGATTAAGCTGGTTACCAAATTGTCCAAAAGTGTTAGCCAATATTTCAAATGTATTAACCAAATGTGAATTGCTTATCCCAGAAAGGAAACATGTCCAAAAAGCAAAAAAAATCAGGAGAAACAAAAAATTATTTTGCCCTTATCTACAATGAATGTAATTTTCAAAGTGACATAACATAAGTTTTTTACAGCACATGTTTCCTTTAGACATAAGGCTGTGAGTTTGTAAATAAACCAATTTACATATTTTATGGACACAATTCCTTTCTATGGTTAGCAGTTAATGTTATGAGCATTACATCCCAACACATAGAGCTGGCCCTCTTTTAGTAACTTTCTGTGTTTTTTCTAAACTCTATTGAAAACTATTTTGTTTTTTTAAAAAAAAACAAATTGTATAATCTCATATTATATAAAAGTCATCATATTATATTTGGAAGAAGATATAGGAAAGGTGGATAGAAACATATAAAAGTGGACGAACACAATATGGCTTTTACAATGAAAAGAAGAACACAGTTCACACTTAAGATTGCTGCCGTTATTCCATAAAGCGAAAAGAGGTTTTCCTCATAGAGATATAAAAGTCATCATCAAATTGTTTAGGGCTAAGTACTGACAAATTGAGGTTGCGGTATGGGCATTTGAAGATAATGGACGATAGTAGATTTCTTTAGAAGATGGGCAGTGAAGTAGAAGTAAGGAAGAGACCATGGATTGATACTATAAGAAGAGATATTTCAAGAAAAGGAACATGGTGGCATACAGTGGTAAGAGAAGGCGAAAGAGTAAAGTGAAGGGGCCTTGTCATCAACACATAGATCTGACAGAATGGAGGACTTGATGATGAAATTAATTTTAACCAATCGTCTTAAAATAATTTATTATTTAACCACAGGAACTACAATGATAGCCTCAAGGAATAATGTAGTTATTTAGCTAGATTAAAAAGAATGATTTTGATAATTTACAATTAGATTTTTAACTTAGTTTTCGCTACTTTCATTATCAAAAATTGGGAAATATTAGATTATCTTTTCAATGGTACTTCTACCAGATCTAGCTTTAAAAACTTATTAACAAATTAAATTGGCACTTCTCATAAGTTGTGTTGTATGGGTTCTGACTGCTTTTAAAAATTCTCTAACCATAAGTGGAAAGCTTTGGTACCTATATTATACACCCATGAACTGGGGTACATATTTCAATAAAATAAAATAAAATTGAAAATGACACCTGGACGTGAGTTTGATTAAAATATATTTAATTTATAATTCTTTAAGGATGTCTCTTGAAAAGAATAATAATTTCAGATATTTGATTAAATGTACTACACTAAATATTATATCTGATAGAACTATACACTTAGAGTGATGTTATTATATTGTTTTTGCATGATAAATCTGCCCTAAAAAATTGTATATTGCAAAGTTGGATTGTAGGTGTTGACAGTCGATTCTTCTACTTCTTCTAGTATAGATATAAAGTTAGGTAAACAGGGTTTAGTTTTTGTTCCTACTAACTATTTCAAAAACATTCAGTTAACAAATTCAAAAATAATCCATGTAAACCAAGTTTAACACGAAAAGCTATTAATTGATTTTGTTAATATTTTGTGTGCAAATAGTTGTGGAATTATGACATTTTGTGTTTGTGCCTAATGGCTTGGAAATGTGTATTAAGATAGTGTAGAAACACTGTACAATAATGTAAAGTAAGTGTTAGTGAAGGAAGCCAACCTGAAAGGATAGTTAGGTTAGGTCTAGATAGAAAAACACACTCCTCTCTTAATCTTTTTCTTCTCAAACTAATGAACTATATTACACTTCACACATTTTAAAATTTTCGGAGCTGTTCCTTTATAATTAGAAGAGACACATTGAAAACACACAAACAAACAAACAAACAAGGATAGGTTATGGAACTACATGTTTCTAGAATGATTTGAAATATATATACCAGAAACTTGTAGTTCCATAGTCTATCCTTGTTTGTTTGTTTGTTTTCTATGCGTCTCTTCTAAGATATGAACATCTTCGAAAATTCAACAATGTGTGAAGTGTATTTTTCTATCTAGACCTAACCTAACTAACCTTTCAGGTTGACTTCCTTTACTACCAATTACTTTACATTACTGTACAATGTTTCTGCACTGTCTTGTGATAAATTGTATGTGATGTTTATGTACACATATCACCAGATTGTGTTTAAGTATGAAAAGAAGAATGGAAGAAATTAAAGTAGGAAGAATGGTGGAAGAATAGAGGAAGATGGAGGAATTTTATTGAAATGATCCGGCCACAGGCTGGAAACAGTTGATTATGATGATGATGATCGGATTTATATTTTTGTATTGCTACCACCAAATAAGTTAAAGAGGAATGTGATAGAATAACTAATATACTTGCGGCCTTGAAACACAAACAGAGCACACCACTGGTCGACTCCTACCTCCTGAGCGTGTACAAGGGCTCACTGCGCAGACAAGCAATGGCCGCCCTCTTGCGGGCAGCGGACAACACCTTCTTCCAGCCAGAACGGTTGGGTGATGGTTTGTTAGCTTGCTGTTAGATACACCATGCTTGTTAGTGAAACAAAATACTGTTATTGGATTATTGAACTTGTTAAGAAAAAATTAGATTTGGAATTAGTTTTACTATGTATTAGTAGTGTGTTTCACCTGTCTCTAAAACATACCAATAATATCAATAATAAATACAAGGAAAAATTGAAAAGGGTTACTTGACACAGAGTGAGAGTTCATTATGAGTCAAACAAACTCAAGTGGTTATTTTTCGGAGAATGTGAGTACTTGAAAATTCGAGTTTGAGTCAAGTTTTAGTAGCCCGAATTCAACGATTTTTACAGTACTCAAAAAAATTTGACTACTCGGAATTTTCGCCCTTTTTTTTGAAAATTCCTAGTTCGAATACTTTTAATCAATTTTAAAATATAATTAACAGAAAATAGAGTTAATCAATATTTCCTTTTGACTAATTAAAAAAACAAAACAGATGACTATCATTAAATTTATTTTAAAATTAGAATTTGTGTGATCATTTGGAATAGAGAACTAGGCTAAATCATGGTTTAAATTAGGAGGAACAGCCAGCACACTTACCTTGGTATACTGGAGTAGAAATTGTTTAGATAGAACACTAAAAAAACACATTTTTAAGAACAAGCTTTCACTGTCATAGACAGCTTCATCAGGTCAAGAGAGTAGACTGATGCTCTTGGTTGAAATGCAAGGTTGGCTGTCCACAGATTACTGTTTTTCAGTTATATCACTATATAGATGGCATCACTATGAATAAATAGAGAGAAAATCTAAAAATTGTGTTAGTATCACCAAGGTAAGTGTGCTGGCTATCCCTCTTAATTTAAACCATATTTTGTGTGATTGATGATTTTTTTCCACAAAAAAAAAAAAATAGTTTAGAAAAAAGTTTGTACTTATTTATGTTATGGTTTATGCATGGATCTATGACAGAAATTCAACTTGAAAGAATTACTGTGTAAATATTACTCTACACTACTCGAACTCGAAAAAAAACTTGATGTTTTCATTCATACTTGACTCAAAGTGAAAAATTCCTTTTCACACACTTCTAGTTATGTTTGTGCATTGTCTCTTACTACCCATTTGTGCTATTTACATATGTATACTTATTTACAGTATGGGGGAAGCAAAAAGCTTATATTTGAAACAAATATTTGTCTATGCAATGTGGGTTTGTAAGGGCTTTATTAAAAATAATAAGGAAAAAAAAGATAAAAATTATAAAATCAAGTACAGTAAAACACTGAATATCTGAACCCCGACTATCCAAATCTCTAAATGACTGATTAACTGCAACCAAGTTGCAGCCCCCCTCGGATAGTCGAGTCAGACTATATATCCTTCCTATTCCTATCCAATTTATAAAAAAATTACATTTTTCACATTTCATTCTTTTTAAAATACTTTTAATTATCATCGTTATTATTATTGTGGTACATTAAAGTAGTTTTTTGGTGTGTGAGAATTTTCCTTTGCTTAATCCACCCAAATTTTCAATTACTTGAAACACCTCAGTCCCGGAATGGATAGTCTACGTTCTACTGTATTACGAATAAAATACATAAAGAGCAAATAAAAACAAGTAATAACTAAACTCATTAAAAAATATCAAATCTATTATTCTGTGGCTGGATATAAAAATTGTGCAAATAGGCTACTCTTTGCATTTAAATCAATTCAAACTTTTTCTTTTTTTTCCGCTAAGTTTTAAAATTCACCAACTTACATTCAATGATATTGGTTTGCTATATGAGAGTGAGTTTGCATGGGTGAGACCACTCAACAAATAACTTTGTAAAACAAACTCTACAATTAGACATCAAAATAGCAAGCAACATAACATCAAATGTTCCAAAAGTAGGGTCATGTTTCATTATATCATATCCAAACAAAACACTAAATGGTATAACATATAGGTTAGCTAAACATGTGATTGATTTAAGGGTCTGATTATTTGATGAAATACATTGGAATTTATTTGCACACAGGATTAAAAAAACAAACCCGTTAAAGTGTTACTTGGGTTTGGTTTCTAATGTGTCAACAAGGCGGTGAGATGCAGTGGGGGGGTGTCAATAGGGCTCTGTAGGGCAGTATCTTAATGGATACCACTTTGGTTTTGGCTTATAAAGTCAATGTAGTTTACAAAAATCAGTAAATTTACTGCTTCTTATAGCAACAAAACTGTTTAGGTATGAATATTGTAATCCATTATCAGTACTGCTTGTTTGAGCAGTCACATTTTTGTTTAAAAAATGAGTCTAAATGTATGGTTAGTTAGATTTTAAATTCTGAATAGAAACAGGCAAAGATAGTATTGAGAGTGTAAAAAAAAAAAAAGTGACTCATGAAAATTTACTAATTTTAATCAATACATAAACAAATATTTTTCCAGGTTATCATGTAGTTGTCTGGTAATCTAATAACTGTATATATCTAATTTGTCAAAATATTTATTTCCAAATTTGGATATACATGTGTTCACACTAGCACAATTTTTTAATCTAAAAGATTCTTACTTTTTTAAATAATTTTTTATTCAAAAGAAACACATCCTTTTTTTATGACTCATACCCAAACATTTTATTATAAAGAATAACCACCAAATTATATCTTGATTTTTAAGCATCAAATACTGAACTACAGATCCCATAATGCACAAAAACGATACAGAAGGAGACAAAAAAAGCTTGGTGGCTGGGCTAAGGTTGTTTCTTTGTGACTAATACCTTGGTAACGAATGTAGTGAAGTTTGTCGAAAGCACGCAATGACAGCTCGCTTCCTCTGCGTGGAAACAACTGAACGATAGCTGCCCTTACTTTGTTGTTGAGGGTGGTCAATCTATACGAGGAGGAAAATAACCAAGTGGGTCGTGCTTAGGTTTGGCTGTTGTCATGTCACGCCTTATACTATTATTATTGTTCTTGATTTTTAATGCAGGCAACTAATTGAACTTTAACTATCACAACAGCCACTTATTCATATTTAAAAAAAAATGTAAATAAATAAATAAAATAAAACAGCAGTGCACAATTTAATATAAGAAGCAAAATTATAAAATGAACAAATTTAAAATACTAAGATATAGGTGGACAGCCATATTTATTTGAAAATGATCTGGATCCTATGAAATTAAGTTCGAATAGAAAAAACATTTCTACACATTATTTTTCTCATGGTGTCTACTCAACTTGACCAATTGAATTCCCGATTTTTCCCTGATTTCCCCTGATCATTTCCTAAAATTCCCCAACTCAAAAGTATGTCATACCTTCCCTCCTTACCCATCGCAACCATTACCTCTCTGTCCAATGGCAGCAATGTAAAGTATGAACTGTGTTCTTCTTTTCATTGTAAAAGCCATATTGTGTTCGTCCCTTAGTTTTATATGTTTTTATCCACCTTTCCAAATATAATACAATTACCTAATAAAGCGAAAAGAGGTTTTCATTATAGAGAAATCATACTGACAGTGAAAAAAAGGTGTATCAAAATATTTTTTTTTGTTGAAAAATAATTTTAAAAGATCCATTCACATACAATATTAAAGTATAAATGAATATTTTAGATAAAAGGCACCAGATCAAATTCACATATATTTGGCTATCAATGAGTTTCTCTAGATATATTAATATATTACCATCAGACGAGTTCTACAAAACAACTTTGAATGAAAAAAACAAAGGACAAGATGGTCCAGACAGAAGGAAAGCCGGGAAGCTCCACGCAAGAAATGACGCAGCCTTGCGAGACACAAGTGCTTGAGAGCAGGCTTGTCTAGTTCTCTAATGAGCACCAACAGTCAACAGCGTGATGGCGACTCACCATGTGAAGCCCGTACAACACTTTGGACATGGCGACAATCCTCTCCACGACCTCGTCAATCTTTGTCGGCTTCACCTCCTCCCCGTCCTTTTTCTGACCCAGTTTAGAGTAGAGGTAATGCTGCCAGGACATCTCATCGGCAGGATCAATCTTGTCAGGGAGTGTCAGCTGGATCTTGGCAAACTCGATGATGTCATACTCGGGGAGTTTCTGAGGAAAACAAAGCGGGAAGCTGTCATGAATATGACACATTTTTTAAATTGAACAAAATTTGAAAATAATAGTAATAATAAAACAAAAAAGGGTGTGACACCTTAGCTCAGTCGGTAGTGTGTCTGTCTACTGAGCTAAGGGTCCTGAGTTCAATTCCTGACAAGGCTGAAAAATATATCATTGATGAAATGTGGGTTTACTCTTTAACACTGAGGAATTAATGGGTGGGAATGGATGTTGTGCCTGTCCTAGTCTTAAGTTAGATTGTAAGATATATGAAACTATAATAGTCCTAGCCGGCCGGTAGAAAATATATGGATTGAATAAAAAAGTGACCCAGGCCACAGGATGGAAACAACAATGGGTGTAAAAACAAAACAACCAAAAAGGAGCAAAAATTTAACCAAACACTAAATTAACTAATATTCTTTACCAAAACTGTCTGCAAAAGTTAAAATAAAGAAGAGAAATGCTTGAACCTAATATATCAATAAATATTTTGAGCACATCATAATCATTTGCTAAATAAATTATGAAAGTGATCAGTTAAGAGAGTGATTTAAGGTGAATTTTAAAGTGCTGTACTAACATTTCCCGAGGATTAAGTGGGGAAACTCCAATGTGGAGATCATTTCAAGAGTTTCTATCTAATATTTGAAACTAATTTAAACGGCCAAGTGTGATAGTCGAATATGCTTACACTGAGATAACTGTGCATTGAAACGTTTAAAGTTTATGACACCCAAAATACTGAAACAAGGACTACTGACCTTGAGGAATCTATCTTTGCAGTGCTGCACCAACTCCTGTTCCCTGCCTGCAAACAAGTTGAGCCCCACGGCAACAGACGCTTGAGACAAGCCACCATTAGACTCGCCTGCAACTCCTTGTCTTTGTCCCGTTTCTTGTCACGATGCTTTTTCTTTTTCTGAACATAAAAAAATAGTATTAAAAAATATAATTTTGCAAACACTTTTATTTACTTTTTGGAAATGAGCGTAAATTAGAAGGAAAGATGGGATAAGAGTTTAGGGTTTCTATATTTAATAAGTTTATTCCCACTAGCTTTTTTTTAAAATAATTAAAGCCAAATTGTTAATTTATCGCAAGTGAAAGGGTAACAACAAACCACACCTTCACAATTACACATTTTTAACTATTACTGAAAAGTGAACCCATGTCTGAAGTTTTCAATATTAGACCAACATACTATCAACTTTAAGATAAATGAACCTTTATGAAATCAATTATTTCTTTCAACCTCTTATTTCCAATAATTTAGACTCAACCCGGTTTTTATTAAGATCGATCAAATAGCCAAGCTATTATATTTTTTAACTCCTGTTATAGCCATATCTAAATATCATATTATTTAAATTGAAAAACCAAACACATTGGCGTACTAAGACAAAGGTCCTGGGTTTGATTCCCATGTGCAGGTGTCATTTTTCAATTTAAATAATATTGTATTCTTATTTTATTTTTTAACACCAGGTCTTACCTAACATTCGGGTTATATGCCTATGTACTAATGACCCTAATGTGTTAGGTTCTAAGAAGATTCAATTTAGTGGAAGTGCACCCGCATTTGCATGGAGAGGAAAACCATTTAGGAAAAACCACTTTCAGTGCACCTGAATGGGATCAAATCTCGATATCACCATCTTCGGCAGTCTAGTCCAACACGAGAGTAGTGCGTTAGACTATGCAGCAACTGAAGTGGGTTATATTCTTATTAAATTTGAATAATTTTATCAATCCATAGAAACACTAACTAGCACACTGAGTATTATATATTTTGGTCACTAAGATCATTTAAGAATGACTAGTAAAATTTAAATTTCATCATCATCAACTGTTTCCAGCCTGTGGCCAGGTTCGTTAAATAAAATGCTTCCATCTCGCTTTGTTCTTCCATCTCCTCCTCTCACTTGCACACTTGCTGTTACAAATGTCTATATTTCTAAAGAAAATTAGTATAATGTTTAATCATCAGATAGACATTCATATTTGATGGCAACAATTAGAATGCATGCCTTACCTTACTTCCACCAGAGACTACCGAGCCGTCAGATACGGCCGCTGATCTTCGTGTGGCTGTGGGCATGATCAGAACCATGTTGTCGATCTCATTGGCTGAGATAAAATTCTGCTCTTCACGCATAAAGTACTGCGGACAGTAAAAAAAATAAAAGATATATAAAAAAAAATACAAAGGTCAAATGTATGTCTTTTAAACAAATCAAGATACTGTAGATATTATTTGAGCACAATATTTAAATAGCATTTAAGGCTAAGCCAATCACCATTTTTGCTTATTTGTGTTTAAAAATGGGGTGGCCCAATGGCTAAATAATTATAATTATTTAGCCATTGAAACACCTCATTTTTAAACATTTTACATTACCTATAGGTTATTCCTATATTATAAACATTTTTGATTATTCTATTAGCATAACCGAGTATTTAATAAATTGACATTTTAATATTTTAGTATTAAAATAATTAATGTACAAGCTATTGGCCAAAGTTAAATTAAAGAGTTTTAGAAGATTTTGTCTCTCAAATGCCAGGTGCGAAAAAAATTACAATTTTCATTGACCGTGCTTTGCTTACATCTGGGAATGGGTTAAATCCACTATTTTACAAATATGGGTCTTGGGGAAAAAATATGATTATAAGAGTAAATGTAAATATTATAGAATAATAGAACAAACAAATAGTAACTAAATGTTAACATTCTTTTCTTTTAAAAGTTAAATTACTGGTCTGGGGCCTGGTTGTTGTTAGTTCATCCTATAACAATAAATGGTTTTGAGCCAACAATAAGCAGTATTAAAGGTCTAAAACAAACTTAGATTAAAATAATTATTTTTTTAGGATTTGAGTTTTGAATTTGAAATTTAATCAACTATCCTTAAGGATTCGAGGAATTCGAGTAAACAAAGTCCCATCCCTACTTACTAACCCCATGAAATCAAGAGCATGTTTTTTTAGCACCACATCCTACTACCCGTTTGGACTATACGCTAATATAATAGGGATGATAAAGGTTGAATTTAGATGAAGTGTACTCACATTTGCATGGAGAGAGAGTGTAAAACCATTTAGTAAAAACCACCCTCAGTCCACTCGACTGTGATTCGAACCCTAGTTTCTTGCAAGAGTGACGCATTGTACCATGCAGCCACCAAGCGGGTATGATTAACCATGTTACCTGTGACTTAGACCAGATGTTAAAGATCTCTGCCACATAGTTGTACAACTCCTCTGCCTCCACAACGTTGTTCCTGAGCCAGTGGTTACGTTGCAAGTCAACATATTTGATGAGAAGCGGGTAGAAGGCATATATGTCTCGCACCAGCAGCTGCCAATCCTCTTGGATCTGAGTCTCAACCTGTATATAAAGGCAATTTAGATGCATGAGAAATTTGATGGGCATTTTTAAATTATTGATTAAAACTAAATATTAAAATTGAAATGAAGAATAGAGTCTGTGATGGACATGTGGAAATCGTCAGCTACATATAAAACATCAATTACGATCACGAGCTATCGCAGATACCTTCAACTCGGGAGGGCTTTATGCTACCAATAGTACAATGACAACAATTGTTGTTCGACTGAGCATATCATGATGGATTAAAAAGCCAAGCTATTATATTTGTTAATAATTACAACTATAGTCACATCTAAATATCATGTTTTTAAAATTGAAAAATGATTTGACTATAACTGTAATTAAAAATATAATAGTTTGACTATTTAATCAATCATAATACACACTGAGACAAGTAATTTATTCCTGAAATTAACTAATAAAACACACATACTTGTGATGTGTCATCAGTAGAAGATTTTATGAATCCTCTCAAAGACTCTTCTTTATGGAACATGTTATCAACTCTTTTTTTAACACGTTCTGCCAAGGGGAGGAATGGATCTTTCAAAAGCTCTTCAGAAGAGTTTATAATAATCTGCTGAGTGTAAGCTGAAATAAAAACATAAATTTTAACATCCATTTAATTTTAACATTTCAGATTACTTTAGATAATATTTTGATGCTACTCTAATACTGCCCAAGGCTAAATCATCGGACTACTAATTCTCTCAATTCACAGAATTCAAAACAAAACATATGCAACTAATTATATCATAATTTATTTAAATATTGGGCCCAGAAATACTTAGCTGAAAATAAGGTAAATGTTAAACTCAAAACTACATTTGAGAGTATACTTTCCTACAACTCTTTATTGTCAACTATTTCTAAACATCTCCTTCTTCCTCTTTCCTTCCACCATCTTTTCTCATTAGTTTAGTTTATTTGCTTCCATTCTTCTTTCTTTCATACACTTATTAACTGCTCCTCCCATCTCTTTCTTTGTCTCCCTTATGTTCTTTCCACTAAATACTTCGTATCCATCATTCTCCTGGGGTTCTTTCCTTTTCTATCTAAATCAAGTTTCCTAAAACTACTCGGCAATATTTAATAATATAGTTAACAAATTTAAGCAATACATAAAAAATATAATTTCTGTGCCGTTTTAATTGCACGAACCACATTTTGTATGTGACTTTGTTACTTAGTTTTAAGCACTTGTGAATTATTAAGCTCTACTTACCAGCAATTCTTGTCATCCAAGGGGCAGTTTCATTGCCTATATTCTTTTTGATGAGTTTTAGAACATTCTTCAAGAGCTGGTTCATGTGCTCACTTGTCACCATTGTTACATGGTTGCTAAAGAAAAGTAAAACACTTTAGTTCTGGTGCTTAAGTAGAGTAAGCAAATACATATTTTTGTTCAAGTCACAACCGTTTTGGTTTATATATATTCTAATTATACTAATGGAAAAGAAATGGAGAAAGATTGGGAAACCATTTAGGAAAAACTACCCTGGTTGAGATTAGAGCCCCAAACTCCTTATCACCGGCAAACTAGACAAGATGAGCTTGATGTTTAGTCTGTGTTGTAAATAAACTCTTAAAGCTATAGAACCAGACTGTACACGTCACCTACCCTCCAACGGGACTGACGTTATCTGGGCCTTGGCCCCACCAGAAGGGTAGGTATGAACACAGAAGCGGCATGATCACGTCAATAACATGAGGGGCGTCGCTGTGAGTTTTCTCCGAGTCGACAAACTGGTCGACCTCACTCAGGATGGTCTCCAAGGTGGGCATGCTGGCATCCATACGAGCCAACACATCTGAACAGAGATTGAGTGAACACAAGTAGTGGTGCATATTTTTAGGATTAGTTTATAGAACTTAGTAGGGGTGGAAAAATAGATACATTAATTTAGAATGATACCAACATTTTTAAGCTTAATATAACAATTTATATATTTATCTGTCTTTAAGGAAAACCTCTTTTCGCTTTTTGAGGTATTTTGTTGTATGTATTTGATGTTGATGATGATGGTTTGGAAGAAGTTACAGGAGGAAACGAACACAATCAGGCTTTTACAGTGAAAAAAAAAAAAACACAATTCACACTGGCAACAGTGTTAAGTGTGAACTGTGTTTTTTTCATTGTAAAAGCCTGATTGTGTTAATTCCCTTTTACTTGTTTTCTATCCACCTCTCGCTCTCTCTATGTGTGTATTAATAATATATATTTTCTAACCTGAATTTTAGTGGTCAATAGAACAATAGTTCCAAGGAGATAATAAAACGGAATAAGAACCGTTTTATTATAATTATTGTTAAAAATTGTGTATGCTTATTTTGTAAATAGAATAGTAGGTCGTACAATTAATCATTTGGAAACATGTGTGCACATCTAAACCCTAATATTTAGGGTATAATAAAAGAAAATTGAAATGGGCTTGATTAGTGGTTATGGTCTACCTTGTGGCCCTCTGGAGCAAAATCTTTGATGTAAATTAGGGATTTATAAGCAAATAATGATAAGGTCAAACGGGTCAAAACCTGTTATTTGATGTTCTGAAAGTGAGGTTCATTAGTTTCAATTTGGGTCGAGATACACAGCTGTCTTACTACTGAATAAACTAACCTTGAGCCTCAAGAGAATGGTCTGCGATGCGATTGAGGAGGGAGAACTGGTTATGTTTGTTGAGGTGAGGTTCTAGGAAAGCCACAGGGAATGTCGACGAGAAAGCTCCCAAACAACTGCCAAGGGCTGGTCGGTGCCTGTCGATTTCAGTCTTGAGATATTTCCTGGGAAATGAAATAATATATAATAATTTCAATTTCAATTTCAATTTCAATTTCATTTCCTTTATTATAGTGCTGGCCAACAGTCGTAAGACCTATAACAGGCCAGCACTGAAAAGTGCACATGTACATAACAAAACAACAACAAACAACAACAAAACACAACACAACAACAAAACAACAACACAAAACAACAACAACAAACAATAATAATAAAAAATAATAATAATAATAATAATAATAATAATAATAATAATAATAATAATAATAATAATCACACTGTGTCTTACTACTCGTTTGAGTTACACACTGAAATGAAACAATTTTAAGAGGTAAGTTTACAGATGCTTTATGGTGGGATAAAAGTCAAGATATTCATTTTGGCATAGTTTTTTTACTACAATTTCTATGTTTATATGCTGGCTCTATTATATAAGTTAAGAAATCAGCTCGAGGAAGTTAATTTTAAGTAAATGCATAATCAATTGCTTGAAGTTACAAACAATATATGTGGAAAAAACCACAAGGTTCACACAACTAAGGTTTAAGCCTCTTGAGTCGAAATTAAAAAATATAACTACACTGCATCAATTTATGGACTTTTATGATACATAAATTATAATATTTTTCATATATAATTTAGTTAAAAAGAGACCAAGTGGTTGGATTTGATTTAGTTTTTAACATGGTCCAGTGGTAAAGTTCCTAGATAAGATCCAGAACACCAAGTTCAATCCCTGGCGATTCTAGAATTTTTCTGTGAAGCAGTGGGTCTGGAATGGGGTCCAACTCAGCCTTGTGAGGTAAAATGAGGAGCTACAAAGAATAGCGACTTCGGTCTAGAAAAATGAGATTAGCGGTTGGAGGGCTCATTGTGCTGACCACATGAATGTTCTATTCACAAATGTAAGCACCATCTCATTAACGGCGTGGTTGCTTGGCCGGTATAAGCTTGCTTGTGAGCTCACGCCATGGATTAAAAAAAGAAACTATACGTTAAAACTAAAGGCTATTGCACATTTGCCTGCACCATTTTTGTTCTTGAAAGAGTCTAAAGTAGATATGACAATTTCTTGAGAAATTCTTAAGATAATTAACTTACTTTGTAGATAAAATAAAATCCTTTCCTATTTTTCTAAAGTACCTTTTAGCTTATTACATACATACAAATATTATTTTATATCTGAAGCTTCGTCCAAGTAAAATTTTTTTTCTTTTATAAAAATGAAAACACCAATAAAACACATAAAGTTGAACATGAAAACAAACTTTTTGGTTTACAGTGTTAAATTTATATATATATGATAAACAAGTAGAACAAATAAACATACCTATCATGTGTGAGAGTTGCATCATTTCCAAGAGTAAATAGACTGCCCAGCATTTTATAAGATGCGACTTGAATTTCATCCACTGAAATAAGTATAAAAATGTAACTCATATTCTCCGAAACATTTCTTAAACTCAATTATTTTGTTTGCGAATTATCAATTAAGCATGCAGAACCACTTCAGGGAATCCATGTTTTGAAAGTTTAGTTATGTGGAGAGGGAGTTTGAAACTTAACTCACATAAGAGATCACTGCCATATTCATACGCTGCCAGATGGTCAAACATTGCGGTAAGTACTGGCAACACTACACCGTTTATGTAGAACAAGGACGTTGATGTTTTCAAATGTGTTCCTCGTAAGTGACTATATCGTCCCTAGAAATAAGAATTGTACTAATTAAATATGACATAAATGAGAAGAGTTTAAAATAAACCAATAGTAACAATATTGATTAGTGAACTAAATTTCAATCAACATTGTTGAAAGACAAACTCTACATGGGAATAAAACCTGGGATGTCTGAGAATGGTCCTGAATTCAAGGTGACCTCATCAGTTCTTAGTACTATAATTGAATCACAGCCCTGGAAGCTTGCGGTCAGAATAAAGACTTAAACCAATAGTAATGGAATGATTCCAGGATAGTTCAGAAGTAAAAGCATTAGCAAGCAAAGACAAAGATCCCATATTCAGTTCCCGATGTCCAAGTATAATTTATCACCTGTATTAAATTTAAGTGAAAGATGTATCCAGATATGGTTGTATCGGTGAGCCAAGTTAATTTCCTCCTTCATGCAAATTACAGAAGGCAAGCATACACAATTTGTATGGGAAAGAGGGAAGTGGTTTGACACAGTGATGGTTTTTAGTTTAGGAACCAGTTTTACTTTACCATTACAGTTTCCAGCCTGTGGCCTAGTCAGTTTTTTATTCAATCTATATATTTTCCAACACCGGCTTGCTATGCTTGCCGTAGCTTCATATGCCTTGAATTATAACTTAAGACTAGAACAGACACAACATTCCGTCCCAAGCCATTAATACATCACTGTGAAAGGATAAATCCCCATTTCCCCAATGATACATTTTTTGGCCAAGCTGAGATTTGAACCCTTAGCTCAGTACACAAACACGCTACCAAATGAGTTACAATGGCTGACCAAACAATAATAACCATGGCTTGAAACAGAACTAATCAATATAATTATGCATATATGTGTATAATATGTAGTCCAAAATTTCATGGAAACTTACATCTTGAAGGTTTTGAATTGTGTGCCCTAAATCATCCGACGTATTGTTGAAAAATGTCAACATGGAAGTGCGAATGAATTCAGGGCAGTTTTTCACAAGAGATCTGAAAACACATGAAAAAATTAATTGAAAAATTTACTTTATGTTTAATTTATACATTACTTTAGTAAATAATATGTTCAATCAAGAAAAATATTTTAAAAAACAAACATAAGAAATATGTAAAAAACAACTTTTTCTAAAATATTAATCTTCATTTTATACGTGAATCTCAAATCTGAATTTAGAAAACAAGATAAGCTTGAGAGTTATCTTTCCCAACTTGAGATAATTTTTTTATTTCTATTTTCATTTCTGTTTACATTAATTCTTTAGTTAGAGTAATCTGTATAACCTGAAAGGGTAGTAAGAAGTGATGCTAAACAAAAAATATAAGTGAAGAGATAAATGGTCCGAGGTCTAATCGTTAGGTTTGGTACATATATCGTGTTAAGACACTAAGATTTATAATTAGAGTTGGGTTGAGTCCATTATTTTATGAATTCAACTCTCTAATGTGAATCATCAATTTTCCTTCGAATTCCAAATCTGAATCGAAATCTTGGAAAAAATTATAAACATAAGAGAAAATATATAAGAAAAATAGCAAATGAAAATATTAACTAAGTGTTAAATTCTTTATTATAATCCTTTTATTATAATGTTAAACATTTTATGTGTTAAAATACTGGTCTGGGCTTTGATTGTTGTTCATACTATAATTATAATTGGTTTTTGAACTACCAATAAGCAATATTAGAATTCTTAAACAAATTTCATTGAAAAAATGATAAAAAAAACATTTCTTTATAGAATTTTAGTCTCAAATCGAAATTCAATATTAATCTCAAATATCTCCAGGGATTTTAAGAGTTTGAGGATTCTACGGCCCATTCCTATTTATAGTGGCTTAAAAAAAATTATATTCATCATTTTCAAGAATAAAAAAGAAGGGAAAAAACAATTTTAAATCTCGAATCTGAAATCTTTTGAATTATAAAATATCAAATAAACTTAAAGATGCGAAAGATTAGAGGATTTAAAGATTTGATTAACATATCCTTAGTTTTAGTTAAGATTCAGTTTTTAAAAAACAGAATAACCCACTTCAGTGGACACATGGTCTAGCACACTACTCTTGCGCAATAGACTAGACTGCCAATGACGGGGAGATTGAGGTTTGAATTTGTCTGTGTGTGAAATAAGGTGTTTTTTTTTGTAATTTGGCGAGATTAGTTTATAAACGTATAACTCGAACAATCAGTAAGAAGTGGCATTAAAAAAAACCACTACTTGAGCTCAAAGGATTTTTCCAATGACTGGTGATGGCTTTTGGATGAGGCGGCAAATCTGATGGTGAAGGGTGTTGTGCCCCCGGAATTAACCTCAATCAACCTGAAGAGATTAGATTAATAAAGGAACCTACAGTAAAACCTTTCAGTCCTCTCCTAGCCTCAGTAAAATTAATATAATAGTAAGCCATCCACCAAAATTAAAAAAAAACAAAAAAAACTGTAATACGTACTTTGCATCAATGCCTTTCACTAGCACCTGCAGACAGCGGACTGTAATACGAACATCTGCCCCAAAGGCTGCAAGGCGAGAACGAAGTAAACTTGCCAGCTTGCAGAACAAACTGTGAATATAAACACACACATACACAAATAATATATTGAACAGAATTATGAATAATTTAAACTATATTTTAGAGGTAATATCTAAAAACAACTTTTACAGTTCGAGGCAAAATCAAAGAAAGCCTTTGAATATAATTTTGAAGTAGAGGCACTTTTCAAATACTTTAGAGGAAATAAATACATATGTTTAAGCAAAGAAAACTCGTATTTTTAAATTTATTTTAATTTTATATGATCCCAGACTAGAGTCTAACAATATAAGCTGTCAGCGTGTATACATAAAATTAATTAAAAAGCAACTGTCCTAAGGGATTTAAAAATACCTCAATGTCTTAAAATTATAGTTCTCATTATTAATTATCTGGAATTTTATCGGTTTGAAATTATCTGGTGAACAATGGTAATGTATAAAGCAGCACGAACCTATAAAGTTTTAAAATAAATCTGTATTTTATCTGTCAATGTTTTTGTGTACCTCCTTTTTGAAAGTATTATGAGGACAAAAGAGATAATTTCTCTCAAATAAGAACAATCTCGATAGAAACACAGAATTTAAAGTAGTATATACCTTGCCACCATTTCCTTTTCTTTGAGAGAAGCCGCTCCAACATTGTTAGTAGCGGTGGCCACAGCAATGAAGTAGTTTCTGTGGGTGCTGAAATACTTCTCCATCAGTGGCAAAACCACCTACAAGTACATGTTTAAACCATATAATTGTAATTAAAAAAATATATTTGAAAGTGAATTTTACAAGAATACTATAGCATCTTCCAACCACCTTGGGGTAAAACAACCTCTAGTGCTACTATTTAGCAACTTTCTTAATTTTTAAGATAGGTTAGCAAAGTTTTAATTGTTTTACAATGGCTACTGATTGTGTTGATTAACAATATAAATACATGTATAATTTTGCCTTATTTTTTGTAAGCTCTCAAGGATATTAACCAGGGAATTTTATTCATGATAATTGGAGTTATTTAGACTTAGGAGGTGAGCTTCTGTTATTTTTGGTCTAGCCATTGTAAAAGAGTTGGCGGAGTTTGAAGGGTAGGGGTGGTTTATCAAGAAGAGTTAACTTCAATCGTTCTCCATTATTTTGAAAGTGTTAGCGATGACGCTTTACCACCAGGACGAAAACAATTTGGCTTGAGCAATGAAACATTTGCCACTTGACAGAAAGGTAATGAATTCCCCCATTAAAAACTTTCAAGTTATTTTTTATCAGTACTTATCATGAAGAAGGATAAAATGGGAAACATTAGTTCCTAAGAGGGGAAACCCAACACAAAAGGTAAAATAAAATGAATCGAGTTCATCATCATCATATCAATCATATATCATCATCATCATCATCATCATCATCATAATCATAATCATCATCATCATCATCTCATCATCCTCATCTCATCATCCTTCATCTCATCATCCTCATCATCCTCATATCCTCATCTCATCTCTCATCCTCATCTCCTCCTCCTTCTCCTCTTCTGTTTCCAGTCTGTGGCCAGGAAAATATATGTTGGGGTTGAATAAAACTATGAAGATAATAATAATAATAATAATAATAATAATAATAATAATAATAATAATAATAATAATAATAAATCATCATCATCATACTTTGGAGAAGAACTTGATGTCTCTGGTGGAAGTCTTGAAGCTGCACCTGCGACTGAAGGTGCTGGACGGTTTCAGAAGCTTCATGTTGATGGAGGCTGTGTCCAAGTATTGGATCAGTTTTTCCAGCAGGCTGTAAGCAAACCTTAGCTCCACCGCTGCCGCCGCTGTGGCTTGTTCAGCCTCTGTGCCAACTCCTCGAGATGGTCTGGACAGTGTTTCATAGGTTAGCTTATCTCAAACACTGGGAGTTAAAGTGTGGTTCTATTACTATAAAGATAAACTTTAAAACTTATATTATATTTGAAAGAAGGTATAGGAAAGGTAGATGGAAACAATACCATTAATGTGGATTCACACGTTAGCTGAAAAACAAGCGCAGAACAGAAACGTGGTCACGTGATGAGCTTTAAGTCAATCACAAGATTTACACCTTATCGACGCGAGCTGTTCTGCTGGAGTTCAACTCATCTCTACTTTGTCGCTCTGCCTGAGATGTTCGGCAGAGAGAACCAATCAAATCTCAAAACCAACCATCTCAAATCAGTGCGCACACACATTTGACAATGCATGCGCTCTACAGCTAGAAACAAGCGGACAGCATTGTTGGCTTAGAGAATTTGTAATAATCTAATGTAATGCATATGCATCGATGTATTGGATTGTGCCATGATAGAGCGTTATAATTTGAAAACATCTATCGGATGATGATCTATTATATATATTTATCCTCTAGAAAATAGAATATGTTGATAATCTACTGTTTAAAGCATTGCAATTGCATCAACTTAAAGTGTGGGAATTACTGTGCAGATTCTGCTTTCTATTTTCGGTGAGCGTATGAATTAAGCTTTAGTGTGGCAATCTCAGTGCAGAGAATGCCCAAGACAATGCTATCAATGTAAAGTTTGAGAGTTTGCTAGAAATGTGGAACTTTTAAACAAAACAGATGGGATAATAGGGGTAAAGTAGTATTTCAAGTTTTTAACACTTCAAGTTGATATATTAAAAACCAGGGCATGCTAGAAAGTGGTAGTAAATAAAGTGTTAAGTGTAGAAATTAGGCAATATTTGGGGGAAACTGGCAAAATTTAGCCTTGAAGCTGGTACAATATTGCTCGGGTATTTCTGTCGATCGAAGTTGATCAGCGCCTCCGGTGAACAATGAAGAGAAAAGGTTTGTTAGTAGTTTCCTACTCCAGAGTTAAGAGGTGACCAAAATATTGAAATCAGTCCAATTATTAAAGTAACCTCAGTATAACATTTACATCATTCCTGCACATCAAAGGTTTCAAACTTCTGGGAAAAAATAAAGGGGGAATCTTAATATTTTGTACAATTTGTTTTCAATGTGGTTCTTATGGTCAACGAGTTTGACAGCCCTGTTTTAAATGCTTCATACACTACTATGGCAGTGTATAAATGTTAATTAATGAGTGTTTATCTTAAATATTACAGGCTATCAGAGACCAAGTTAGAAATTATATTAAACTCCGAATCAATTATAATTTACCTGTTTTAAGACATAAATACTCTGAATATATATATATATATTTAAAGAGTCTTTTGTCTAATGATTGTCTAACATATTTATTTTGGTGTAGCTATTTATTTACATTGGTTTTGTATTTGTTGTATGGTTTTCGGAATTTTACCGCCGGTTTGGAGAGAGTCTCACCTTTTTTATAATTTCCCTCTGTTTTTGGGGGTTGATAGATAGGGTGGATATTTTCTTTTTCTTTTTGAGCGTGATACAGGTCGATGCAGAGCTCAGTTCATATGGGGTGTCTGCCATAATGGGTGTACCAAGTGCTGCACGAATAGTTTTTCGCACGTGAATCGGGTGTTACTGGCCCTAAAGTGGCCTCTTTTTGTCAAGAAACTACAAGAATTTGAGAGATGTTGTTGAACTAGCCCCTTATTTATTATTCCTTCCGACTCTAACCCAGCAACCCACAGAGTAGGCCTCCATTGTCGGCGAACCTCAAATTAAACAAGTTAAGCTATTCCTATCCCAACTTAATTTTGAATACAATCCCTTTCCTGTTTTCACATTTTAATTTAACTTTGTTGACTGGAAAGAAAGAAATTAATCTTTAATCAATAAGGGTAATAAAACAAATGTATCTTGGAATAATTGTTTGAATTACATCATTTCAACAATCGTGTCCAAAGTTGAGGCCCACACGTTAAAGTAGGTAGTTTAATCTCTGTGAAGGAATGCTTACCTGTGAAGCTTGTATCCTTGGTACTGCAGGTATTTAAGGAACTCCTGTGAGCGCTCTCTATCTTTCCTCTTTTCCTTGTCCGTCAGAAGGTCATATGGTACCAGTTGAGGACTGATACCACCCCCTGAACAGGGATACACAAGTCAGAAACTTAGAGATATGCAGCATGCCAGCATACCAAAGGTAAAGAAAATAGAACGTAGCGTCAGATGGAGATAGATATCTGATTGGCTGAATGTGTGACACCACTTAGTACACAAGCCAGCACATTACTTACACAAAGCTATATGGAAGACAAACTAAGTTGTTAAAAATTAGGTCACATTTTGTAACTTCAAATAAGAAATAAACCTTTAAAATCAACACCAATGTCCAATTAACGTAATTACTCTACTTATTAAAAAAATATGCATGTATGGGGGGGTCATCGTATTAAATTATAACTGTCATGTACTGGGGGATATAATCAATAACATAATAAAATCTCCTCCATGTGGTGTAACCTTTCTCATCATCATCAACCAATTCCTGTGTGTGGCCGGGTCAGTTTAGTAAAATGAAACCATCTTCCTCTATCCTTCCGCCATTCTTTTCCTCTCACTTACAAACTTTCTGTTATTTGCTCCTCCCATCTTTTTCTTGGTCAACCTTGCGGTCTTTATGCTACATACTTCATTTACATCCTTTTATTTGACATCCTCTCCTTCTCCATCCTCATTACTAGCCCATACCATCTCAGTCTTGCTTTATCTACTATCTCATGTACTCTCTGTACCCTTTACTCTTTCACAGATAACTTCAATCGTAATCTTGTTTCTCCTCGTGACAGCTATCATATTCCTCACAAACTTCATTCCCATGGCTTCCACTTTACTAGTCTGACTTACATTCAATGTTCATGTTTCTGCTCCATGTCTGGCAATGGGTACAAAGTATGTATTGTACAACACTGTAAAGAATAAATGGTATTCCAAATCTTATTAAAGCTTTAGCGGTAAGCTAAACCAGAATGTGACAAAAGGAAAGAAATGTTTATGAGAGGCCATGACATAACACCCCAATCTGTGTTAATTTGTTTATCCTATTGTGATGATACTGTTTTGGACTCATCTCATATATTTAAAAAACTCATGGATGATGTGTATTTTCTTTAATTAACTTTATATAAAATATCCTTTTAATACTTCATCCATGCAGAGTCACACACTTTTCAGGAGTAATTTCAATATATTGCACCATAAAACTTATTTTTCTTTCAAAGATCAACTCCGTAGTGTTTACAAAAAACATGTGACGCTGGCTTCATCTACCCAATAATAGGAAGTCAGCCTTCACAACACTTGTCAACAGGAATTTTTCCGTTAGTTAGTTTTAACACTGGTGACAAGGGGTCCAAGAGGCAAGGGGTAGGTCATATATAAGCCGCTTGTGAGTATGAATCCACACAGTGCCAGTAAATTAAATCCATAGAGTACATTAAATATATTAGAAAGAAAAATCACATAAAAGAAATCTGTGAATTTAACAAAAAACTGTTATTTTATGTATCATATCTTCAGAACCGAAGGTGTAATCATTCAAATAAATCGTGTGCAACATCAAAAGTCTTATTCTGAAAATTGATAAATAACACCTGGACACAGGAATTGAACTCGGGACCTTTGGATTAGTACACCAATGCTCTAACCACTGAGCTATCCAGGAATCATCCCGTGCCCAGGGTCATTTTTATTGTAAGGGATTACATATTTAAGAATCAAATAGCTGAAGCTATTATTTATGCTTTTAGTGAGGATTACTCCATCTAGATATCATATTCTGAAAATTGAAAAATGACAACTTGACATGAGAATCGAATCCGGGACTTTTGGCTTAGATAGTTAGTTGGCTAGATTTCTGGATAGCTAAGTGGTTAGAGCATTGGCGTACTAACCCAACGGTCCCGGGTTCGATCCCGTGTCCAGGTGTCATTTTTCAATTTTCAGAATATGATATTTAGATGGAGTAATCCTCACTAAAAAGCATTAATAATAGCTTTGCCAGTTAACTTAATAAGATTAAATATCAGAAATAATCATATTACATATTGAGAGCAAGTGCGCAGTAAGGCATGCTCGCGTCGTCATCATCATAAAACCCAATATCGTTATAGACTGTGCTCAATCACAGGGCCATATCACTATTATAATCCGTATCACTTTAATTGGTGCAAATAGCAGGGTAAGATGATCCTTAGCTCTTTAATTGGTGCAAATAGCGAGGTAAGATTATCTGTAGTACTTTAATTGGTGAAAATAGTAGGGTAAGATGATTTGTAGCACTTTGATTAGTGCAAATAGCAGGATAAGATGATCCGTAGCACTTTAATTGGTGCAAATAGCACGGTAAGATGATCCGTAGCCCTTTAATTGGTGCAAATAGTGAGGTAAGATGAACTGTATCACTTTAATTGACACCCATCGTGCGGCGTATATATCTAAATAAATTCAATAACGTTTTAATCGGTGCCCATCGCGGGTCAATAACGTTATAAGATTTATTAACATCCAAAAATACTTTAACTCACCACAAGTGTGAAGCTCTTCCTTCTTCTTCTTGGCCCAGATGTCATGAGCATTCTCTGCCAGTCTCTCCGCCATGTTCTGCATCTCTCTGCTCAAGGTCAAATTGGTCATGTCCACTGGATGTGGGTTGTAGTTGAATGGGCTGGCAGCATTGTCCTTGTAAATACATTCTCACAGTTATAGTATGATACTCATAAGAAGACACCTTTAGAAAACACAGCAGGAATCTGACTCTCAAATACCTTGAATCTTTAAGGAAGTTTGAGATTAGAGACTCAAGATTTTTATTTTTTCAATTGAAATTTGTTTTAAAGATATAATACTGCTTATTGGTAGTTCAGAACCAACATAATTAAATTACAAACTCAACAACCAGGCCCCAGACCAGTAATTTAACACTTTAAACTGAATGTGTTTCTTTATTTGCATCCATTACGGTTTCCAGCCTGTGGTCTGGGTCAGTTTTTTATCCAAGCAACATAATTTTACACTAATGGCTTGCTAGGCCTGTCATGGTTTCATATGCCTTATAATACAACTTAATACTAAGACAGACACAACATCCAGTACTCATCCATTAATTTATCACTGTGAAAAGGTAGACTCACATTTCACCAAAGATACATTTTTCACCCTCATGTCGAGAATCAAATTCAGGACCCTTAACCCAGTAGACAAACACACTATCAACTGAGCTAAGGTATCAGATATTCATTAGGTATAGGTTATATTAATTATAATTATATGCAAGAAATAAAAGTGATAGACATAAGTAGAAGGTGAACACAAAATGCTTGAACAATGAAAAGAATAACAATGTTCCCATTTTTTTCCCCATCTGGATAAAGAGCTAATTGGTGTTTCATAAGAAAAATTGCCTATTTCTGTCGAATCCCATGACCTAGGTTTTTTCTTGTGAAACATTTCAGGTGGGTTTGTGAAACATGCAATTTACTAAAATAGAAAAACAAAACACAACACAAAAGAGGGGAAATCGTTGTCAAAATAAGAGATCAAATAAAAGTTTAGCTTTCTCCACATATTCACGAAGGCACACCTCTAAAGTAGATAATGTTGTTTTTAAATATTTTTAATCATATTAACTTTTCTTTTATCAAATTTGGGACTAATTAAAAATCAATGGTAGATATGAGAAACATCTACTTCCTCAGCACTAAAATTAAGTGTATTTGTTTCACAAAACTTTTATTTTGGATAGCATGTCCTCTTAAAGAAAGCCAAGAGTTACCACCAAATCCCTAAATTTAGTTTTGGTTGAATCCTTAAATGTAAAACAACATTCTATTAGAGGAGACCAAATAGAAAGGGAGTAAAATAAAATGGGTAGTGAATAACAAATGAAAACATTGATAAGGTTTATTATTAATCTACAATAAAAAAAATAATCTAAAAGCGACATGGTTTTTGCTTGAAAAATCCACACAGCAAGAGTTAACACTTACCTGGTTTGGTTTGGAAGCTCTCCTTGCAGAGTTCCTGTTGTTAGAAGGGATTTCAACCTCAGTGTGCTCTACACTCCAGCCAATTGAAAGCAAGGCTTTCAAAGACTCTCTCACAGGCTCTTTGTAGCGTTCTTTCTCCTTAAACACCATACAAAAACAAAAAAATACAGTTTCAGTTTTAAAAATATATTTATTAATACATATTATTTAAGGGAGACTAATGATATGATTAAAATAACAGTTTAGCTGTACTAGTGTTTACATGGTCTATGGTGGTGTCAAGCTTGTAATATAAGTACTAGATCGCTGGTAGCAAAGAGGTTTAGGCTTGATCTTTAAGTTAGTGTCCCAATCTCTACCCGTTAAATTGATTAAGTGATTGATGAGTGTTCGGCTAGAGTGTTGGTTTGATGTGCTTCCCATT
Organism: Timema cristinae; assembly: GCA_039000515.1. NCBI lineage: Eukaryota > Metazoa > Arthropoda > Insecta > Phasmatodea > Timematidae > Timema > Timema cristinae. Next base: position 36,127,314 of record JBCFYV010003508.1, on the reverse strand, counting down.
CAACCGAAGCTGGACATACACTCAGCTCTTCGGCTGGTCGGTGTTGTCCACTCCATCTGGTAGAAAGAACATGTACTAAGGAAGTTCAGAAAGTGAGGTGGCTTCCTGTTGCCTTATGCACTGAAATTCTATGAGCAAGTGAAAAAGAGCCTACCAATTTGACAATGAAGGTCTTTTCACAAACCTTCCGGGGATCTTTTACATGCCACAATCAACACGGGACTGACGGCTTTACTTCCCCTTCAAGGGAAGTTGTGCTAGGGAATTTTATTGCTCAAGAAAAATATTTCAACCTCGGCTGAAGTTGAACCCAGGAACATCGGGTCTTGAGGCGAGCACTTTATTCCAAGACCAATGAGGTCAACCTTAAATTAAGATGTTAATAACTATGGTGTTGAACGTACTTCAGGTAATGAAAAAAGTAGCAAAATGAAAAGACAAAGTATATATATATATATATATACACACTTACTAGAAAATGTGGCAGATGCAGAGAAACTTAAATAACACACGAAACAAATTTTAGAATCATTTTGATCTATCGTAGGTGACCTGGCGATCTAGGGGTAAGGTGTCAGACTTCTATGCTGGCGGCCGGGTTTCAATCCTCGGTCCCGGCACAGATTTATCTTATTACCAAACCCTTCCTTCACCTCTGACAAGACATCTTGTGAATGTGGGGAATGCCAGGCCTCCACCGTGGTTCGGATTCCACGTTAAACTGTAGGTCCTTCATTTCATCTCATAATCACCCTACCATCACACATTAGCGTAAGTGCGTATAACCCGAACGAGTAGTAAGACGCGGTGCTAATAATAATAATAATTTTGATCTATCATCTGTTTTTAACTACGTTCTTTACTGTGTCGTATCACTCAATCATACTGACTTTCTGCATATTTCACACCAATGGAGTAGTGATGTAATGGATAGAAGAGGAAATGTATCCACATTTGCATGTAGAAAGAGTGGGAAACCATTTAGGGAAGAAAAAAAACACTCTCAGTATGCTCGATTGAGATTCAAACCATGGCCTCCCTTTTTATAGGCATTCTAGGTTGATGTGGGAGTGACACATTAAATAATTTGACTATCAATAAGGGTCATGGTGACCTGGTGGTCTAGAGGTAAGGTGTCGGACTTTTGTGCTGAGGGTCCGGGGTTCAATCCTCGGTCCCGGCACAAATTTATCTGATTACCAAACCCTTCCTTCACCTCTGACAAGACATCTTGTGAATGTGGGGAATGCCAGGCCTCCACCGTGGTTCGGATTCCACGTTAAACTGTAGGTCCTTCATTTCATCTCACAATCACCCTACCATTACACATTAGCGTAAGTGCGTATAACCCGAACGGGTAGTAAGACGCGGTGCTAATAACAATAACAATAAGGGTCATCTGATTTTAATTACTTCAGAGGGAACTGGTATATCATACAAATGTAAAATTTACATACATTAAAAACTTTTTTTAAAAATAATAATCATTGAAATAACCCACCTTGATGGCATAGTTAACTAACACGCAAGTTTTGTGTTGAGCTAGACTGCCGAGGACGGGGAGATCAAGGTTCAAATCTTACTCAGGTGAACTGGGGTGGTTTTTTCCTAAATGGTTTTCCAGTCTCCCTCCACACAAATGCGGGTTCTCTCTCTCTATACTCAACCTTCCCAATTCCTAACCCATTAGAGTAATTAGTACTTAAGCGTATAACCCGAACAGGTAGTAAGATGCGGTGCTAAGTATATTATAGCTATCGAAATAAATAACTAGACTTACATAATCGCTGAGCATGTTGTAAGGCTTCAAGCGAGGATGACTCTTCTGAGAGTCTGACCACTGATCGCCGTGCACCCAGCCGTTTTCCAGCTTTCTACTGGCCCAGGCATCATGGTAGTGTTCCGAGAACTTCTGGACGATGGAGTTAAGGTCGTTGTTCAGTACAACGCTGACAACAGCAACACATTAATGACGTGGAGAAATCAGAAGGTCTACCGTAGACCAACTAGGGTCTAATTAAGATAATATTTACAAGTAACCCAATTAATCAGGAAAGTTGTAGACTATTATAGAATCAAGGCTTGTTTTGGTGCACACAAGCAGAGTTTTAACAGGTGCAAATGGTCAGAACACATCTTAGCTAAATGACTTAAGGTAGGTGCTGGTGAGTGTGAGTTTAGGACAGTAGTTTTTATAGCATAAACATTTTTTTGGAAAAAATAAATAAAATATTTCTTCTATAGAAACATAGAGTTTAGTTTTCTGCACATGATGACCTCAACAGTTCTTGAATTACTGTCAAAGGTGTCCTGGAATTTAATTACAACTTTTTTTTCTTTATTTAAAAAGTATGTCACCAAATGCTGATATGTTCACAACAGATATTCAACAACTGTTGAGATTAGCATGCGCAGTATGTTTCTATAGAAGAAATATTTTATTTATTTTGTTCAAAAATATGTTTATGCTATAAAAACTGCAAAAATACACCCCTAAACTCACGCTCACTAGCACCCACCTTAAGGTTTTTGTTAAGGAACCTATGATATTAAAATAAAAACAAACAGTTTTATCAAGATTATATATAAAACAAGAATTAAAGGCATAATTTTATTTTTATTATTTTAGAACATTTTTGATATCACATGGTTACAAAAATTAATAGTATTTTTTAGTAAAAGTGCGAAGAAATACATGAGATAGTATACGAAGAAAGATAGAGAGGGTATGGTCATGTAATAATGATGGAAAAGGAGAGAATTTCAAAGAGAATTATAGAAATGAAGTATTTAGGAAAAAGACAGGGAGAACAAGAAAGAGATGGAAGTAGTATATAACAGAAATTTTACAGGTACAAGGATAAGAATGGTGGAAGGATAGAGGAAGATGAAGACATTTTACTAAAAATGTTACAGATGATGATGATGATGATGATGAAGAAGAGAGATAAATTTCATGATGAAACCAAGGTTAGTTTTTTCCTTAACTAGATTGAGATATTTACACACTTTCTCCATCTATATAATGTTATAAGACATAACATGGTTAAAAAAGGATTTATTTGGAATCTCACATGTTTAAAAACAATTTTGATTTGGTTTTTCACTAATCTGTGATTCTGTTGATAAATATTGCTCCCCAGGCTTGAGTTACTATTTTACAAACTCGAATATCGACTCTAAATATTGGAAAACATTATAAACAAAGGAGGAAATATAAATATAATATAATAATAAAAAATATAAAAATTAACTAGTTGATAACATTATTTCTTGTAATTCATCATTATGTTTAAAAATGAGGTGGCCCAATGGCTAAATAATTTTATAATAAAGGAAAAGGATAAAACTAAAGAAAAAGGAAAAATAAACTACAAGAGTAAATTTGATGAAGAAAGCCCACCAAGGGAAAAAGGAGGGAAGAATCCAACCTCTTTGTCCAATGGCAGCAATGTAAAGTGTGAATTGTGTTCTTCTTTTCATTGTAAAAGCCATATTGTGTGTGTCCACTTTATATGTTTATATCCATCTTTCCTATACCTCTTCTAAATATAATACATTCGGTTCAGTGTTAAATCAATGGTCTGTTGGCTTGTCCTATAATTATATTGGTTCTAAAGCATCGTAAGCAGTATTTGAGCTCGAAAACAAATTTCCCTTGGAAATTAAAAAAAAAAAAAAAACAGAATTAAGGTTTGAGTCTTGAATTAGAAATTTTCATGACTCCTCAAATCTCGAATATCCCTAAGGATTAAATAAATTCGAGGATCCATCCCTAACATATACTTTTCCTGGTCCATCCTAAATTCCTCAACAATGGAAGAGTTTCTGTACTTACAATTAAACTCCCATAATATAGAAAAGTTATCTGCATTGCTCACCTATTTGTATTAATTGGCTGTGGGTCATATGGCCCGTCGGTCCAGCGATGTTTTTAGAGCCGTACCACTCATCATCATAGTTCTTAGACAGAGAATAGTCGGGCGGCAATGCACAGCCAATAGCTGTCAAGCATGGCAAAGCTTTGCCAAACAGCTCTGGATCATAGTCCTGTGGAAATAACAAATAAATACATCGTTTAGGCAAATAGTGGTGTAAAATACATTATTTTTATATATACAGAATGTACCGTCACATGTGGTACCTACTTCAGCGGTGGACAGGAGACACAAAAATAATATACAAACATGTGTTCCATTTGAACGTGTTACTGAGTTATATTCATGTTTGTACTCCAATAACGTAGGGCTGCTTAGCATTATAGAATGTAAATGCTCAAAATGGCAAACTTTGGCCTGAATGCAGGCATTGAAATGCAATGCAATGTATTTTTAAAAGATACAGCATTCTATGACACAATAACTGCAGGAATGCATCTAAGCCAAAGGTGGTGATTTTGAACACTTCTTATGATGCTAAGCAGCTCCACATTATTGAAGTAAAAACATGACTGACTATAGCTCAGAAACAAAGTCAAATGGAACATATGTTTATATGAAATTTTTTAATTGTTTTTGTGTCTCTTGTCCACGACTGAAGTAAGTTTTACTGTTACGGTACTCTCTCCATACATAGGTAAAAAATAAGCACAGGAAATATTGTTTAATATAGAAAAAAAAATCACACTTTACAAAGTTACCATTGAATGAAAAGATTAACTTTTAAGTGCTAACTTAAATAGTTAGGAAATAATAAATCTGAATATGAGACCAACTTGGCGCTGTGTATTATCTTTCTGAACTAAAGGGCGCTGGTTTAGTTCCTGGGGGAGGTTAGTAAACTTACCATCCTGGAGAGGGAATCGAATATGTTGCTAAAGAGCATCATAGTTAGTCTCTTCTCTTCATCACTGGACGCTCCATAAGGCCCTTGTCCTGAAGTCGAGCCGTAATACTTGGCACACCTATCGTAGTGCAGCATCAGCAACTGTTACAAATAACATTTTATTTATATTAGAGTTGGGTCTAACTCACTATTTAACAAATTTGAATCTTCAATTAAACCACGAATTCTGAATTTCGAGTTCGACTTTGATTATTGGGGGAAAAAATTAAGAATGTTAAGAGTAAGTATAATAAAATAAGAGAAAATAGGAATAGTAACTAAATGTTAAATATGTTTGTTATGATGCATTAATTGTAACATTCAAAAATTCAGGGATGTGCCACCAATTAGCAGTATTATTAATAAAGAAACTAATTCCAATTCAATATTGTATAAAAATGTTTTTCTCTCAAACAAAAGATGAGCTTCAAAGGTTCAGTTAAGGAAACCTAAAGTGAATCTAAACAAGATCATGGTTAAGATTATTCAAATATGAAAATAAAAGTTTATTTTCCAAAAATATAACTTTACTATAAATATACAAGTTTATTAAAGCATTTTTTTTTCTAAATCATATAATTTATATCAAGATAACCTACTAAATATCTTAATGACATTTATTTTGTAGTTATATGAACATTTTGGTGCATATATATTATAAATTCACTTTAATAGTGTAAAATAGTGCAGTAATAAGTTTGGGGGTCGAATCATAGTCAAGAGTGCTGAAGAGAAGAATTTTTCCTAAATGGTTTTCCACCCTCTCTCCATGTAAGTGCAGTTACACTTTCTCTAAATTAAACCTTCAACATCCCTAACAAATGGGTGTAATTAGTACATATGTGTACATCCCCAATGGGTAGTGTGACACAGTGAAAAATAGAAATAGTTCATTTTTATGAACACTCTGTTTACTCTGAAAGTTATCTGTCTTAAAGTCTGTTCAGGTAGGAATTGTTTCCTGAAAGGCCTTTTTCCCTACCAGAAATCTATTATATAGTAGGATATTGGTAGGAAAAAGGACCTTTCAGAGAGTAATTCCAGATGAAAATATTTAACGGCCAGATTAATATTTATCCAGGAGTCATAAGAGCGGCCCTTTGTGTAGTTTTTTTTATTGGCTTTGATCCTAGAATTATGATAACTGTTCAGCTACCGTGAAAGAATAAGATAAAGAGGTATTTTCCTTAGGAGAACCACAGGATACCCAGAATACATACCCTAAGCGCTACAGTGGTGTACTCGGAAAGTTTGGAGACATCTACTGTTAACTTGCGAAGAAGTTTCAACAACATGCTGGGCTGCATTTGACTGAAAAATATTAGTTTCACAATTTATATGCGCCGATACATTCTCCTTCATCCAATATTATATTGTACACTAGTGTGCTTGATTCTGACAAAGAAGGCCAGAGGTTGGGGCCCAATTAAATGTACTGGAGAAGGTGCTTCACTTTCTTTCTAAATAAATTATGCAAAAGATTCTTGGAATGTACCCTTATCACTATGTAACCTTAAATCAAACTGTATAAATAATTAATAGGTAGCCAATCATGGTAGCTGATTATATTCAACTTAAAAAAAGATAAATGAAGTTCTAATTTCTAGCAACATAAAACACAACAAAGTGTAATCATTATAATCAACATATACAGTTTCCTGCCACTGGCAGGGTCTATCTCAAACATAAGCCTCTCCGTTTACTTCTGTCCTCCCACCACCTTTCTTCCACCACGCAGGCCCAATACACTCCTCTCCCCACTCTTTCGCACTCCATTTATCCGTCTGTCCCTGGGTTTCCCTCTTGGCCTTCTGCTCGCCACCTCCATTTCCAATCCCTCCTTGAAATCCTCCCCTCTTCCATCCTCTTCACATGTTCATACCACCTCAATCTCGCCTTCTCTACACTATCGTGCAGGGTTTCTTCCTTCACTCTCTATGTCTCTCTCTCATTTCTCATCCCGTCCATCCTTGTCTCTCCTAACTTACTCCTCAGAAATTTCATATCTTGTGCCACTAACCTGTTCTTATCCCTTCTGTAATAAGCTTACCAATTCACCATGACAAAAAAAAAATGTATTCAATACAATGAAAGAAATAAGTGAAATATCTATATGCTATCTATTATAGTATTTGAAGAGTACAGGAAATATGGATATAACATAATGGCTGCCTCTTGAAGAGAATCGATTGTTACCGCCCAATCCCCTGAACTAGATTTCCTTCTAAAGGAACTCATTAGAAGGGAGTGTAAAACGCGTAATGCAAAAAACACCAAAGGGAGAAAAAGGAAATTAGTAAGCATAATAAGAGACTTAGATAGGAACATGCAAAAGAAACAAATAACATGAAGGACAAATAAAGGAGATTGGATGGAAATATAAAATATATTTTTTTAAGGAAATATTTACTTATCATAAAATCTGCAGTCTTAAAAACAATAGTGCTAAATACAACACATTACAAAGCAAAGAATTGTTCATGACACATACTCTCCTTTATTTATAGAAATGATTCGAATAAAATAAACATAGGAAAATATTTTGTACTAACGCAAAATAATAAATATAAAAAAAAACATATCCGACTTTTTTATTTTGTTTTTTTAGAATACTTAATGATAAAGTCAGAGAGCTCATGAAAGAAGAAATGTTTCGTGCCTACCTTGTAAGAGCTACCAAGAAATCGGACACGGCCTCCCTTTGACCTTTGGTCAGCATCCTGTTTTTGGACAGTCTGTAAACTGTGTGCAGTGTAGCATCCAGAAGGTTAGCGTAATTGTCTGCTTCGTTGTAAAACATGGAGTGTTTGATGAGGAGTGGGAGGATGGAGTTGCCGATGTAACGGTTCATCGCCAGAGCCATGTCTGATTCGTAACCATCGTTCTGTGGGGGAGAAGGATCAATACAAGTTAGCCAAGCATTATCGATAAAAACAAAAATGTAATGACAGTGTAAAATCTAAGTGATGAGAGATGGTAATGTGAAAAAATAGTTAGGTAGGATCTTGATAAAAAATAAGTAAACTTTTCTCGTTATCCTTTAAGCTATCTCATACTCTCATCTTACATTCATTCTTCATGTTTATGCAGTTATACATCAAAACTTAGTTACATTTTGGAAATTTTCTTATGTTTAATGTGTTATTTTGTGTTTTTATAGTTATGATAAAGGATGTATGAAGAAATTTTAATTACTGAAGAGTGAAGTTTACTTGTATATATTAAAGTCTAAACTTTCTATCTTACTAAGTCAAGTAAGGCTAATTCAAAATAAAAAAATTGTTAGAGATTGTGAACCCTTACTATTCAACTAATTATGTATGATCTTAATTTTCTCAATTAAATAGACGGTAAAAGATTATTCTGAGTGGATATCTTACTTAAGATAATATTATAATAATTAAAAATGGGTAAATAGATTGTTAATTCACGTCATTTAATTATCAATCAACACTAACCAACATGAATGCTAATGATATTTGTACTAGGGTTTGCTACTTGAATAAATAAGTAGTAGCTCTGGTGTGATGACCATATGACACCTTCTATCCACATACATTGGCACTATCGTCGCTGCAGCCATCGTGTTGGTATAGCTTGCTTGCAGGCTCACATCATGGAGTTTTTATTTTGTTTTACAATAAACTTAATGTTGTTATACCACTAACAATTTTTAGCTTTAGTAGAAGTTTAAAAACCTACCATCCCAATTCATCTCAAGATACTTCAAATATAAGTTCAAGCTATAATATTAATACATATTGTTTTCTTGATGAACTGAACAATTTATATTACAAATTACAAGTTAAATGATGTTTGTTCAGTCAATATTAACAGGTAGTTTTAACAGAAACAAATGTTGATGGTAATAATAATCAGACGACAAGCACCATGATCATTGAATATCATGGATGCTCACTAACACAAGTATCTGCAAGATGGAGATTTGAGCTTGACCCCAACGACAATAATGAATACTTAGATCCTCAAATCCTAAGAAAACATTTAAGGATCAAGGATTGAAGATTTTTTCCAAAAAAATTAATAAAAGGAGTTTCGTTGAAATTTAAAAAAAATATGTTTATTTAAAAAAAATTAATTTTAATTTTTGTATAGCACTACTAATGTGAAGAAAATTAAACTCTATGTTTATACTAGAGTATTAATTATTGATTTATTTTGACCAAAGAGAGTCTTGATATAAAAACTGTTAAACAACCACCCTTAACTCATGTTTCCTACACTCCCACCTTAACAAAGATAAATGTTCACAAATTCAACCGAGGGAAAAATTACAAACTGGAGACAGGAATCGAACCTGGGACCTTTAACTTTGTGCCGATGGCTCTACTAACATTTGCTTAAAATATCAAGACCAATCCGGTGGATAAACAACTAACCATCATCTATCAGTTTGTGATACCCATGAATTAATAATTTTTACAAAGTTTTATAAGATTCTTCATAACTTTTCCCGAATCATAAGTTTTCAGACCTTCTTCAAATAAATAGGATTCAACCTTATTAATTGTACCATTTTTTTTTCCCTATTTATGTTTTTACATCCTCTCTCCAGAAGAATTAGTTGAAGTACCTAAATATCAACCCATTGTTAAGTTTCTTAAGATGAGTTAAGTTGCTAGTATCAGCATAATTGCAATGAAGGTTACTAATATATGAATCAATTAAAAAATGACTCTTAGACATGGGAATTGAATAGAGGACCTTTGATTTAGCATGCCAATGCTCTACAAATGAGCTATCAGGGGCTGTCTTGTGCTCAGGGTCATTCTTGACTCATATTTTAAGGCAGAGTCTGTGATGGAAGTGTGGATATTATCGGTTACTCGGCCTTTCATATAATATACTTAATTGGATAGCATTCTTTCTTCAAATCTTATTGATAAAACAGGTATTTGTGAACTTACCCTGTCAAGCATGGTTGCAGCCCGTAGATCTGGCAGAAAGGCCTCCTCGAGCAACCGGAAGAACAGCTCCTGTGTCTCTATCCCATACACCCGCTCCAGGAACAGAACCACACTCTGCTTGTTGCCGGGCATCAGACCCGAGGGCATATCACTCTTAGGACGCTCTTCCCCGGCCGCAGGATGCTGCAGAGTGAAGCGCAGGCTGAGGACTCCTTGCAGGTCATCCAGAGGTACCAGAGATCGAAGGATGGCTCTTGCTCGTAGGGACTCGTTCTTTCCCTGCACGCAAGGGTACAAAGTAGGAATAGTACACACATACACAAAACTGATAACTGATCTATACAGTATGGTAGTTTCATCTCGGTAAATAAATTTGAAACCAAACATTAAGTCAGAATGTATTCAAAGTAAAGGTGATGATTTTGAACCATACCAGAAAAAAAAAAAAATCATGCGACTCTTTTACTACATACATATTTTAATATAACGAACACAATCTGATTGCCAACGTTCAAAGTTTATTGTATTGATCAACTTTAAGCTTCCAAACTAAATGGTTAAGCTCTGAGAAAAACAATTTATTAAAAAAAAAGTTTGACAGTTAAATAAATATTAAATTCCCTGAATGGAAGAGGAAAAAGACAATTCTTGATATTTTATTTAAAGTGTTCATCAGTAGTTATGACATTTTATAAATAAATTATGTATAATTTATTTTATCATTGGAGGATTAATATTAATGTCATTATAATATTTCTCCATGTTTTTGTTACATCCCTATTACTTACATTATATTGGCGTACAATGTTTCCACATTCTTTAAAAATGTTTCTAAGCAATTAGGTAGTTATTAGTTTTATATAAATAAATATCTTGCTATAGTTTGTTGTGGGACAGTTAACGATTATTGTTGTTGTTTTAAATGATTTTTTTTAAAATTAATTACAGTAAAAACTAGATTGAAATAAATAAAATGAATAGTTTGTTTTTTGTCTGTCCATTTGAACTACTCAATCCATTGCGTGGTTACCCTGGGTACGTCTAATAGTAAATAATAAAGCTCACTTGAGCTATGACCGAGGAGTCGGCGCGCATCGTCCCAACAGGTCTACCAAGGTACAGTAAAAGTTGAGGATGGCTGCTCCTGTGTCAATGTAGTCCTCATCCTCCTCACTCTCGGGCAAGGGATGGTCAAAACCTAGAGGTACCATGGTTCCCTCAGCCTCGTCCATCACTTTCCTTCTGTCTGCGATACGCTCAGACATCTGAATCAAAGATATATGAGTTGTATTAGTTGTATAGTTTGTTACATTTAACTGCAAAAAAAACAAAAACAAACAAACAAAAAAAACCCTGCGAAATGCATATTTTACCATAATTGATTTTCTATAAGATTGTAGATAGGCCAATATATGTTTAATAACATTATACTCTTTTATCAGTATTTGTTGAGAGTATTTTTAAATAATTTTTTTAAAGAAAAAGGATGTGGGTATTGACTTTTAAGGAAATGCACCAGCAATCACCTAGAGAAAGAATAAGAAACTACATTTGTGGCAAAAAATAAGTGCGCCCAATCTCCATCTTACATTTCTTAGCCAATATTTAAGCATTTAAACCTAAGATTGTCACTGAAAAACTACTTAAATTTTTATGCTTTGATGGCCGCATGGTCTAAGGCGTCATTATCCCAATAGACTAGACTGCTGAGACTGAAGATGACAGGGAGATCGAAGTTTAAATCCCTGTAGGTTATACTAAGGCAGGTTTTCCATTCTCCCTTCACACAAATGGGGTACACTTACTCTAAATTCAACCTTCCTAATCCCTAATTCATTAGCGTAGTTAGTACATATGCGTATAACCTGAACCAGTAGTATGAAGCGGTGCAATAAATAAATAATAATGCATTTATTGAGTAAATTTTTATCTATAAAACTAAATTTTTCATATAAAAGTTCAAATTGTTCGAAAAAATAAAACTAGCTACAATCTAACCTTATTAGCGTCAATTATAGCCCTAAGAAGACCTTCTCCTTCGCCTCTCAAAGCAGGTCCCAAACATTCAGGACGACGAATCAGGAGTCGAATAACAAGGTTAGCATTCTCCTCAACACTTTCACCTTGAAAGAAACATAGAAATTTTTTTTTTCACTAATATTAATTAAAATACTGTACCAATAAATTGAGAATGAAATCAACTTTATAACAAAAAATAAAAGATTTTTTTTATCCTTAACACTACATGTTATATATATATATATTTACTAAGTTATGAAAAATGAAAATATAAACAGAAAAGTATTACCGTTAACCCAAACACAAAAGCGCAAGAAATCCAATATCTCTCTCCCTCAACTGGATCCCAACCAAGATCAGGGTATCCTTTTTCTACAAGTTCTGAGTTGGATTGCAAACCACAGCGAGATAAGTAGATTGCTATCTTCTCCAAGTAGTGCTCCCTGAAATTACACAGAAAGTAATTATTTTTTATCTCCATTCTACATTCCAAGATATTAAAGGAGGTAAAGTTTTATTATAAATAACTCTATGTGGGTTCTAAGAAATAAAAGTATGCTTGATTTAATGTTAAATAAAAGTAGTTTCAATAAATATGATTATCTTTTTTAAAAGATGTGATCAGGCTGCAAATTCAAATATATAAAATACGTTCAGTTAGTAGTACTTTAATAAGTGAGAGGTTATTTATATTAATATAAATTATCAGTAATAATCTTAATTTAAGGGAGTCATAAAACAAGTATAATAGCACAAATGGTAACAGATATACACTTATTTTGTATGATTATTTTTATTTTTAGGCCATTGTAAACATATTTTAAGTTTTTTTTTACCTATATTACTGTTTCCGGCCTGTGGCAGTTTTTTTTTTATCCAAGCCATATATTTTCACTACCGGCTCGACGGCTACTTATTATAATCTAACTTAAGACTAGGACAGACAGAACACCACGTACCCGGCCGTTAATTCATCATTGTGAAAGGGTTAACCAACATTTCACCAATATACATTTTTCGGCCATGGAGGGGATTGAATCCGGGGACCTTAGATAAGTATAGAAACAAGCTTCCGAATGAGCTAAGGTGTTGGATTATATTTCAAAGTATATTTAATAATAATTTTCTACACAAAATGTTTCTTGGAATTAATCAGGGTGTGGTGTAGTACCAACCTGAGAGCCAAAGCAAGCTCTGTGTTTTCCATAAGAGAAGAGTAGGCGACATCTAGAGGGGTGCTGCCGCGGAGTGAAGGTCTGGACAGTAAGATGTCACTGTTTTCCAGCAGGAATGAGAAGTGATCGAACATGGCCTTCTGATTCTGTCGGGACGTTCGGCAGAAATAGCACAAGAAGCGGCAGCAGGCCACTACCATCTCGTGGGAAGTGTCCTGTAAAAACAAAATAATAATAATATTATCTGATACTTGAGTCAGAAAAAAAAAAAAAATCTGTCAAAATCATTCTCGCATCTATTCTTATAAGAGAGATTAATCATAGATCTATATGGTCCTTGTTTGATTCAGTATTTGTTCTATTAAACATATATTATAATTCCTGGTATTGGAGTTGGCCAATAACCTCGGGTCTAAAGAAACAGGAATAGAAAATCACAATGTGGTAGTAAAAAAAAGCAGTTAATGAGTGCACCTGGTTGCTCATCAAAACTTTATTTGCCAGACTAGAGTCACAAATAATTCCAGCATTCAAATAGACTGATTAGGTATGTTAGTATTTGTTGTCTGATGATATAAAATTGTATTTATAAAGTGCCTTCTATTGGACAGAACAAAAAGTATGATCCATTAAATTAAATTCAAATCAGGGGTAAAATATTTTGATTTTTTTTATTAGTGGGTAGTTTTAATACTCACACAATTTGTTGAGATGATAATCAATAAATACAATACATTGCTTTTAAACTAAAAATCATAAAGTTTTGAGTTATCTGTACTTAAACCAACATACCTACATTTATAATCAATCGGTGATAAAAGCACTCAAAACCCTAAGTAATATCTTTTTTTGAGAATTCTAAATATACATGTTAAATCCTTTGTAAATAAAAATATGGTTTCATCATCTTATTATTTAATGAAAGAGAATTTTTGAGAAAATATTAAAACAATTATAAAAATAGAGCTTGTAAAATAAATTATAAAAATAGTACTTATATACCCTAGCAGTAAAAAAACTATTTAAAACCTTTATTTTAATATAGAAATGTATAAATGTTACACAAGGAGGGAAATCGACTGGTAAGGTCGGCTGTATAAACCATGTCAGTTCCAAAATTCTGAAAAAATGGTTAACTTTCCAGCTAACTTAAACAAATGTTTTTGTAGTTAATGCAAGAGAGACGTTACTTCTTTCTTTATTTTCAAATATAAAAAGTTAATAATAGCCTTGTGATAACATTTTATTTATATTCATACTAGCTTTGACACATTATTAAATATTAGGGCTGGGCGAATCTTGTAAACTTTGACATGGTTTCAAAACAAATGTCAGCTTTGGCTTTGTTATGGAAAAATTCTGGTTTCAATAATTATTACTAAGTGTTACCAATAAAAACATTGACAACCAACATACTCAATTTATGGTCAATTAATGGCATTCTGAGCTGTTGTATACATTACAAATAAATATTCATATGACCTGCTTTGGTGGCCACGTGATCTTAACACGCTAATTTTGTGTTGGACTAGACTGCAGAAGATGGAGAGACCATGGTTGGATCCAGGTCGGGTGCAATGAAGGTGGTTTTCCACTATCCCTCCACATAAATGTGGGAGCACTTCCTATAAATTAAACCTTCCTAATCCCTGACCCATTAGTGTAATTAGTACATAGGTGTATAACCTGAAGAGGTATTTAGACACGGTGGTAAACCATATATATATTATTTTTTTATAAATCAAGTTACACTCACAACATGCAATTCCATTACTTCAGATTTTTTCCATATGAATATATATATATTGTTTTCCATATGAATATATATATATATATATATATATATTTTTTTTTTGCCATATGAATGGAAAAATTTATATATTACAACATCAATTATATTATTTCAGATTTTTTCCCTATAAATATATATATTATATATATTAATATATATTCATATGGAATAGATATATATAATATATATTCATATATGGATAAAATCTGAAATAATTGAATTGCATGTTGTGAGTGTAACTTGATTTATCAAAATAAAATGAAATATTACCAAGAATTGTGCAATAAAATATTTTCTAAGAAATTTCAGTGCATAGATTTATATGAATCACCACAGTACAATATTTTCTAAAGAATAAAATAACCAACGCAAATATTCAAACATCAATTCGGTTTGGAGACTATTTCATATACCGTACTCAATTTGAGTTTATTTCAGATTGAAAAAGTGCGCTTTGCACATTACTATTAAATATGAATTGCAATTTTAAAATTCATTGTATGCACCATTTTATTTGCGGTGAAAATACGTACACACCAAATATAATTCCAAATTAATAAAAACTATTACCTACTTTGAAATAAGTTAAAGAACCGCTGACCTTTTCTTTGGGAGGTGCTTCACCTTCTTGTACCGTAGCCTTGGCCTGATCTTGGACATCTGACTGCGCCTGTGCTCGGCGACCCAGTGTATTCATCATTATAGCCATCACATTCTCGTGGATACGCAGGATTCTGATGAGATCTGGGTGTTGGAAGAAGGTATGATTGTTTACTAGTTTCCTAAAACAAACAACATTCACTGTGGTATTAAAGTGTGGGGAAAAAATACTATTTTAATGTTTGAAATAAAGTGTATTAAGCATGCTAAAATTTCTTGTTAAATACATATGAAAGAAGTGTAGAAAAATGAAGCAATTGAATGAGAATAAAAACAATGACACATATTTCCAAAAACCTCAATATTTCAATGCCAATCATGTCTCCCTTAAAAAATTAGTATCCCGAGGAAGATGGTTTGTGGCATTGAAATAATGAAGATGTGAGAGCTTCTATGTTCTTATAAAATCGGTGAAACCATTATATTAAATATAATTTATTGCTAAATAAATAGGGTAGTTAATACTTTACTTAAACTTTAACCTTTTCCCTAATAGTTATATGTTGTTAATTAAAAAAAAAATACAAAATAGGATGTTATCATTAAGTATGCCAATTTTAGGTAAGGGTTAAATTTAAGCATTTAATTCTAAAACCTCTAATTTATTTTAGATTAAAAAAAATAAAGATCTTACACACAATTGTGCGCTCACACAAATATGCACAGAGTGAATAAACGCTATTGAAAACATATTATATTTTCATGTAAGAAAAACAATCAACATAATTTGAATGCCAGGAAGTACAATTATTATTTTAACTTAAATCTAGCTATTAATGAAACAAAATAGTGAATAATTTACCAAAGCCTTTCTCTCACAAGAGCCTCTTCTTCTGGAGACATTTGTACAGGCAACAAAGCTCTGATCTGACTGAGACCAACCCACATCTCCGCGACATCGTTTTTCGTTTTGCTGTTGATGACGTAGGTTTTCTCCATGGCCCTAATCAGTTCTCCTACGCTGTCATACTGCCTCACCAATAAACTTGAATAAAAACATTAAAATGTGATATGTACTTTATCAATATTATCATACAAATTTAAATAAGCTCATCTAGTATTAAATTATTATTAGCACCGTGTCTTACTACCCGTTCGGGTTATACGCACTTACGCTAATGTGTAATGGAAGGGTGATTGTGAGATGAAATGAAGGACCTACAGTTTAACTTGGGATCCGAACCACGGTGGTGATCTAGTATTAAAAGTAAATATACTGCAAGCTTCAGTTATTATCTTTCGAATTTTTCAAATTATCTTATTCTTCCTGTGTTTAAATTTTGTGTTTCTATTAATGGTAAAAAATAAAAGGATAAGAGCTTATTTTGCCATTGTGGGTGTTCACTTGTCTTGTATTTAAACACACAATTATCTTCAAGCTTTCATTGACACAGATAGTTTTATTAGGTAGAAAACTTAGGGGTCAATTTAAATTTTAAATATTCAACTACAATAAAGAAATATGTCCAACAAGTTTAACCCAAGTGTAAGTATGATGTGAAATTGTATGAAGAAAAATACTGAAAATATGTTTTAGAGATGAAATGTGTCTATCAATGGTCAACTTTGTCTTTCCATTGTTGGAGCTATTTTACTTATTTTATATAAAGCTTTCCTATAAAACATCTAATATTAATTATTAAGTGAAACAATAATTACCTGAACATTTCTCTAACGAGTTTAGAAGTTTCTATTTGTGACTCCTCCGCCCATCTGACAATAGTTTTGATAAGCACCTTTCTGAAGATTTCTAGAATTAAATAATATAAAAAACCTTCGTACACTTAGTTCCAGTTCACTGCCTATTAATATATTTTACTATCTCATTAAAGGGATTAGGAAGGCATAATGTTAAAATATACACTTAACTGGGATTCAAACCTCTAGCTCTCAGGTCAGAATCAAAAGATGGAATTAATTTGCTAGCCCTGTCTATTAAAGCCACATACTAACACAGAAAACTACTTATATAAGATTGAATGATATAGTATATTGTTCTATGCAGCAAGGTTAAGTTAAATAAGGTCAGTTAAATTTCAATTATATAAATTCTGGATAGTCATGAAACCTTATCGTTCTTAAGCTAAGTTTAAAATTAGCTTTACTTTCCTTGATAAAAAAATATAGATACTAAATTTACTGGGACATATAGGCACGAGTAGTAATGCAGCATGATTCACAAGACTGCAAAGAAAGTGGATAGTTTTTTTTAAAGATCATATCATCATCATCATCATCATCATCATCATCATCATCATCATCATCATCATCATCATCATCATCATCATCATCACCATCACCACCACCACCACCACCACCACCACCACCACCACCACATCATCATCATCAACTGTTTCCAGCCTGTGGCTGGGTCAGTTTAATAAAACGTATCCATCTTCCTCTATCCTTCAACCATTCTTCCTATTTTAATTGCTTCCATTCTTATCCTCTCACGTAAACACTTTCTGTTATCTTCTCCTCCCATCTCTTTCTTGGCCTTCTTTGAGGTATTTTTCCTACATACTTCATCTCGGCATCACTTTCTTTGGCATACTTTACTTATCCATCTTCATCACATAACCATACAATCGGAGTCTTGCTTCCTGTACTGTCTCAAGTACTCCCTTTAACCCTAATCTTTCCAGTATAACTTAATTCCCAATCTAGTTTCTACTCGTGACAGCTAACGTGCTCCTCTCAAACTTCATTTCCACGGCTGTTCTGAAATGCCTTTGTCTAAGTGCACAGGCAGGTACATACATGAATAAAGTGACCGTTTTGTAAATTTAGAGACCATTTTCCCTATTCATGGTGGTATATGAATCATCGCGTAGAAGTAGAAAGAAAACATTGGAAATGAAGTATGTAGGAAAAAGACCGCAGGGGAGGCCAAGAAAGAGGTGTGAGATGCAGATAACAGAAAGTATTCAAGTGAAAGGAGAAGAATGTAAGAAATGAAAGGAGATGGAATGGTGGAAAGATAGAGGAAGATGGAGGTATTTTACCAAAGTGAGCCGATCATAGACTGGAAACAGTTGTTGATAATGATGATGATGAGTAAAAGTAGTTTTATGTTTAACACAAGGGCTATTAACAACTTAATAATAAACGTAAGGATTAGGAAGGTAGTTTGTTGGAAGTGTATCTGTATCGGTAAGGGGATGGATGATAACAACACCCTCAGTGGATCCATTTAAGATTCAAACCGCAATAAAATATGTCTTAACTTCTTTAGAAATATAACAGATATTAATACTCTTTCCAAGCATTTAAGACTAATCAGAAAAATGAGTAGTTTGAATCAAGTTTGAATGAAAACATTTGAGTTTTTTTAGTTCAAGTAATATAGGGCTGTATTTGTAGCTTACTATAAATATTTCAAGTTAGACTTGTTTAACAGATCCATGCATAAACCATAATCTTTTTTACCAATAACTTTTTTTTTCGTGAAGAAAAATTATGATCATATAAATTCAGATTTTTAAATAAATTTAATATAGGTGTAAAAGTTATATATTTTTAAATAAGATAAAAGGAAATATTGAGGCACCCTATTTACTAATATCTTTGAATTGAATAAATTAATTAAATTCGGAATTTTAGTGAACAAATAGTAAATTCCGAGTATTGAAATTTTGTACTTTTGTAAAAAAATAGTTTGAGTTGAAGACAGTTAAAACTCGACTCAAACTCAATCAAATCTTTAAGTACTCGCACAGAATAATTTTTACATGCGGTTATAAACTTATCAGGTTAAAGACGAATGTCTTGATAGAACTGACCTTCAGGAGTTTTCTTAGTAGGCTCTGGTTCTTCTCTAGCTTCCTCCTCCAGCTCCTTCACAGCATTGATAAAGTTGTACAGCCTTTTGAAGGCTCCTGGCTTTACAACCTCAATCGCCATTTCCTATAACATCACAAACACATGTCATGGGTTCAATAGAGATTTAATTAAAACTAGTGGTATCCATCTTAGATAGATTAAAATATTGATCAACAAATTTGATTAGCAATAACATTAGCTAATAAAGTTTTATTTGTACAAATTAAAAACATATATAAAAGAATGATTAAAAAGTAATTTTAGGAAAAGTGAAAATCCGTCCTTCCGGTCCCTCCCTCCTCCCGTCCGTCCGTCCGTCCGTCCGTCCACCCACCCATCCATCCATCTATCCATCCATCCATCCAATGAAACATAACTGAAAAACTGTTGACAGTGAACCTTAAAGTTCAATCAAGAACATCAGTCTACTCTCTTGACCTGAAATCTATGACATTAAAGCTTGGTCCTAAAGATGTGTTTGGGTTTAATTTATGTTCTATCTAAACGATTTCTACCCCAGTTTCACTAAGATATTCATTCACATTAAACTTTCAAAGAAAGTACAGTTAAAGAATCTTTATACATTGATTTTTACTATGAGGTTTTTATCATTATTATTAGCACTGCGTCTTACTACCAGTTTGGGTTATACGCACTTACGCTAATGTGTAATGTTAGGGTGATTGTGAGATGAAATGGAGGAGCTACAGTTTAACGTGGGATCCAACCACGATGGAGGCCTGGCATTCCTCACATTCACAAGTTGTGATTAATACACGTCTTGTCAGAGGGGAAGGAAGAGTTTGTCAATCAGATAAATCTGTGTCGGGACCGACAACTTTGCTATTTAATCCATCATATTTGTTTAATGCTAAAACTTTATAATTTTTAAATTTTTTATTTTATTTTATTTTTTGATACTTAATTGGTCTGTAGGACATCATTTATCGTACATTACGACCCAATTTGCTTCTGCTTTCACGTAACTTAATTTAAACATAAGTTCTTGGCGGTCTTTTTCTGAAACACAGCACTTAGACAGAGGTAATGTACACATTTTCTTTACCATAATGAGAATTATTCTTACATCTGATTCCTCGGGTTCTTGTAAAGCAATTAAGGACACTTGGTCCATGAGTTGACCGTGGAAACCATTGAGACGTTCCGACAGATCTTCACCACACGGGCAGTTCTCCTTCTCCTCCTCTTCCAAGTTCTTGAAACTCAAGATGGCATTCATCTGAAAACAAATCGCTTCAGTTGATATAGCTTCACGACATATTTTTAAATTAATACTCTCTTCTGTTGCCATTTCTCTAAAGAAAATTGAAATAAATCTCGATTACTGTGATACTTTTTTTCATCACTGTGTCCTACTACCTGTTCGGATTGTAAGCATATATACTAATTATACTAATGAGTAGAGGAGCGGAATGGAGAAGTGTTGCTGGGGGAGAAGTTCGGAAAGATTGACAGGAATGGACGACATGCAGAGGTGGAAATGTTGAACGATGATGAAGAATTAGTCAAGGATGAGGAAGGTTGAATTTAAATTATATGTACCAGCATTTGTGTGCAGGGAAATCATTTATACCCCCAAATTTTTTCCTAAGATTTAAATTGTATATTTTTAATTTAGTAGAGAAAGCTAACATTGAAAACCATACCACTTATTAATATACAATACTGAAGGACATTGTGAACTAGGCATCGAAAGTATTTAATGAAAACCAGTGAAATAATGTAGGTATACTAACTTGTTCCCTTGGAGGACATCTGAATTCTTTGGTTTTCTTTGCAGCCACTGCTGATGGCAGATCAGATGCTTTAATCTCTACATATCTTCTTAACTGATCCTAAAGAATAAAAACAAAACGAGAAAAACATTACAAGAAGGCAATTTTACCGTATTTTTAATTGAAGTTACACGACTCAACAATTGTACCGGCTTTGTCTGTATTTAATGTTTTCATTGTTTTGTTTCATATTTGTTGATATTAATTTATGTAGTCAGGGGCTTTGAAGTTAATAATATCCCCACAAGGTGTGCAAGTGTGGTGCCAGACAGTGATTGAGTAGTAAGCAGAATAACATAGTCAACCACAACCACAATACATGCCATGAAAATCAAATAAAGAACACAAAACATGCATTTGTTTTAAGCTTTAACTGCCAAATATCCTCAGAGTATAAAGTAAATTAAAACTTTTAATTCAATTCTCAATTATTTACAAAAGTATAAATAAGCAGTTAAAGTAATTTACTCCTGAAAAGAACATCTGTTAAAATAATTGAACAATATTTGATATTTTGCACACACAAATATGAAACAAAGGAAAAATGACACCAAGCGGCTAAATTATACATTTGAAATATAAAAAAAACCATTTAATAGTTGCCTTACCGTCTGCAAGTCTCCTACAAAATCATGGCTAAAAGCGATGATGGACTCTACTCTATGACGAAGCTGACTGTCACATAAATGGTGAAGTAGGTAGCACATCTGGAGCTTTGCCCCTTCTGCCATCCTCATATGTAAGAGACCCTTTTTATGCTCATCTTTACCATCTGATACAAACAGAGAATTCACAGTAAATGTATTGATCTAATTTTTAAAAACAAATAATTAATATTCGGGAAACTATTAAATACTAATCGATACTTTCTAAACCAGTGGTATTCAATCTTTTTTGTTTGTGTACCCCCAGATATAAATTCTTTTCAACTGAGCACCCCCAAAGTTGTTAGGGCATAATTCGAGTTATAGTCCTACCTAATCTATAATCTACATCTAAAATAAATACATTTAAATATTCATTCTGAAGCATGGTTAAACTTATCTTGATGTTTGACCACAAGTATAATTATAAATAAAAATGTAAAATGATAAGAGTTACCAAGTTAAGATATAAAATATAATGACTAAAGAAATGATTTTGCAATTTGCAAAGGAATAATAATGTGAAGATTACATTACATTTAGTAACCGAACCAATATTTTAATTTTACTTAGAAATCAAAATTTTGAACTCTTACATACCTATTTTTAGATAAAATAGATCTTTAGATTTTAGTAAAGATAATGTAACAACACATTAACGTAAATTGTAATATTATTTATATTCGATACCGGCAATTAATACATTTATGTTTAAGTGAACTGTTTGAAAATACAAAGTGCTAAAGATGTTACTAAAGCACACTTGCTTTACAAGCATAGCAAGGGCAATTTTAAGTTGTACCATATAAGTTTAGTAATGCATTTTATCATTTATGTAATTTATGTTAAGATAATTTATAACTTAATGAAAGCTTTGAATTTATTTGGATATGAATGATAATTTAAAATAATTAATATATCAACATACCTTTTTCAAAAGTAGGGTCCCATGTTTCTGGGTCAACCATTATAAGCAATTTTTCTACATCTTCATCCGTGAGCATTCCAATGAGTAAAAGTCGATCTACCAACTTCAAAAGAGGCCTTTAAATAGAGAGAGAAAGAATGTCACATGAATTGAAATAGGTTGATTTTGTTCAGCAAAAGTTAAATTTGTATATTTGTACTAGAGCAATAAATAGCAGAATAGAGGTATAGGAAAATTAGATTAAACTATTTTGAGAATTATCATCAATTAAAAAAAAAGATATTTAATAAACTTATTTGTGTTTATTTAAGTTTGGGTTATGGGCATATAAGTGTCGGCTTTCTCATCAAAGTGTATTTGAATCAGATCAGTAAAGTGTGTGAGATTAGCATCATAGTGTAGTGTACTTAATATTTTTTTTTTTCAGAAGTATATTAAACTCACAAAAAGAGGTTCTCATTGCTGCCACCGATGGGGTCTCTATTATGCACCTGGTTTATCTGGACGGCCTCATCTAACGCTGTCATGATGTAGTTTTTAACGACATCCAGAGGAAAATGAGGACTGTACAAAGTTCTGATGTTGTCAACAGTCTCTCTAGAAATTTACAATAGGAAAATAAAAGTTCATTTTTTCTCGAGTAACAATGATACATAAATATATTGTGGTTAATACTGGAGAATGTTACTAAAGAAAGAAATACTAATCAAAGACACTTCTTTATACTATTATTTCTGAATTTTATTTAGACATGAACAAATACTTGCTTATTCAAAGATTTGACAGGAACATCCGTCGAAGAAAGGAATACTTAAATTTTAATTATATGCAGAGTTGGCGAGATATTGTTCGCAAACACCCTACCCAGCAAGCTGGTGGGATTCCGCAATGGTGATGATAAGTAATTATAAACTTATATTCTAATTGGTGTGGAACTTATAACTTAAATTAAACATGCCAAGTGTTCAAAAGTTCGCTATTACTTCTTTGTCTAATGGCAGTGATTTAAAGTGTGAAGTGTGCTCATCTTTTCATTCTAACAGCCATCTTGTGTTTGTTCCCTTTTATATGTTTCCATCCACATTTCTCTACCTTCTTCCAAATATAATACTACTACTACTACTAGCATGAAGAATAATTTTTAAAAAATCTGCTAGTATGCTATTATCTAAGCGTCATTTTTTAAATAGTTCCTAAATTAGTTCAGTCAGTCAATGAGTGATGTAAATAAAGATAAAGGGTCAGTTTCATATTCAGAATTAGCACGCCTCAAGTGCGGCATGACACTAAAATCAAGATGACACCTACCTAAACTCAAATGTAATTGGCCAGATTTGCATTTGAAACTGGCCCATTCCATTTTGTTCTAGGTAGGTATCGTCTTGCATTTAGTATGGCACCGGACGTAAGGCGTGCTCACTCAGGCTATGAAACTGGCCCCAAATGTTGTAATACTTTTGTTATAATACTGTATTTATTCAATTCTAAGATTCACTTTTTTCTCCATTCAAACATCTCTAAAACTGGCATGCCTCTTAGAATCAAACTAATATTGATTCGGAAGGAAGTGATGAATAATATATATATATATATATATATATTGATAAATAAGGTACTACTATTTTTGTTAGTAAATTGAACTTTGTAATAAAAATATTTCTTAGATATAGGATAGTTTTGCATTTTATTTCTATTTAATTCCTTAAAATTAAAGCTTTTTTCTGTTAGTGGCACTGAAAAATTAAGGTGCTTCTTACAATCAATGGCGTCTTAGAATCAAAGAAATACAGTAGTAATATACAGCTTGTAGGGAATGTCCTACTAACTAAATAGACTATGACAACAGAAAAAGCAATTGTTTCCTTGAATGTCCCCGTTCTGTTAATCCAGATGTTATAAATTAATTCACAGCCCGAGAAAGAAAGAAATTTAAATAATTAGCTAGTGCATACGCAATGTCAGTCATCTTCATCTGTGGACGCACAGACTCCATCTTCTGTGAGCGTAGGCTGTGTCCCATCTCAGCATCCACATACAACTCCTTCAGCTCTTGGCCCAACGGAACAATGAATTCATTTTTGCAGACCTCCCTTCAAACACAATAAAACAACACAAGATTACTAAAAGATTTAACAACCTTGTTATTGTTATACATAGAGTTGGGGTTGAATACAATATTTTATAAATTCGACTCTTGAGTTCGAATATTCATTTTACTTTCAAATCCCAAATCTTAAATTCAAATATGAATCTGAAACTTGAAAAAAAAAAACACCTTGAATCTCAGAGGAAATAGAAATATAATGGAATAATTGAAAATATAAATTAAATGGTTTTTTTATAATCCATTCATCACAACATTCATACATTCATTTAAGTGTTAAAATTAATGGTCTGGAGCATGGCTGTTGAGCTTGTTCTATAATTTGGTTGTTTCTGAACCACCAATATACAGTATTAGAGCTCTAAAATAAGTTTCAATTGGGGGTGGGGGTGGGGGGTTGGACAAACTTTTAATGGTTTTAATTTCTCGAATCTTGAATACATTTAATGATTTGAGGTATTCGAGAGTTAAAAGATTCGAGGTGTTCCCTCCCTAGTTATACATGGACAAGGTAAATAGGATTGAATAAGTTGGCGGAGATATAATGATTCTTTGATCTTGTTGGCAACGAATCAACACCCGGAATAGTTTCAGCGAAGCTGTGACATGGTAGGCCTCGCACAAGTGTCTGAAAAGTATTGTACCAACATCTGCCATCTGACAATGCGCATGACAAGATTTTATTTGATATAAAATTATTTTGAGATAAATGAATAAACTCGAAAATAATACATGTTCAACTAAAATTATACACTCGATGTTATTTACAATCCTCAAAAGGAACTCAACAACAACAAAAACCAAACACATCTTATTATTTAGCTACTGTGCTGTACCACTCTATTAATTTGAGATATTTTTTGAAGTTTTTGAGTGAAGTGTTTAACACAGCTTATGAGGTTGTCATTGTCGTCCTCCTCGGGAGGTAAACAGGAGGATACTGAATCAAAAGTTAATGGAGAGAGGATGAAGTACTAATTTTTTTAACCCCATGCCTTACTACCCGTTGAGGTTATATGCATATGTACAAATTACACTAATGAATTAGGGATGAATAAGGTTGAATTTAGATAATGTGTACCCACATTTTAAATAAAGGGAAAAAAGTTTTGACAAAATTGCAAGACACCTTTGACAGATATTCAAGATCTGTTGATATTAGCATGTGCAGAAAACTAAACTCTATGTTGCTAATGGAGAAATATTCGATTTATTTTGGCCAAAAATTTTAATTCTATATAAACTGTAAAAATACTTTCACTCTCTTTGACCGCACCTTAAAGAGCGCTGACGTCTGGGATTCAAATAGAGACCCCCTAAAAGCCAACAATTAAGACTGACATTTCCATGTTCTCAAACAATGACATTTGTCTTCTTGCAGTTCTACTCACATTGTGGTGGCATGAGACTCTATGTGTAGAGCAATGAGAAGATCATAGAACCCTTGCCGAAG
The DNA here is from genome assembly GCA_039000515.1 of Timema cristinae. NCBI lineage: Eukaryota > Metazoa > Arthropoda > Insecta > Phasmatodea > Timematidae > Timema > Timema cristinae. The sequence goes on along the minus strand of JBCFYV010003508.1, from coordinate 36,101,169 downwards.
TGGGCCGGACATGTATTCTGAGCGAATGGCGTAGAGCAGTTGTTTCTGATCCACATGGTGGCACAACGCATGTGCCGCCCTGTAGTTGGACTGGTAGCAGAGTGCAGCATAGAGGGTCAGTGTGTGTGAGTGGAAGCTGAACACAACATGGATGTTACATTCCTTTTATTATTGATTAGTTTAACATGAGCCGCGTATTCCGATTTAAATAAAAAAATAAAATAACAATAATATTTAGCACCCGGTCTTACTACCCGTTCGGGTTATACGCTTTAAGTACTGATTACGATAATGAATTAGGAATTGGGAAGGTTGAATTTGAGGAAGTGAACCCGCATTTGCGTGGAGGGAGAGTGGAAAACCATTTAGGAAAAACCACCCTCAGTTCACCCGACTGAGATTCGAACCTCGATCTCCCCGTCCTCAGCAGTCGAGCTCAACACGACAAGCGCTCCGATTTAAAGTATTTATAGGTTCATAAAGATAGATGAAAAGTGATTTTAAAATAAACATTTGTTTAAAACATGTAACTACAAACAAAAGTTTAATAATTTCCAGGTATATGATTCATATGAGTGTGTGAATCTTTGGAGACTTCAACTTTGCTTCAAAAATATTTTTTGACATCATCCAAAATTATGAAAATTTGATAATGAAAATAATGACAGAAAAAATACACATGTATGATCAGTTTTTATCATTTTGTGCTGTTATGTACACTCCGTTTCGATTGAAAAATCTTTTAAGGACTAAGGTGTGCTATAGTGGAACTATACAAGGTATGCTTGCTATGCTTTAGGGTAAACAAAGAGAACATTACAAAGGTGTTCCCATCCTAAGAGTGATGAAATATATCAAATTAGGATTAAATGTGTTACACATTTTTGCAAATATAATGTCTAAAGATATATAAATATACACAATATAATATTTTTTTAGACATAATTATTTTTTAATATAACATTGATTTGGTCGCGAGAATATTTTATATATTCGATTCGATCTCACTTCGATTTGAAAAAGTTGTTTTTTCACACTCCTGCTTCTTTATATTTCCCTATACTGACCTGAGGAGTCTCTCCATCTCAATAAGCTCGAGAACATCGATACAACGATCCTCTTCCGGGATATGGAGTGCTATCATAGACACTGGGTCCTCACAGAGCATACTCCAGCCCCGGATGTCAGACAACTTGAGGGCATGGACTTGTAATGACTGGTTCGGTACTCGTGCCCATTGATGAGGCTTCAAGCACTGCACTTTCAGACGTGGAGGGAACTAGATAGAGAGCCCGGACTTATAGTGATCAACTTAATATTGGCATTCATTCAAGCAGTGCTCTTTTAAGGTGGGGGTGTAGGGGATTCACAAATAGTTAAGTGTTTTTTCGATTTTTATATAAACATATTTTTTTGGTCAAAGGAAATCAAATATTTCTCCAGTAGGAATATAGAATTTAATTTTATTCATTTCATAACCTTAACAGTTGTTGAGAATCGGTCAAGGATGCCCCGGAAATTAATGATGGCCTTTTATCTTCATTTAAAAAGTTTCTTATCTAAATCCACTATGCTCTTGACAGATATTCAAAAACTGTTGATTTCAACATGTGAAGAAAATTAAACTCTTGTGTTTCTACCGAAGAAATATTTTATTTATTTTGTCAAAACAAAATGTTTGCTATAATAACCACAAAAACCATAGCCTTTTCTCACATCCCCTACAATCCCACCTTGATCTTAAGAGAACTAAATAAGAACACTTGGACTTCTAGTAAGTGATTGTATAGAAGGAAAGACAAATGAAAGTAAAAATAAAATCACCTACACAATCGCTTCAATACTTCGACTTTCTCAGGATTATAATTTGAGTTTGTTAACGAATTGTTACCTGAGGGATGACATGTCTCTCAGAGTTCTGAAGAACAGCCGCTGACAAAGGCAAAGTGGTCGACGTCCGTCCCAATTCTATTTGAAGAATCTCTTTACTGGTGGCTTCAACAAAGATAGCTGGGAACAATTTGGTGTTTGGTTCCATCTAAGACAAAATAAGTTTAGTTAAAGTGAATGAATTCAAAATAAATTACAAACTGCAATTTTTGATAAGAATATCATGTAACTTATCAATAATCACAGTGCCTAAACATTTCTCATTTTATATTGCTCGCCCACCTTAGCACTGTTATTATTATTATTTGCTTATTGTTACAATTTTTTTTAAATACTTATCCAATTACTACTCTCATGCTTTTTAATTATTATTTTTGTCATTTATCATTAGTATGTCCTATTTTTTGTAATTATTCATCAGTATGTATCATTATTTAGCTGCCATCAATTATTTAATTGTGATAGTATACGTGCTTGTATGGTATGTGTGTACTTTTCAGTGCTGGCCTGTTATAGGTCTTACAACTGTTGGCTAGCCTTATAATAAAGGAAATCGAAATTGAAATTATTATTCAGCACCACGTCTTACTACCCGCTCGAGTTGTATGCTTAAGTACTAATTACGCTAATAGCTTAGGAATGGAGAAGGTCAAATTTATAGGAAGTGAACCTGCATTTGCATGGAGGGAGAGTGGAAAACAATTTAGGGAAAAACCACCCCCAGATCACCCGACCGAGAATCGAACCTTGATTTCCTCGTCCTCGGCAGTCTAGCTATAAACTAGCTCAATAGCTGACTACACCACCTAGGTGGGTCCTAGCGCTATGCTCAGCATAGTTAAAGAGGAGTGTGTTCTATTCTCTCTTATAATGATGTGTATCAGTAAAAATAGTTCAACTGTGGAATTTTTGTGTTATCTCATATAAAACTGATTTATTTTGGTATCATTTGAATTCCATTTGAAGTTAAAAAACATAATATAAGTTTGCCTTGAGCAGTTGTTCATTGTTCTATTGGGTTTGGGTGAAGGTATGTTTAAAAATTATCTACAGGTCGCAAATTGTGTTAGAGTCCAATAATTTTGTATTTGTTTAATTTATTTTGTTAATTAATTGGATATAGTTTGTAGCATTTTTCTTTAAAAATGTATATCTAGACAAATAAATGGTATGGCACAATCATACAAACTTTCTCATAATGTGTATTATATATAGCTTCAAAGATAATTTCCAAGCATTTTTTTCTATGTAAACTAAACTTAATTATGTTTTTCTCGTAAAAACAAAGACATCATTTTGTTGATCACAATAATCATCTTTATGCATACATTTTAAACCAAATTGTTTAATTATATTTGACAAAGTTCATATTTTCAAAATGAATTATTTGAAAAATATCCTAAAATTATTTATCTGCTAAAAATAAAAAGTATTCTTATATATCTTGAAAAACTATTCTCATAGGCCAGTTTTGAATTCAATCCTCAAGGTCAATTGTAAATTTTTATACATACCCGTATATATTTATACATACACGCTTTTACCCATCGCGGCTTCGCCCGCAATAATTGATAACATCTTTTAATTTTCAACTAAACTTTTTAAAAAAATAAATAAATTAATATTGATAACTTAAATAATATATATTTATTTTACTACAAAATATTATATATAATATTACATAATATATCTTATATACGAAAAGTTTAAACATTAGTTTAGTAAAATTAATGTAAAATCAAATGTTGGGAATAGTCCTATTTGTTATTCCAGGATATGTTCTACCAACGTACAAAGTTTCATTCGAATCCGTTCAGCAGTTTTGGCGTGATTGATTAACAAACATCCAAACTTTCAAATTTATAATATTAGTAATATATATATATATATATATTAGATAAAAAACATATTATTAATACCAATTTTGAACAAAATCATTAGAGTTGTTTGTTTCAAGTTTTTGAAAAAGCATTCATCAGTAAACTACCCATAAATGAGTTTTTACCCTAAAACCAAGTATATGATGTTATTTGATATACCACACAGCCCCCAGATATACATTTTAAACAAAATCGTTGAGATACATTTTCAAAATAATAAAAATAATAAAAAAAATAATCACATCAGTAAATTTACCTTCCAACGAATTTTCCCACAAAAACTAATGATACAGTGATGTCAAACAAATACTAGATAAGCATTTTAATAGAAATTGTTAAGCTATTTAAAAAAAAAAAATTTGAATTACAAAAAAATCACTCATCAGTAACCTATCCTTAATTTGAGGGTTAGGGAGGCTCAAAATAAAAATCTCGAGGTATAGCCCTATAAAATCTAAATAAAAAGTATGATAAAAATCCATCAAACCGTTTCATATCTGTAGCAAGGGCTAGACGGACAGACATAGTTGTAAAATCTATTTTTTTTATTTGTGTTTACATAAAACATAAAGATCCATCATAATCTCGAGATCAGTTTTTTTTCACAATCACAATAATTTCTCTTGATAATGGAAAGTAAAAAAGGACTAAAGGAGATTTTTTTTTTAATTTTTCTAATTATTATTTATCTTTACTTAAGTACCTATATATCTTTCTAACAACTTAAACCGTTCATACCCCTACAAGGCAGGCTTCTATTTATTACACATCATTTTACTAGAATACCTTTTAATTATTACTTCACATTTAAATTTTAATAAAAATACATAAGCTATAATGTATAGGGTTTAGCCCAATAAGGTACTTTAATATAAAAAATAGATCATAGAACCCTTGCCGAAGTGGGCCGGACATGTATATCATATTATTTCAGTGATAAAATACCAAACATGTTGAATAGTATTGCGGTATTTCTCACTAGACGGTGTAGAAATGTGTTTTCTTCTTTATGTTTAGGGAAATTTTCACAGGAAGAACTTTATATAACAGCTAGAAAAGTTACTAGATTTAATTTCACATATTCATTAGGGATGGATGAGAATGACTTCTTTATTTCGGGACAGGAATGGGACGGGAAATTAGTCAAAATATCGGGAAAATTTTAAAATTACCCTTTAGAATAATCTTAGATTTAAAATATATTGATTTCTAAACTAATATGGTAATACTTGTTAAAGTTATAATATTATTAAAACTTGCTTTGGTGGCTGCATAGTTTAAGGCACCGCTCTTGCAATAGACTAGACTACCAATGACGGGGACGGGTGGTTTTTCCTAACTGGTTTCCCACTATACTACATAGTACATAGGTGTATAACCGGAGCGAGTAATAAAACGCGATGCTAATTTTTTTTTCTAAAGGTAATTTAAACAATAAAAAAAACTTAATAAACTAATAGAAGTGTGGGCGAATAGCATCTTTTTTATAAAATCAAATAACAAAATTTTGAGTTAATATCAAATAATACAATTAACCAAATGGTTAATTTTATTACATTTTTGATGGAAAATATTATTATTATTATTATTTTATTTTTATTTTAAATGGTGTTTTAAATTCAATTATTTGCATAGGGGAAAAAATACTACAAAACATAATGTTTGACACCTCTTCAATCTCTCTAAGTATGAAACTGCAAAATATTATCTAGGTTTAAAAGTTACTTTTCTTAAACGTTCTCTCTAGATTTGACACCCCTTATACTCTACTCCTTGTTTGGCTCGTTCATACGCCAAGTCATGTGATCTGCAACTGTCACTTTTGTTAGATATTATCAACACCTATAAAATATCACTGATAATTTAATAAAATATTATCAATATGTGCCAAAGAAAAAAAGTTTATGTTTTATAAAAAGGCTTTTCCTATGAAAAATGGACAATAGATTCTGACTGTATAGAAATATATTTATGTATTTATTTATTTTGCACCGCATCTTACAATCTGTTTAGGTTAGGTTATATACATGACTAGATAGCTAGATGATACAAAATGATAAAAAGGAAAGCCATAAAAACGGTTACATGAAACAGCTTATATTGGATAAGGAGAGTGGAAGAAGGGAACAAAAGAGTGGGTGACAAGAACAACCTGAAAAAATAATGCAATAATTTTACAATGGTAAATTTACCCTGTATCTATGAGTGGTTTCCTTCCCTTCACAAGTGAACGTGATGAATCCAGTTGCAGCATCTACGAAACATCCAATAAACATTCCTTGGGAAGCACCTTTACCCGATGCATCATGAGTTACTTCGTTATATAGCTCATCTGCTCGAACCATGTAGCAACTCTGACGATCGATGCTGTAACAAAAAAAAAAAAAACCTTACTAATATACTTCGAGCAAACTATACCATATAGATAATTATCCCTCAAAAGTTATAACATAATAAAAATAACTTATTTTAGCTCTAAGGTCATATTAAATTATTTTATACAACCATTGTTAAAATTAGGAGGGATAGCCAGCACAATCACCTCAGTAATACTGGAGTGTTTACATACAATAGAAAAAACACATTTTAAAGGGCAAGCTTTCACTATCAGACAGCTTCTTCAGGTTAAAAAGAATAGGCTTATTACAATTTCTACTCCAGTATTAGTAAGGCCAGTGTGCTTGTTATCCCTCCTAATTCAAATCATGATTTAGCCTAGCGCCCTATTCCAAATAACCATTTAAAAGTTATTCTAAATTATTTTTAAATAGAGTGAAATAGTTTATAAAAATAAATGAATAAAAGTTAATCAGGTTTGTTAACCTGTTTGAAATCAATGTTGATCTTATTTATGGCAATACATATTTTAACAAACTTACCACATTTTTATTAAAAAAGCATTTACTATTTCATATTGTTTGCTAGAAATATTATTTTAGTCATATTATTTTTAATTTTAAAGTATCAGCATCAACTTTTATAGGCATTAAAATTTAAATGAAGTAAATTTCTCGATAAAATAATGTTGTTCTTATTTTTAAATAGTTTTTTATAAATGCTATTCCTAATTTAAAAACCGATATTTCGATCGTTTGACCTTTTTTTTTCTAAAGTATTTATTCTTATAAAAATGAGTGTAAATTCATATTTTAAGAACATGTGTTTTAATATACTTTAACATTTTAAAATCATGAATATATTCAAACTCTACTAGAGCTTGGGAACTTTTAGAAATACTCGACTCTAATGAAAAAAACCCAAGCTCGCAGACACCTAGTTCATGATGATGATGATGATGATGATGATGATGATGATGATATATGAATAGAGATATTACAGATAAATTTAAATATCAAATTTCCTAATACTTGCTATTGTGTGGGGTGAATCTAAATACACTTAAAAAAAACCTGTAATGGCTGATGAATGAATATAGGTACCTGTCGATTACTCTGTCATAGTCATCAGTGATGACCACCGAGCCCTTGCGCACGCGGCTCTGGTTGAAGTCCTTGCTGTGCAGGTGATATTGTGTGGTCACCCAGCCCACATATACATGTGTGGGATCCTGGCCAGGAAATATCCGCACGCCATAGAAATACTCGTTAATAAGCTTCAGGCACTCGGCGTCAAATATTTCGTTGCCAATTGATTCCACCCCTGTACCAGTGGGGACCTGACATGATTTTAGGACCTCTATCTGGGATTGTTGGAGGGACGATTTTAAGATCAGTCTGAAAAAAAAAAAAGAGTTAATTTTGAAATATTTTAGATTACTTATAGTTAATCTATTGTATATATATTTTTCAAAAATGTATAGTGTATGAAACTTCTAGAAATATAAGATAAAACTTTTACTATAAAGTTGAGTATAACTGACAAAACAAAAATATGAATTAAAGTAATTAAAACAAATAAAGCTTTGTTCATTGATTTGTTAAAAGCATCAAATTTAAATGACCAATTTAAGAATAAAATTAAAAGTAAAATATGAATGTAATTTTTCCTGTACAAGAAATGTGTAATTAAGAAACCAACTATGAATTATTTCAAATTATGTTCAAAATATATTTCCCATTAGGCGGGCTTCTTAGGCTAGTGGTCAGCGTTCCTGGCTACTAATCCAGAGGTCCTGCATTCGATTAGGTCGATATGGTAACCATGATCTGTTTAATTGGGCTTTAGTTGTTATGCTCAAGACTTCTACTGGCACCATATAAACATCATCATCACATAATCTCATTGGGGATATGTGACTGCACCTATATGGTGCTCCAACCTCAGAAATCAGTTACATATCTGTCACAGCCAGGAGAAAGCCAGAAATGTTTTGCCAACAAACCCAGGTGGTATTGTGGTGAAAAAAAACCTTATATATGTTGTAATGCTATTCCTATTTCTAAGCAACATATTACAATTTGTAGATATTATCACCTAAGAGTGTTCTCGAAATCATTTCTACCTCACCTGTTTTGTGTTTCATGAAGGTTAAGATACTATGACTCCATCTGAATTCAAACCGATCTTTCAGAGGTGGTTTAGCAACACATGAAGAAATTATCCCCTTAATTTCTTGTCACTTTAAAAAACTAGTTGATTAATATTTGAAGATACTGGGTACCTGTGAAACTCTAATTTGAGGCGACCCCCTGGATTGAAGAGTTCTACCCATCCCGAGTGGTTTGTTTCTCTCAGGAGGCATGTCTCCAGGTACATTCCAGGCTCTGGTGTCTTAGACTTCTTTAGGCGGTCACTACTGGCATCACGCTTGCGGGAGAAAAACCTACAGACATTAGGACAAAATAAAGTGATTTATGTAATAATTTTTTTTTCTTTACATTAAATATGTAATAGTGAGTGAGTGGCTTTTAGACATATTCAACTTGTTTTCATTAAGTTTATCTTTGATAAAATGTCTCCCCACCCTCATCCCTTAAATATACTAAATAAATGACTAAACAAGATGCTTATAATCATGTCATGAATGGAGGTAGGTAGGTTAGGTTATGTTGATAACAAGTATAGCGTATATTGTTTGATTAACCCCACACGACACTATAGTTCTAGACAGCAAGATCTTAAATGCCAGATGAAAATATGTGGTTACAAAGTGAGAATATTTATTGTGTAGCATCTTCTGCGTAGCAAAGTTTATTACAGCTCTAACAAGAACATCTTTGTCCATTTATTCGACGTTATTTTGACAAGGCAGTTTATGGTGTATTAATATAAACTTAAAGAGCATAAATTAGTATTGAAACTGGTACTTAGGGTCAACACATCATCAGCCACCAATGAGATATGCAAGGAATGTCACAAGCTAAAGGTCTTGAGATCCAATGCTGAGGAGCAGTTCTACACTCAAATAAAAAAAAAATTATTTAAGATTAAGTTACAGTAACATAAAAAATCTAATAAAAAATCATTTAATTCTTAATTGAGGAATAATAAATGTTGATTTGAAGTCCATTCATTAATCTTTATTAAATGTAATTGAAATATCGAAAGAAACATATGACTTTAACACTATGATGAAATTACAGAATTTATTTATTCAAAGGAGCAATGAAACAATGAAGAAATAATAAAAGGGATGTGTTAAAGTACTTCTAAAGTACTAAATTCACATGGTTTATGATATTTGTGGGACCACACTCCCAAACATTATTTTCACCATAGTCCTCCACATATTATATTTACTAATAGATCTGTGAAAATATTGTATCGTTTAATTTTTTCCATGAGTCTAGAGTATGACAATGAATACATTACCTGAAAGGTGAGCGACCTCGTTTCTTCTTGTCATCTTTGGAGTCAATGTTGTTCGTCATACCATCATAGGCATTCAAATCTAGCTCACTCGTAGAGCGATGCATTTTTCCTGCAATAGCGTTGGTAAATCTAGTTGTAATATTCACAAAAATTTGTGGTTTCACTAATTATATATACTTATAAGATTACAAAATAATTTCAAAACATGTTAAGTAAGCAACAGCAGATATATTTAAAATAAATTTAACCACGAATTTGAACTTAAATTTAATCATGAGCTACAGAAAATCTTAACTAATGGATTGTTTTATATCAGGCATGTCTAACCGTGGGTCACTTGCGATCCCCAAGTTTGTTCTGTGCGGCATGCCATATCGAATTGAAATATTTCAAATTGCAGAACTTAACAACTATTTAAGCTTTTGTTGTAATTATATTTATCCTTTAAATCTAAAATATGGCCCCTGGCCAGTTACCTTATAACTTCTGTGACTCTCATTTAGGATGAGACATGCCCGATTTAAATCTATAGGCCAAATTATGTTTGACAAATTTGAATTAAATATCATAAGCAAATGGTAGCATTTAGTGTAGAGTGAGGTGTGTAAAGTTCCAAAATATCAACAATAAGCTCTCCTTAACTTAGAATTCAACACTCACGTGTTTGCAACTTCAAAATGTTTCAAAGGAAGAGTAAAACTTTGATATATTATGAACAAATATGAAATATTTTACTAAATATGACATATTTAAACACATATTAATTTTTAGAAACTACTAAACATTACTTTAACAATGAGTAGTTATTAAATGATATCTATAACCCAAGAATACATATTTTCAAATATGTCAACATAAAATAATACATGGTGTGTTTTGTTTTTTTGCCTTCTCTTTACCTAGTTGCACTTAATGGATAATTTGAAAATTAAAAGTAGGGTTATGTGACAACAAAAACCTTATATTCGGCTTTGACTTAGCATTTTTTTTAAAATGGCCTTCAGACATAATTTACAGGATTTTCAAAGTGAGTTTGTAAAAAATTAATCTTGGCTGTTATTTCCCCTATGGAAACTTTACCTTGTTGGAGTGGTCCATTGATTTGAAGTTCAAAGGTTGTGTTCCTTGACAGCGAGCCTTTCCTAGGCGGTCTTGATGGCTTATGTTTCAATTTGCTCGGGGGTGAGTCAGGAGATGGTCCATTCATCATCATCTCATCAGCTTCTGCGGCATCATCTGAATAACCCCGCTGGAGACCTGGAGAGGTATAGTTCAATTTTCATAGGAAGGGCCTTAAATGACAGCTAGAAAAGTTACTAGTTTTTTTTTCTCATATTCATACATCAATTTATTTTAGCACCACATCTTATACCTGTTCAGGTTATACGCCTATGTACTAATTACACTAATGGGTAGGGATTGGGAAAACTTAATTCATAAGAAATGTACCTACATTTATGTGTAGGGAGAGTTAAAAACCATTAAGGAAAACCACCCGAAGAGGGTTACATAAGGGTCACCTAAGAATGAAAGTATTCTCTATCCAATTTTTAACTTTTGTGTAAAAGAGCATTTAAGTTTGACCTTGTGTATAAAACCAAAGTTACTAGACGACAACTCGAGTTTGTATCTTCTTAAGTAATTATATAGTAGTCTCAATTTCACCCGCAGGTGAACCATGTGCATTCTATATAAACGTTAACACCAAATATCTCAAATTTAACAATTTTGTAGATAGAACACTTGCATTCTCAAGTGACGATACATCAAGTTATGTGATCTGCAGTTGTCACTTTTGATAGCTTTTATCAATAACTATAAAATAGCACTAATAGTATAATAAAATGTCAATTTTTTTGCCACAAAAAGAGTTACGATATTTTTTAAATTCATCTTTCTACCAAAATCCTACTAAACATAGGTATCTGAATCTCATTGAATTATTTCATGTTGACTTTTTAAAGACGTTAAACATATTTTTGTATACATACATACATACCTAGCTTAATTGAGGCTAAACAGGGATTATGGTTGATTTTGTAGAGGAAATGAAACAGAATTTGGCTGGTAATAAAATGGATATTTTTGTCCGTTTTAGTTATCAATTGATGTGATAAGACGAAAAAAAATTTACTAGTGAACTGTATACAAGAACTTAATTCGTCCAATTTGAGATTCGCTGACAATGGAGGCCTACCTTGTGGGTTATTGGGTTAGAGTGTGAAGGAATAGTAAACAAGGGTTTAGTTCAACAGAACTTCTAAAACTCTCCCGTTTTTTACTAAAAGAGGTTACTTTAAGGCAAGTAACACCTGATCCACAAACAGAAAGCTATCCATGTAGCACTTGGTGTAATCATCGTGGCAAACACCCTACATGACCTTGGCTCTAAGCCAATCTGTAACCCACTGATTGAAAAACCAATACTTGGCTTCTTTTCCCCTTCTAACTCCCAGAATAAAGAGAAAGTATTAATAAAAACATTGTAGGACACACTCCAAAGGGAGGGAAACATCCGAATAACCAAATAATAAATATCGACTAATGTAAATAAATAAATACATAAAATAAAAATGGGCTAAACAAAATATTCAAAGTATTTTAAAATATTAAATAGACACAGTCTGACACATTATCTCTGCCGGTAGCATGTCTGTTTGTTGAGTTAAGGGTCCCTGGTTCGATTCCTGGCATGACCAAAAAAATTGTATTATTGGTGAGATGGGGATATTACCCTTTCACAGTGATAAATTAACATCCAGGGACTGGATGTTGTACTTGCCCTAGTCTTAAGTTAGATTATAAGGCTTATGAAGCTTACGCAGGCCTAGAAAGCCGGTAGTGGTATTTGTGAATAAAAAACCTGACCCAGGCCACAGGCTGATGAACAGTAATGGATGTAAAGTAAATTAAATATATAAGCAGTTCAGAGAATGAATTATTTAAATCACAGAGAGTATGTCTAGACCAGTTTCAGTTAATATAAAATGAAAGCTAATAATTTTAATGATATGTTGATTCAAGAGGAAAAAGAAAGAAAAAATAAAAAAAAAAAAAATAGTGTAAATAATAACTATGGTGAAACTATTTAATAAGGTTTGCAACATTTTACAGAGTTTTTTTTTAATTCTTACAATTCATTTTATGCCAGTATTGACAAAGGGCTAGTAGAAGGGGAATTTTAATCAAATGCAACACATTCACATGGAAAGAAGATTCAAAAATCCATTACGAAAAAACATTTATAGTGAAATATACCAAGATTTGCCCGTTTTATCCTTCTTATTCAGGAAATGTTCTGAAATTCCATAGTAACTCACCCTTGATGTCACTCATGCTGAATCCAGACCTCATTATCTGCTCAATGTGAGCTGGTGTAGTTTGATCAGCCTCCGCTAGCAGCCTGTGCTGACGGATCTTAATCTCCTGCCATCTCCTGATCTTCTCTCCTTCTCTGTGAACACCATTAAGACAATATTGGTAAAATTACATTTAAATATACCAGTAGGTACTCTTGATACTCAACATTTTAGCTTGTTAAGGAAAACCTTTTTTCACTTTTATATTCCTATTTATGTGTACTATGATTCTTTGACTATTTCCCTTATCTCTGGTTTGTATTTTTTGGCTTTCCCTTTTGAGAAGTTGTATTGAGCGTTTCAGACTCACTCCTGATGATTTAGGTTCAAATAAAACCTAGTTTAAGGGATATGTTGCTAACAATAAATTTTCTTCAAGTATTCCAGTGATGACTCCTCAGTGAGTAGGTGCAAGAGCACTGCTTATAGTTACATATTATATTATTAAATAATAAAACTTCATAATGAATTAGTATTATTAAATAGATTGTATTGTTGGATGGATATGTAGCGTGGGGTTGTCAGGAGAAACACAAGAGCAAGGTGAATGAGGTTGGAATGAGATATCTAAGAAATGTTTGTGGACAAACTCGTATGGACAGAGTCAGTAATGAATGTGTGCTGAAGGTCAATGTGAAAGACACGTCTTATGTTGGTTTGGGAGTGTTGAGAGGATGAGTGTGGATCATGTGACGAAACAAATATATGAAGATAGAGTGTGTGAATCAACTATTCAACTTGTGAGCTTGATTGCTTGCACTTGTTCTCACAACTTCCTCTGCTTGGTGGGTACATCCATCTGAATATGCGGATTGAAAATAAGACTGGCTGTGGACTTTGCTAGCAAGTTTTAAATTGTCCTTGAACGAGTGGCCTGAGGCACAACTTGAAAGAAAGCTTGGTGATTTATTTGTCTGCTTGTGGTACATCATTGAATAGCGAGAATAAGACTGGCTGGACTTTGCACAATTTTAAATGCTTGAATGGCTGGCACAACTTGAAAGAAAGCTTGGTGATTATTTTGGAATTAGAGTTAAACTGGCAGTTAGGGTAATGTGTCAACTTCTGTGCTGGGGCTGGGCTCAATCCTTGGTCCCGGCACAGATTTATCTGATTACCAAACCTTTCTTTCACATCTGGCAAGACGTTATTAATCACAACTTGTGAATGTGTGGAATGCCAGGCCTCCACCGTGGTTCGGATCCCACTTCCAACACCATTTTATGTTTAATATTAGACCACTTAGAAATTATGATCAACTTTCTATTTTATTGAGGGTAGATCTAGTACAGTGATAGTTACTAAACAGGTATCAAAGTTAATAATTAATATATTGCTTGAGAATACCATCTCTATATATATGTGTCAGCGATGCATCATGTGACCACCATGGTCAGACATGATGATATATTGCCAACACAACAATACATATTATCCTACAAGTGTTGGTACCAAGCTATTATAGGCAAACATGAGTAGATGTAATTAGTTGTTATAGAGCTTAGTGATCATTAACTTGCTTCTCTTTATAATAAAATTAATTTGTTTAAAATCTTTTTAGACTTAAGTTTATTGAGAAGTTGGCAAGATCTAAAGGAAGAAGAGTGGCGTTTTTATTTAAAATATTATCTGAATTTGATGATTAGGTCTTGTATTTTATTCTAAATATTTAAAGATGAATGAAGTAGGACTGTAGGAGAGTTAGCTCTGAGCATTGGTGTTTGTTTTAAATTCAGCGTTACACCATGTTCAGTAATGAGAAGTTAAATTACTCACTCTATGAAGGAAGAGTTACAAATGACAGGTAACGAGAGCCTCAAGAACTCCCAGTTGGCTTTCTCCATGGTCTCGAAAGTGTTGTGACTAATCTTCATACATGGCGGAGAGTCTGAGCCCGCAGGTATTCTTGTCATGTCGATTTGCGTGTCAGGCATATCGTCTGTGTTCTCAAATATTGGTTGGTCCTTCGTATACCAGTATGTCACAGCACGTTTCATATTCCTATTAAAGAACACATAATTATTTATACTTAAATAAAAGAGATAAACAAAATTAAAGCTTAGTGTTTTTTAGATTGTTGAGAAATAACCTCTAAATATCTAAATTGATTTTGTTTAAAAACTATTTTTCGAAAGTTCTTAGCAATAAGATGATTTATTAGCACCTGGTATAGCACTTTGTAAGTGATCTCCGACTCACTAATAGCCCACTTGCTTTCAAACTGTGAAAAGGGTGCACTTATGATGCAACCAGGATTTGAACCACAATCTCTAAAAGGTGATGGAACACTGTTAGAAGCATAACAATTCATTCATCATTCACACAGCCAAGATCTAAATTATTCTAAAACACTAGGTGTGCAGATGTTAGTAAACAAATGAGTTAGGGACTTCATCGCTTGTTTACTAATAATTTCATGGATAGGTTAGTTTATGTGCTGAGCATTTGTGTTTTCATAAAATGATTGAGAACCAAGGTGAATCCAAAATTATGTGGTATTTGTATTTTTATTGGGCCAGAGTTTTACTTAAGCTAAAACAAATGAATGTGATGAGATGTATTATATAAATATAACTATAGCATTTTCAGATAATTCAGCAGAAAAATTTAGTCAAACTGCCCAGCAACTGTTTAGATAGCTTGAATGTGAAATACAGTGGAACTTGGATAATTTGAACTTGAAGGGACCAGGAAAAAATTTGAATTATCCAAAAATTTAATTAAATATGTTTCTTAAAAGGAATTCCCTTTTCCACTTCCTTTATCACCGCTACTTTTTTAGCCAAAGTTAATGATTTATAGGACTGTGGTTTGGACAGTGACCTCACGATACATACACAAACGCACACAAACACTACTGTATAGTATGTACAAAACAAAATAAACTCGCACGTCACAAGAATATCGCTACGACCGTATCACTAATAACATCGCACGTAACCACTCGAGAGGTTCGACCTTGACTAACGGAGTACAGAACTGTACGTGTAAACAAACACGTAGGGGTGAGCGGGGGAGGGGCGAGAAGAAGGGTACTGATCACATTCCAACGTTGCCTCCCCTGTTTCCCAAAATAGAACAATACAGCACCGCAACTAGAAGTAGGAAAACGATACTACACAGTACATTACAACTTACGAAAAGTTAGAATTAACAAAAAAAAAATTCGAACTATTCACGATTTTTTAACATTCTTTTAATACACGACTCACGTGACTGGGCGGAAAATTCAAATTAAAGACAATTTTGAACTTCAGAAATCTGAATTTGTCAGGTTCCACTGTACAAGATATTTATCAGTAAATATCATCTTGAGAATAAAATTAAAATCAAATATTATAAGACCCAAGCTTGGGAATAAAATACTTGAAATCATCAAATGCTTAGGCTAGTCATGTGAAACAAGTAGAAAGAACAGTAACACTAAGTTTTTTTTTTCCAGTGAGTTGTGATTTACTTTTAACAAACATAATTAATTTAGCATTGCATCTTACTACTCGTTCTGGTTATATGCCTCAGTATTAATTACACTAATGGGTTAGGAATTGGGAAGGTTGAATTTAGAGGAAGTAAGCCCATACTATCCGTGGAGGGAGAGTGGAAAACCATTTAGGAAAAACCACCTCCAGTTCACCCGACCAAGATTCAAACCTCGATCTGCCCATCCTCCGCAGTTTAGCTCAACACAAAACTAGCGTGTTAGCTAACTACCCACCGAGGTAGGTCTTTAACCAAACTCAATTCAGAGAGAGGATGGGAAGTTGCTATATGGAAAATACCAGCTCCAATGCACACAGTCACTGATTCAATCCTCCCCTTGTCGCTATGTCCCTCCAATGAGTCATATTTGTGGCTCCAAAAAGATAATAGTTAAGTGAAACCAAAGTTTTTAGCAGGCACAAAAACGTGCCATTTCTTCTTTGCTCAACCCAAACACCTGAGAAATAAAAAAAAAGTGTCAACTTACACACAGAAAGGTTCGTAGCCTTCCTGAAGACCACATGTTGTAAAGAACTTGAGTTGATTGACATCTTGTCCGAAAGTGAGTTTTGCTCTTTGTCCCACTCCCAGAGTGAAAGCGGGTACAAACGTCTCCCCCTGCACGTCGGCAAATGTCGTCTCACCACCGAGGGCATCCATGAGTAGTTCCCCATTCAACGAGAAACCTGATAGTAGTAAGTCAAGCATAGCGAGTAAAACATTGGGGATTAAAAAAAAAAAAGCATTCAGTCAGTGATTCATTTTGACATACTTTTATTATCTTAGTAATAATTTAAATAGTATTGAATGTTCGAACAATAAAATGAACTGTGACAACAGCAAAATTAATTGTTTCCCTGACTTTACAGGTTTTGTTAGCACTTGAAATACAAGCTAATTCACAGCATGAGAAAGATAAACATTTAAATAATTAGTCTGAAGCAATTCCTGTCATCTTCATCTGTGGATTAACATGACAGATGTAGTAGCTTACTTATTTTTTATAATATGAATGATATATTTTATTTTATGAAGTTAACTATATATAACAATCTATTTTAAATGTGTTACACCGACACTAAAACATTGTTTTAATAAAAATAACATGTGCTATAAGTTTGTTGTTAAAACAAGAAATTTTCTCTATTAATGTAATCAGTAGCTTGCATGACTAAAAATAAGATAAAACTAACCAATTGTAAGAAACATTAAAAAAATTAATAGCATCATTCAACACCAAACTTATTAAAGTAAAGCAAAGCAACAACGTTTTGGTCAATCCAATCATTGCTTTGTAATAAAAAAAATATACAATAATTGGATACTAACTAATAATGAAATTTACTCAAGTTCCAGTCACTGAAGTATCAGAATTTAAATTTTAACAATGACATTTCAATTTGTATTGTAAAAATATAATGCCACACTTCTAGTTGCTAGAAACGGTAATGGATGTAAAGTAAAGTAAGATATTTAAATAACTATAAGTCAAAGAAGAGATAAGATTATTATTTTTTTGTTTGGGGTTTTTAATGTGCACTTTCTGAACCATATTGGGTAATAAATCTGCTCAGTGACAAAAGTGTCCTAAAGTTAGTTTATATTTTTATTGCACAAACAATACTAATATAATTATGCTTAACTGAGGCATATGAAGCTAAGACAGGCCTAGCAACCTGGTAATGGAAAATATATGGCTTTAAATAATAAGGATTGTATTATCAATTTAATTCTAACAGACTTAAATAATAAAGAAGGATATTTTACTATATTTAACATAAAATAAGATACCAAATATACAAAAAGAAAAGTGTATATGTTGCACCCTATAAGTGAAAATGCCTATTTCCCGAAACGGGCAAACTTCTGTCTGTCGTCTTTGGACCATTTCACAAATTGGGCAAAAATTGCATGAATTCTAGCCCATTTCATAAAATAGAAATTTGTCCTATCTCCTAGAACCCTAACTGATATTTGTTTTCAGATTCTATATATTTAGAATAAACTAACCCAACCTAACTAAGCCTAACCTTCCCTTTTGAAACAATTAGACAAAACCTGTTCTTCGCGTCTACATTTTACAAACCGGGCAAAAATTTGTCGATAAAACTATTGTGTTTTGTATATTCTGGGTTATACATTCCCCAGGAATAAGAAAAGTTGAATATTTAAATTTGTATTCACTAAACAAAAAATTTCAATAAAAGCAATGTTTTAATAGAAGAAGAATTGTTTCAAAGCAACTTTGATATCCTGCGTTACTAAATTTACACATTACACACATTTAAACTGTACACACAAAAAATAAATATTAACAAAAAACACACTGGACCAAGGAAAGTTAAAGTGACATGCAAATTATGTTTATGATTTTGATATTGTTATTTGATATTATAATGCTTAAAATAAATGAATAGATTAGATTAGATATTATTAAATACTAATAACTAATATCAATAAACAAAGTTAAAAATAGCAACTGTTAATAAAATTACCTTTTAGATAAGTTTCAATGGCGTGCTGATGGGTAAACTACTAATCATATTTTGAAAGTATTTGCTGTTAAAAATGTCAGTACCTATACTATTTTTAACTGTGTTAGTTTTGATATGTATTAATAATTTTTTGCCACGTAAGAGCCCAACTATGAAAAGTCTAAAAGTTTTTCAATTTACTTTGGTATTCTAACTAAAATATTACGACAACTATTTTTATTTAATTATCTCTAAATACAATAAGGTGATGTTATAAAATAAAATAAAAAATGGGCTACTAAATACCATGCTTCAAAAAAGAATAACAAAACCATTTGAACGAATCCTTATTAGCTACATCAATGGTTCTCAAAGAATGTTTCGCGGCACAACAGTGTGTCATGAAATTCTCAAAGCTATTTATTGTTGATAAAGAATTTTTTTTTAAAAATGGGGTTCATCAATTATTATTTTTTAAAGAAAAACTGTATTAAATCTTAATTTATTTGATTTTCAAAGAATTTAATCGCTTAAGATCAAATAAATTTGTGGTATAATAAATGACAAATATACTCGCATTTCCTATACAACTGAGATAAGTATATTTGTGCATGTGCATGTCCGTGTCTTCCGTAGTGTTTCTATTGCTTGTTCAATGACTCAAAACCAAGATTAGTGTGCCGCCAAAAAAAAAAATGAGAACCACTGAGCTACATAGTGGAAAGACGGCCGATATTGCAAGCGGTTGGCACTTTTTTTCTTTTCTTTCCCGACTTACTTATTGTACGATCAATTAGATCAAGGAATACTCCGACCACGTCTCCCACTTGCCATTGTTTGCCAAATGACTCTGCGGATCCACAATATACCTTCTCTTCCTTTAAAACCAAAACAACTTAGGTAGGATAGGAATAAAGCAGATGACTGAGGTTTCACTTACACAAGATGGCGTAAGCTGGGTCATTCTTTCACCTGTACATACCTTTAAATAAGCCATTATGTCCATGGTATAGACAAAAAATGAAAATCAATGTTAAAGAATTTTGAGGCCTTTTGAAGAGTTATATTTTTAAAAAAATGTAACAAAAAATGAAACCATCAAATGCTAAAGGAAAAACACACATGCAGATTACTAAAGATTATAATATGAAACTTCTCAACGTTGAGTTTTATATTCATTTTAAATTTAAATGTACAAACTTTAAAATGTATTTATTTGGGAAAAAATTAGCCTATGCAACCAATAAAAATATAAAAGGTGCTTTTAAAATAAGACTGAAAATATTTATGTTATGTACTTTTCATTTCATCTCGATTTTATAGATTTTATGTTTAAAACCGTGTTTATTATTACCTATTTATTTTTATTGGTATTACATTATGTTTTGTGGATGCTTTGGTGATTTATTGAGGGTTTATTACAAATAAAAAGTGAAAATTTTTATAATCATATATTTAAAAAAAAATTGGTTACATCCTTAAGTTTAAAAATATTTAAAATGTATTAATCAAATAACCATGCAAAGTCACAATTCTTAGGTTGAGTGTGTATTTTCTTTTTATAATAAATGGCTATTTAAAAAAAAAGAAGAGATAATTTAGGTTTCTTAACATAGAAAAACTGTACAAGGGTAAAAAGGAATAAACAGCTTCAGACAAGTACACTCAGATCAGCAAACAGAGACCTTTAAGAAACAGTAAAAAAATATTAAATAAACGAGACAGTGCAGTGCGGATCACAACGGAAATGCTGTAGGGAAATAACCGACAGGGCTATAAGACAAAGTGCTGAAGAGGCAAAAGACAGAAGCACATCATTTGCAGGCACATCCGCAGACAACTAGAAGTGGTGGGGAGGACATATTTACCATGGGAAATAGACTGCGCGAGAGGCGAGACAAGTTTATTTCTTTTGATGACAGTTAACAATCTATTTAAAATCTATAGTAAAGAAAAACGTTCAAGTATCTATCAGCCCCATTTTGTCTCGCATATCAACTCCGAGATAAATTTTACATCATCTAATATCAAAAGATCATTAGTGTAAGCTTAACTCAAATATATTTATTGTAATTTATAGTAAGACAGTGTAGATACACTGGACAGTAATGTAAAGTAATTGATAGTGAAGGACGCCAACCTGAAAGAATAGTTAGTCTAGGCCTAGATAGAAACCAACATTTTCCTCTCTTTATTTCTTCTTAAACTCTTACATTTCCCACTTACACAGTTACACAATGTTTTGAATTTTCAGAAATATTCCTTTTACATATGAAGAGACACATTAAAAACACACAAAACACAAGGAAAGATATGCGCGAAGAAGTGGTAAGTGTAAAAGTTTAAGAAGAAAGGAGGAGAGAAGTTTTTTTTTTCTATCCAGGCCTAACCTAACTATCCTTTCAGGTCGGCTTTCTTCACTTTCACTTACTTTAAATTTGTGTACAGCGTTTCTTCATTATCTGACTATCCATTTCCAAGCCATTAATAATAAATCAAATAGATATCCTACCACAAAGGCAATGAGTTTCGAGTTAAATACGTGGTCAGATCAGTCCATGCCCCATGGTTTGGTCACCCTTCCCCCATGTCACCAGCTTACTTACTGATGGTTTTATCAAACAAGTCTAGGAAACAGCCAATAATATCTCCTACTTGGTATGGTCTGCCATACGGATCACTAACACCAAAGTGAATCTTGACAGCCTAGGTCAACATCAATATACTGTCAGAGACTGTTCACAGAACAACCAATGGTTGGAGAGAGTTCATATCACAGGCATACCTTGCTTTAAGGCACTTCTCTAATACAGTACTTTTCAATTAACACTTGCCTTTTTCTTAAGGGTATTTGTTTCAGTTTTAAGGTTATAAATAAAGTTGTTTATTATCATTATTATTATTATTATTATTATTACCGCGTCTTACTACCCATTCGGGTTATACGCACTTACGCTAATGTGTAATGGTAGGGTGATTGCGAGATGAAATGGAGGAACCTACAGTCTAACGTGGAATCCGAACCACAGTGGAGGCCTGGCATTCCACACATTCACAAGATGTCTTTTCAGAGGTGAAGGAAGGGTTTGGCAATCAGATAAATCTGTGCCAGGACCGAGGATTGAACCCCAGGCCCCAGTACAGAAGTCCAACACCTTACCCCTAGACCGCCAGGTCACCTATAAATAAAGTCATGTAGCTTTTATTTTACCAATTTTAATATTTTTTTTTAATGCCTGGCGCTATCTCACACTTAATAAATGATAGTGTAAATATGTTTATAGGCTTTTATATAAACTGGCAAGTGAAAGAAAGACTATGATTAGCTTCATGCCAGTGGTCTGGACCCTAGCCTGCCATATTAGTGAGGTATGCCTGTACATGATATTAAAAAATATAGTAAGTTTCAGGGTTAACCTATTGTTAGTAACAGTTTACTTCTAAATGAGATTTTTTTTTTACCTTCTTTGAAAATTATACACCGGAAGAACTATTAGCATCAAGTACCTTACTTAGTGAATAACTAAGTGACATGTATCGTACGGTACATGATTAAGCATAACATTTGACTATTATGATATTTAAACCAGTCTATTATAGATAGTTGGAAAATGTCTAAAGAACAATGCCACAGCAATTATATAAATGACTGAGGTATTAAAGAAACTTATGAACTGTTTTTGTTATTTTAAACAAGTTTATCACATAATAACCACAGCGAACGAAGAATGTGAGGAGCATGTTAGCTGTCACGAAGAGAAACAAGAATAGGAATGAAGCTATCTGGGAAAGAGTTGGGGTACAGGGAGTACATGAGATAGTAGAGGAAGCAAGACTGAGATGGTATGTTCATGTAATGAGGATGGAGGAGAGGATGCCAAAGAAAATTTGTGAAATGAGATAATAGGTCTATACATTGTTGTAGAAACACTATAGCAAAGATTATAAATGAAATAATATACACTGTTACTTACTCTATGGTATTAAGAAATAGGAACACTGTTACAGAAAAATTGATAAAGGAGAAATATTTTTGTCCACCAAAGAGCATAAGAATCAAATTAATTTTCAAAGATCTGAATTAAATTGTATATATATTTGATTATAGCTAAGAAATTATTGGTTTTATGAAGATGTATTTCAAATATAGATTTTTATCTTTGATAGTACTACAACTTTACAATGATAAGTTATTTCTTATCTCAAAGGGAAGTGATGAAACTTCGTTATTTTGTGTCTGTTACTATAGTATATGTTATTGTCCCTCTTTCCTATACCTATATACTTTATATAGCAAGATATTTTCGCAAGAAAGCTGAACTTACATTGTAACCATCAAATGCCCACGTGCTTTCGTCACTTCCAAGTTGACACCCAGGATTACAATCTGCCTTTGCCCAGCCAACACGCATAGGGCCTGCTGTCAGAATCTCAAATTCAAAATACCTTTACAAAAAAGATACATAGTTTTTTTTAATACGATCATAAAATTATAAGCATATTAACATATTCAGATATCAGTTTTCTAAAAAATCAAAAAAATCACAACATATTATAATGGTTTTTTTTCTTCAAACAATGATAGTAACTTTACTTGAGAAGTTTGGTTTTATTTGACGTTCAATTATTTTGTATTTAAAAATAAATAATGTGTCCCTTGAGAAATCATAAGAGAAAAACTCTCGACCGAAAAAATGATTTTTTTTTATTTAAGCCATAAAATTACCATTTTCCAGTCGAAACAGCATAATTCCTTTCAGCCCGGTACGTTCTGAAAGCAATAAGTCGATTTCTTCCTGCTTCAGCAAGCATAGCTGAAAATAAAAATATTACATAATGAAAATTATTTTTGGCTATAATGATATTTTAAAGTATGAAATGAGATAAAATATATTATGATAGCAAAAAAAAATAGTTACAGCAAACTAGATAAAATTTTCACAAACTTTCTAATAGTATGAAGTAAAATCAATCATATTTAACACAAATAAGACTTGAAGATGGTGAAAAATCACCGAAACATGAAGTCATTGTAGAATAAAAGTAGTATATAAGATAAGGAGAAGGGAATAAAAAAGAAGATACAACCTTACTACCAAAGATAAAATACGGTAGTTTAAGAGAAATTTAGTGACCAATTCCTTCCCCTCTTCCATACCGTTTAGGTGATTCTTTTGTTTCAACCCAAAATAAATTGTTTGATTTCTCGATATTTTGAAAGAAAAAATATTCATAGAATTAATCTTTAGTGTACAACTTTTTTTTTTCACTTTAAATTTAGTTTCTATTACATAATAATAAAAACTAACATATAAACCAATTAAATTTAAAATGAGTAGAAAAAACGCAGCTAGGAAAATGCATCACACATATAGCAACACAGAGTTTTTAGGTTTTGAAATTAGAACCTTTATTTAATAATGCCTATTTCCCATTATGAAAGCCATTTTGCATCCACTGCTGACTTGCTCGGCCTATTGTAGTTTCACCAAAGCTCCATCGGCCATCACTTTTCAAGGTTCCTTCAGGGCCTTCCCAGCTACCCAAGCGGTCACGGGGCACACATAGTTATTCCCATTGTACTTTACCCCCACCGGCACTCCCCTACTTTGTGCCGAGAGTGTTGTGTTACAAACCCAGCCAGTGACTGGAAGCTGTACATGTTGATGATGATTTAATAATGCCAAAACATAATACCTTTTTGTGTTTAAATATGTGTGTGACTTAAAACTAAAGAAGCCAGAAGAAAGAAGATGTCACTTTTGTGCATTGGATTCTCACACAGTGTTTCCCCTTTCACTAGGTAGGCTTTCTGTTTGTCCTTAGAAACACAGTTTTTCCCCTTTCTCTAGGTAGGCTTTCTGTTTGTCCTTAGAAACACAGTGTTTCCCCTTTCACTAGGTAGGCTTTCTGTTTGTCCTTAGAAACACAGTTTTTCCCTTTCTCTAGGTAGGCTTTCTGTTTGTCCTTAGAACACAGTGTTTCCCCTTTATCTAGGTAGGCTTTCTGTTTGTCCTTAGAAACACAGTGTTTCCCCTTTCTCTAGGTAGACTTTCTGTTTGTCCTTAGAAACACAGTGTTTCCCCTTTATCTAGGTAGGCTTTCTGTTTGTCCTTAGAAACACAGTGTTTCCCCTTTCTCTAGGTAGGCTTTCTGTTTGTCCTTAGAAACACAGTTTTTCCCCTTTATCTAGGTAGGCTTTCTGTTTGTCCTTAGAAACACAGTGTTTCCCCTTTCTCTAGGTAGGCTTTCTGTTTGTCCTTAGAAACACAGTGTTTCCCCTTTCTCTAGGTAGGCTTTCTGTTTGTCCTTAGAAACACAGTGTTTCCCCTTTATCTAGGTAGGCTTTCTGTTTGTCCTTAGAAACACAGTGTTTCCCCTTTCTCTAGGTAGGCTTTCTGTTTGTCCTTAGAAACACAGTGTTTCCCCTTTCTCTAGGTAGGCTTTCTGTTTGTCCTTAGAAACACAGTGTTTCCCCTTTCTCTAGGTAGGCTTTCTGTTTGTCCTTAGAAACACAGTGTTTCCCCTTTATCTAGGTAGGCTTTCTGTTTGTCCTTAGAAACACAGTGTTTCCCCTTTCTCTAGGTAGGCTCTCTGTTTGTCCTTAGAAACACAGTGTTTCCCCTTTCTCTAGGTAGGCTTTCTGTTTATCCTTAGAATGGTTTGTATCACATTTTCATTTATCTTCTTCTATTTAACTATTTAAGGAAAAGTTTCTTGCTTACAGGTGGGTTTTAGATATGTTTAAAACAGTTGCAAAATCGCAACAGGAAAATGCTGGTAATTACCTTCGTGTGCTTCCCCTGTTGGTGGGTCCAAGTTGTATCCATAGACAAGAAGCGTTCGGACGGTTTCACTGGCAGTATCCCTGGAAAATTTACATCAAGGAAAATATTAGTAAAAAGTGATATGAGCTACAGACACGATTACATTGTAGTAAATATGTTTTACACATTATATTTTTCAAAAACATAAATAGTTTTCAAAACACATTACAGTGTCCATTGAATCCTTTTAGTCATAAGGATTAGAGATTCAAGGATTAAAAATAATCTAGATTTAACTCATTTTTTAGATATTTAATTTTTTTTTTTTTTTAGCTTATGATACATACTAGTGGTTTATTTTAACCCAACAAAAATCAAACATAACAACCAGACACTAGATTATCAATTTAGTAATTAATCTGAAGTTTGAAAAAAATAAATCCTACCAATGTGGAAAAATTAGGAATTGTAAATGTATGAGTTATAAAGACTAAGATTATTGGGATGTGTTGGGTTTTTACATGTGTTTGTATGATTTATTCTGTGGATCGAAAGTTTCTCTGCTACTGATAACGAAGGCACCAAAGGGCTATTTTAAATTAAACATTTAAAAGAGTTTGAAAAGGCAAGGCCTACACACTATAAAAAAAACCTGTAGGCCTCAAAGTTCACAATTAGAAACACAACAAAACACATAATTAGTAATTACTAGAGATGTCACGATACCTTTTTTTTCTCGATTCCAATACTAAGTTCAACCTCGATTCTTCAATTCTCGATCCCGATTGCTCAAAATTTCCTTTTTCATTATTTTTCAAAGCATTATTGCATAATCTGACATGCCTAATACCCTGCTCCGCCCTCAATGCGAAACTTGGACTCGATCATTACATCACATGTCGTTTGAAAATTTAATCTAACAATCTTATAGCTATTTACTAAACAGACAAAAATTATTCAAAACTGAAAATCAAAACAAAGAATTCAAATAAACTCAAAATCAATACAATAAATTGCAGATTTTATAACGGAAAGAACACATTTCACATGTTACAAAATTTTTAAGTTGACCGCCATATCTGATCCTAAGCACGTTAGCTCGTCATAAATTAGTGATGAAGTTTTGGCAACAATATATCAATAATCTAGTGAATTAAAATTTATATAATCATTTTTTAATTAATTTTTATCAACTACGTCGGTTTTTGTTCTATTTTTATTAAACTTGTCTTATTCAAAGAGCTAAATAAAACATTTAAAATTGAAAAGCGAAAAAGAATATAAATACAGGAGAGCAGCCATTTTAATTTGATAGGAATATCGTAGCTTTCAAAATACACGTTGTGATATATCAATTAACGATATATATATTGATATATCATAAAAAATTGCCATCCCTAGCCTACGTATTATATATCGATTGTTTGTTTAAAATCGATTAATATATTCTGACAGTCTCACTTGACTATTACTTTTTTTTAATGTGTCAAAGTTGTTAAGTTTTTACCTCTTGTTACTGTCATAATGTTAGGTCGTATTATATTCAAGACCATTTATTTTTCATGTAAATCACCTCAAAATGTTAGGGTCGTATTATATTCGGGCCATTATGGTATATTTACAATTTGCCGGCATTTATGTGAAACGGCAACTAAACTAATATGAGAGATAATCGATTAGCACATATTTTGAATGTTGTCGTTTTGTTTAGTTGCCAGTTTTATCGAGAGCTAAGAATTGAAGTAGTGAGAATCGTAATATTAAGATTGATTCTTGATTCTTTCGATACCAGTAGTAATCTAAGGTATCAAGGTATCGAATAATCGAGTTTGACAGCCCTAGTAAGTATGAAATTTCAAGGTACATCAGTCCCCTTACTTATCAGAAAATAGTAAAACACCAAATGGACTACAGCAGCAACGGTAGAGTTAGATCATGGTAACTTAGATACTGTTGTCCGTTTCTTGATTTTTTGTTTTTTTTACTGCTACTGCTAAGTATACATGTCTCACCTTAACATTCACCTTTCATTTTTGAATTCAATTATTTGATCCTATTTTCTAAATCTTTACAATAAACGTTGTTTAAGAAAGTGTATTTGTTTTATTATTTTTTTTAAACAAAAATGTAAATTTCAGAATTTTATAACACGACAATTTTTTTTTTTTTCAATACAAAACTTTTTATAGCAGTTTATTGAAAAACTTTAAACAACTCATATTTTTAAAGATGAGATATAATTTTTGAACTGTAACACTAACACAAGTTGCCTCACCTGTTTGCTTTCTTGATAGCCTCATCCACTTTACTGTAAGGTACCAAGTGTGGGCTTCTTCTCATATCAGGATCCTGACAAATAAAATGGGTTTAGTAAATAAAAATTACTGTCAGTGCCATGAAATACAGTAATTGATCATTAATCCATCTTTCCTATACCTTCTTCCAAATATAGAACTCAATGTAACTCAAAAAGAAAAACGAGGTTTTCCTTAAAAATAAAACATTAATCAATAATTACTTTAATAAAACTATTGTACTTTTAAGGTATTTATTCGACATAAAGTAATATCAACATGGTGTCTACTAAACTTGACCAATGAAATCCCCGACCTTTTCTTATAATTCCCGACTAAAAAAGTATGTCACATCTTACCCCCCCCCTCCCCCCCATCCACCCTAGTTTTTCTATTAATCTTTTTTTTTTAGTAATAATAAGTTTTAAAATTTGAACTAAAATTGTTTACTAGGAATTAAAAATATATTACACAGTTACAAACAAAAAAATGACATAATTTACTGATTATTGTATTTCATATTTTGAGTAAAATATCATTTTCCCGGATTTTTATTGTAATTTACCAAATTCCCGACTTATTCCCATTTTTTCCCGATCACTTCAAATTCCCGGCTAATTCCCGTTTTCCCTGATTTTCCCGGATGGTAGACAACCTGATCAAGCAATTCAAATAATAGGAGAAGATAGTTAAGTCTGTTCTTTTACCTACTTTTCGAAATAAATGATTTATTTGTCAGAATTTACAAATCCTACCAATTTTACTGTTCAAACCAATACAAATATCATAAAAAGTAAACACTGTATTAAGGAGATACACTATTTAGGCATATTTGGTACAGCAATTTTTGCTGCCAGACTTTTTTTTTTACAAATTTGTCACTAAAACATAATAAAAAATATATTTTCCCACTTGATAAAAAGATGATCGTTTAATTCTAAATTGGAATAAACAAAGCTACTTTGTTCTGTTAAAATCAAGGTGTGAAATCTAGTGCAAATATTTACTTTTTTTTTCATTCACTATATGTTAAACATATTTGTAACTATTTAAAAATATTTTTAGACCTAAACCCGCCTCGGTGGCGTAGTTGGCTAACGCGCTTGTCGTGTTGAGCTCGACTGCTGAGGACGGGGAGATCGAGGTTCAAATCTCGGTCGGCTGAACTGGGGGTGGTTTTTCCTAAATGGTTTTCCACTCTCCCTCCACGCAAATGCGGGTTCACTTCATCTAATTCAATCTTACCAATTCCTGATCCATTTGCGTAGTTAGTACTTAAAGCGTATAACCCAAACGGGTAGTAAGATGCGGTACTAAATAATAATAATAATAATAATAATAATAATAAACTTATTATTATTATTATTATTATTATTATTAGGGTGACCTGGCGGTCTAGGGGTAAGGTGTAAGACTTCTGTGCTGGCGGCCGGGGTTCGATCCTCGGTCCCGGCACAGATTTATCTGATTACCAAACCCTTCCTTCACCTCTGACAAGACATCTTGTGAATGTGGGGAATGCCAGGCCTCCACCGTGGTTCAGATTCCACGTTAAACTGTAGGTCCTTCATTTCATCTCACAATCACCCTACCATTACACATTATTATTATTATTATTATTACTATTTTAGACCTAAGAACTGATAAGTTTAGGTCCTTCAACTCACACCTGTAGTGTAACCTCCTTTAAAAACATATCAGGTAGTGGATGGAAGTGAGAGATAGGGTACTTAACAAACCGTGACACACAAACACACCTCATTGAGGCCGTACGTCCATGCCTGCTGTATGCGCTCCTTAGCCCAAAGGTTGTGTGTGTTCTCAGCAAGTTGATCTACTAGCTCCTCCATCTTGGGGGCCAGTGTGATGGCGCTCAAGTCAAGGGGGGCTGGCTTGTACCCGTTTGGCTGGAGGAAAGGCTCGTTGGGGAACGCACTGTCTTGATGCGAGAGGGTGGCTTGTCCATGGTGATATAGTAGCCCAACGCAAGGATGGTTCTGTGATTATTATCATAAACATAACCAGATCAATACTTTAAGGAAAACTTCTTTTCACTCTTTAAGGTACAAGATCTGTTTACACTGAAAGGTAGTAGTCTTACCTTGACTGATTACATCATAGCCCTATCTTAAACTTACTACCTTACAAGGTAAATTGACCGAAAATAACATTACATATGGAAAAAGTTACAGGAGAGACTAATAGGAACCATTAAAAAGAACAAACACTAAATGATATTCCTTAAATTAAAAAATGACTCCTGGACGCGGGAATAGAAACTGGAACCTTTGACTTAGTAGGCCCATGCTTTCTTTAACTCAGTGGTTCCCAACCGGTGTAATGCGAAATTTTGGAAGTGTGCTGCCTAAATTTCCCAAGATTTTAATTCAACTAAAAATCTTTTAATAAATCTACTACTGGTTCCAGTTTTAAGCCTCACAAGGTATTATAGTGTTAGATAATTTTAGGTTGCACTTGAAAAGAAGATTGTGACTGACAAGTTAACATCTGTATTTTTTGTGGGGAACGCCTGAACAACTAAACAATGGTTCTGAGCCAAATGAAGTGGCATCCTTCCACCAAACATCCCAGTGAGTCCCAAAAAAAAACAATATTCCCAACACAAGACACATTTGCACACACATAAATATTTGATGCTATTATAGCATCGAAATAGTGATGTGTGTGTAAATATGTGTTAGTGTTTTTACTTTTATTTGTCCTCTACCATTTTCCTGATATTCTATCTTTTTATTTATTACCACAAGATATCTTGTGAATGTGAGGAATGCCAGGCCTCCACCGTGTTTCGGATTCCACGTTAAACTGTAGGTCCTTCATTTCATCTCACAATCACCCTACCATTACACACTAGCGTAAGTGTGTATAACCCGAACGGGTAGTAAGAATTAACTAGTAATAATAATAACTAACTAATAATAATAATTTATTTATTACCAATTGTTTTTGCTCAATGCACTTTATTTCATATATAAACTTTTTTTTTTAATTCTCTTGTTGAATGACAATTTTTCTGTGTAATACATTGATAACATATTTTTTTAAACAATCCCAATGACTACTAAAGATAAAGATAAGTTATTTTTCCAGTACTTAATGTTTTAGGTATTATTTGTGTCCCTGTGTTGTACAATCATCTAATGTTAATGTTTGAGAAAATCTGTCACGTTTATTTAAATGTTTAGGTGGAGGATTAGTCCAAGTATTTTAATTCTCTGACATAAAAAAAATCCCTTACTTTTCCAGTTTTCTCTGGTCCGTAGCTACCATGCAATTAAAATGAAAAGCTGGACACAATTCATACTTTACACTGATGCCACTTGAGAAATAAGTACATATTTTCTTTTATCATAAAAAAAAGTATATATGTATATATTTAGAAGAATTCTACAGAAAGATAACTAACATAAAATACAACTCTTTTGATATATGGTACAACTGCACGATTTTTAAAAAAAAGCAAACAATTTGTGTCAGTGCTCTATAATATAGCTATCATATTTGTAAAGAAAAATTTAAAAATAGTTTCAAGAATATATCAACGTAATCCATTTTGGAAAGTTATACATAAATAATGTTAAATTAGTAAATTAAAAAACTTCCATTCATCCACGGAAATATTTTTAAGTAATGTTGAGTATATTGCATGCTTACTTTAAAGTCTGCACCGCGAGTTGAGAATCATATCTTTTCTCAGCCGGAGGTAGCCTCTCAAATTGAATAAGACAGGGATGAATCTTCCTTATATCATCCCTTCTTTCTCCATAGATCCAACCTGCTTCAATTTTATTCATAGCCCACATTTCATGAATATTCTCAGCTAAACGATCTCTTATGCTTTCTACATAAGTTGGAAGAGTAATCTGAAACAATACAGCGTATTTATCGTTTCCGTCGTCAATCTTGCGATTGATTTGCTACAGCTCTCTACTTTTGTCTAGCCTAAGCCAATTTTTTTTTTTCCATATTTGTAACTCATTCTGCCAACATCGTTCGATATCCGATTCATGTACTCCACTCTTAGTTTATTTAAATTTAAGTTTCCAAGAGTATAAAAGGTGAACTACCTTTGAAAGAAGGAGTATAATTAATACTTTTGGCCCCTGTGTTTTCCATCTTCTAGCAAAGCAAATAATTGTGCATTTCTTCAAAATTGACCTTTCTCATTCTTTGTTCTTAAATTATATTATGTTACAGAATATTCGAATTAGCCATAATACATGTAGCCCTTAAATAAATACATATTATTTTTCTAAAAAAGGTCCCTCAAACTTATTTACCAGCCAGGACCCTTTATATATTTTGTGTAATACAAAAAAAATTATTTTTTAAATCTTAACCCCGTATTTAAAAAGTTTTATTACTTATGTAACTTACCCCCCTTATTATCCCACATAAAATAATAGACAGAGGTGAGCACAAGAGAGTTGTAATTTTACTATCAATAAACATAGTACAACTCAATGGGGGAGTGACACTTAGGAATAACAATGGTAACCATAAGCCAGAAGGGCTGCAAGGCACAAAGGACACCGCCAGGGCCTGAAGGGCACTTACAACAATAATTAACTTCAGGCGGCTCCTTACATACAAACACCCCCAAAATGGCGTCCTTAGAGAGCAGTATAAAGGCCTAACGAATTGGTCTTCAGATTAATAATAATAAAACATAACAAAAATAGTCAATCGACAACATGAGTAGAGAGACAACCCCTTCTCATGATCCGTAACATACGCCCCTTAACTAAAGAATGACATTGACACTATGCTAATATTTCACGTTGTAAAAAGATTAAGTGTTCATAACATTGCCTAAAGGCTTTAAGAGCCAATAAGATGTCCTCAGGAATATAAGTCCTGGGTGGCCCGCGGCCCCACATATGACCAATACAAATAAATAGACACCAGCAAAACTATAATAAACTAGCCTAACATTAACACCTAACATGGCGTCTGTACAATATTAATTTCTCCGCCGGCTCGCGGCCCCTCATTTGACCAACCTTGGTAGGAAACAAGGAGGCAAATAAAAATAATCCCCAGACATTTAAAGATACTTAAATTATTAAAGGAGGATATGTAAAGTAAACATTGCCTTAAGGGCTGATGTAATAGATTGTTACAAAAAATATTAGACGCAGATATAAATTGAATTTTGAAAGAAGGTAGATTAAAAACAAATTAAATTTTGAATATATCGTCGAGCCTACAAAGTTAAGCTATTTACCTCGAAAGCCCAGAGTGTAATGTGTGTCCATACACTGGGTTTCAACCATTATATACACGGTGATAAACATATATTCCCAGGGCGCGGAACAAAAGAGGGGGGGGGGGGGTCGAGAATGATCTCGAGAACCAACAGACGTAGTTTGTACGTCAAAATTCAGTCCATAGAAGTTTTATCTGCAATGCGTCAGGGCGGCG
Organism: Timema cristinae; assembly: GCA_039000515.1. Classification (NCBI taxonomy): domain Eukaryota; kingdom Metazoa; phylum Arthropoda; class Insecta; order Phasmatodea; family Timematidae; genus Timema; species Timema cristinae. The sequence continues at coordinate 36,067,808 of JBCFYV010003508.1, read as the reverse complement.
CGCGCAGAATGACGATCACTTGTTTCTTGCACAATTGGGAGGAGAGGTGGGGGGCAGCCCAACCACACGGCCAGCGAAGAGATTCAAACCTTGGTTCAGTTGGCTATAGTGGTGATGAGTGTCTCGGGCGTATTGTAGAGGAGTCGGGACGAGTCAACTTGGGCTGAGTTGGTGAGTGTTATTATTTCTTCTATGTGACGTACAAGGTTACACTTATATATAGGTATAATTAAGTGGAATAAAAAATAACAATATTATTAGAGTTTTTATTTTATTTTTACCTATTACATAAATGAAAATGAAAATTATTTGTGACTCACAGCTGAAGTGTCCACTGGAGTGGGGACAAAGGCAGTGTCATCCTCCACAAGCCACGGTCCAGCCAGGACACACTTGTTTAGGTTTCCGAAGTAGAAACAGGGGTCAATCGAGAGAACCTGCTGTGGCAGCAAGCTCTCAACCAGAGGGGAGAAGCCCTCAGGAGGAATGTATTTTAAGCGGCCGTGATCTCCCCCGAGGAGGAACCGGCAACTGTATCCAGGACAAAGTGCACAACTCAAAATTAGTTTTGGTAAGTTTGGCAGAATAATGTTATATTTAGTATTAAATAAATTGTTACTAGGTTGATTTTAATGATCTATGATGATTTTAAAACCCTGCAACTATGTTTCAGGCTAATGTAGGGTTTAATATATATCAGTATAAAGAATAAATAATTATAATGTGAGACATAAATGAGGTGTTTTATTACAGAAAAAGGAATAAGTATAAAACAGCACAAAAATATATGTAAAATTTTACATATTTTTAGATTGAGATTTTTTTAATTGGGTCGAGAACTCTTATTTGACATCCCTAAAAATTCTGATAACTCATTAAAATAATATGTTTTAATTACACTGTTTATGATTGAAAGTATGAATCAAAATAAGGGCAAACCTCAATTTGGAAGAACTGCTGATTACTGGAAAGAACATGCCATCTAGATTGAAGTTCCTAAACGATCCTTTCACTCTATGTCCATTAAAAGTGAAAGTTATGACAGGAACAGTTAGATCTAGGGCACAGCCAACTACATCCCCTTTCTTGATGTAAGGTTCTGTAGCGTCGGACATCACATTAGTTTTACGCCCACCTGGATAAAAACAACAAATTTAGTCACATTATCTATTTAATTGATAGTTTCTACTTAGATACAAGTTTATTAAAGGTGTATAGGGCTTTGTAAATCTAATCTCCCATTAAAGCAAAAAAACAATTATGGGCTACCTTAACAATAAAAATATTTCTAGAAAAAATATTCATAAAAGCCTATGTTAAATTTGTTTCATTTTCTGTTATGAAAATTTTTTGTAGTAATTGATTAAGATTCTATTATATTAATGTCATATCAATTTTGGATGAAATCTGTAAATATTTGGGGGAAAAAAAGTATTTCATATTTAGTGTTCTAAGGAAGGAATGTAGGGACATGAGTTGAGGGTAGTGTTTTGCAGTTTTTATAGAACAATTTTTTTTTGAGCCCAAAATAAATAAAATGGTAACTTCCAACATCTGTGGAATATCAGTCAAAAAATAGAAGCATTAGATGAGAAATTTTAAATTAAATGAAAAAGTTTTAATTAAATTTCATGACATCTTTGAGGGATATTCATGAATGGTTGATATCACCATGTGCAGAAAATTAAACTCTTATGTATATACTGAAGAAATATTTGATTTATTTTGGCTAAAAAAATGTTTTTTCTATAAAAACTAAAATAAAAAAACCCACCGGCCTTTAGCTCAGGTTCCCTACATCCTCACTTTAAGTGTACAATATAATGTTTTTTCAACATATTTTTTTTTATATAAAATATTCAAATTATGATAAGCTTCGAGACTATTTAATATTCCATTTGACTTTACTTCAAATCAAAAAATGAACCTAGTACACCCTTAAAGTTAATTTTTTATTTTAAACGTGCTGACTAATTAATTTGCATTATTCTTAGATACATGTTCCAGAAAGTTCTAGAAAAGAGGGATAAGATATACTTTTTTCTTGTATCTCCTTCCATACATAAAAGTATGGACCTCAAACAGGTTGAATAGATATTTTAATTGGTGATTAATTAATGATGAGTTGTTTAGTCACAAACATAATATTACCTGTCCAAAGGTAGGCTCCATCAAAACCAAATGAATATAGATCATCTCCAGCACCGTTTCCACCCCATTTTTCTCCCCCGCCGGGGTACGGTGTATATCTATGAAATAGGCAAATATTAATATTATGTTTCTTTACATAGCACTAATATTTAAAAAAAATAAGTATGTATATTAAAGATAACTAAAATCTTATATAAAAATAAACATAAGGATTTATTAAAATAATCATGTTTGTAGAGCATAAAAGGGATTATTAATAAACACTTTAAAAATTATTAAAATCTTAAATAACTTATTTGCTGAGAAATTCAAACCTGATATACAGTTCATTATCCTGGTCTTCATAGTAAAATAAATAAATGATGATTTCAGCAAAGAAGTGACATCCATTTAGAATCATTTAATGGTCCCCACAATGAGTTAAATAACATTAATAAACCATATAATACATTATAATAAATTGTACTTAACGGATAATGTGAGAGGTTTATTTGGCGGTGCCCCCAGCTAGCTACACATCAGACAAGACGTAAGCTAACAACATATTAACATCTCTTACCCAGAAGTATTTGCCCAACCAATCCTGAGGTGTGGAGTCATGTGAGTCGTTCTCTCTATGTGGTCCATCGTCACTTCAAAGTACCACTTCTGGTACACAGCGGAACCTTCCACTCGGCCAACAAAAATGTTGGGTCTCACACTGTCAAGTACAAAGCACAGCAATGTAATAAACGAGTCGAATGTTATTGAGTGTTCAGGTCTACCTACAGAATGATTTCAGGAACTTAACATAAAAAAAATTAAGAAGTTATATCTATAATAGCCTCTCACTTGTCAGGGGTGGATCCAGCATTTTCACGAGGGGGGATTTTTGCGCACATGTGTGTGTGTTGGAGGAGGAGGGGGAGGATTTTTTGAAAGGGGGAAAAGTCTCATTTCCTCTTGGAAAATTCTGACGGAAAAATCCTTCAAAAATTTGAGATTAATTTAGGGGGGGAAAAAACAAGTTTATTGTTATTGGTGTTTTTTGTTTAATTTTTGTTACTTAAATTATGTATTAAAAATGTAAATCAATTAGTGACTAAAACATTGATTTTATTGGCTTAAATTTGTAATTAATATTGTTAATACCGATTAAAACAATTTTGAGGGAGGGGTTGGATCCTTTTGGAGCCACCCCTGTCACTTGTTGTTTCTTATCCTCGGATAATGCATTAAGCCCCTACTTGTTGTTTCTATTCGATGAAATGCCATGAATAAAGGTAAGCTCCAGTACCTTTAGCAAGAATAATTCAGAATTCACTTATGTTTGTTCCATCATTACAGCACCATCAATTAGCTCAATATTTGACTGTTATTAAATTAATAATAGGAACTGTATAAATAAGTCACTCCTAGATCCAAATTATATTAATCGTTTATGTGTTCTATATCAAAATTGTATAAATTGGATGAGCCACAGTTAGCCAAAGTTAGGAAAAAAAGGATTTATTTTAAATAATTTGCTTATAAGTATGCTTTGGTTTAAGTCAGGAAAACAGAATAGAGATGAATTTTAAGGTTAAGTTATCCAGGAAAGAATGAGAGCACATGAGATAGTAGAAGAAGAAAGATAGAGATGGTATGGGCATGTAATAGGATGTTGGAGTACATGAGATAGTAGAGGAAGCAAGACTGAGATGGTATGAGCATGTAATGGGGATGTTGAGTATATGAGATATAGAGGAAGCAAGACTGAGATGGTATGAGCATGTAATGGGATGTTGGAGTACATGAGATAGTAGAGGAAGCAAGACTGAGATGGTATGGCATGTAATGGGATGTTGGAGTACATGAGATAGTAGAGGAAGCAAGACTGAGATGGTATGGGACATGTAATGAGGATGTTGGAGTACATGAGATAGTAGAGGAAGCAAGACTGAGATGGTAGGGGCATGTAATGGGGATATTGGAGTACATGAGATAGTAGAGGAAGCAAGACTGAGATGGTATGGCATGTAATGGGATGTTGGAGTACATGAGATAGTAGAGGAAGCAAGACTGAGATGGTAGGGCATGTAATGGATATTGGGTACATGAATAATAGAGGAGCAGAGTAGTGGTAGGAATTAAAGAGTTGAACATGAGATAGTATAGGAAGCAAGACTGAGATGGTATGGCATGTAATTAGGATGTTGGAGTACATGAGATAGTAGAGGAAGCAAGACTGAGATGGTATGAGCATGTAATGGGATGTTGGAGTACATGAGATAGTAGAGGAAGAAGATGAGAGTGGTATGGGCATGTAATAGGATGTTGGAGTACATGAGATAGTATAGGAAGCAAGACTGAGATGGTATGGGCATGTAATGGGGATGAAGAAGGAGATGATACCAAAAATAATTATGCAGATAAAGAATGTAGAAAAAAGCCGCAAGGGATATTAAGCAACAGATGGGAGGAGCAGATAAAAGAAAGTGTGCAAGTGAGAGGAGAAGAATGGAAGCAATTAAAGTAGGAAGAATGGTGGAAGGTTATAGAAAGGTGGAGGTATTTTACTAAATCAACCCGGCCACAGGTGTTCAACCAGAATTTTCCTAGAGAAAGAATTTAAAAAAAAAAACCTTTGTGAAAAGCAAGGGTGACGGGAAATACACCACAGGGCACTAGTTTGATGACCAGAGCTCTGCCTTCTAGTTCAGTGGTGGTATCCATTATTTCCAGTCTGAGAGCTTATTTATGTGGCGCTAAATCATCGGAGGAAATATATGTTTCCTTACCTGGCCACATGGTCGACAAGTTGCGTCTGCAGCAGGAGGTTCTTGCCGGGTAGGAGGAAGTCGCAGATGTTGTTCTGCGAGCTACGCACAGCCACACCATTACCCACGCACAAAGAGCACAACACATCCAGCACCTTTGGGTCCCTTCCGTGTTTCTCTAGCAGAGAGATAATCACCTTGATGTGTTCATCCTTAAAACAAACACAATACAATTAGAAGATGTTTGTTTTTTTATTGGTTTATTAATTGTTACATTCAACACCAGGATTATTAAAGCCTGAATATAAGAACAAGAGTGGGAAATTTTGGAGGAAGTGCACTCACGCTAACGTTTCTGACTGTCAGTAAGGGAGGGTTCTTCCAATATAAATGGTCCTTTATGCATATCAACGATTTTGGTCACCAAGTGGTTCATTTATGATCGTATCAGTGATCATGAAGATATACAGCGCCTGATTTAAAACTGTTTCCAGTTTGTGGCCGGGTCAGTTTAGTTAAATGCCTCCATCTTCCTCGAGCCTTCCAACATTCTTCTCCTCCCACTTGCACACTTTGTTATCTGTTCCTCCCATCTCTTTCTTGGCCTCCCTTGCGGTATTGTTCCTACATACTTAATTTCCAACATTTTCTTTGGCATCCTCTCTTTTTCCATCCTCATTAAATGCCCAAACCATCTCAGCCTTGCTTCCTCTACTATTTCATGTACTTTCTGTACCTCCACTCTTTCCCGAATAACTTCATTCCTAATCATGTTTCCACTCATGAGCTAGCATGCTCTTTACAAACTTCATTACATTCTATAATAAGGCCCCAACATTAAACAAATATCTTTATTTTCAACGTTTCATCACAATATATTAAATTTGCCTAAAACAAAAAAAGTATGATATATTTAATTTGTTTTAAGTTATCTTGATAAGAACAGAAAATAATACTGAAATAACTAAAAATTAATATAGTAAGTTATAAATTTTTTTTAAGATGTTTTCTATGGAAGCAAAAGAGATTTTTTTTTATTGCAAAAGTTTGTGGAGACCCTGGGAATTGTAAAGGCCCTGGAGGCTTAGCCCCCCCGTCACTCTCCCTTAAATCTGGGCCTGATGATAAATAACATAGATTTCACAGAGCGCCAAAATTATATTTTCAAATTAATGTTTCATTTTGAATTCTATAACTCACTCTCATCATGTTCAAAGCCTCGGGGGAATCTATGAGAACACAATGCAGTACATCCAACATCCCTGTCCCTTCTCCAGAGGCCTGAGATCCAAGTCGACTGAACAGCCAATTCAACCTGTTTGAGTTGGCAAACTGTGTACAGTTGGTGTGGTTGCCCTTGATGATGGCGGCTGAACAAAGACATTAGTATTTATATCATTATTCAATTCAAAATAATCACAAGAGGAAAACATGGCTTTGTAAAATATAGTAAAAGCTAAAGCGTTTAATTTTTTATAAAAGTGCTTGAAAATAACGATGGATAGGAATGATGTTTTTAGTGCAGGATGGTAAATAAGTCAAAATATCTGGGATGGCAAAGTAACAGTAAATTATAAAAACGTTGCTTTTGAATAGTTTTGGATCAAAAATATAACACAAATAGATTCCAAATTAAATATTATATTTTAGAATTTTTTAAAATCAAAACCATAATTTAAAAAGGAGACACAAAATTAAATATGCCGAGTTAGAAGATATTTAAAATGATGTGTGGTTGACTTTAGAACAATTCTAGTGTGAGGAGGTTATTCATTATCTAATAAATTGAGGTATAAAATAACAACACAATACCACATTGATATTTTTTCCCTCTGTGACCTTGATATCAAAATTTAGAGCTGATAAAAGAGTTAGTGGGAGTTTATTACCTAGAAGCTGATAGAGATAACCAGATATTATCTCCCAGCTCTGTCCCGACTCATCTCCTGCCAGGGCCACAAGGAATCCTTGAGATGTGATCACATTGATCTTGTCAATGGCTTCAAGGATCAGATTCAGGATTCCTTCTTCTTGGAACAGGTCCTGACGATTCCTTAGAGCTCGTAGACGATTTTGTTTCTCTTCATGCTCTGAATTAAGGAAAAAAAAATACATTTATCTCAATTTTAAAAAAATGTGGCTATAAATGAGTGGGAGTACCATTTTGTTTTAAAAAGGTCTTTTCAAGCCTTGTGTTGAGAATAGATTACTAATCTAAGGAAAAAATGATAAGAAATATTAATTTCAATCAAATTAATCAGTATTTGTCTCGAGAGGGGCTGTCAAAGTGCAATATTAAAATAAACTTCCTTGTTTACCCATTTGAGGATTAAACTGGGTCCTTTAAGATCAAAGTTAAACGTGCTGACAACAAACTCTGATAGTCTGGTAGCTATTTAAATTCATTTTGGTTATTAAATTGTATTTTCTTGAAAAACTATGCAATTTAACATTGCTTGCAAAAGCATTAAGTCAAAACTTGTATGACTTTTCATAAATGTATGATGCCTACTAACGGTTTTAATTATATTTTTTAAAGAAGAAAGTAAAAACCAATACGTTCAAGAGAATTCAAATATATGTTTGTTCAGTTTAAATCTTCTACCAAACGTAATGTAAGGTTTTATTTTAAACAATGAAAGGATGATTGAAGGGCAAGGGCACACACTTTTCTAGAAAATTGTAGGCAAGCTCACAATTAAATCACAACCAAACACATAATATATATATATAAAAAAGGTATAGTTTGTTTTAACAGGCAACTGAGAATCCAAACCTAAACATTTTTTTTGAATAAAGAAACAGGCAACAACAAATCTAAGTGACCATGATCAACCTAGAGCCACGCTGCCATAGTCCAGTTGGTGTTTTACGTTCTTCTGCTGAAGAAGGGGACTGATGTACCCCGAACATTCCATAATTATGTGTTTGTTGTGTTGTGTTTTAATTGTGAAATTTGAAACTACAATTTTCTGTTATAAGCGCATAAGCCTTGCCTTCTTTTAATCTCCTTTCAAAGTTTAATTTAATATAGCTGTTTGACACCATTTTTCCTTTGCCAAGGTTTATCTGTGAGCTAGTGTAGATATGGTTTGTAATCATGGCTCTGGAGACTTTGAAACTTTGTAGGGAGGAAAGTCTCGAACTTGGATAATTCATCAGATAGCTCAGTTAGTGGGAGCAACAGTAAGTTTCAAACCATAGGTCCGAAGTTTCAATCCCAGTCCGGTATATTAAAAAAAAAAATATACAGAAACAATAATACCTAAGCAATCCCATGTAAATTCAATAATACAACTGGTTAAAAGAAAGTTTTAGTTTAAAATAAAGTATACAAGATGTTATTGTAATAAATTTAAGCTTACCCATTTCATCTCCAGGCTGAGCAAAATAATTGATCAAATCTTCAAGACACATCACCATTTCATTGAGATTGACAGACATGAAAAAAAGGGAATGGCGTCTGTTGACTTGCAATGTCTCCAAACCCCTGAAATTACAATAACGATAACAATACTAAAATATCTTATGAAAACTTTGTAATTATAATTACAAAGAGATAAATTTAGAATAATGAGGAAAAATAAAAAAACACCTCTTTGTGAGGTTACGTTTTACAACTCACGTGATGAACTTGGTGAAAAGAGAGCTGCACTTTCGGATAACTCTGGCTGTCCTGGATTCCTCCTCTTGGCTGCGACTGAAATCCAATCCATCATCCATTTTACCTTCTTCGTGTAGAACTGCCTGCTTCTCCTCCACCTTACCCACCCCTTTCTTTTTGGTCTCGTATGACTGCAAGGAAAATATAATATGTCGTAAAAGTAGCAAACAATTGTATATATAATTATATTTTGAAATAAACTTCACAAAAAGTATAATATAATATGTGGATTATGTTTTAGATTAGCGCCACAGTCTTAAATAGTGATAAGTTTATTTCAAACAACTTAAAGATCTAACCTAAAAATTAAGAGTTTGGTTGAATCCACTAATATATAAATCTGTAATAAATAAAATTATAGAATATTAGGAAAATGGTGGAGCACAAATAAAAGTAAAAACACATATTTACACACATATCAATATTTCGATGCTATTATAGCATCTTCCTCAGGAAGTAGTAGTAGTAGTATTTATTACCAATTGTTTTTCTCAATGCACTTTATTTCATACATAATATATAAATCTGAATCTTAAAACCTAATTAACACTTTAACTTTGAATCTCGAATCTTAAATCCAAATACAAATCTTGGAAAAAATTATGGACATAAAAAGAAATAGTAATATAATAGAATAGAAAAATTCAAATAGTAACCAAATCTTTACATTCTTTCTTAAAATCCATTCATTATAATATTCATACATTCAGTTAAGTGTTAAATTACTGGTCTGGGGTTTGATTTAAGTCCATATTATAATTATAATTGGTTCTGAGCCACTAATAAGCAGTATTAGAGCTTTAAATCAAATTTCACTTGAGAAATTGGAAATATATATGTAAATAAAGGATTTGAGTCTCGCAATTGAAATTTGTTTTTGTTGTTGATTTGACCTATATTTTGTAGTTGCCTTTTTAAACTTGTGTCTTGACTATTGGTAGATGGATGGAATGTTGTATTTATATTATATTTTTAATTAATAAATAATAATAATAATAATAATACTTAGCATCGTGTCTTACTACCTGTTTGTTTTATACGCTTAAGTACCAATTACGATAATGGGTTAGGAATTGGCAAGGTTGAATAAATAGGAAGTGAACCCACAATTGCATGGAGGGAGAGTGGAAAGCCATTTAGGGAAATCAACCCCCAATTCACCCAAGTGAGATTCGAAACTTGATCTCCTCGTCCTCGCCAGTCTAGCTCTACAAGAAACTAGCGCATTAGCTAACTATGCCACTGAGGCGGGTTTTTAATAAATTAATTATTAAATTATCAGTTATTATTGTTTTTTATATATAAATGACTGACTAGTGTGAGCAGGATTGCTTGGAGAAAAAAAGGGTGCGATGGGTGGTTATCTAAGGTTGAGACCTGGAGGTGACAGAATTTGGTTACATATTGGTGAGCAAGTTCCCACCTGCAAAGCTGGGAAGCGTTGCAAGTTTATTGTTTGAATTGTCTGTATCTTATCTTGTTTTATAATTAGAAGGAAGGTATAGTTAAGGTGGATAAAAATATATAAAAGGAACAAACACAATATTACTTTTACAATGAAAGTTCACACTTTATATCGCTGCCATAGGCCAAAAAGGTAACGGCTGCCCTTGAAGAAAATCAATCGTTAAGAGTCCCCAATCCCCCGACCTAGGTTTCATTCTATCAGAACTCGTCAAGATAGAGTGTGAAACACGCAACGCAACTTCCTAAAAGAGGAATGCATGATTAATGACTAACCTTGTAGGAAAGCCAAAGACTACTCTCTGAGTGCTGGACGATGACTGTACTGTCACCGTACTTGATGATGGGGCTCCAATCACCTCCAGATCTTTCTCCTCCAGCACCACCTTCTGGTCATCTTTCTCTTGCCGCAGACAGAAAGTGGACAAGGAGATTGTGGCCTCTTCTCTGGAACAAGCCATCAAGTTAGAAACTAAGAGCGCGAATAAAATTATAGAATAAATGAATAATACAATATAGAAATATAAATACAGTCAACTCTCGATTCTATGACCCCTGGAATAGCGTCCCTCTCGAAGTAACGACCCTTTTTTGGGGAACCATGAAAAATGTGGGAAAAAAGGTTGAAAAGTTTAAGGAAATCGGCTGTAAAATGTGTTTGTTGCATTTATTTAGGTCGCTGCGTTGCACTTATCTTTGTGAGCGCTGTATTACTAGTAACTGGGGTGGGTCAGGTATAAAAATAGACACCACCTGATCAATGCCAGCCAATAGCACTTGACTCTGTACACCCCCTCCCACAAGCAAGACAATGTTTCCCCGTGCGCGACTGCCGCTACATCACGAGCCAGGCTTGCTTTTGCCATTGTTATTTCGATTCTCGATTTGGTTTTGTGAACAATTTTTGATGACCCATGCTATTGTTTAACATTGTTATTTTGATTTGGTTACGTTTTTGGTTGGATTTTGTGAACAATTTTTGATGACCAACGCTATTTGTTGTCTAAAAAATGCAATTTTTTCGTATGAAGGTCAGGGGTGGAACAAAATCTGTTAAAATTCCAATAACGACCCCTTCGAAATAACAACCCTTTTCCAGAGAACCGTGAAAGATCGTGGAATCGAGAGTTGATTGTAACATGAAAACTTAAATTATAAAATTACTTCTTTTACAAGACATCTCCCCCATGCACCTCCAGGGATTGCTAGTGACTGTTTAACCGGTGGAACTGGGTATGCAGATGCTCCGCTGTTCATTTAATCATCAAGGGCTTGTGCATTTATAAAAGGAAGAGTTAGCTATGTAAAGTAGGATTGTCACTTAAAGAACATTTTAGAGCCCATAATAAACGTTGAAAAGAACACTACTTATCTTACAGTTTAAAATTGTCAATATTGTTACAATTTGTCATACCATTGAATCATTATGTATAGCATATGACTTGACGTCTTAATTCCTGCAAACGGATCAAGTACCATTTTTCTGTCAGATGATGATGATAATAATAATAATATATATATTATATATATATATATATATATATATATATATATATATATATATCATATATATATATATCATATATATATATATTATATCATAGTTAAGAAATATCAATCAGTATGAATATTTGCAGTGTTGGTTTTATCAGTAGAGTATAATTATTATGAACATGCTACTATCATTTAAGACTGTATCACTGATAACAGGAAGAATGGTGTTTAAATCCTGATCAGGTGTGCTAAAGGTGGTTTAACCTGGATAATTTCCCACTTTCCCTCCACGTAAATGCGGGTTTATTTTCTCTGAGATTCTACCTTCCTCATCTCTATTCCATCAGCGTATTTGATGTATACATACATTTTTTCAATGTAACTTACTTGCTGACAAGATATAGCTCATTATTCTCGTTGACACCAAGGTAACGGCCGGTTGTGAGGTGGCGTATTCTCATGGGATGGTACCAGTTGATGAACCCCCCTGTCCACTTGGTCCTGGCCAGTTCCAGTCGCCACAGAGACCTGGCCTGACTCATCACGCTACCACCTTCGTAAACCACTATACTGGAAACACAAACACAAATATTGAATTGTTTTTGTAATAAATATAGATATTATCAGACAATGTAGAAACACTGTACAGTTATGTAAATTAAGCGATAGTGAAGGAAACCAAGTAGAAAGAAACAAACACAATTCTCTATGCATTTCTTCTTGCACTTTACACATTTCGAATTCTTCACTCGTTCACAGCTACACATTGTTTGGATTTTCAGAACTAGTTTTTTTACATCCAAACAATAATTCATTTTATTATCTTTGTAATAATTAAGTTGTATTTATTTATAGAATATCATCTTAAAAGTGATACCATGTTATATTGTTTTGGGGTACTTATCCCCTGGTGGTCTAGGGGTAAGGTGTCAGACTTCTATGCTAGGGTCCAGGGTTCAATCCTCGGTCCTTTCCTGCACCTCTGACAAGACGTGTATTAAACACAAGTTGTGAATGTATGGAATGCCAGGCCTCCACCGTGGTTCGGATTCCACGTTAAACTGTAGGTCCTCCATTTCATCACACAATCACCCTACATTACACATTAGCGTAAGTGCGTATAACCCGAACGGGTAGTAAGACGCGGTGCTATTTATCCCCAAGTCTCAAAACCACTTTTTAAATAAAATTTTCAAATATTTTCACTTTAACTAACGTTTACATTAAAAAAGAGAGAGAGAGAAATAGAGTTTAAATTTGATACTCAAAAGAAAATTTAAGATTCTGATTCGAGAAATATATAATTTGACCCATCTCTAGTTTAAAACATTTATTAAAATTATTTGCAATATTGAGGGTAAATGGGGAAATGTCTTGCTTGGCTCCTCTTGGGTGCACCAGTGGTTGGGGACAAGATTATAATGGTACTTACTTCTGTCCCGGCTGGTCCCCCCAGCTCGACGGTATAGTGAGGCACTCATCACCCCCATGGAAGAACCTCAGCACATCGCCGCCAAACACATATCCTGTCCCATGATACATACATTAGATGCTCATTTGATACTCATACAATACAAAAACATATAAAAATCGAGGTAAAAGGAACGACAGAAATATGTTAACAATACACTTTAGAAAGTTTCAAAGAACATAGAAATAAATTTAAGTGTGAAAAAATATTTTAAAATAAATATTTTAAACGACGTATAAAATAGAAGATTGATAGGTTACCCAAAGTTGAACAAAAGTGTTGCTCTGAAGCACGCTCATAATTAGATTCTCCTAGTTTAAAAAAGTACTTGAAACTTAAGACCAGCTTAATGCAGATACCATCAAGTCAATATCATTAATGTAAGATAAATCAGTTCTTACCCACATACTTCATCCTGCTAATACCGGTACCATATGGTTGCACTGACCAATGGGTGACATGGAAGGATGCGTTTACTACCGAAAGGTCGTTTTCTTTAGTGGTGTGCTGGGAAAGAACAAATATTATACATTTCAATAGTATGAACATAAGCATGAATACAAATTTTAACATTAACTAAAGTTAATACTAAATAAGATGTTCAAACAGATAACAATAATGCAATAGACAAATCAGTTTCACGAGGTTTCCGGCATACCATTGAGTTTTATCAACTAAAACATATTTTTCAATGTGGTAAGTTTGATAAACCAATTATTGCAAATTTTGACGTGATGTCATGGATTATTTTAAGCCACTCTTTCCCTATCACCACGGATTTGTTTAGCTCACAACAAACTCTTGCCGAAATTTGGCGCAAATGCTTATAGTTTGCAAAAAGATGGATGGAGAACATGGGTCCCCAGGTACTGGCCCCCAAAGGAGTATGCAAGTAGTTAAAGTTTGGTAAACACTTCAATAGTTAAACTAATCAAGCATTAGTCCTTTTTGTCTCCTAAGAAAGCCAACTTTAACCGGCAAGCTCTAGGTGTTAGCTCAGGGTTAGGCTGGGAGTAAGGGGAGGAAAAAGAAGGGTATTTAGGGGAAATATGAGTTTGAAACACCTCCCAAACCAATCCCATGGCACAATCAAGATTATAATCTATTTTTATAACTACTATGGAAAAGGACATTGTTTTGAAACTATAAACTTAGGCTAATAACTTTTTTATAATCTAAAAAAAAAAAAAAAAAAAAAAAAAAAATGTTGAATGTTCCATTAACACTTTTAACAATGTGGATGGTTCTTATCATTCTTCGATTGTTTTAATCTAGCTGTAAAATATACTTGTCATTGTTTGGTGTCTTGTTTGATTACTTCTTTCATTCATTTTTTTAGTTCATAGATTACTAAATCTATGTATATATTACAACTAGTAATAATATTATATACTCATCTTATAAAAATGGAGTAAACATTCTGCCACTAACAATAGATGTATGGATATAAGACAAATCCAGTCAAGGGTAAAATGGGAGAAGAGTTGACATATGAGGAAAGAGAAACAGTAGAACACATAATAGAAAGTACTCTATTTCTTAAAATGGTCAGCTCAAACTTGTTTTTAAACATTCAATTCAACCGTTTTACAAAAAAAAAAAATTCTTCTGTATATTTTTAAAACAATGTGTGTGGATATAATGAGGGACTAGGAAAGATCCGGGACGATTTAAAAAGTACACCAATAATTTATTCCAGGTCTTATTTAGTGCCCTCCAAAATCACCTCCCTCCTCTGTCTTTATTCCTTAATGTTAACCAAGTTATCTTTAACTCTAATAAGAAGTTCAGAAATAAATATTTATTTAGTTTTACAGCACTTTAAAACTATATTAGTGTGAAACAATTAGCCTGAATTAAAATTATGACAATTAACCAGAATTAGAGCTAATTTTAATATTCTTAGAAACTTGAACCACAAAGGGTAATTAATTTGGTATCGTTAAAAAACAAAAGTGCTCTCACCAGGTATCTCTCTGTGGCCACAGATACAAGAATGAGGTCGTCACCAACCCTCACTTTCTCACCCTCGGACCTCTGCTTGGATGCTGGGTGAACGGTCCACCAACACGCCTCCCTGAACATCACATTTCAGAATGTTTGTTTTCATGTTTAGAAGTAATATATGAAGTGAACTATTTTCTAATTTACATGCAGCATATTCAGAGATGCCAATATTTTACTAATACAAAATTCCCTGTATTTTATAAATTGAGTTTTTATTTTTACAGATGCTTTAGAGCAGGGGTCGTAAACCTTTTTATGTCCAAGGGCCAAAGTTTTTGTCTCTTGTTGGCTCGTGGGCCTCAAACCTGTACGCAGAATATTTATATTAGCTGATTCTTACACTCTTATACTAACACAAGGTATTTGGCCTATCTTTGACAGGTGAAATTTTGGATTTCTTATGAAGTATGTTCACATGTTTTCTACCCACCCCCCCCTTTTTTTAAAGGCAACGAGCCACAAAAAAATGTTACTGCAGGCTGTAGGTGTAAGACTCCTTCCTGCTTTAGAGAGAAATTAAATTTCACTTTTCATAAAATTCACTACTGTGAAGTCGTGCCATTGGGGTTCAGAACCAGAATGATTTGACAATGATGGTGAAAGTTATTCAGTTGCTACGCAACACAATGTTTCAAGAACAAAAAAAGGGAGAGGAGATTAAAGGGGTAAGATTATACACTTATCTGAATTAATGTGCTTTTCTCTTCAGATTACATTTTATTATATACAGAGAACTTAAATTTAAAGTTTGCAGTTTATTGTTATAAATTCACAAATACAGCAGTATTATTTTGGGTGAGATTCCCCCATGTTATCTCGGTTTTTTCTAGGGTCAATAAGTTTCCTGTGTTTTCCAGGTGCAAGGCAGCCTGCATATTCCTCAATATTTCTAAGCTATTATAGGTTTTTTTTAAGTGGGTCCAATACAAGAGTTATTAATAATGTCAACCAAGAGGCAGAGATAAGGAGGGTGTGTTATGGATGGCATTGTTCTTCTCTTGAAGAGAGTAGCCTAAAATACCTTCACCTTCAATTGCTGTATGTTTAACAGATCCAGGACAATCCAATTAACTTCGGGTTTAGTTGATTGCATAACAATTTTGTAAATAATGCACTGCATAACTCAACTAATATGTACATTCTTTTAGATTAATGTACAATATATGATTTTTTTTTTAATTTCCTTGTAATTTACGTTATTTTCGTTTGTCCAGACTTTCAGTAATATGGACTCTCTCTCTATCTCGCCTCCTATTTAGTCGAGGTTATTTAAGTTTTACTGAGTGTTTATATTATAGATCCAAAACAAATTATTTAAAGGTATGCATTTTTAAGTGACAAACAGCAATAAATTAAAATAATAAAACATTACTTTGGGAAACAGATTTATAATACTATTTGAATAATTGACTCCATCTTGTATTTCTTTTAATAAATTGTCATCAAGATATCTGACAGGACCTCACAAATGAAGTCTTAGAATTTTATCAAATCCAGTACCTTGAGAATGTTCTTGTAGACCAACATCGAAGGCAAGTTTATCATTGGAAGAACTTGTAGATAAGCAGGCTAAGTACTAAGAGGGGGAAAAAAAAAAACTTATGACAATACAAACTTTCCTCAATACAATTAAGAGCCCATCTCACAGCCGATTAACTGGGATTTTAAAAACATGATTACATTCGAACCAGAGCATATATAAGTAATGTTGCCTACTTGGAGATTCAAATATATTTTGTGAAGCAGGTTGCATCTTAATTTGACGCCCCTAAGCACTCAAAGCACAATCACACTTTGATGCCAATATAAGAAGGAGAGAAAACTAGCAGTTCAACCTGTGAGGCCTCTTGTTTATCTGCTGATAGCCCATCCCCTCTTTTTCAGACAAGTTTTCACACCCACTATACCATTTTCTCCTTGAAAACATTGACTTGATTTTTATTTTTTTTAATATATATATATATATATTTATATATTCTAAATATATGACTGTTTCCACAGTCTTTTTTAAATCTATAATCTGGCTGAAAGATTTCTACAGGACATTTTCGTGACCAAGCCAAATAGCCTAAGTTGTAGATTATTTATAAAACATTAGTTTACAAAATATACTTCAGGATTAAATTAATAATTTTAGATAACACTATAAGACTATTTTTTGAATTTATTTAAGAATTGTTTCAACATTTTATCTTTAAAACTCGCTGAGTAAAACGTAAATTCATGAACACGATAAATCCTATATTGATCGGCCGTGATGTCTCAGGTAGGCAACGTAATTAAAGGTGGCTTTCTGCACTCTTAACTTGACAACAATGAAATTGGGATCAGTTTAATAGAACTTTAATTTGAAAATAATTATATTTCAATTTGGTTGTATTTTTTTAAATATATTAAAAAAGTTTCACTGGTCTCAAATTCCACTGTTTAGCTGAATAAAACTGCACCAAGATGCAACGTCTGGCTCGAGCTGTATTTCCTACCTAAGTAAGGTGCTATTCGGCGGGTGAGACGGGCTTTCAAAATATAGGTAATATTAAATGGTATTCTTTTTATATAAGTCAGCTTTGACAATAAACATACTTAGGGCTTTTACATGATTTATTCGTTACCATGCTAAGACAAAGCTAACATATTGTATACTTTATTGTTTTTAGATAAGGGGACAAGGCTCACATACCCAAAACAGCAGCTTAAAACAAAACACTGTTGATTTGATGCTACACAAAACTAAGATAGTTTTAGGACACATTAGATCCCATTTTTTGACAAATAATCCAAAATATGATTAAAACACAGTTTTAGTTTTTATCTTATCTAAAAATATGGTCAGAATGTTTTCTAAAGGAACCATTATTCAAAATTAAACTCTAATCTATAAATCTTTTTTTTTTTAGGACCGTGTCTTACCACCTGTTTAGGCTATATGCATATGTACTAATTATGCCAATGAGTTCAGGATGAGGAAAGTTGAATTTAGAGAGTGTACCCACATTTGCATGGAGGGCGAGTGGAAAACCCGACTGGGATTCGAACATAGATCTCCCTGTCTTTGGTGGTCTAGTCTTAGACTATGTGGCCACAAATCAGGTATCATTGTGTTAAATCTTCCTTTAGCCAGCAGAGATTTCCAGTGGGTCGTGAAAATATTTTCTTCTTGTTACACATTCCAAGTAATATTCTGTGAGCCTAAATAAAGTGTTTATGCTTTGTGTACATACCTTGAATTGCTATTATTTTTTTAAATTCCAACTTTTGGAGTATATTATTTAATCTCTCTTTTGTTGTAACCTTTATAAGATACCAAGTAGTGATGGTCCTTGATATTTATATTTTAGATAACAAAGTGAGTGAGATGTAAAGAACGAAAAGAGCGGTGGTGATTTGGAAATTTTGTTGAAGAGTTTTGTCTTGTTTGGGATCTCGGTTAAAATGGAGCTTGAAGGCTATGAAATTGATTTTTTTAAGGTTTATTATAAGCATTTTGAAATGTTAGATGCATAAAAACCACTAAAAAAAATTGTCTAGTAAAACAAATGTGTTGAGTTTTTTTTTAAAACTAAATGACTACACAAATGTTTGATCCCTTATAATATATCATGGAAATAGGAATCTAAATCACTCTTACCATATCGCTGTTCTGATGCCTGAGAAGAATAGCATTGCCGTACAACAATGTTCTGTGACCGGAGCCAGTGCCTTTGCCCTGAAAACAGATGAAGAAATAATTACTTTTTTATTTAGCACCGCGTCTTACTACCCGTTCGGATTGTAACTCTTACGTATTAATTACGCTAGTGGTTTTAGGGATGTTTTAGGGATGAGGGAGATAATATATGTATAGGAAGTGTACCCGTATTTGCATGGATGGGGGTGGGGGGAATGGAAAACTATTTTGGAAAAACAACCCCAAGTACACCCGACCGAGATTCGAACCCTAATCTCCCCATTATCGGCCGTCTAGTTTGATGCAGAGTAGCACTGAACATGGTCACCAAAGTGTAATAATGCCAATTGGAGAACAAGGACTCGACGTCAATAGATTGGGTTGTGAAAATTCATAGTATCAATTTCACTTATATCGTCTGTGTGTTACGGTAAAGATAAGCGCACAACTAATAAGGTTGTGACAACATTCATCAAATATTCATTTCAGCTATACGGTCTCGTCTCGAGTACCCTAAAATACAGTGACACAATATTAAGGGTTGTCGCACAACATTCATTCAAGTATTCAATTTCAGCTTTATATCGGTCTCGTCTCGTATGGTTTACCGGTAAGATACAGCGACGTCAACTAGATAGGGTGTCGCCAATTTATCAGTATCAATTCATTATCGTTGTTCTTTGGTTTACCGTAAAGAGAGGTGTCCAATTCGTTGTAGAAGGCATTAAGGAGGGAATAAAAAACATGTTATTAACTATACTTTGTGGAGGGAGTTGGGTGAGGAGGGGGGAGTTTAAACCCTTATATACCTCCCTCTGTAGTGTAAGTATGTAAATATCCCAAATGGGCTGTGCCTATGTAAAGTAGAACTAGAATATTATCAATTATTTTATTCTATGTTGTATCAAGATGCTCTTTGAGTAAGTTAACATAAAACAAATTTGACAATAAATTTTATCTTGTTTCAAATAAATGCTGTTGTTTTGCGACTATATGAATAAAACGTTAGGATGTATAAACATCCTTATTTTAATATATTTGTTTTTATCAAACTTTTAACACGAGCTAGAGGTTATTAGAGTCTGAGTGTGTCCTTTTAGTGAACTCTAAATAATTTGTACCTCACCTAATTTGCACAAAATGTTGACTTAGAAACCCCAAGCCTCCCAGGATTTGTACCTAAGCTATTATTGAATATACCCCCATATCTATAAACATTATTAAAATGTGTAGATACAATTAAATATGATAACGTATGTATGATTTTATCATCTATTTTTTAATATAAGTGTTTGTATTTTAAAGCACGAATTAAGTGTACGGCCATGTGAGAAGAATGGAGATAAAAAGGATGCCGAGGGGATTTTTTCTTTCTTTGAACTTCCAATCTAATTTGTCCTGGCATCTTACAATTTTAAATCCAGGCCTATTTTACACAGTATCAGAACAAATATTTCCCACTATACACATTATCCAATTTATTTAATTTCTTAACAGGTTTAGGCTCCTATATCACCTACCCCTTTTATTACCCTCTCGTCCCTATCCCATCCTGTTCTAATCTTATCCTAATCTTACAACTAGCTAACCTAAATAACTTCTAATCCTCCGGCGATATCCATCTTGACGCATAAGGCCCTTACAGGACCTAACCCACTCTTCTTGTTTCCAAGAAAAGAGATCTGCAGTCACAAGGTTCCCCCCATGTGTCCCGTTTCTTTCCCCTCATCTTTCCCATTGTTCGGCTGGAATGATGATCCCAGTATACCTCCGGATCCATCAGCCGAACTGGTATGCCAGTCCCACAAGGCTTCGTGTTTGCCACTTCCCGGCATCTCTCCTTGTTCCTCATGGAAGGTTGTATACCAGTAGTTCCACAAAACAATCTTCACCTTTCCCTATATATTCCCCCCGCTAAGACCTCACCTGCGTCCGTCTCAGTCCCGCTTCCCGTGTTTCTGTCCTCGTATCATCCATTGTCCTCGTCATTGTTTCCATCTTCGTCAATATCCATGTCACTGTCCTCATCACTGTCACTGGTCTCCCCCCCCCCCCCCCTTTCCTTCTATAGCCCTACGACTGTTTAGCCTCTGTCCCAGTCCTCGTCTCTCTCTCAGCGGCCTTATGTGTTCCACCTTGGCTCTTTCTGAAGCTTCCGCTGCCAGCTTATCTAGGAACCTCCAATGGGCGGGGTCTCTCAGGATATCACCCACCAGTCTCCCCTGCACTTCCTGCTGGTTAGGTCTTCTTATCTCAAGCGTACGGGCACATTCCAACACAACGTGTACTGGGGTATCCCCCTCGCCACATTCACACAGATCGGATTAGACCAATCCCATTTTCCTTAAGGAATCTGGGTATGGCCTCTTCCCCTTGATGAAATGGTCCAGATCCGGGGATGGTTCCAGATGTGCGTTATAAATCCTTTCGACCACATTGGGAAAGAGTTGATAAGCCATCCTACCAGTTTCACTGCCCTCCCAGCATCTCTGCCATTCCCTTAACAAAGCAAATACTGCATCCTCAGATGTTTTCACTTCAGGCGAGGTGAGTATCCTAACTTTCTCCCAGTTGGCCTTTCTCTTCCAGTACCCAATTGCCCTCTTCTTAACCAGAAGGTCCAACGGCCACACACCTAGGGCGACGCTCAGTGCGTCTGTCACCACTGTCCGGTAGGCGCCCGTAAGTCTCAGAAGGACATTCCTCTGTATACTCCAAACAGCCCTAGCCGGCACGACGTTGTTCAGTCTGTGCACCCATTATTATTATTATTAGCACCGCGTCTTACTACCCGTTCGGGTTATACGCACTTACGCTAATGTGTAATGGTAGGGTGATTGTGAGATGAAATGAAGGACCTACAGTTTAACGTGGAATCCGAACCACGGTGGAGGCCTGGCACTCCTCACATTCACAAGATGTCTTGTCAGAGGTGAAGGAAGGGTTTGGTAATAAGATAAATCTTTGCCGGGACCGAGGATTGAACCCCGGCCGCCAGCATAGAAGTCTGACACCTTACCCCTAGACCACCAGGTCACTCTGTGCACCCAGACGCACGCTCTATAGCCAACAATAGAGAGAAGGATCGCGTGGTGTTATGTCTTTATTATCCGCATGGGCAGGTGGAACCTCCTCTGGCCAATGCTTATAATCTTATTCATGACCCGCTGAGCTCTTCCCATCACTTCCTATATATGTGCCGTGAAGTTTCTGTTCTCATCGAGAGTGACTCCCAGGTATCTGAAAGTTTGGCTCCTTCTCAAGTTCTTCCCTTCAACCTTTATTGCCGGATTCCGCACCATCTTTCCCTTAAACAGCATGAATGTCGTCTTCGCCAGTGCCATCTTCAGTTTGACACTTTTACACCACCTTACTAGCCTATCTAGCACTCGATTAGATCTTTCCTCCAGGCTCTTCCTTGAATTACCTTCTACCACTATTAGAAGGTCATCCGCGAAGGCAACCACCCCATGCATTTCAGGAATTTCTTCCAGAATCAGCAGTCCCAGATCCAGCCCCACATCACAGAATATCGGCCCACAGACCAATCCCTGGGGACATCCCTTTGTCAATCTTTTCTGCACGCTGGCACTCTGACACCTCAGGGTGGCATACCTATTTCGACAGTAGTCCTTCAAGCTTCTGTACAACTGCCCTGGGCACTGCAGTTCTCTCAACCACCCGAACAACGCCGGCCACCATAGGTTGTCAAATGCCCCCGAGATGTCTACGAATATCCCCACCACGTATTTGTCAGTGGCTGAATCAATCAGTTCCATTGCTCTACAGATGGCATCCTCTGTCGATTTGCCCCTTCTAAAACCATACTGCTGCTGATGCATACCCACTCCTGTCCTGTGTGCTTGGAGCCTTTCACACAATATATTTTCTTGTAGTTTGCCACATGTGTTCAATAGGCAGATGGGTCTATATGATTTCGGTAAAAGCAGATCCTTATTTTCTCCCTTGCTCAGCACAACTCCCTCGCTCTGCTTCCAGATGTTCGGGATTCTACCCTGAGCGAGGCATTCACTCAACAGGCCTGCAAGGTAGGGAGCTATTGGGTCAGCCATCTTTTGTATCACCTCGACCTTTATCCATCCGGTCCAGGTGCCTTCTTCTTCCCCATCCGAGCAATGGCACTGACCACCTCTTCCTGACTGACCAGATCCGCCTGCTCCTCATTCGCATATTCATCCCGGATCATGTATTCTCTTAACGCTCTTTATTCCTCCGTATCCTCCTCCTCCTCATCTGATAACAACGTCTCCATCAGAAGCGAGGCAGACTCCTCCCAGTTCTTCGTGGTTCTACCATCCCCTCTCCTCAGTGTAGATAACATCATGGGCGGTCTGATCTTCTCTGATGCTATCTTAAATGGGATACCCCATGACCCTCACTGGATTTCCTCCTTCACATCTTTCTCCCAACTCTTCCTCTTCTCCTCTATTAGCCCTTCCTCAAACTCCTTTTTCCTTTCTCTATATATGTTAAGCAGCACCATTCGGTCAACTGGGTCCTGACACCTTTGGTATCTCTTACAAGATCTCCTTGTCCTTGCACGAAGTCCTTGCAGCCTGTTGTTCCATGGCCTGTTCCCAACCTTGGTATCACCTCTTATCACTGGAATGTATCTCCCCATCGCATTCTGCAGGGCCGACGTCAGCTTCCTCGCTTTAACGTTGACATTGTCACCAGTTTCAACCGGGTCGGGTAGTACTAGTTCCCTTCTCATCCTTTCCCAGTTTGCTCTGCTCATGTCATACCTCATCCTTTCCCCTCTCACATTTATATCCGCCACCCTCCCCGTGGCAATGTCGAATACGATCAGATTGTGATCACTAATTGTAACGTTATCAATCACCCTCCATCCTTCAACCATGGCCATAGCACTAGCGCTGCACAACGTGACGTCGATGTTAGTAGTCACCCCAGCTCTCCCCTTATATGTTGGAGGGTTATCTGGTTGGTTTGCAACCTCCAGTCCATGCCGATAGATGAATTCCTCAAAGGCTCGCCCCCTTCTACAAGGTCTTCCTGCATCGTTCCTTCTATCTCTTCTGATCGCAACCCGATTATGCCACATGGGAGACTTAGCATTGGCGTCGGCAGTAATTATGAGTGGTTCCCCGCATATAGCCTGCACACCTCCTCCAACTGGTCTAAATATGGCTCTATCGGGTGCCTGAACAGAAAATATAGGTTCGCCACCACAATCGTGCCTTCACCAGTACCCAGCTCCACACACGTTACCCACTGGTTACTTAATTGTGTTACCTTTGTCACCGTGATGTCTCGATTAAATATCACTATGGCACTCATCGGCACCTCCCCGCTCACGGCAACTCTTGTAACCACTGGCATGTATGGAACCATCCCTCGCAAGGTATAGGGTTCCTGTATGCATACTACATCCAATCTCATCTCCTCTGCCAACTTAGGGATCTCATATAACAAGGTCGCACTCCTCATCGCATTGATTGATTTGTCCCACTCTGATCCTTCTTTCACCCATCATGGATTGTGCGTGGTCGCATAACACGCCGGCCATGCCACTCCCGGGTTAAATGTTTTGCGACCGTGAGCTGCCACAAACTGTTGGTATGTATTCTCCAGATTGAACTCCTCTTCTCTTCTTTTAAACACCTGTTCTATAAGATCCGATAAGCTGACATGGATTTTAGCAGAATCTTGTTCAACTATTCCGGTGCCGGAACATAACAATCCCACCTCTCTCATGCCCTAACCTCATCACATGTCTAAGTGCCACTTGCAGCGTATTCTTTTCTTCCAACCTGGATAGCCGCAAAGTCTTCTCGAATGTCCCGTACACTTGGGACGGTGTGTCCCCCTCACCTCTGTCCACCTCCTTCACCTGCCCATCTTTCGCCATCGTCTAACTGCCTTTACTCACGGCCTTCCTCTCTATCCCGCTCTCCTCCATCCTCCTGCCATAGCCAAGATCGTGTCGCCAAAATTTCCAAGTCTGTTTGGGCTTAATGCTCGACTCCGTCTTTTTGCTGATCACCTTCTCAGACTTACCCTGTATCGTCTTATAAACCCTAGCCCTAGGCTCGACCATTTTGGCTACCAGAGGCTCCAGGTTCCTCTCGAACTCTTTACTTACTGCCTTTCCACTCTCCCTACCCTCGCCAGCTTCTTCCTCTCCACTATGCTCTGGGCCCATCGCATTTCCATCCACTTTCCCCCCTGGTCTTAACTCTATGCTTTATTCACGCACTTCCACCATTTCCTTCTCCACCTCCTGCCTTGAACCCTCAATCTGTGTGAACCTCTTCTATATGCTTCCGCCCTCTTCCAGTTTCTAGCACGTTTAGACGGGGAGTTTCTTACCCTGCTCCCCGTCTTTCCAGATTCCGGGCGTGTCCTTGTCTCGTTTAGTTTAGTCAGTATTTGTCTTAGTATCTCCACTATCTCTAATAACAGTCTATTCTCCATAGTCGGTTCTCTCTATCTGTCTCCTCAGTAACATCTGATGGGTCTGACACTCCCTGGAGTTCGGTCTTTTACATTTCTCAAACTTATTCCTGGCCTGGCAGGGTATACATACCTCCTCTTTGCTCTTAAAATCCTTATGCCGAGGGGGATTTTTTTTTAATTACCAATCTAATTTGGCCTGGCATCTTACAATTTTAAATTCAGGCCTTATTTACAGAGTATCAAAAATATTTCTTATTATTGTACAGTATCCAATTTTATTTAATCTAAACAGGCTTTGGCCCCTATAGTACCTATTTCCGAGATACAATTTCATTCACCAGTTGGTCTGCCCCGGGTATATTACTTCCCCGGTACCCACCTCCGCTGGTCACCCCATCAGACCCGGATTCTCATCCCAGTCCGACGGTGCGCCCAGCAGCTGCGAGCATCCCCTATCCACCACCTGGGGAGGCGCCCTTACCGAAGTTGATGCTCCACCTACACATAAGTGCAAACCATTTCCTTAGTTAACTTCCCTGAAATTGTTTCTCCTAACCTACCCATTCCTATCACCCTCCCTTCCATATCCTATCCTATTCTAATCTTATCCTAGCCTAACAACTAGCTAACCTAAATAACTTATAACCTTCCGGGAATGTCCATTACCACGATGGTACAAGGGTGCTGCAGAGCAGCCGCCTATCTCCATCTTGACGCCTAGTTGCCCTTACAAGACCTAATCCTAATCTTCTTGTTTCCAAGAAGAGGAATCTGCAGTCACAGTATTCCCCATGCGTCCCGTTTCTTTCCCCTCATCTTTCCCATTGATCGGCTGGAATGATGATCCCTCTGATATAACATGGTTATCCCAGTAAACCTCCGGATACATCAGCCGACTGGTATGCCAGTTCCACAAGTCTTCGTATTTGTCACTTCCCGGCATCTCTCCTTGTTCCTCATGGAAGGTCGTATACCATCAATTCCAAAGAAACAACCTTCTCCTTTCCCTATATATTCCCCCCGCTGAGACCTCACCTGCGTCCGTCTCAGTCCCGCTTCCCATGTTTCTGTCCTCGTATCTATCATTGTCCTCGTCATTGTTTCCATCTTCGTCACTATCCCTGTCACTGACCTCGTCACTGTCACTGGTCTCTTCCCCCTTCCTTCTCTGGCCCTACGTCTGTTTAGCCTTTGTCTCAATCCTCGTCCCTCTCTCAGTGCCCTTATATACTCCATCTTGGCTCTTTCTGAAGCTTCCGCTGCCAGCTTATCTAGGAACCTCCAATGGGCGGGGTCTCTCAGGATATCACCCACCAGTCTCCCCTGCACTTCCTGCTGGTTAGGTCTTCTTATCTCAAGCGTACGGGCACATTCCAACACAACGTGTACTGGGGTACACACCTCGCCAAATTCACACCGATCAGTTTCGACCAATCTCATCTTCCTTAAGGATTCCGGGTACGGCCCCTTCCCCGTGATGAATTGGACCAGACCCGGGGATGGCTTCAGATGTGCGTTATCAATCCTTTCAACCACATTGGGAAAGAGTTGATAAGCCCTCCTACCAGTTTCACTGCCCTCCCAGCGTCTCTGCCATTCCCTCAACAGAGCAAATACTACGTCTTCAGATGTTTCAACTTCGGGTGAGGTGAGTATCCTAACCTTCTCCCAGTTCCTAGTAGACAAAATAGAAATCAATTGAAAGATACGAATAAGACAGAAATTAAGTTATTGATATAAATTATAAAGACAATAACAATTAAGTTTACTTATCATAAAGAGTATATGGACTGTTTGGCAAAATTGTTGTTAAAACAAAAAATCAAGTAAAATCACTAAGTGTGAAAGGAATAGAGATTATTTATTGAGAGAAAATTTAATTAGGTTAAAATGTAATACTTGACATTATAAAAACACATTAAAAATGTGAGTCAGAAAACACATATATAACACACATTTTTGATGTGTTTTTATAATGGCAAGTATTACATTTTAACCTAATTAAATTTTCTCTCAATAAATAATCTCGATTCCTTTCACACTTAATTTAACTTGATTTTTTGTTTAAATAACAATTTTGCCAAACAGTCCATATACTCTTTATGATAAGTAAACTTAATTGTTATTGTCTTTATAATTTATATCAATAACTTAATTTTTGTCTTATTCGTATCTTTCAATTGATTTCTATTTTATCTATTAAGATATATATTGTTCCTTACTACAACTAATTATGTATTTTATGAATCTTCTCCAAGTTGTTATTTCTCTTCCAGTACCCAATTGCCCTCTTCTTAACCAGAAGGTCCAACGGTCACACACCTAGGGCGACGTTCAGTGCGTCTGTCATCACTGTCGGGTAGTCGCCCCTAAGTCTCAGAAGGACATTCCTCTGTATACTTCGGACAGCCCTAGCCGGCACGACGTTGTTCAATCTGTGCGCCCAGACGCACTCTCCATATCCAACAATAGAAAGAAGGATCGCTTGGTGGTATGTCTTTATTATCCGCATGGCCAGGTGGAACCTCCTCTCGCCAATGCTTATAATCTTATTCATGACCCGCTGAGCTCTCCCCATAACTCTCTCTATATGTGCCGTGAATTTTCTGTTCTCATCGAGAGTGACTCCCAGGTATCTGACCGTTTGGCTCCTTCTCAAGTTCTTCCCTTCAACCTTTATTGCCGGATTCCACACAATTTTCCCCTTAAACAGCATGAATGTCATCTTCGCCGGTGCCATCTTCAGTTTGACACTTTTGCACCACCTTACTAGCCTGTCTAGCACTCGATTAGATCTTTCCTCCAGGCTCCTCCTTGAATTACCTTCTACCACTATTAGAAGGTCGTCCGCGAAAGCAACCACCCCATGCATTTCGGGAATTTCCTCCAGCATTTGCAGTCCTGGCTCCAGCCCCACATCACAGAATATCGGCCCACAGACTGATCCCTGGGGACATCCCTTTGTCAATCTTTTCTGCACGCTGGCACTCTGACACCTCAGGGTGGCATACCTATTTCGGCAGTAGTCCTTCAAGCTTCTATACAATCGCCCTGGACACTGCAGTTCTCTTAACCGACCGAACAACGCCAGCCACCATAGGTTGTCAAATGCCCCCGAGATGTCTACAAATATCCCCACCACGTATCTGTCAGCGGCCGAGTCAGATCAATTCCATTGCTCTACAGATGGCATCCTCTGTCAATCTACCCCTTCGAAAGCCATACTGCTGTTGATGCATGCCCACTCCTGTCCTGTGCCTTAATAATCTTTCGCACAGTATTTTTTTCTGGAGTTTCCCACTCGTTTTTAGCAGGCAGATAGGTCTATATGACTTTGGAAGAAGCGGATTCTTGTCCTCCCCCTTGCTTAGCACGATTACCTCGCTCTGCTTCCAGATGTTCGGGATTTTGCCCTGAGCGAGGCATTCATTTAGCAGGCCTGCTAGGTAGGGGGCTATAAGGTCTGCGGTCTTTTGCAGCACCTCGACCACTATCCCATCTGGCCCAGGTGCTTTCTTCTTCCCCATCTGAGCAATAGTCCTGATCCCCTCGTCCTGACCAACCACTTCCACAGGCTCCTCATTGTCATACATGTCCCGAGTCATGGCTCCTCTCAGCTGCCTCTGTTCTTCCGTAGCTGCTTCCTCATCATCATCATCATCATCATCCGGTAACAATGTATCCATCAATAATGCCGCAGATTCCTCCCAATTCGTCGTGGTGCTGCCATCCTCCCTCTTCAGTGTAGATAGCATCATTGGCGGTCTGATTTTCCCAGCCGCTATCTTAAAAGGAATTCCCCAGGGTCCTTGCTGGAGCTCCTCTCTAACATATTCCTTCCAGCCTTTTCTTTTCTCTTCTTTCAGGCCCTCCTCAAACTCCTTCTTTCTTTCTCTATATATTTCCAGCAGCACCTCACGGACAAATGGGTTACTGCACCTATGATACCTCCTGCGAGTTCTTCTTACCCTTGTACGTAGTCCCTGTCATTCCACGGTCTATTCCCGACCCTGGTATCTCCTTTCATCACCGGGATGGATTTCCTCATCGCATCCTGCAGGGCCGACGTCAACTCCCTGGCATTGATGTTGATATTGTCTCCATTTTCAATTTGGTCGGGCAGCACCAGTTCCCTCCTCAGCTTTACCCAATCAGCTCTTCTCATGTCATATCTTTTCCTTGTCCCTTCCTCATTTCCTTCCACCAGCCTCCCTATGGCAATGCCGAATACGATCAGATTGTGGTCGCTAATAGTCACATTATCGACCACCCTCCATCCCTCAACCATGGCCACAGACTCAGCGTTGCATAGGGTAACATCGATGTTCGTAGCCACCCCAGCCCTCCCTTTATACGTAGGGGTATTTCCCGGCTGGTTTACAACTTCCAGGCCGTGCCCATAGATGAGCTCTTCAAGGGCTCGCCCTCTCCTGCATGGTCTTCCTGCATCATTTCTCCTGTCTCCTCTGATCACTACCCGACTATGCCACATGGGAGGCTTGGCATTGGCATCAGCAGTAATAATAAGTGGCGCACCTGCGTACATCCTACACATTACCTCCATCTGGTCCAGGTACGGCTCTATTGGATGCCTAAACTGAAAGTACAGATTCGCCATCACAACCCTGCCAGCGCCAGTTCCAAGCTCCACACAAGTTACCCATTGGTTACTCAACTGTGTAATCTTAGTCACGGTAATATCCCTATTAAAGATAACAATGGCACTCATTGGCATCTCTCCACTTGTGACTATTCTAGTAACCACCGGCATGTGCGGAACTTTTCCTCTAAAGGTATAGGGCTCCTGTATACATACGATATCGAGCTCCATTTCCTCCGCCAGCTTACGAATCTCGTAGCACGCCGGCCATGCCACACTCGGATTAAAGGTTTTGCGACCGTGAGCTGCTAAAAACTGCTGATACGTTTGCTCTAGGCTAAACTCTTCCTCTCTCTATGAGATCCACTAAGCTGGCTACCTCTTTTGGCAAGTTCAATGATTTCAGCTGAATCCAGTCCAACGACTCAGGAGTAGGGAACATGATACTCCCACCTCGTTCATGCCCCAATCTTACTAGTATATGTCGGAGTGCCATGTGCAGGGTGTTCTTTTCCTCCGAGGGGGATGTTGGATATGGAGGCGGGGGGGGGGGGAGGAGATTAAGTGACAAATGGTTAAAGGGAGTAAGGAGGAGTGTGGAGGAGAGAAGAGTGGTCTGGGGCCAAGGTGGAAGGAGAGAGATGGAGGGAGGGAAGGAGATAGATGGAGGGAGGAAAGGAGGCGGTGGAGAGGCTCATGTTCCAAACAGACCCAACCAGTGACTGGAAGCTGTTCGATGATGATGATGATGATTATTATTATTATATATTCTAAGGTATACTGAGGCTTAACATAATTTATTTATAACAAAGATAACCTTATGTAGCTAGGCCTCCCCCCTTAACTTAGCCCGATGGATTTTACCATGTTAGGATGGATTAAGTGCTGATTTACTTTTCAGGTAAATTAATACCTTACGTACAGACGCTCAAAAATTACAGTGGTAGTGTAGGATATGTGACAAAAGGTAGTATTTTTGCAGTTTTTAATGAAAAACTTTTATTTACCAAAATAAAATAAAAATATTTTCCCAGTAAAATCAAGAGTTTAGTTTTCTTCACATGGTGATATCGATAGTTATTGAATATGAACATGAGCAAAGCAGCATTAGATGAGAGACTTTTTAAATGAAGATAAAAAGTTGTCATTAAATTCCAGGACACCCTTGACAGATATTCAACAACTGTTGATATCACCATGTGAAGAAAATTAAATTCTATGTTTCTACTAGAGAATTATATGATTTCTTTCTAACAGAAAAAAAAATTGTTAACACAAAAACTGCAAGAAACACCTTTTCTTATGTCCCTTGCACTCCCACTTAAACCTAATATGTTTATATAAATGCATCAATAATGAAATGTTAAACACGATAATGCATTTACATTATATAAAAAGAAAGTACCGGTACTTAGTAATAATACAGTGGACGCCACTTTTTTTTTTATAAGTTATCCTTCATTTTGTGTGATCAAAATAATATAAGCTAGCCCAATGTATAGTAATATATATTAAGTATATTGGTAAAGTGATTGTAGTTCTTATTATTAATAGCATGGATATTTTTTATACAAATGATGGAATTTTTTTATTACATTACATACTAATTGTTTTTTCAAGCGTTTTACACAAACTAAAAGTGGTTAGCAGCTATGACCACACTTAGAGAAAACTTAAAATGACTCATGCATCAACAGCTTTCATACTATGTAAGGAATAATAAACTTTGACCCCGATTAGGATTCAAACCAGCTAAGTCTCCAGAGGGAGTTTGGCAATGCATTAAGATATGATGTCCAAGCAGTTTTGCCCACAAAGTGAGGCATAATACTACAACAGCAAACCAAAGTAACATTACATTAGTTTTCTGGTTAGCTAACAACGCCATCAATAATTCAACTTCTCTACTCAGAACTTTTATCAAGATAGAGATAGCATTTCACCAACGAGCCATGCACAGTAAAATGATTGATGTGATTGCTTGTGGGTGTAGAAAAATTGTCTGCATGAGAGTGAACAATATGTGAATGATTACGTTACATGTGCCGGCCAATTTGTGGGAATGCATATATTCATAATCAATACGTGTTTTTTGTAGTAAGCGAGATTATTTGAGCAGCAGGAGATATTTTAGACCAGGGTTCTGCAAACTTTTGAGCCCTGATTGATTTTTACATATATCAAAGGTCCCACAATCACCTTTTGTTTCTCCACTATACTTTTAATTCTTCTTTTTTGAAGTTATAATTCTTTAGGCGCTTTATGAAAAAATGATGAGAGTGAAATTTTAAGATGCGCGCGCATCACTGTAACACAAAAGTAACAGGTTGAAGCTAAACCACTCATTAAGTCTCGAAAAAAAAAAGCTACCAACAAAATAGAAATAGAACCTCTGTTAGTCGCGCATGTTGGTACGCTCGTCGCCTCTGATCACTGTTTTCATATATATAATATTTATCCACATGTTTCTAGTTTCTACATTCACAACACGTGTTTTAGTTTCATACAAGTGTGAATTATATATGTGCTAATAAATTATGTTCAGTAGTGATTTAAATTGAATATTTTGATTAATATTATTTACTATTCGTAAATATTTTTTTCTATACATCTTGTATTTATTTATGTTCCTGCCTTTAGAGAAAATACATAAAATAAATCAAATATACTCAGTTTACCCTGAAAGGTAGCAGTCTTACCTTGATGGATTCCACTATGGCCCTATTGAATGAGCTGTATCATAGTCGAATAATGCAAGGTAAGCTTGCCTTTTCGTGACAATGTAGTTTTCTTACATGATCGGCTGAAAATTATTGCGAGAACAACCTATTGCCGACCCTTGCTTTAAACCTCATATGAAAGAATAATGTGTAGATGAAAAAGATTGAATCTTTCACCTCGTGAGTATACACAATGAAGAAATATTTCCAGTGAATTTTAATTTGAGTTATACTAGAAACACAGCAAGAACAGGCGGACCTCGTTAGTATAAACACTCGCCTTGTAGTGTCCATTTGTGTGAAATATGTCGATAAGAAATCCCGCCAAGTGTGAGGTGCGAGCTGTCAACAGGTTCCTTCTCGCTGAAGGAAAAACCCTGACTGAAATTTTTTCATGGATCAAAACTGTTTATGATGAAGGTGTTATGAACCGAAAGGACGTGTTTAAGTGGTGTCGTGAGTTTAATGAAGGCAGAACGAATGTTCATGACAATCAGAGGTGTGGAAGACCTTTCATTTTGACCGATGAGTTGTGCAAAAGATTGAGAAAACTGTTCGTGAAGACTGCTGATTGACAGTGGATGAAATTTCTGCGATGTTCACACAACTCTCCAGACACAAAACAATTACAGAAACGCTAGGATTCCGAAAATTGTGTGCAATATGGGTCCCAAAACAACTGACAAAATAGCAAAACTAGCGCTCACGAGTTCCTTGAGTGATTTGAAGTGGAAGGTAAGGATTTTCTGAGCTCGATTGTGACTGTAGATGAAACCTGGGTGGCTCATTACACTATTGAGACAAAAAGACAGTCATGACAGTGGCGGTACACCAGTTCCCAACTGCCAAAAAATTCAAAAACCTCAATTTCAGGCAAAAAAAAAAAAAAATCATGACCACTATGTTTTAGGATCAAAAAAGATCACTTTGATCAAATTTTTGTCTAAAGGGGAGATGATTAATGCAGTACGATACTTTGACACCATAAAAAAGCTCAAGAGAGCAATTCAAAACAAATGGAAGGGAATACGCCTGTTGCACGATAACGCCCGCACACGTCCAACGCCATCAAGGCGCTTTTGGACTCATTCGGTTGGGACATTTTGAACCACCCTACATACTCCCCTGACTTGGCGCCTTCAGACTTTCATATTTTCACCTCCCTGAAGACTCACATGGGTGGAAAAAAATTTCAACTGACGAGGAGGTGAAACAAGAGGTCCTGAACTGGAAGGAGGAGATGGCGGGAGAATTCTTTGGGGACAACAAAAAGCTTGAGCCACGGCTCACAACCTGCATAGAACGGGAAGTCGACTACGTGGAGAGGAGAAATAACGACACATTTACCAACAAAATCCTGTAATTTTGTTTTGAATACAATTTTATTTTAAATAGAAAAATCGAGTACTCTTACTTTCTGGATGTGTCTCGTAAATACAATGGTCTGTCATTTTTTGGAACTACTTTTAAATTCTGTCTAAGCTTAAAAACTCCTTTTCAACATTCATCTATGACCAACTTTTGTAATATCAATGAGAAAGAGAGGAAATAAAAGTATGGAACTTCTTATCTCAAGGTAAAGAGTAAAGCTTGTTACTAGGGCTCAAATATTTTAACATTTTCTGTTGTGAAACTATCAAAAAATTATTTGTTAGAGGAAGCCAAGGTGGACCTCTTAGTGGATGGTTTCAACAACATAGTTTTCATAAACGAGTTCAGGCCCTTGTTATTGTTAAGGAATCAATCTACCCCAGTGAAATATGTTATTAATAAGTTAGATTTAAAAAATATTAAAGTGACGTCCACTATAGATTGTAATTTGAAGAATACAAAAAATTGAATACTATGTACCTATATTATAATAATAAGTAAACACAAATTAACTACTTTTGAAAAACCAACGTTGTTAAATGCTACTTATTATTCTATAGTAAATACTAGCTACGAAAGTTAGTAAGCCCACTAAAATGATGTTTGATGATTTAAACAATATTGAAAACCAAATTTAAAATATGGCTTTAACTGAACGTTTTTTTTGACATAGTGTCTTACTACCTGTTCGGGTTATATGCCTTAATTATCAAATAATGTAATTTATTAATTAGCTTATAAATGAGAAATATATATTTTATAATAAAATATAATGATATAAGGGATCCATTGAATAAAATGTATTTAATTGAATCAGAACTTTCCAAACTAACATTTGTGGGCAAAGACGTTTTGGAGTTACACCAGATGCTATTTTTTAAATAAATAAAAAAAGTTGATCAATTAAAGAAATACCTTATGTATATAGATTGAACCTATTTACAAAATTTATTTTATAGTGTACATTTTAACAAGTCAACCTATTTTAAAGAGAATAAAATTTTATTTTAATACAACAATGTCAGATTAATGTTAGAATACCATTAAATAGTAAATACACTATTCGACACCTTAGCTAAGTCGGTAGCGTGTCATTCTACTAAGCTAAGGGTCCCCGAGTTCGATTCCCCGCATGGCTAAAAAATGTATTATTGGTGAAATGTGGGTTTACCGGGGACTGGATGTTGTGCCTGTCATAGTCTTAAGATAGATTATAAGGCATATGAAGCTACGACAGGCCTAACTAGCCGTAGTGGAAAATATATCTTTTGAATAACAAACTGATCTAGGCCACAGGCCACAGGCAGTAATGGAAGTAGGAAAAAAAAAAAGTAAATGGAATGTAGGTTCCTGTTGTAACTCAAAGTTGTTGAGCGCATGGAAAAAGACCTATAAAATGTGCATAATGTTTAGTTTAAAAAAGTATATACCATAATATAAATAAATCTTAAGGGTTTTGTGATTCAATAATTCTGGAGTATTGTGAAGACTAAGTTGTAACGATTATAAAATAAAAAAGTGTTTGAAATGATAAATTATATTATTACATAGGCATTTAATTAAATCAACAGTCTATATATATGTTGTTATATTTTATAAGTACAAACTCATAGGTTTATTTCTTTTAATTTAGTTTAATTATAATGAAAACATGATTTGCAGATGTGTACTGGCACATAAGGAAAAGAGCAACGGTCACAGTTCAGGAATAATAGGTAACATTAGGTACCTAACCACAAATTAGTCCTTCTGATGTTTTTCCTATTCCGAACATATTTAACAGCTTTATATTTACTTATTTTTTAGTTAGCAAGACAAAAAAAACATTTTGAAAAAAATAATATTAAATATATAGAAACATCTGCACAAAATAAATTACACCAATAGGTAATTAGGAGTTACAAAACAGGCACAAAAACATTCCACCAGCAAAACATGTAAGTGAGGAGAATACATTTTACTTGAATGGTTAAGAGACGCATTGCTGAAACTAATCCTGGACAATGTCAGAGAGAAATTAACAACCAGCCTTAATATTATATCAGAAACTAAAACCAAAATATAAAGAGACAAAAAAAGTAAAGTAAAGTCAATTCAAAAAGCAAAGTGTTAAAAATGTGAGCAGCTGAAATTTTTAGATAACTGAATATACTTACGAGTGATTCCTGTCCCTGGAAAAGAAAATGGTGCATTTGATTGAACAAAGATGTTAAAAACTTGAGATTTTATAAAACTTTTTTTTTATTAAAATACCATCTTAAAACAACAAATTCAATGTATCGATACCATAAAATGTTTACTAAATACAAAAACTGTGTCATGTTACAGTATTGAAAAATTACCAACATAGATGAAGAAATACAAACATTCAAGTTTTGGGTTTAACTAGTTTGTCAATATTACAGTTGTTAAATAAGTTTAGTACAACTGGGATGGTTTTAATTTCACATTCAATTGCTTTAATGTGCACACTTCATTTAATCTGATTGGTAAGAGTCTTACCTTAAATTACTTCACTATAGCCCTAACATATAAGCAACATCATTGTGGAGCAAAACAAGGTAAGCTTACTGGTATTATCTTTTAAGATAGCGAGGACGTATGCGACACTTTGTACGGTACTGCTAGGAAATATTTAAGTCTATTGATGGGTGGTGTTTTAAAGAGATACTTAAAAGATTTGACACTACATCTTAGTCTTTAAATATAATTTTAGGGGGAAGGTTGGGGGTGAGGGGGGGGGGGGGCTTTAATACAGTAATAAATACTATTTAAAATAGGTATTTCCTAAGTTATTTGTATGTTCCGCCATGTGATGTGGAAAAATCTACCGTTGAAGAAGTTGAGATTTTATAGATGCAACACATCTCATATCTGTTAGAATTGTATGGCTCCGACATAATCTAACTCAACATCTAGAAGTGGCAACACGCAACCTTTTATAAAGTGTTAACATTGCAATGTAAAGCACCCCCTTTTTCAAATGTTTAACATAAATAAACATTTTATTTCCAAACACTGTATTATTTACTCAAATAAAAACAATATAATAAATAATTATAATTTTTTATCAATCAATAAATTACCTAATGTGTTTTATTTTGAAATTTAGAAGAGTGAACTGAGAAAATACTCCCATTGTATGAGTTTAATGTGTGATGTTTAAAAAAAATCTCCTTTTCAACTGATACCATTGAAAGTATTGAATACTAGCATGCCTCTGAAATGGCTTCTACCATGCTTTAATTAAGGATTGGAGGCAATCTACTTATTTGAATATAGCTTTTTATAACATTTACTTGTGTACTTAAATAAAAGTGATCTTGCTGAACTAAATATTTATATCATAAATAGTATTTATTATTAATACCAGCTAATTCTCATTTTAATCTTATTTATATATTAATGATTATTGTTTGCTATTTAAATGTTGGTTTTTGGCTTCATTTTTTTTAACCCCTCCTTAAATATGGATTTGTCTCATTAATAATTTATTGTCATAAGTTAAATTTGAATTAATTCATTTAAAGATTTTGTTCTATGATGATGACACCAGACTATAGGAGTCAGCAAATTATTATACAGTTACAAATTGCATTGTTCTTAACCTATGAATAGGGTTGACCAAAGTAAATCTATGTATTAAAACACCTTTATATGCACAGTTTTTACAGGTTCAATCTACACTAGCTGAAATCAACACTAAATTTTTAAATAATAATCTAGTTAAATTATTTTAGTAACAAACCCAAGTTTTTGAGTAAAGTTTCATTCATTAAATATGAAAAACATACCCATACCTAATCATGCCACTCCTTTGCGGGGTATGCAATGATCTGTGAAGACAGCTCAAAAAACATCTCCGTACTTAATACATCTTCACTAACTTTCCCCGCACTTACCTATCCTTGCATACTCCCTTCGTTTCAAAAACATCTATACAAATAGTCATAAATGTTCTTTTATTCTTAAAACTTGTAATGTTTCCTTTTTTTCACACATTCATCTACAACATTTAGCCACTTTTACATGACCTACCGCTTCCCTTTAATCCACACACTTTACCTTCATATATTTG
The DNA here is from genome assembly GCA_039000515.1 of Timema cristinae. NCBI lineage: Eukaryota > Metazoa > Arthropoda > Insecta > Phasmatodea > Timematidae > Timema > Timema cristinae. The sequence continues at coordinate 36,029,942 of JBCFYV010003508.1, read as the reverse complement.
CATCACCACTCGATCCACATTCATCTGTAAACCCCCCCCCCCCCAACCCCCTCAACCCCCATATCACTAGAAATAACAGTCAGGGATGGTATCAAGAAAGTTACTTTATTCAACTAACAAACATACACAACTCGATGAGATGAGTGAGACAGCTCAAAGCATTGGACGCTGAAAATCAGTTTGAAATGAACATACTTTAATTTTCACACACAGGTTTTATGAACCATAGAAAATAATTAAATTAAAAAAAATGGCATTATACATTATGAGAACAGTAATGAAAGGTAAGTTCCTACGTAATAAGTTGGCAGAACTGTCTCACACCAGTCATAACTACAGATAATCAACATTTAATACTTGCAAGACACCTACTCTCACCCCTAAATGGTGGTTCAAAACACATGATATAATATATTTTAAATTGACCTTCATAACAATCTCTGTTTGATATTCTTAGCCTTGTCATAATTTTAGTTTACAGGTAAATCAAAGATCCTAGGCATTAATAACTAATCAAGGATATAACCTTCTAAATACAAAGTAATTATCTAATTGCTCTTTTTGGCAGCTCTCAATTAATTGAAACAATAACCATATGGCTCCATTAAGGCGGTGTGCTAGTGAGCGTGAGTTTAGGACATTAATTTTGCAGTTTTTATAGCACAAACATTTTTTGGCCAAAATAAATCTAATATTTCTTCTATAGAAACATAGAGTTTAGTTTTCTGCACATAATAATCTCAACAGTTGTTGAATATCTGTCATAAGCATGGCGGCATTTGGTGACAAACTTTTTCTTTATTTAAAAAGTTTGTCACAAAATTCTGCCATGCTCATGACAGATATTCAACAAATGTTGAGATTAGCATGTGCAGAAAACTAAACTCTATGTTTCTATAGAAGAAATATTTGATTTATTTTGGCCTATAGATGTTTGTGCTATAAAAACTGCAAAAATACTGCCCTGAACTACGCTCACTAGCACTCCACCATAAATGATCGTCCTCCCAATTGAAACAGGACTATATTTTAAATCATCCACCAAAACATCAAACTTTAATTTTGATAATGACGCCGCCAAGCGGCTCACTCTGGCATTTAATTATTAAAGCGAAGTCGACTGTACAATCGTACTGACTCGTGGCTCCATCTTTAACTAACAAACAATAAACTTTAAACATTACCAACAATATTAAAATTATTATTATTATTAGCACCGCGTCTTACTACCCTACGGGTTATACGCACTTACGCTAATGTGTAATGGTAGGGTGATTGTGAGATGAAATGAAGGACCTACAGTTTAACGTGGAATCCGAACCACGGTGGCGGCCTGAACAATATTAAAAAATCTCCCAATAAATAACAGGATGATTTTAATACTACAAAATATTAAAATAAGTAGAGCTGATGAATGATGCTATCATTTAATAACCGTCCCAAATGACCCTTACCCAAAGGGTAAAAAACATCCGTTAGGCGGATAAGCTGAAATTTCAAGTAAAAACACAGAGACCAAATGTTCCCCAAAGCGATCATAATGCAAATATTGGGCATACGGTTTAAACTAACCGTGCAAGGAAATAAAATATTTCCATGGCTTTATAAGCCCAAATATATTAAGTCCATCAGATGTTAATTTCATGTCAATAAACAATAAGTTTAAATTTTATAAGTCCAGAAACGATAATTTTGAATAAGTTAAAAATAGTTTGAGTCCAAAGGGAATTTAGAATACTCTAACATTAATCAGCTTATGACAACGTCGCTCACCTTGAGGCCAGTATGTAATATGTGTCTACATCACAGAGTCCTACCATTATATATCCTATGTTCTCAAGGCGCGGGAACAATAGGAGGGTGAAAGGAGTATAGGATAGCATGAGTCTAGAACATACTGGGACACACCACACCTCTCCAGGCACGTGTGGAAATAAATTCTAGAGTTTGGCAAACACAGCCGATAGAGCCAGTGCACTTGTGCATATCATTTTTTTTTTTCTTCGGGGACGGCCTCGATTCAGTCAAGTATTGGATAGTGCCACGAAGTGCTATAGAGTTACGGTCTTGCCGAGCCGAGTCAACTGGGGCCAGGGTGGTGAGTGAAACAACCTCTAATTGCTTACTTGTTGTAACAAGATTACACATCCTCTCAGTATGCACAAACCAACATACCTATTGTATTCCCTTTCAAACCGCACTCCTTCATTAATGACTCTATCATACGAGTATTTCCACATACATTTCTTAGATCTCTCATTCCAACATCATTCACCTTACTCTTGTGTTTCACCTGACAAACCCATGCTTCACATCCATAAAACAATGTTGGCATTAACACACTTTTATATTGGAAGATATACCAAACATAATATTTGAATGGTGAAGTAAAGTAATACATATTAAAATGATTTACAGTAATATATATTAAAATAAACAATTAGATAAAAAACAAAATATTTCTAAAATAATAATAAAAATTTAAATTAATAATAATAATAGACCCAACTATTTTATAAATATTTTGCTTAAAAATTATACTGAAATAAATTGAGTTTTCTCTCCTGGCATATATATGAAACACAACATCATAGTATTTTTAATGGACAAATTTACAAAAAAAAAACCTGCATGTACAATGATTGCTTTTGAAGTCAATATAAAAAGGACATTTTATGCAGTATCTGCTGTAAATTCTAGTTTTTTTGTTGTTTTTGTTTTTAGCACCGATTCTTACTGCCCATTTGGGTTGTACACTAAAATTCCAGTTAAATCTGAGTAAAGCTAGTTAAATAGTTGAAAATTTAAAAAGTATCAACCAGTTTCAACCAGCTTCAGCATGGGTTATTTGAATACTAGGTATTGAAAAACACCAAACTAAAATATGCTTAATCAACAGCTCAATTTGGCATGAGAATAATCCAAAGTACACAGCTGGTTTATGAGAAAACACATTTAGAAGGATTCACAAAAGTGAACAATTTTATTTAAAGGCAGGATTCAGCTTCATTTTTGACACATGAGAGTTCACAAATTAATTCAAATTTTGAAAAATAAGTGTGAATATAGATTAATATGAAAAATTAGGCCTACTTGTCAGTACATACACAAATATACTAAGCTGTGATTGCAAAACATCTGATAAAATCAAACCCAAGTCTTGCCAACCAATTATATTGCTGATAAACTTGAATTTTGTTAGTAGAGCTACAAAATATATGATATTTTAATTGTGGAATTTTGGATTGTGTAATCAAGTTTACTGCTCGTTACCCCTGTGAAATCTATCGAGATTTACACACTAATAGTTTCGGTTTATTCTAATCTTTATATTTGGTGAAAGGGAACACTAGTTAAGGTCAGTTATTTTTTTACAGAATTTATAACAAAACACTTTGTTGGCCAAAATAAATATAATATTATATCAGTAGATATATTAAGTATCTGACACCTTAGCCCAGTTGTAACGTGTCTGTCTACTGAGCTAAGAGTCTCAGATTTAATTCCCGCCACAGGCGAAAAATTTATAATTGGTGAAATGTGGGTTTACCTTTCACAGTGATAAATTAAGGGCCGGTGACTGGATGTTGTGCCTTTCTTAGTCTTAAGTTAGATTATAAGACATATTAAGATATGACAGGACTAGCAAGCAGGTAGTGGAAAATATATTGCTTGAATAAAACAGTGACCCAGGTCACAGGATGGAAACAGTGATGGATGTATTACTATGGTGTGATTTTGGTTAGAAGAACCTATCTGATAGATACAAGATTTATTAAAACTACTTTAATATATCTATACTTCAAAGTCATTTGATCTGCAGCTGTAAAATTTGATATAAATTATAAATACCTACATAATACTAATACCTACTAATCGTATATTAAAATGTTATCAATGTTGACTCCAAAAAATATTTTTCTATTTTAAAGAAGGCCATTCCTACCAAAATCCTATTGCAGACTTGTTCATTTTAAAGTATAACAACAAAGGCAGCTTTTACCTTATATCCAAAATACAATTCACAAATACATACAAGTTCGGTCTGTGAATAAGACCAGTCTAATGATAGACAGATTTATTTCATGCAATCTTCATGCTTTTATGGGAAAAATCTGTTAACAAATGCAAGGTAATTCACACAAAAAAAGCTTTATTTTGATATAGGCTATTCATTTATGTGGTTCGACTTACGACCTAAGAAATGTATTAAACATGGTTGGAAAAAAAAAACTTGGGAAAGCGTGGAGAAAATACAAACTGGCACAAAGGATACAAACTGTGATACTTAAAATTCAATTTAAAGAAGAGTTTGGAATATAAAGTGTATGATTTTATTGAGTTACTTGTACCCACTTAATCAGGCACCCAATTTTCTCAGAATAAATTTCAGTAGTTAAAGACCTCCGGCTTTACTCAAGATACACTCAGTTACAGATACTTCTTTTCTAAATCAACAATTAACTTTTAACATCAAAGGAAAGGACTTTAACAAAATTATATTTTAGTTTTAAGGTCTGAATGTACCAAGGATATGTAAATGGTTGCAAGGTGATGTGATATGATCCAGATAGCCAAGGTTTACAGTCCTATGTTAGCTACTTGGTATAGCTACAACAGTAAAATGTTTATGTCTCTGTCTATATTTCATTACTATAAAATAATGATTTAACAGATTCAATTATTAGTTGGTAATCTATTAAGTGTTTTTTTTTCTCATACAGTCAGATTAAGATAAGGATTTTTTTTTTCAAGTTACCTCTTAAAACAATTTTTATAATATAATCAAACTATACCAATGTTGACTGCAAAAATTAGTTTTTTTAAAAGGTCTTTCTTACCACACTTCTAATAACTTCTATCATTGTGTCCTGCCTTTTTTTTAAACAATTTCCTTTCTCTTCCTTTTGTGTTTGTTAGTTTACTTTTAGGAATTTGTATTGAACTTTTAACACTGCCTCTTGAAAAGTTCTCATTGGAAGAAACCTAGGTTTTGGGAATTTTCTTTAAGAGGCAATAATTGCGTCTTAATCAAGTAGTAGCAGAATAGTATGTGCAAACTATTTTCCTTTTTTTTTATTGGGATTTACTTAGGAGGCAATAATTACTTCTTTATCTAATGGTAGCAGTATGGAGTGTGAACAATATTACTTTTTTTTTTATTGCGAAGGCTGTAATTTAATTTGTTTATTTATATAATGTACACTTTCCAAACCGACTGATTATATCAGTACACAATAATTTCTATGAACGAAAGCAAAAGAGCCTAACAATTTTCACATACCTTCCAGACTTCTTTTACATGCCACAATCGACATGGGACTGACAGATTTAATTCCCCTTCAAAGAAAGTTGTGCAACTGATTTTTATCGCTCAAGAGCAATCAGTTGATCCCGGCTGGGTTTAGCCCACAACTGTGCAAAAACATTATGAGTGTACCTTTCAGTTGTTCTTATCCCTCTTTCATGCAAAAATAGTTTTCTTCCCAATGACTTGCACATTCCTCAAAAAGATACGCATTATATTCATATTTTAGCTATCCATATTAACAAGAATGGATGATGTCTTTCATCTCATCATTGGGTGACCACCAAAATTAATAACAGACATCTGAGCCTTGTTTGATGGTTTATTCGGATTATTTTTATTTTGGGAGACATAACAAATAATTTGGCAGTCTAGTGTGGGCAATTCACTAAAGAATAGTAATAACAAATGGTAGGCAAATGTCTATTCTAAGTGTCTGCAGACAACGCTAGGTTGAAAAAATACACACCCTCACCATATAGTTTGATTCAAAGAGTTTTAACTTTTAAAAATGTCGGAGAGTTTTGAAGGTCACTGAACAGTCATGAATAAGAAAGAATAAATTCAAATTGTATGAAACTGGTATAAAAATATAATGTTTTTATTGGGTAGAAGGTCACCAGATTGTTACAGAATTAATAAGTATGTTTCCACTAGCTTTCTAATTTTGACAACTATTTAAAAATTCACCTTTAATTTTCCAATCATATAGGCTAAGATTTGGTGGGAAATTTTAGCAGGATTTATAATTTGTAAATACATAGTTTGATTGAAAATTCGGGGTATTTGTAACACAATGTTTTCTTAGTGTTGTTATTTTGCACAAGATTCAAAAAATTGTTTTCAAATATGTTTGTAGTAGGAGGAATTATTTTAAATCTGGAAATTATACCTGTTGTTCAGAAAAGTGGAGCAATCAGTATTGTTTTATAACAATTGCTTGCAAATTGAGATGGCCACTTTTGTATTCTTCTATGGAGTTAATAAATTACTATGGAATGTCGTAGTGGCTCGTGGAATTATGTTAGCCTGACTTGAATATATTATATACCTTCTTGTAAATTGGTACCACTTTCTCAGTGTCCTTTGACCAACTTCACATGTTGATATAAATACAAAGTATCAAGTGAAAGTGTGTATATAGGATGCAAGAAAATACGGCAACGTCGACTGAAAATTTAAAAATAAAATCTCATAAAATGGCATTGATTGATACAAGCACATTCGATAACAAAAAGGGTGATTTTATTTTTTAACTTTATATCTAATTAAAAAAGAACAAGTACAGAAAAGGAAAGCAGCCGAAGAGAATGAAACATAAACATGTACATTGTTTAATGCTGTAAAGACATGCACTATACAATGACATATACTCACAGTTTCTGAACCCGCTGCCGTCACCAACTCCTGTAAGGCTCTCACCGATAGGGCCTGTTCTATCACAAACACACATTGTGATAGGTCGGGAGGTATGTTCTGTTAAACAAAAAATTGTTTATTATGTCAAGTCTATTTTTTTTTAAGAAATATAGGTCTTAGTAGTCAATCTAGTTTAACATTATTGATAACAAATGATTACCGGAATCAGTTGTTGCATTGTTTAAAGTGTCTCTCTCATGTTAGACGGTATTTCCAGGGATTCAAACCTCAGTCAATTGTACTGAGTGTGTTATTTCCTAACTGATTTCCCACTCTCTTTTCATACAGATGCGGGTCAATTTCTTCTGAAATTGTACCTTCCTCATACCTGTCCTATTTGGTAGCTAATGTATAAATATAACCCAAACAAGTACTAAGTAAATGTGTTACAGTATAAAAAAAAATTAATACTAAAATACCTACCAACTTCTAAATTAAATACAAAACATGAAACAATTATATTTCTATGTAAATAAACTAAACAAGAGGTCTTGCTCCTTATATGTAGACCGACTGTTATATGTACTATTTCATCATCATCATGCTGCACACAGTTTCCTGCCACTGGCAGGGTCTGTCTCGGACATAGCCTCTCCGTTTACTACTGTCCTCCTACCACCTTTCTTCCTCCACACCTCTCCTTAACACACTTCTCCGCACCCCCATTATCAACCTGTCCCTGGCTCTTCCTCTTGGCCTCCTGCCCGATACCTCCCAATTCGAACATCCTCCTTGGGATCCTTCCCTCTTACATCCTCTTCACATGACCATACCAACCCAATCTCGCCTTCTCTATCCTATCTTACAGGGGTTCCTCCTTCTCTCCTTCATTCCTCACCATGTCCATTCTTTTCACTCCTAGCCTCTATCCTGCTCTTAAACCTTTCCTTCATTACCCCGGTTTCTGATGGATACTGCAATAATGAGACATATCACGCCCTGTACATCACTCCTTTGCACTTCTGCAGCACATCTCTACTCCAGATAAGACTTTTGACCTTTTGTAAAAGGTCTCCACTTGCCTCCCTCTCTCCCCAATTTCTCCCTCGTTTCCTCCTCTTTCCTCTACCACACTTACCAATTACTTGAACTTTTCACTTTCTTAAGCTGCTCTCCTCCTAATTGTATTCCCTTCGTGTGCCTATTTTTTTTTTCCGTGTTGTAATCAATATTTGGATCTTCTTAACATTAAACTTCATTCCATTTTGCACCACCACCTCATTCCAGACATCCAACGGTTCCTGCATTCTTAGCTCCTTGTTTCCCCACATTATCAGGTCATCTGCAAACACCATTCCTTTGTTTCTTTCCTACCACCTCTCTCATCATTACATCCATTACTACCATAAACAACAATGGCGAGAGCGGACTTTCCTGTTTCAAGCCATTCCTTAACGCAAACAATTCCACACTATTTGTCTAGTGTAATTTTCAAAACCTGTATTTTAGGGTTAAGGTGGGCATGTAGGAAACGCAAATTAAGGGCAGTATTTTTGTAATTTTTATAGCAAAACTTTTTTTGGTCAAAAGAAATCAAATAATTCTCAAGTCCTAGAATTCAATGACAACTTTTTCTCCTAATTCAAAAAAATGTTTCTCATCTAATATCGCTATGCTCATGACAGATATTCAACAATGTTGATATCACCACTGAAGAAAATTAAATTCTATTTTTCTACAGGAGCAATATTTTTATTTTTGTAAAAAAAAAGTTTTATTAAAAAAATGGCAAAAAACAATCAAACAACACTGCCCTAACTTGTGTTCCATACACTCTCACTTTAAGAAGGGAAGACCTACCTTGTCTGCTATGGTTTCTAAGTAGCAGTGCCTGTTACCAAACCCCTCAGCAGCAAGGCACACGCGTTCTCCGGTGGCCGTACATGACAGGCACACCATGTCTTCCTGCAAACAAGGAAAACAACATTGATACCAACCAAAAGTTCTTGATGACAATAGGGATCAACTAACCTATATCAGCACAGTTAGAGAATAACACATTCAGGAAGAAGAGTTGGCCATAAGATATTACATCTTATAAACATTACTGTACACGGTACAGTCAGTGCAAGCATAACAGGTGGTAAATGAAGCATTATTATTAAATGATGTTACTTCAAAGTTGAAATATTAAATCAATCTTTGGTCATGACAGCCCAGGGTTGACTTGTAGATTCCAAAAGTGGGCAAATGGATCCGTAGGTGTGCATTCAAGAAGAGCTTGGCCCACCCTAAATCTATAAAAGGAGCCAATGGACCCCTAAGTTATTGGTGAGAAATTTTCTCAACATAAAGGAGAGCAATAACTATCCAAATTTTCAACTAACTGAATCACCTCAACTAAAACGTGAATCGGCCCACATGGTCGTTATTTCTGTCCAATTTACAATTACGGTACATCTATTCATTTTTCATGTTTCAGCTGCTTAAAAAAAAGTGTTATTAATGTAATAGCAGCACATTATAATAGTAAAACTATAATATTTTTTCACAGATAATAATGTTTCTTCCCTTAATCCAACACGGTATCTTTATTTTCGATTGTCTGGACCATCTTTGTGAGGAATATTTATGTATACATATTCAGCATTCTACCTACTGAAAAATATTGATCTGTATTTCTGGAATGTAAACGCAATAGATAATTAAATAAATATACAATAAGTTTTAATTCTATACCACGAAAGTTTTGTAAAAGTGCTGACTGACAGCTCACAGCTGACCTCTGACAGTCAACATTTAGGTATATACCTAAATTTTGACCGTCAGAAGTGACAGCTGATAAACACACGATTTTGTTGATCATATGGTTCGGTGTAGGGATACATAATTTGGTCTGATAACTTTTCAAAGCTGTCAGATGTGAGCTGTCAGTCAACACCAAAGAAGCCATGGGGCTACTGTACTTTTCCCCTGCCATAATTTAATTTAATTGTAGGTACTGTGAAAGGGTGTAGCAACTATTTCACTTCATCCAAGCCAGGAATCAGCCGAGTTCCTGAAGTAGTAAGGCTCTTAGATCAATGGCCAGACGAGCTATTGACATAGCTAATTTGTTTGATAAGCCTTGAGTTATTCTTTATTTAACATAAATACAAAAATCAACAGGTTTTCTAACCCACAGGGGGGTTTAAACTGCAACAATGTATGTATTTACTTTCATAACAATATATTGTTTCGCAGTGGCGGAGAATAGTCTTTCTTTTTGATGGAGCCAGGCCAAAGTTTAACAGCAAAGATTTTTTCCTCACGAGTTAACATATTGAATTAAGTTTAAATTCATTTTCTAAGTTTTCCTATTTTTTAAAAATCATTAAAATTACAAAATTATGAAACAAATCTACAAACAAAAGATTAAAAGAATATAACTTAGGTTTTGAATTAAACTTACCAAGACGTGATGACATTACTTGTATAAAAGTTGGTCACATCCTTTCCTCTGACTGGCAAACATATTAATGACTTTGTTGTCGAAGTTTGGAATTTCAGCAATTTCTTCCTTATGTATAGAGAAAACAGCCAGTGAATTTAACCTGTCTTGTCCCATGGTGTTCTTAAGGAACGTCTTGATTCTTTTTAACGTACTGTATTTACACTCTGACTCGGCTGTTGAAACTGGAGTGGTTAATGTTATTTGCAGGGTTTTGCACACTTCAGAAAATGAATCTTCAAAAGAATGCTTTGTGAAAAAAACCCATACAAATCACAAATTGAAGACATATTTGTATATGTATCATTTTAATGTGTGTGTATATATATGTATTATATATATATATATTTTACAGATACTAGTTCATTTATAAATTTTCCTTTTGTAATAATTAGTCTGTAATTTGATTTATAAAAAAGTGCTTACTAAGACAACTTGGAAGTTTTTTTCTGCACAAAACAAATTTTTTGGGTCAACTATTACAAAACTACAAATTATGTGGGATTGCTGGAAACGTTGTTTGAGCTGATTAATAACAATATCACATATACTTCTTTGGCATTTGCCTTTAGGTTTACTTCTGAGTCGTGTTTAGATTGTTTTCTTGGGGGATGAAAACATTTGTCTTCATCGGCATTTACTTCAAATCTTTCAGTGTTTTCAGATATCTTAGATACAACTGACTCAAAATGTTCAAGTGCTTTAGATATAGTTATGTTATTGGCACTCACAAAATGATGACATGTTTCATTAGGTCATAAAAAAACAAAAGCTTTGTATTGTTAAGTAAATTTTTCAAGCCAAGTGTTAACATAATGAATTAAATTAATTAATTTAAGTTTTCCTGATTTTTAAAATCACTAAACAAATCTACTAAACAGAAAGAATAAAATAATACAGATTTTGAACCAAGTGATGACATTACTTGTATAAAAGTTGGTCACATCTTTTCCTCTGACTGGCAAACATATTAATGACTCTGTTATTGAAGTTTGGAATTTCAGCAATTTCTTCCTTATGTATAGAGAAAACAGCCAGTGAATTTAACCTGTCTTGTCCCATGGTGTTCTTAAGGAACGTCTTGATTCTTTTTAACGTACTGTATTTACACTCTGACTCGGCTGTTGAAACTGGAGTGGTTAATGTTATTTGCAGGGTTTTGCACACTTCAGAAAATGAATCTTCAAAAGAATGCTTAGTGAAAAAACTGTACAAAGCACAAACTGAAGACATATTTTTTAATGTATCATTTCGATATATTACAGCTAGTTCTTTTATCAATTTTTCTTTTGAAATAAATGAGCTGTAATTTGATGCAAAAGTGTTGACTAAGTCAGTTGGAAAGTTTTTTCTGTACAAACCAAATTTTGTTGGGTCAACTATTGCAAAACTACAAAATACGTGTGATTGCTGGAAGCGTTGTTTAAGCTGATTAATAACAATATCACATACTTCTTTGGCATTTGCCTTTAGGTTTACTTCTGAGTCGTGTTTAAATTGTTTTCTTGGGGGAGAAAAAACATAAGTCTTCATCGGCATTCTCTTCATATCTGTCAGTGTTTTTTCGTATTTCAAATACGGCTGACTCAAAATTTTCTAGTGCATTAGAAATGGTTATGCTATTGGTACTTTGCATATGAATTGTATTGTACAAAATGTCAACATGTTTCATTATGTCATAGAAAAAATTTAGAAAAAACAAAAACTGTGTATTGTTTAGTAAATTTTTTAAGCCAAAAGCTTCCCTCATTGTTACATCATCCCACCCATCTTCATCTTCAATCTTTTCAAAACATTCTAATAACTCTGTTTTGTTTTCTTTAACACTGCTTACAACCTGGGATTGAAAGTTCCATTGTTTTGCTGAAACAGTAGGAGGTATGTGCTTATTTAACATTGACCAAAGCAAATCACTGCGTTTAGGTGAAGAGAAGAATGTTGTAAACCCATTAATGTTTGCAAAAAACAATTTTACTGGTTTTATGTTTTGCGAACAAGCGGCTTTTATAACCAAATTGAGTTGGTGGGCATAGCAGTGTACATATATGGCATGTGGAAATGAATTCTGCAACACAGTATGAATGCCACTGTAGATACCACTCATTACCTCGGCACCATTGTATGCTTGGGCTATGATTTTATTTTCTACGTTGAAAGGTTGTAGGCTTTTTATTATAAGCTCGCTGAGACCATCAGCTGTGTGGTCATGTACCTCTTCAAAAGAAAGAAATCTTTCAACTGGTTTACAGCCCTTAATATATCGCAGAATGATAACAAATTGGCTTAGGCAGGTTATATCATTCGTCAAATCAGCCTGCAGGGAAACAAAATCAGCAGCATTAATGTCTTTTTTCAGCTCCTCGATATATACCTCATACATACAATCTAGAAGATCATTCTGTATATTGTGTGAGGTATATTTACAAACTGAAGCACTATTCAAGTGGTCGTCTAACACACAATCGAGATTGCCGAGTAAAGATAACAAATCCAAAAAATAGTCCCGATTTGCCGATTCTTGATTTTCATTGTGGTATAATGACAATTCATGAGTAGCACAGTATTTTAAGCATTCTATTACTCTGCCTAATATATGCCTATTTTTTGACACCTGTTCATTGTGTTTTGGGATTGAGATTTTGACAGCAGAATCTATCTGTGATGTTATATTTAACGTTCCAAATGTTTTGAACTTGCATGCATTTTCTAAATGAATTGCACATTCCTCGTGTTTTTTAATTCTTTCACCCAAATGTTTAAGATCCTTACAGCCTACCGTTGTCCACAACCCCTCACCATCAAATAATAAACAATAAAAACAAAATAAGCTTTGTTTTTCTTCGCTCACAGTTAACCACAATTTTTTACCAAACCAAGCATTAGAAAAAGTTCTTATTTTATTGCCATCCATCTGCATAAATGTAAAGTCACTAGGCTGATGTGCTCCTAACCATTTAATTTCAAGTTTTTCTTGAAGTTTTAGTGAAGAAAACGGAGTTTGTAATAAAAAGTCTACCTTGTTCATTTTAATTAATTACTTTCACCAGTCACCTTACTTCTTGGGTCTTAACACATACTAAAACACAGACAAATAGACGCTAAAACCAAAAATAAACAAATTTTAGTGTATAGCGGCCCAGCGTTCCGCATACATGGCTCAAATTATTAACAATAACAATAACAAATAACAATAACAAATAACAATAACAACACAGTGATTGGCAAAATCGAATGAAAGTAATCGAGATCAAGTACATCGATTCTGCAGAGTAGTCGGCTGTACTCGATTCTTCTGGAAATACTCGAGTAAGAATAGTTCAATAACAAACTTTGTGTCTTTTATGTTAAAACGATCCTTTAGCTTATAGGCTTGTAGGGAGTATAATTATTTTAGCCTAAATTGACATATTTAAAGAAACAAGTCATGATTGTTGAACTTAGTTATGCTCTTCAAACCTTTTATTAACCTATCTAGTTTAACTAATCATAAATTGATACATCTCATTTATTCATGAAAATTAGTGAATGGTGTCGAAATGCCGCATTGCCTTGTATGTGTGCAAGAGAGAAGAAGATACCCTAAGGTTTTTCTCTCTTATACGCAATGGTGTGCAAATTACAGCTCGTAAATTTTAGCCGCAGATGTCCATCCAGTTATATTATAGAGATCAATGGTTTATACATTTCATATTGTTTTGTTTTAGATACTATTATTTTGTATTCACATAATATTGTGCAGGTAATTTGGATATAGCTTTTCTGCCGTAAAATCTAAGGACTGTTACTTTTATTCACTGTCAGCAGTAAACTTTCCCCCCTCGTCGATCCACGGTGGGATGTACTGGTGACCGTACTGGAGTTTATCTAAAAGGCTTCAGTAATAAATTATCGGAGTTCGAGTACTCAATTCTTATAAATACTTTATTCTGCCCATCATTACCACTAAGATTGGAATTATTAGCTACTGTAAAGCTCACAATATATTGGTACGTAGCATTGACTCTGAGATACATCTCACACTAGGCTTGTCTTCTTTGGAAGGGCCTATCACAGCTGGACCATGTAATCTTCGAAATTCAATCACTCGAGTGCTGGCACAGTCCTCGCGTGACGATTGGAGCGAGGAATGAATAATCTTGATTGGAATACTGTATAACGAATTCAATAACTCACTGTGTGTAGAGATTGGTGGTCCACTTCATATTCATGTCTTTACTTTCTCTCAACTCCTCGATGAGTGATCGTCAAATAAAATCGAATTCGAGATTTTGATAAAGGTTGACGTTTCATGACCCCCGAAAAAAAAGGAAGTGTTTTTTTGCGATGTCGTCAGTCTGTATCTCGGACTATGGCCGAAACCATTTTACCGATCGGGCTAAAACTTGGTATCTAGGACTTTTATAAGGTTTTTACGAGAGGATTTTGTAATTAAATATCTAGCCCTAAAATTAAAGGAAGTTTATTGAAGGGCAAAAAGAGATAATATCAAGTTTCTCAAAATTCACTATAATGATTTTGATGACATTTAGTTTCTAGACACTGGTTAACTATACAAACAAAATTGCAGTTTTAATATTTTTTTTCGTGAAAATAACTTTGAGGGTACTAGTGGCATACATTTCCAGTTTTGATAATATCTCCGTTATTATATGAGATACGCAATAATTTATCATTGTAAAGTAGCCTACTATTAAATACAAAACTCTTTTGTTTTAAATTTATCTTTATAACATCATATAATTTTATTTATCAAGTTGAAATTAAATAGATTGTTATGCTCTTTGGTGGACACAGATGCTCCTTTTTTCTTAATAGTTACGTAGCAGTGTATGCTTTTTGATTTATGCTCGTTGGTGGAATGTTATGCTTGTATTGCTTCATCTCAACCCCTCGGAAAGAGAAGTATTGTAATTGTCAAAATTAAACTCGAGATTTTGTTAAATGTCGACGTTTCATGACCCTCTTAAACCTAAAGGTGGTTTTTGAGATGCCGTCTGTTCGTCTCTTTGCCTATCTTCTCTATACTCCGGGCTAGAGCCCACACCATTTTAATGATAGAGCTAAAGCTTGGTATCAATGGTTTAAATAAGGTACTTCGAGGGTTTTTTAGAATTAAATGCCTAACCGTCAAATTAGGGGAACAAGAGAGAGAGAAAGAGAGAGAGAAAAAAGTGGATTTTTCAAAACACACAAGGCGACCGAACCTGGATATCAAAGTCCCACCCAATCATGTGCCATACAACAACAAAAAAATCCAAAAGGTGAGAAAATCTAGATTGTAGTTTGTTTTTCTATATCTAGTGAATATTCACTTTTCAATTAAAGTGTTAATTTTCAAATTACTAATCGTTTAATTCTTTTGGCCCCACCCTATACTAAACCTTATGTCTTGCTTTGTACGAAATTCTCGTTGCTTATTTACCGCCCGCATCGCCGGAAACACGTCAGCCCAATTTTAATAGGAAGAATCTCTTATCTGACAGCTATAAAAGCTACTAGATATTCTTTCACGCACCCACTTCGCTGGTCGCATGGCTTAAGGCAATGTTTATAAAACATTTGGGCCTTCGGAGTCCTTTACACTCCTAAAAATATTTTGTTAATATGAGTTCTACCTAGCATTGTTTATCATGTAATATTTTTATAATTTTGTATTTATGAATTCATTTTATTTTAATCGTAAGTAGCTTGATAAATACGGAAAAAGGCCATTTCTATATATTTTCTATTTTTTTTTTCAAATCTTCTTGAAACGTGGTGAATCGAAGACAACTGGACTCTCATGTTTGATCCTGAATTCAATTTGTTGCAATATTTTGTTTTGGTTGAAGTATATTTAGATGATTCATTAAGCCTCAAAAATATTTTAAAGTAGGGTGCAAGGGGAGCCAAGTTAAGGTCGGTGTTTTTTCAATTTTCATACCAAAACTTTTTTTTCCCAAAATAAATAAAATATTGCTCATATCATGACCATAGCGATATTAGATGAAAACATTTTAAATGAAGAGAAAAAGTTGTCATTAAATTCCAGGACACCCTTGACAATATTATTATTATTATTATTATTTTATTATTATTATTAGCACCGCGTCTTACTACCCGTTCGGGTTATACGCACTTACGCTAATGTGTAATGGTAGGGTGATTGTGAGATGAAATTAAGGACCTACAGTTTAACGTGGAATCCGAACCACGGTGGAGGCCTGGCATTCACCACATTCACAAGATGTCTTGTCAAAGGTGAAGGAAGGGTTTGGTAATCAGATAAATCTTTGCCGGGACCGAGGATTGAACCCCGGCCGCCAGCATAGAAGTCTGACACCTTACCCTAGACCACGACAAATATTCAACCATTGTTGATATCACCACGAAGAAAATTAAAATCTATGTTTTACTGGAGAAATATTTTATTTCTTTTGAGGAATTTTTTTTATACATAAGATTTGCAAAAATACTGCCCTTAACTCACCTTACATTCCAACCCAACTTAAAAGTCTCTGGGAGCCCCTGTAGGGGTATTGTGGCGGGAGGAGGGGCAGATCACTGAGGAGCACACATTGAGAAACGTTTCAAGGAAATTAAAAAAAAAAAATACCACGTTTAATTTCATCAGTCGAGAGTGTTGATGGTAGAATGATGAGAGATATGAGGAAATATTGCTACTCACTTTAGGATTGAGCATGAGGCAGGGTAAGGGAGGGAAACATAATATGCTGGTATGTGAAGTAAACATGAGAAATGAATCATATTGGGCTAAATTTCATCATTTAGGGATGCCATTCCACTTGATGGAGACATATTAGAACTCGTATCTCAGGTTCATAACAGATCAGTTTGAAGATAACAGCTGATTGAAAAGGAATTTTTAGGAAGTGAGATACATATTACAGATATGTGACGTCATCTTTGGAAGACTTTCGATCGAGTTAAGTTTACCATTAGTAATGACAAGTACAATGTAGTTAAACCGTGTGGAATTTACAGTGAAATGAAAATATAGTTACAAAGCGGTGTAATATGGTATTTAGGGGCGTGTGAGAGTTCGAAATGTGTAAGTCGAAGATAAAATCTTCACTTAGATTTGGATCTTAGAAACGTTTCGAAAGAACTAGAAAATTGTTATTCAATACGAACATATTTGAAATATTTCTCTTTTATATGACATATTTCAACAGTTATTCATTTTAACCAATAAACAGTGTATATTAATACAAGCAATAAGTAAAGGCTTCTATCACGAATGAATAAATAAATTAAGATGTGTCAGCATAAAATTATTTAGCAACAATTTTTTTTCCTCCAATTCTTTCTCTTTATCTAGATTCTAGATTAACTCAATGGATATTTACAAAATTAAAAGTAGTGTTATGTGACAATGTCAACTTGTTTTCGACTTCGGCTTTGCTTCGCATGTTTCAAGTTTTACTTAAACTTATCTTCTTAGCTAACGCGCTGGTTTTGTGTTGAGCTAGACTGCTGAGGATGGGGAGATCAAGGTTCGAGTCTCGCTCGTGTGAACTGGGGTGGTTTTTCCTAAATGGTTTTCCCACTCTCCCTATACGAAAATGAGGGTTCATTTCCTCTATATTTAACCTTCCTCATTCCTGACCCATTAGAGTAGTTAGTACTTGAGTGTATAACCCGAATGGGTAGTATGTCGCGGTGCTAAGTATTATTATTACTAGTATTATTATACCACAGGGCCCTAATTTAGGTTCTCTTTTCTTTAATGTGTTTATTGATGACATTGGTAAATATTTGAACTTATCTACCTATTTACTTTTTGCTGATGATGTAAAATTATTTAAAATGATCAAATAAATTGCAAATTGTATAGATTTACAAAATTATGTAAATGGTATTCTATAATGGTCTTTTGAAAATGGAATGCCTATTAATAAATCTAATGTAAGACCAAATCTATAACTTTTACTAGGAAAACTAATACTTTATTTTTTACCTATAAATTGGGCAATGAAAACATAGTTCGTACCTTTATATTAATTATCTTGGTACCCGCCTCGGTGGCGTAGTTGGCTAACGCGCTTGTCGTGTTGGGCTCGACTGCTGAGGACGAGGAGATCGAGATTCGAATCTCGGTCGGGTGAACTGGGGGTGGTTTTTCCTAAATGGTTTTCCACTCTCCCTCCACACAAATGCGGGTTCACTTCCTCTAATTAAACCTTCTCAATTCCTAAATCCATTAACGTAATTAGTACTTAAAGCGTATAACCCGAACGGGTAGTAAGACGTGGTGCTAAATATTATTAATGATCTTGCTGTTCTCCTGGACAACAAACTTTACTTCCACTGTCATGTTGACCATGTAATTTCCCAATCATTCAAATTACTCGGACTTATTAAATTGATTATTCCATAATTTAATAAAGTTGACTTTTTTATGTCTGTACTACGTCCTGGTTAGATCTAAGTTAGAATATACAAGTGTTGCTTGTAATTCCATTCCCTTAACTGACTCTCTTAGGCTGGAAAACGTTCAAAGAAAATTTGTCGTTGCGTGTTGTGATGAATACTTTAGTAACCGGATTTATTATGATTATGACAGAATTAAAAACCTCTTAGGGCTCCAAACTCTCTTCTCGAGTAAACTTTATTGTGATGGACTTTTTGTTTTTAATATTTGTAATAGCAATTTTTATTTTTTTTATTTTGCAAATTTGCCCTTGATCATGTAGACGTTCATATCCCTTCTCGGGCTTCTCGTAATCCAAAATTATTTTTTCTCATTAGCTCTTATAGCTCCTATAGGTCGTTGTATCCATAGCACCAATTCTAGATTTGTCGAATTCGACTTCTATCATAAAAGAAAAGCTAAACTCGGAGAGTTATTTAAGGATAGTCCATGTCAATAATTTATCATGTAGAGGTTCTGCCTATCATATTTAAATTTACAGTATCCTGATTTTTTTTTTTGCATTTGTTACTGCTTTTAACTACTCTTTAGTTATTTGTTATTAGTGCTATTTTTTATTTTATCATTATTAATTACTATTTCTTTCGTAGCTATTCAACAGTATATACAATTAATTATCTATTTTTGTTTATCTTATTTTCTCGTGTAAATATATGTATTTGTAAGGTACTTGTGTACGTTCAGTACTGGCCTGTTATAGGTCTTACGACTGTTGGCCAGCACTATAATAAAGGGAACTGAAATTGAAATTGAAATTTACATATAAAAAAAGATCTATAACTGAAAATGTTTTACTCCAAATTGAAATATTGCTCTTGCTCCTAGGAAGCGATATAAATAAGCTAGGATTAAGAAACTTTATCTTCCTGCATATCTATAAACGACTATTTGATTGGTTCATTAGTTACCTGAGAGTAGAAAATGTAAATACGGGGAGGGGTATACATGTGGTTAAAACAAATTGATTAATTAAAGGATTAATCTCTGGGTCAAGGATGAGAATAGTAGTTTAATATGAAATGCAATCTTATTAACGGGGAATGGGGATGGATAAACTACAGCGATACGTCACTTGCGTAAAATCACACCCAATACACCCAACAGGGATTCCAACTTCGGCCTTCCCGACATTCTATATTTATATATATATTTTCACTAGCAAAAAAAGGAGTGCGTGTCTGCAAAGAAGTTTCATTTTTTCTTAAGAAATAAAAACCTTTAACACAACTTCCTTTGTAGGGAATTAAAGCCGTTGGTCTCGTGTATATTGTGGCATGTAAAAGAAACCTGGAAGGTATGTGAAAATACTTTTTTTTTGCATAATCGATAGGTCCTTTCACTCATATAAATTCAGTGTGAAAGGAAACGGGGAACCACAGAACTTTTTGAACTTCTATAGTATGGGAGTTATACCAGATGGTGCAGGCAACACTAAACAGCTGAAAGGCACAGCTTCGGATAGATAGAAATTACAACAAACCAACCTTAGGGTTGTTGACTTAAGAAGATTAAATAAGATTGTAGAATACTCCCATTTTAAAAATAAGATTATATTAAATATGTATAATATTTTTTCTTGCTAAATTCGATTCTTTGCAAAATAATAATATTAAGAAATTGAATTGTCCCGTTTTTCTTTTTGTAGCTTTTACTTTTAGGTGACGAGTTTCCAAACACTTTTGCTTTGCAAATTTTCCTGATTTTATTTTAAATAAGGAAATACGACTACTCAGAAGTGTTTGAAATAGTGTTAGCTTCAAGCAAAATTTCACAGTTAGCAAATAAAAATGATCAACTTAAAAAACAACAACGAAGAATAGCTAAGATATTTTCCTAAGAATTTATCCTCGAAATATTTTATTATTTTAAAAACTGCGATGGCGTAGTTCAACGTCACTTTATAGACAGTGTTATAGTAAAATGTGCGTTGGCAGTTTTTTTAAATTATAAACTTTATTTCTGAAAACTAAGCTCATCCGTTGAATCGCACCAATCTTGTACAAATCTGGAAATAATTAACGATATGTTCAAGGCCGTAGCCAGCCAATAATTTAAGGGGGGTTTTGCTGGGCACATCCCCCAATCGCCGGAGACTAGAAGAAACAAAAATAAATTATAAACAATTTTAGAAGCTATCTGAAATGTATTTTGTGGCAACATAACCCCCTCCCTAACTACCGGAGGCTAGGAAAAATCTCTATGATTAAACACCTCTAAAAGCTCTCTAAAGTGTTTTTATAGTAACACAGCCCCTAACTGTTGAAGGCAAGGACAAATCTCTATAGTTAAACACCTCTAAAAGCTCTCTAAAGTGTTTCTATAGTAACACAGCCCCCTAAAGGTGCGGCGCCACAGCCACCGGACTGGACCTTACTTGACATGACTGGAGTCCAGTGTGATTTTCCATACAATGTTTATTTATGGTCTAGGCGCCACTGCGACCAGACTCGACTGGACTTGACATAATCTGCCAACCGGAGTCAGGTCGTGTACGGTCCCAATTGGAAAACTAACTTGAGTCTGTTTCCCCCACCACTCGTAACAACACTATCTCCAGCACGTGAGCAATTGTTTACCTACCGTACGTCTACCATTTTCATATTTAAGTTTATTTAAAGTACAAATTTAAAGTACTTACAATTATATTTAAATTGTCTCTATATTCTTCTTAAAAATAAGTTCTCGAATATTAAAACTTGATTTTATAAACCGTTCTAATATTATTAAAACAATTTAAAATTTCTTTGGAAGATCAACTTGTAGAGACAGTCCAAGAGCACAGTGTATTGTATGACACAAGTATCAAGAATTTTTGTGACGCCAGGATGAAAAACAAAATTTGGGATGAAATAGCAGCTAAACTTAAAATTAAATTGGGAGAGTGAAATATAATTTGTATAACTTACATTTTTATTTCTATTTTGGACAGTAAAATAATTTTTCATAAAAATTTGTAAAAAGGAATCAACGTTTTAATTTGCTTGCTTTAGTAACATGCATAATCTGAACAATATAAATTACATCTTCTTGGTTGTAATTTATTCCCTTATTTGGTATAAGCTTTGGTCTTCCACTACGATGACATGTTTATGATATGTTACACCCTCTTCAAATCTTATTTATAATAAATATGATTAATTTAAATTCATACTATCGTAAAGTTTGTGAAATTTTGAAATGTTAGTTGGAAGAAACTTTCTGTGGGATGATTTGGTTAGTCGAAAGTAGTTTTTAAACTGCTCATCTGTCAAAGATTATATTAATGTATGAAACTCGCCTAACACATTTCTTTCTTCCACATATGTATTTATCCGTGTTCTCTTCCTTTTCGATAGCAGTAATGCACAACAATCCAAAACATCTTCATCTTAATCGGATTCAAAACTTAAATCCCATAACTGTTGCCCGGAATTCATATAATGCTGAGAGAAATACAGAATAAACTGATATGTTTTAGACTACAAAGTCAACTCAAGTCTGTTCACTGTGGCGCATATCCACATTAGTCCGGTCATGTCAAGTCAAGTCCAGTCCGGTGGCTGTGGCGCCCTACCTTAACTGTTGAAGGCAAGGACAAATCTCTATAGTTAAACACCTCTAAAAGCTCTCTAAAGTGTTTTTATAGTAACACAGCCCCATAACTGTTGAAGGCAAGGACAAATCTCTATAGTTAAACACCTCTAAAAGCTCTCTAAAGTGTTTTTATAGTAACACAGCCCCCTAACTGTTGAAGGCAAGGACAAATCTCTATAGTTAAACACCTCTAAAAGCTATCTAAAGTGTTTTTATAGTAACACAGCCCCCTAACTGTTGAAGGCAAGGACAAATCTCTATAGTTAAACACCTCTAAAAGCTCTCTAAAGTGTTTTTATAGTAACACAGCCCCTAACTGTTGAAGGCAAGGACAAATCTCTATAGTTAAACACCTCTAAAAGCTCTCTAAAGTGTTTTTATAGTAACACAGCCCCCTAACTGTTGAAGGCAAGGACAAATCTCTATAGTTAAACACCTCTAAAAGCTCTCTAAAGTGTTTTTATAGTAACACAGCCCCTTAACTGTTGAAGGCAAGGACAAATCTCTATAGTTAAACACCTCTAAAAGATCTCTAAAGTGTTTTTATAGTAACACAGCCCCCTAACTGTTGAAGGCAAGGTCAAATCTCTATAGTTAAACACCTCTAAAAGATCTCTAAAGTGTTTTTATAGTAACACAGCCCCCCCCTAACTGTTGAAGGCAAGGACAAATCTCTATAGTTAAACACCTCTAAAAGCTCTCTAAAGTGTTTTTATAGTAACACAGCCCCCCCTAACTGTTGAAGGCAAGGACAAATCTCTATAGTTAAACACCTCTAAAAGATCTCTAAAGTGTTTTTATAGTAACACAGCCCCCTAACTGTTGAAGGCAAGGACAAATCTCTATAGTTAAACACCTCTAAAATCTCTCTAAAGTGTTTCTATAGTAACATAACTCCCTAACTTTTGAAGGCAAGGAAAAATTCTAAATATTAAACACCTCTAGAAGCTCTCTGAAGTGATTTTTACGGTAACACAACCCTCTGATTTGTATTTGTACCTTAATTTTGATATTGTTTGAACCATAAATAAAGCCATATATATTTTGTTTATAAAATTGCGGGGGGGGGGGGGGGGGGTTGAACCCCCAACCCCCACTCTGACTACAACCTTGGACATGCCACATGAATATCTGGCGACATTCCAAACTATGGTTTAAAGTTACCGCTTTGTAAACAGCTCCGTTTCTAATGTTTCTGAGCACATGTGTATGTGATGCTCTGAAGCTTATTATTCTCTGGCAATTTAGGAACTGGAGGAGGAAAACTGGAGGTTTATTCAAAATGAGTTGGAGAATAATTATTGCGTTTTTGTCACTGAGGTATTAATCTTGTTAGAAATCACACCTTGATAAATACACTAACGAACTCAGTAATACAATGTTTCAATAATAAGTAATCTTATACAGATCTCTACAATTATGTGTCTCCGTAATATGGTCTTACTACCCGTCCGTGATGTCCTCCTATTCACATTAATAAGGTATGGATGAGGATGGTAGTATTTAAAGTAATTATACCCGAATATGCATGGAAGGAGAGTTAAATGTTGTTTTTAGTAAAAAAACAACAACTTTAATACACTCAGCTGGCATTCAAACCACGGCCTTTCATTACCGGCAATCCATTCTATTTCCAGACTGATGCTTTAATCCTTGTCTACATACTCGATAAGCTCAGTATCCTTATAGTACGTACGATTTTTAAATTTTTGCACACACTAATTGTCCTTAATATCGTGATGTAGTTTCATCCGATGGGAAACTAGTGCTTTGTTTGATCAAACTCATTCGAATTAAACAATGTCAATAAATTCGATAAACACAATCACATTCTAATAATTTTAATTTTTGTTTAGTATTTTTAGCAATAATAATAATAATAATCTTAATCTATTGAAATTTAGTCGGAATTGCTATAAAATATATATTTAGCACCGCGTCTTACTACCCGTTCGGGTTATACGCTTTAATTACTAATTACGCTAATGTATTAGGAATTGGGAAGGTTGAATTAGAGGTCGTGAACCCGCATTTGCGTAGAGGGAGAGTGGAAAACCATTTAGGAAAAAACCACCCCCAGTTCACCCGACCGAGATTCGAACCTCGATCTCCCCGTCCGCAGCAGTCGAGCTCAACACGACAAGCGCGTTAGCCAACTACGACACAGAGGCGGTTAATTGCTATAAAAAATGGTAGAAAAATTAATTTACTATACGTTTAAAAAATGGCGACTGTTTCATATCTCTTCAAATACCGATGCTCATCTATTTTTCTATCCGTGATCGGTTGCGTCACTTCTCAGTCCTTAAGAAAGTTAAAACGAACCACGAAAACTTATCTTTTGGCTTTAGTAGTCACGCTGGCTAGCAGGCGGTGTCGCCTGTTTAACCTTGCTCCAAGCACGTGAGAGAGCTTAAATATTGATTTTATGTAGGTACCTTCCTTCATTCATTACACTAAGTGCCGGCCGCGCGGTGATATTGACTGGGTCAAACACGTTGCATCGACATTCGACACCATGCGTAGTGTATTGAAGTGATTTATTATAATTATATCAACTAATACGTTTTATCTACTATTATAAAATAGTATCTAACAAACTCTTGACATTTCCCTTTTATCAGCTATGAAAACCTCTTCTCATAAAAGTTTATTAGCAACTGTTAATTGATCCTTTTAGTCTACTTGATTAATTACTTATGATACCTACCCTTCCCTCCTTCTACATACACGCAACACTTGCCAACTTTTATCAATATTTTCTCCTGTAAAGTGGGGATCTATTTAAAAGATTTTTTTTTTTATTGTTTCCAATTTTAGATACATACATTAGAGATCGACAAAACTGTTCGCCGTTGGGGATAGCTCAAAGCGAATCATTTCCCTGAAATAAAAGGTTCATTTATCTAGTTCAGCTGTTCTCAACGTGGGGTACGCGTACCTCTAGAGGTACACACCAGGAAGTTTGAAGGTACGCGAAAATATTCGAATAATGGCGGAAATAGCTACATTTGCCAACATTTTAAGACAAAAGATCAGTTAAAAGTTATTAAATTTACTCAACGATACGATGAGGGGTGGCTCGGGTTTTATTCTATATTTGACCTTGAGAAAACGATTTCAATTTCAAACATAAAATAGTCTTATGATTATTAAATAAATTAAATGTGCTACTTTTTATTGTAACTTTTGCTTTTTGAATGTAGAAATATATTTCATCTTAATATTAGGCCTACATTGTTTTTTCTTTAACATTATTAGACCATTTATTTTCAGTTGAGACAAATACATTATAAATAACGAATACTGTAGTAATTAAACATTTTGATAAAAATTAAGGACACGATTTATGGAAATGGGCTGCTAAGGAGTGCGTAAGCGAAAAAGGGTTGGGAACCGTTGCATTCTAGTTCAATAGTTCAATCATTCGTAAAACACAGCCTGTAGCTCAGTAGTTCACCAATTAGTGACCTATATCAACGACAGTGATGTCATTAAATAGTTATAAATATTGGGACAATGATGCCTAATGAGCTTAGGAGAGGGAGTAGGTGGTATTTTTTTTTCTATGAACAAGGGAAATGTCAAACAATGAACTTCCTTCCTACCCCCAAAAAAGCTTAACATATTAGTGTAACATGGGAAAAGTTGGTCTTTTATTTTTTTCTTCGGATAGTTTTTGTGACGAAGATCCTTCGAAGAATCACGATTGCTTACTGTTACGTCATCTCACAGTTCCTTTGGAACTAGGTCGCTTTGAGAGGCCGAACTGGTTTTCGGAGATCGTTTTGAAGAATTATTAAATTTGTATTAATCGTGAGTGAACCACACATCTCTAATATACATGGTTATATGGATTTCTTCTAGGAAGATCTCTAAAAACTATTTTCATGAATAGCCCAAACCGTCTTTAGTGGGTAACAGTTTACAAAAAAAAAAAATACATAAAAAGAAAATTAAATTTCAAGATACAAATGCTAACTTATCACAATTTGATGTTGCTATAAAGCTGGAAAACTCGCTAAGGAAAAATGAAATAATACTGAAAAACCAAACTTTTTTTTTTTTAGCAACGCGTCTTACTACGCATTCGGGAAATACTTTTATGTATTAATTACGCTATTGGGTTTGGGATGAGGAGGGTTGAATTTAAAGGTAATGTACCTGAAACGGCATAGAGATTGAGTTGGAAATCGTTTAGGAAAAAAACCCAGGTTAAGTAGTCTCTGCAAGGATTGTAGCCCTGTTCTTCCTATCATCAGTAGGTCACGTGTTAGACACACGTGACCTTAGACCATTCGGAATGAAACGTGCATTTGAGAAGTCGGGTTCTGATATAATGTGTATTAAATAATATTGATAATATTAGCACCGCGTCTTACTACCCGTTTGGGTTATACGCTTTAAGTATTAATTACGCTAATGGATTAGGAATTGGGAAGGTCATATTAGAGGAAGTGAACCCGCATTTGCGTGGAGGGAGAATGGAAAACAATTTAGGAAAAACCATCCCCAGTTCACCAGACCGAGATTCGAACCTTGATCTCCCCGTCCTCAGCAGTCGGGCTCAACACGAGACTAGCGCGTTAGCCAACTACGCCACCGAGGTGGGTGTGTATTAAATACTCTTATAAATCTTAAACACTCATATGGCAGGGCACTCTGAAAGCAATGCCGCTAGAACTTGTTCGGACTCATTGTAATGAATATCGATCGATCTTGGTTCAAGGTACGACGCTAGGCCCATGTGACTGTGAAGTCCCTTTGTCCAGCCTAGGTTTAACCCTACACATCCGTGCTACACGAAACTCGCTCGTCTGAGAGCACAGGATGAGTAAGGTGAAGACCGTATCAGGAGCAATGTGCTCGCTCTCAATAATAATAATAATAATAATAATAATAATACTGCCTTACTTATCCCTACATCATTATAGTAACTATCATATATGTGTACAACCTGAACAGGTGGTTAAAATAAAGTTGGTCCACGCCTGTTTAGTTAAATGATTCGCATCAGTGGTCGCGTGGTCCGACGCGTCAATTTCCTGCTAGCACAAACTACCGGTGATGGTGAATCCCGGTCGGATGCACGGTTATTATTAAAATGTTTTCCAAATCTATCTACACACAAATGCAGTTACATTAATGTACACAATTCTACCTTTCTCATCGCTATTATCTTAGCTTATTTACTTTAAGCACCGCGTCTTACTAACCGTTCGGGTTAGACGCTTATGTTCTATTTACGCGAATGATTTAAGGTATTAGGAAGGTTATATTTAAATTAAGTGGACCCGCATTTGCGTGGGGGGAGAGTGTAAAATCGTTTAAAAAAACTCCCTCAGTAAACCCGACCAATATTCGAACCTCAATCTCCCCGTCATTGGCAGTCTAGTACAATACGAGAATAGCGCGTTAGACCGCGTGGTCACTAAAGCGGGTGTTTTGACATAGTTAATTTATGCCTACAACCCAAACGGTTAGTAAGACAGGGTGAAAGAATTAAATAAAAAATAAGGTCTCTGTTCACTATCCACTCTGTTTGACTGTGTGTGGTTTGTTTGTTTTGTTTCACCTCCTGATATACATCGCGGCGTGTAAACAGCCAGGCCCTAACACACCCGGGGTTTTTTCCCCAACAAACCTTGTTTATTCCCCGGCAGGGTGAGGCGCGCGTCTACCTCGTGGGGTAGCACTCAATCTCCCATGATTGTCTGCCTCCAGGGTAATTAGGCTCTAGTCCTACCCGTCAAACAGACGAATGTCGGTACAGCGTCTCTTATTTTACCTTACTCTTGCCTCACCCAATGCCGGGGTTTTGAGACCATCAGGAGTTGTCAAGTAGTTCGTTATAGACTCGCCGTTGACGGTAGAGGGTCCGGGATTGAATTTGCGCCAGGGTAGTTTTTTACAAATCTATTTTATCCCCGAGTCTTACTACCTGTTCAGGCTATACACATATATGATAATTATTACTCTTGAAGGGCAGAGGTGAGTAAGGAAGCATTTTAGAGGTAATCTACCCGCATTTACATGGAAGTAGAGTGAGAAATAATTTAGCCAAAAAACCCCTCAGTAGAACTGACCAGGATTCAAACCCGTCCATCTCCCCGTCATCATTAGGCCAGTCGAATACGAGAATTAAGGTGTCAATCTCGCAATAGGCTGGATTGTCAATTACGGGGGAGATCAAGGTTCAAATCCCGGTCAGATGTAGTGAGGCTGGTATTTTCCTCAGTGGTATTCCAATCTTTCTCTTCCCATGCAAAAACGGGTGCATTTTCACTAAATTAGACCTTAATCATACCTGACACACTAGCGTAATTTGTACATTTACGTGCAACCGAACGGGTAGTAACAAGCACTACTAAACAAACACCCTTGTATTAAACGCTCAAATAAAATTAACTATTAAACAAATCGGCTTATAGACCTAATATATCAATTATAATAGATACATTTTAACTTTATATGAACTACTTTTAACGTAATTATCCTGAAACACAAGGTACTAAACATTGTTTTACAAATTCATTTCCTCAGTTCGAATCCCAACTGGGGTGTTTAAATGTTTATACATTACTATTTAATTTGAGCTTTCAAGTAATTGTAAAATCAACCTTTTGTAATAAGTGATAAAACAACTTATATATATAGATCTTATTTTTTGAGGTACTTAGCACAAACTAAGAACCATTATCGTCTTGGGCCTCACTTATATTTGTACAATATAACTTTGCCATCGTAAGAATCAAGTTAAACAGTATTATTTTATAAGCTTGTTATTGTATTTTCTTTTGATACAAACTATAGGTTCTACTCTTTATAAAATCAATATTATTATTATTATTATTATTATTATTATTATTATTATTATTATTAGCACCGCGTCTTACTACCCGTTCGGGTTACACGCACTTACGCTAATGTGTAATGGTAGGGTGATTGTGAGATGAAATGGAGGACCTACAGTTTAACGTGGGATCCGAACCACGGTGGCGGCCTGGTATTTCACAAATTCATAAGTTATGATTAATACACGTCTTGTCAGAGGTGCAGGAAGGATTTGATAATCAAATAAATCTGTGCTGGGATCTAGGATTGAACCCCAGACCCGTTAAATACCTCCATTTAAAACACATCCATTAGTTTTGTATAAGACCTCCTAACCACTCGACCACCGGGACAGATGAAGCACACAAGAGTAACAAACGCTCCCTGGCCTTTGCTAAAAGAGATCTCGACATTTTGGCAGCCAATCAGCCTCTGACTGGTCTCCAGGTTATTCTAGAACCGATTCTGGTCTCTGGGACTTCTAGGAACGTTTTGCGCCGAGACACAATGAACCAACCTCCTTGTAAACATCTCAAAGACAATATGATAGAGCACATAGACATCCTAAACTTGTGTCAAATAAAATAATTAGATTTTATATTTAAAAAAAATGTAGTTCGGAATAAAAGGTCGATAAATTTTATATGATTTTTTTAAATATAAATATGTGGACAAATATACTTTTATTTAAATGGTATGGTGTAACAAATAGAAAAAATTACCGCTAAGATTTGTATAGTTTAAACAAATCAAAGATAGTAGCTTGAAAATATATAATTTAATTAGCTAAAATATTGTTTTTCTTCTTCTTCTTATGTCTCTCTAAATATTTGACTCTTGGCACAATGTAGCCCTTGCTATTTTCGTCTCAATAACATATTTTATCAAGGGTCTTTGATCGAGCTAAATACATTATTTAGCTGAGGTCTCTTACCTTACACGACGAACATAAATTTAGGGTTTTTGAAAACAAGGTGCTTAGGAAGATATTTGGTTCAAAAAGGTATGATACTACCGGGGAGGGGAAGAGGTTATATAATGATGAGTTATATATCCTGTACCCATCACAAGACATTGTTAAGACAGTCAAGTCTCGTAAATTAAGGTGGGTGGGATATGCATTTCGAATGGGAGATTCTAGAACCTTGTTTAAGGTACTGAATGGCCAACCCGATGGGAAGATACATTTGGGTAAACCTAGGTACAGATGGGAGGATAACATTAGAATGGACCTGATAAAGATAGGATGTAATGAGGTGGACTGGATAGAACTAGCTCAAGATAGGGATAAGTGGCCTACTTTCGTTAAGTGCTGCAATACATTTCGAGTTCCTAATGATATAACGTAGCTAAGACTGAGGGAATAGTTTTTGCTTATTGGAATGTTATGGCATTAATTCACATTTAATCAAAACAAATTACCATAATTCGCATTTAAAAGTCTGAATTGTCAGTTTCAGGAAAATATTTGATTTGATTTGAATTCACGCATCTATTATTAATTCAAAAATGTTAAATGAACTTTAAATATGTCTTAATAATCATCTCAATGTTATAAACTAAACTTTTATAAAAAACACACCATGTGAAACTTAATTACAAGATAGCATGAATTTGAAACCAAAATAATCATGTATTAAGTTATATAAAATATTTAATCGTGTGATTGGTTTCGTACTAGATTTATTAGTAAGAATCAATTTTATTTGTGCAGATTTAAGATGATAGAGAGAAGTTATGGCATGGAGATCAAAGTTGAGAGGTCAATAGTGATGGTGATTTAAAAAAAAATGAAGAGCCGTTAAAAAATAAAAATTGGAAACCAGGAGTTGGAAGACAGCAGTTAAAGTACCTGGGAAGTCTGCTGACAAAGGATGCATCAAAGAAATTATGTTGAGGACAGCCATGATCGAGAAAGCTTTCAAGAATAAGAAGAGGTTACTACTGACCAACAATTTTAGTTTTGAACTGAGGAAGAAACTGATGAAATGATATATTTGGAGCATCGTGATATTTGGAGCAGAAACTTTCTTGGTCAGATGGAAAATAAATACTTGAAGAGCTTTGAAATATGGCGCTGGAGAAGACTTGAGATCATCTGGACAGACGGGGTGACAAATGAAGAACTCCTAAGAAGAGTGGGTGGAAAGATAACCATTTTGTGTGTGATTCTTAGGTGCAAAGCAAACTAGATCGGACACATCCTTAGAAGAACTTTATTCTGCACGACATCATTGAAGGAAAGGTTGAGGTAAATCTTAGTAAGAGTGAGGATTCAAATATTGGATAAATTGAAGAAAGAAGAAAATTTTGGGAGCTTACGGAAGTAGAGGACAGGGCGCATTGGCGGTCTAAGTTCACTGGCAAAAGGAATGGACCTCTCGTAAGACAGAACCCTTAATAATAATAATAATAATAATAATAACAACCCTAATTAAGGGTGGTAGGTAGCACGAGTCAAGGACAGTATTTTTTTCACTGTTTATGAAAAAAAAGGCTTTTTTGTACCAAATTAATCAAATATTGCTTCAATAGAATTATTTAGTAATTTTCTACACGTGATAAATAATACCAACCGCTTTTGAATATTTGTCATGGGCTTTGCCTAATTTGATCAGAATTTCTACTCTTAGTTTTAATTTATTGTTTTTTTTAATTTAATACCCGTTCAGGTTATACGCATATGTAGGTCATATTAATTACACTAATGTGTTAGGGATGAGTAAGTTTGTATTTAGAGGAAGTGTACCCGTATTTGCGTGGAGATAGTATGGAAAACTATTTATAAAAGTGACACCTTCCATGCACCCAGCCCGAATCCAAACCCCGACCTCCCCCCTATCTAGAAAACCAGACCAGACGAGGTTAATGTCTTAGCTCACGGGACCACCAATTAGCAAGTATGGATAATGATAGTTTAAAATAAATTGCACCCGTTTTATAATGAAGAGGTAATTGGAAAAAAACCAAAGTTATAAATTACACTTCAGTACTCCCTGCCAAGATTCGAATCATGACCTCCCAATCATGGGTAGTACAGTATATTGCAAACTTGATGTCTTATACTACGTGACCACTGATGCGGTTATAGATACATATGACGTGTCTGACCCCTTGAAAGCCATTAAGGCTTTCACTAATTGATTTTTTGCTAAACAATGTGTCTCTATTATTTTTATAATACATCCAGGGTTCTCGTCATGCATAGAGTTAAAGCACCATAATACGAATATATAACAGCTCTCATTACTTGTGTCACATGTATTTAAGTACGCCTTTGTATATATTATATATATATATAACATCACGTATTACTACCCGTTAGGGTTGTACGTACACCTATCTACTAATAATACTAATGTGTTATAGATTTGGAGGAATGTTTAGTTTAGAGGAAGTGTACCCGCATTTGTGTAGATAAAGAGAATGAAATACCCTGTGGGTAAAGGCACCCTCAGTGCACCAGACTGGGATCAAACCCCAATCTTCCCTTCTTCGGCAATTTAATCCATCACGAGAGTAGCACGTTAGAGGTGACATAGTGATCTAGGGGTAAGTTGTCAGACCTCTGTGCTGGTGTCCGGGGTTAAATCCTCGGTCCCGGCACAGATTTAACTGATTGCCAAACCCTTCCTTCGCCACTGATAGGACATGTATTAATCACAACTTGTGAATGTGTGGAATGCCAGGCCTCCACCGTGGTTCGGATCCCACGTTAAACTGTAGGGTCCTCCATTTTCATCTCACAATCACCCTATCATTACACATTAGCAAGTGCGTATAATCCTAACGGTTAGTAAGACACGGTGCTAATAATAATAATAGCACGTTAGACCACGCGGCCACAAAAGCTGGTGTCTTACTCTTCTTTTACCCACCAATAATGCATAATACTTAACCCATTTGATGTCATTTTAAACATTGAAAATCCTTTGAACCACGGTGTCATTCCTCGCCGCATTTTAATACAGTAATTAGTTTGTTGAACTCGCATAAATCGCATCAACTCCGACAAAGAGGGCATAAACATACTCTAAAATACATAGAGGGAAAAGTTTTTAGTAAATTTGATTGTGGTTGTTTTTAGAGTCGTCCACAAAATAAAACATATTCCGGATCTACCAACAATAAAAAAGAAAGAAAGGTATGTATATAAAAAACTTTGCCAAAAAGTGTTTCTGACACAAAAGTTGGCTTATTGCCAATAAACGGTCGGTAGGAGTGAAAGCTCTGAGCTTGGCGAACGGGCAAGGGCAAACACAGGGTAGTGGATGAAGCACAAAGTGTACACTCAATCTACGGCAGGAGAGTTGGTGACATCTAACTGAAGGTTGTTTATTGCAAACATTGTCTGTAAGTCATTTATGTCACGGTGGCTGCGTGGTCTAACGTGCTACTCTCGTGTTAGACTAGACTATCGAAGACGGGGAGATCGGGGTTCGATCTCGGTAGGATTAACTGAGGGTGATTTTATCCTAAATGGGTTTACACTCTTCTTACATTCAAACGCGGGTGCACTTCCTATCAATTAAACCTTCCTAATACATTAGTGTAATTAGTACATAGGCGTATAACCCGAACGGATAGTAAGACACGGCGATAAAAACATAATGTCAACCTATTCAAAATAATTATTATTTTATTAGTAATACTATACACCTATTATCAATAAAAAGTTTATCAAATAATGATTTTAATAATAATACTCCCCCAAAGAATAATGGCATGATTGGCGTTTTCATAAATTATTAAAAGAACTAAATATATTATTAAAACTATTAGGTTTTTTTTTACGTTAAGATAGTATAGTAAATAAATTAATAAATTAAGAATGACTATACTCACACTTCTTCTTATAATTGGCCGCAAAAATAGATAAAATATGTTTTTATAACTTAGCGAAAAACCCATACAAAATACTAGTTTCCAAATAAAATGTTTACGTTAATAACAGCGACCTAAGCTCTCTTCTAATATTCACGTATCTACTACAATGCTTGGTGGTTGAATGTGTCACTAATCACGGGTATGTTGTAGACGAGATATGTTAATACTTCAATAATTATAACCAAAGCCTTTACGATTCAATGATCTGAACATTTTTACCGAAAATCTCTACTGGCCCATTCGTTGTTTAGATTTAGTATTTGCTACCAGATAGATTTCCTCCCCCCCCACATGTCCCAAACATTGATGTACCTATGTAATAGACTTTAGGTTCCGCACTCCCAACCCCAAGGTACAAGCTGCCACTGCGGAGAATTTACCAGAATATTTCCATCTATAGCTTAAAGTGGTATTTCCTAAATGGTTTTCACACTCTCTCTACCAAAGTGTGGCTACTTTTTACCCTAAAATGTACCTTACTGAGACTCAACACCGGAATGAGAGTGAGTCAAACAGAGAGAGAGAGAGAGATTAAAAAAACAAACACAAATAAGGATATTACACAGGTTTTTCAATCATCACGTCCTAATAACTGTTAAGATTATACACATATTTGATAATTACTCTAATAAGGAGGGAAGCAATGTAGAAGTAATCGACCCACATTTGCGTGGGAGAAGAGGGTGAAACAATTTTAGGAAAAACCACCCACAGTAGACCCAACTGGTATTCTAACCCCGGTCTACCCATTTCCAGTATGCCAGTCTAAAACGAGTGACACGCCTTAGACCATTTGGCCAATGAGGCGTTTAATAGACAGATAAATTATTATTAATAAAATTATGATGACAAAGAGAAATCGATAGAGTTACGAAGCGAGACAGAAAGTGTCAACAGACGCTCTAAATAGGACATAATAAAAAAAGAGAGAGAGTGTGTGTAAGAACTAATATCTATTCTGTTAGATACATCATAATGATATTTATTATATTTAACATTTGGTTTATAACTTCTCTCCTTCCTCTTCCACTACATCGTTAAACATCATGACTTGATTGGGTTCAAGTTTATGGGTCGAGGGACGATTTATCTGCCAAATTATCTACTAATTAACTGTTATTGTCACCCTGTGAATTAATAATAGAGAGCGAGTGCTACTGAAATAATACGGAGATGGGTACAACTTTGATGATCAATTAGCAGACTCTAATAATATGATAAATGTTACATATAGGTAACGATTATATTTTACATATTCATTGATTCCTACTACGTACCCGTCATGTCGTGGCTATTCGCATTTGTTATTATCAGATATTATTTTAGATATTTATCGTGTTCTTTCTGAACCAATAACATCAGCACATGAGAAGTCCTGAGAGCGAAAGGGACTACCAATTTTGACATGAAAGATATTTTCAGATACCTTCCAGGGTTCTTTTTACATGCTACAATCGCCATAGGGACCGACGGCTTTACTTCTCCTCTGAAGGAAGTTGAGCAACTGAGTTTTATCGATCTAGATAACTCCGTTGACCCAGGCTGGATTTGAACTATCCTGCGTTTAACTACACCAATTGGGTAATGCCGGGATCACGATCAACTTAATTTTAACTAAACGTAACGTTCACTTAACATAAGAAAACAGATGTGTGATCACGATTCACGTAACTTAACGTAACAACTCGAGCCAATCATCTTCATTCTCGAGTATGATCTGTGATATGGACTATTTATGCAGTGATAATCTGTGAA
Source organism: Timema cristinae (assembly GCA_039000515.1). Taxonomy (NCBI): domain Eukaryota; kingdom Metazoa; phylum Arthropoda; class Insecta; order Phasmatodea; family Timematidae; genus Timema; species Timema cristinae. The sequence goes on along the minus strand of JBCFYV010003508.1, from coordinate 35,994,302 downwards.
TGTTTACAGTTTTCAATCGATATCATAAATATCTATTATTAAACCTTTTTGATAAATTTAGCTTTCCTATCCTATCCGTTCAGGATATGATATCTAAGAGGTGCTATCCTCACCAAAATGCATAGATGATAGCTTCGGCTATCTGATTCATTTATATATGCAATCCCGTACAATTATAATATATAATTGTCAATTGGCTGCAATCATGCCAACTACCGAGTCGCAGGTGGCTGCGTTGTCTGATGGCTGTGATCTTATATAATCACATGTTTATAAGCTGACGACTTCTGCACGTCCATCATAGACTCTGCCTTAAAATATGAGTGAAGAATGACCATGGGCACGGGACGAATCCTGGATAGCTCAGTGGTAAGAGCAGTGGTCCCGGGTTCGATTCCCGTGTCCAGGTGTCATTTTTCAATTTTCAGGATTTCCTATTTTAGTTTAATTATTTGGTTTCACTGTCTGATCAGTAGAAATTAAGCTAAAGAATAAACTTTGGTCATAAAGCCAAAAAATAAATTACTAAATAGCCCTATAGATGTTACTCGCAAAATGATTGGCTGACTAGATCACGTGATACCCTTCATGTAACGTTCACTTAACATGAAAGACCTCCCAGGACATCTAATTACGTTAAGTTAAGTGCAAGTGAACGCTAAGTTAAATGCATCGTGATCGCTTCAATTTAAAAACATGAGCAGAACCTTTACGTTAAGTTGATCATGATCCTGGTATTAGTATGAGTAAGATAGCATTTTAGAAGAAATGTAGCTGTATTTGTGAGGAGGAATAGTTTAGGAATATGCTGGAACTAGCGATGAAAATTTCCCGCAGTGACGGCTTGCGGTGGAGGTGTTGAATTGTTGAGGTGGCGCTTAGATATGGTTGAACTCGAACTACGAAATAAAGTATACCTGTCGGCCAGTGCACATGAATTTTGGAACAACCTGTAATCCCATTTAGCTCCTAGCCCCTAATCTAACCATTTTGAACAAAGTCATTACGAATTTAATTTTTAATCTTCAGTTCGTGTTAGAGTATAACTGAGCTCGGATGAGCTGTTCAACAATTCGTGTGCACTCATATTATTGGTTCCACAATTCGTGTGCACTCGTATTATGGGTTCAACAATTCGTGTGCACTCGTATTATTGGTTCCGCAATTCGTGTGCACTCGTATTATTGGTCCCACAATTCGTGTGCATTCGTATTATTGGTTTCGCAATTCATATGCACTCGTATTATTAGTTCAACAGTTCGTGTGTACTAGTATTGTTGGTTCCGCAATTCGTGTTCACCCAAGTTAATGACCCACTTCGGTGGCCACATAGTCTAAGGCGCTACTCTCTCCTTAGGCTAGACTGCCAATGACGAGAGGATTGAGGTTCGAATCTGTGTCGGATGTACAGAGAGTATGATGTTCACATAAATATAATTAAATAGTGACTATAGCCTATTTTCGTTATGTACTTGTGATTTTCTTAAGACTTTTCTGTGTGTCGAACCTTTAAATTACCCAAAAAACATTTCAAACAAATTTAAAATGTAAAATTTAACGCACAATTTTATCACCTTAATAGTAACTAATGTTATATCTTTTAGATTCGTGAGAACATAGCTCGGTGAACAATAATTTAAGTTAAGATTAATGATAAAAAAAAGATAAATTCTTTAAACTGTCATTCATAAAAATACAAAAAATAAATGTGATTAATATATGTATGTATTCGTATTAGGTATACTTTAGGTTGACCCGCCTCCGTGGCGTAGTTGGCTAAAGCGCTTGTCGTGTTGAGCTTGACTGCGGAGGACGGGGAGATCGAGGTTCGAATCTCGGTTGGGTGAACTGGGGGGGGGGGGGGGTTCCTAAATGGTTTTCCACTCCCCCTCCACGCAAATGCGGGTTCACTTCCTCTAATTCAACCTTCCTAATTCCTAATCCATTAGCGTAGTTAGTACTTAAAGCGTATAACCCGAACGGATCGTAAGACGTGGTGCTAAATATTATTATAATAATTATTACTTTAGGTTGAGTGGTTTGTAAGTTTTTCTTAAATAATAAGTGCACGCGCTAGCTACTTCAAATGAATATATAATTTTATTCCAGATGATGCAACTAATGATTATGATTGTAACACATACACACATATTATTGAATAGATTTACTAATTTTAATCGTGTACACATAGGTCACCAGCAAAATTTAATCACTTTGTATATTTTTTAAAAGTGGTTTTAACATAAGACAGTTACACTTAAAAATATAGTAAAAAAGATAAAATAATATTTAGCATCACGTCTTACTACCCGTTCGGGTTATACGCTTTAAGTACTAATTACGCTAATGGATTAGGAATTAGGAAGGTTGAATTAGAGGAAGTGAACCCGCATTTGCGTGGAGGGGGAGTGGAAAACCATTTAGGAAAAACCACCCCCAGTTCACCCGACCGAGATTCGAACCTCGATCTCACCGTCCTCAGCAGTCGAGCTCAACACGACAAGCGCGTTAGCCAACTACGCCACTGAGGCGGGTAAAAAAAATAATAGATATATATTTTCATCATGTTCAGAAATTTAAAATATTTTAAATGTGACTTCGACTGTCTCACAGCTTCGAGTGAAAGCTTTCTCTACGAAACAAGGTTTGAATCGGAAAGTTTCAATTCTCCAACAAGATATCACTGGATAGTAAAACCCGTAAATAATATTCACACACACACACACGCACACGCACACACACACACACACACAAACACCACACACAACACACACACACACACACAAACACACACACACACATATATTATATCTTTCTTTCTTTCTCTCTCTCTCTCTCTCTCTCTATATATATATATATAGAGAGAGAGAGAGAGAGAGAGAAAGAGAAAAGATACATTATAAAAGAAAATTATACACAGCAGGATATGTTTTCCCAATCCAGAGTTCCATTTGTATTCCTTCCATTGTGATTAGAAAAAAATACAGGAAACGGGATTTTTTTAAGTTATAAAAGATATATTGAAGAAAGAAAGTAAAGATAAAATGGTTGAGCGCCAACTAAGATAAAAAAATATGGGATCAATATCATACAAGTAATAGAGAAACACATAAAAGGCTACTCAAAGAAAATGATATTTTTTGTTAAACTTTTTATTTTTATTTTGTAGGGGGGACAAAAGAATGAGGATATATCATGTGAGCTAAGAACAATAGTTAAAAAATAAAATGGATGGAGTAAGGGGAAGAAATTACAAACTCATCGACTTTATTAAAGAGTGGTAGCTTTAATTTATCTTTTGTTCGCGGCACACTTTCGAATACCGCTAATTCTTTTAAGGAACCCTTTTACTAATAGGCGGCACACTTTCTAGCAGTATTATAATTTTTTGTGACACACTTTTGAATAATAATATTTTGGTAGCTTAATTTATATTGCTAGTTTTTTTGACGGCACAGTTTATAATACAAGATTAATAACCCTAAACCCAGAGGAAAAAGCAAGTTTTAGAAATTAAAAAAACTACTAAACATAGCAAAATAATAAATACAACATGTTATGTCAATATTGTATTTTAGGTTTTAGGTTATTAATAAAGTAATAAACTATCAAAATTAACATAAACCATTATAATAAATTAATTAGTATAGATTAATGTTAGACTTGCGTCTTGGTTTAAAAAAGTTATTTATTAATTATTGAGGCGTTTTAATGTCTACGACTCTTATTTTATGTTAAAGTTTATCAAATTCAACCATTTTTTACATTTGACAAAATAGATTTTTTAAAAAATATTCAAATCTTTGATTTGAAAATCAGCGAAGATTTAAACTATTTTTTTCAAAAATAAATGGGGTTTAGCTTAGCTCAAAATTTCTTTAGAAAGAAATTGTCATTTTCAGAAATTGCAGCTTCCTTTTTGAATATTTTTAAAATTTGAAATTTTCAGGTAAATCCTTTAAATTAAAAAAAAAAGAATATTTTGAGATTAGTTGAGTTGAATTCCGGGAATTCATGTCGAAAGGTATTGCTTGACGTTTTAAATATAAGTATAGAAAATATAAGTTTTTTTTAACACCGCATCTTACTATCCGTTCGGGCTATACGCTTAAGTACTAATTATGCTAATGGGTTAGGAATTGAGAAGGTTGAATTTAGAGAAAGTGAAATCGCGTTTGCATTTAAGGAGAGTAGAAAACCATTTAGGAAAAAACACTTCCAGTTCACTCAACCGAGATTCTGACCTCAATCTCCCTGTCCTTGGCAGTCTATATCAACACGAAACTAGCGCGCTAGTCAAACGCACAAGTGGGTAAATAAGTATTTCTTCCTAGATTAAACAGCAGATAAACAACACTATATTTGAATCAGGGGAACCCTTAATAGTAGACAAGAAAGTATAATCTGATCACCCTAGGAAGATTTTAAAACTAAATGTAGAATAAAGGACATTGACAAAAGATCGCTCAGTTTATCTATCTTAAGGCTGTCCAAATTGACACCATCTATAAAAAACTACATCTGCAAAAATACAACAACAACAAAAACAGCTTGTGTTGTTAATAAATGAAAATAAACTTTGCAGTTCATTGAACTGTCAGATAAGGTTCTCTCTATGGCAACGCATTGCTGCCAACTTTTACCTCGTAGCACTAGCCTTCTTCATAACTAAAAGGTGAACTTTGAAGGCACTACAGGGAAATCAACACCCTCTGAAAAATCTAGACTACTTAAGAGTGCCGTTAGCCTTGGGGCAATAACACTGCAGGCACACTCCATTTACCCTGAAAAGTAGCAAACTTACCTTGACTGACTATACCATGGACATATCTTAGAGTGGGGATTTAGATAACATGAGTTAAGGTAAGTATTTTTACAGTTTTTATAGCAAAACATTTTTTAGGCCAAAACAAATAAAATATTGCTCCAGTAGAAACCTATGGTTTAATTTTCTTCACATGGTGATATCAACAATTGTTGAATGTAATGTCATGCATGAGCAGAGCGTCATTAGATGACAAACTTTTTAAATGACGATAAAAAGGTTGTTTTCAAATTTCAGGACATCCTTGTTGAATCCTAAGGAACTGTTGAAGTCACTATGAGAAGAAAAACCATATATATAATTGTACTGGAGCAGCTTTTGACTTATTTTGACAAAAAAAAAAACATTTTTGTATAAAAACTGCAAACAAAAACTCGCCTTTTCTCTCCTCCCCTTCATACCCACTTTTAAGCTACAGTCCAGCAATTCTTAATCGGTGGGCCACGACCCTCTATGGGGCCACGAAAGGTTTTTTGGGTGTCTCAAAAAAAAATCAAAAATGTCATTTTCTTATTACTGAAGTCAATTATCTTAAATTTTACGTTTTGAACGGAAAAAAAATGGATGATCGTAAGCATGTAAGTAGAATAACGTAGACTCTCGATTTTCCGGGGTAATGGAGGGGAGGGTAAGTACGGATAATAGAAACCACGGACAGTACAAATAATCCCCATTGCTTACCACCGCCATTCAAAATTTGCTGCCCTTATTTTCCCCCTACCTATTTATGTGAAAGGGAATTTTCCACAGAGCTAAATAATAAAACAAAGCAGCGAAATCGACATCGAGTCGACTCCTGCATGCGAATAGCAATAAGTAACACGATCAAAACCAGAATAGACAAATTAGTGGAAAGTATTCAACAACAGAGGTCCCATTAAATACATTTAGGTAAGTTAATTTAGTTTTTTTGTTTGTTATTATAATCGGTAACTAAAGCCACTGTTTTAGAATACATTTTAATGATTAATATGCTAGTAAAAACTAGGAGCTGCGAAAATATTTTAGCATATTTGGGGTCATGTGTGATAACGTTAAGAAACACTAAGCTACACTACAAAGGTACTTTCCGTTTCTGCCGACTAACAAACCAATTTTGAATTGTTCTACTAAGGGTGACCTGGTGGTCTAGGGTAAGGGGTAAGGGGTAAGGTCGGACTTCTGTGCTGGGGGCCCGGGGTTCAATCCTCGGTCCCGGCACAGATTTATCTGATTACCAAACCCTTCCTTCACCTCTGACAAGACATCTTGTGAATGTGGGGAATGTCAGGCCTCCACCGTGGTTCGGATCCCACGTTAACTGTAGGTCCTCTATTTCATCTCACAATCACCCTACAAATTACACTTAGCGTAAGTCCGTATAACTCGAACGGGTAGTAAGACGCGGTGCTAATAATATAATAATAATATATAATAATAATAATAATAATATAACAACTATTTGACCAGCGAAGTGGGTCCCATATTCTGCTTAATCTGAGCCTCTGGCTTACCTGGACGTGTTCCACTATGGTATAGCTAACATCTAAGATGGTACTTGTAAGCTATTAAGGTAAGATTGTCACCTTGCAACATATATAAATGAAGTGTACATAATAATTACGTACATAATTCCATGATTTACCTTATAGTGGGATGTAAACAAAGGAAAAATGGTGCCAAATGATAGTATTGAATTAAATATTGAAAGTAGGATAGAAGGGTAAGGCCTACACAATACAGAAAACTGTAGGCCTCAAATTGTACAATTAAAACACATAATTATGTAACTTTCGGAATACATCAGTCACCTTCTTCAGCAAAAGGGATTAAAACACTCTTCTGCTGAAGAGGACTGTCGTACCCCGAAAATCACAAAAATAATTTGTCTGCTGTGTTTTAATTGTAAATTTTAAGGCCTACAGTTTTCTGGTAAGGGTGTATTCCTTGTCCTGCAATATTATTTTCAATGTATAATGGGTTTGAAAGGGGTATGAACTTAGGTTTGTGTTTTTGTAGTTTTAACAACCAAAATATTTTTTGATCAAAATAAATAAAATATCGCTCCAGTAAATACATTTAGTTAATTTGTGATACGCATGTTAGTATCAACTATTCTTGAATATCCGTCATGAAAATGTTGGTATTCGATAATAAAACTTTTTAAATAAAAAGAAAAGGTTATAGGCAAATTAAACGATGTTTACGAGTCATGGCAGATAAACATTCAAGAACTGTCGAGATCACTATGTGTAGAAAATTATATCAAATTTATCTACTAGCAATATTTTATTTATTTTGGCAACAAAAAAAAGTGCAAAAATTGTATTGTTTTTTGCATAAGACCAGTTAGTATACGTTGACGATGGATGTAGGACAATCGTGGTAAACTACTCTTTCGCCCGCTTCGGTGGCCGCATGGTCTAACACGCTACTCTCGCTGTATACTAGACTGACGATGACGGGGAGATAGAGGTTTGTATCTAGGTCGGGTGTACTGAGGGTGGTATTTTACAAAATTGTTTTTCCACTCTACTTTCCACGCAAATGCGGGTACACTAACTCTAAATTCAGCCTAGTATATAAGCGTATAACACGAACGGGCTGGTAAGACGCGGTGTGCTAAATATATATATATAATTTTTTTTTCTTAACTGCGTGCTGCAGGTAGGCTACCGTGTGGCCGTAAGGGGTAGCTCCTTGTACCCTCCACCTGGCAAGACGGTAATAGTCCCGATAAACACAGTGCTTAGCAACTTGTTAAAACCTTCCGATTGACTGCAGTAACTTCGCGTCACACATTATTATTATTACCCCATCATCACCAGCACGCAAAATATAGTTCCATCTGTTTCGAGAGGTATTTCTCGATATAGCGCTGATTTTGCCAGCTTCTGTGTTCGCGTGGTCTAACGTGCTACTCTCATAGTAGACTAGAGTACCGATTACGGGAAGATAGAGGTTCGAATATCGACCGGTGTATTCATATTTTTTTTCAAAATAGCTTTTCACTCTCCCTCCACTCAAATGCGGATACACTTTATATAAATCTAACTTTCCTAATCCATAAAACCATTAGCGTAATCTTACTAATATTATAAATGCGAAAGTTTGTGTGTTTGGATGTTTGTTGCTCAATCACGCCAAAACTGTGAACGGATTCGAATGAAACTTTGTACGTTGATAGAGTGTGTCCTGGAATAACATATAGGACTATTCCCAACCTTTGATTTTACATTAATAATAAATATATGATTATAATGTGATTGAAATGATGTTATTTAAGAATTAATGATTTAATATGTTGTAATTAAAGTAAATAGTAATTAGTGTGACGTAGTTTCATACTAATAAATAATAAATATTATGTGATTTTAGCTATGTAGTTTGATTTTTTTATTTTATTTATTTATTTATCTTACTAATTATGAAGTTAAAAATTAAAAAATAATTGAAATTGATAATTGATAATTTAAATATATAATATTTCTTTTATTACGAAATATTTAAAAGTGAAAATTAAAATACGGCAAAATTATTTACAGCTAGAACTGAGAAAAACTCATAGATGTTTAAAAAAAAAAGTTTGATTTATGACCAAAACAGTTTAGTTAAAAATTAAAAGATTTTATCAATTATTGCGGGCGAAGCCGCGACGGGTAAAAGCTAGTTGATACATAAGCGTATAACCCGAACGCGATGCTAAAAAAGAAAAATCCTAAGAGGATCGAATTGTGACCTCACAAAATCATGAGGACCCCCATGAGGCCCCCGTGCCAAGATTTTGACATTTAGTAAGCAGTATTAAGATACGAGGCACAAAACTAAATTATACATATTAGGCCAAATCTGATAGTTGTGGATACTGAAATTACTTTCATAGACTGATGTGCAAACGGATGTGTTCTACAGCTGTAAAAAAAGGGGGGGGGCAAGTGGGCACCGCTTGGTGCAAGAGTAAATAAATGCATGCATGGTAACCTTTAGAATTAGTTATGGTTAAGACTTAGATAAAAACTTAAGATAAATATGTAAATATTTATGCTTGTTGAAAGCACAGTTTAACCGGTTTTTGAACAATAATAAACCTTTTAATAATCTTTAACATTTTATTAATTTATCAGTGTATTATATACTTTCACTTTATATTGCCAATCTTAAGTTTTTGTTACGTCTTAACCACAATCATTACTGCTCCTTACTTTAGTATTATTTAGAATGTTTTCTAAAATGATCTTTAGAACTAAGGTAGGATCAAATAGCTCGGAAACGAACTAAATAAACCATTTATTACGCATAATATGATAATATTGATATAACATCTATTTCTCTTACTAGCTATCAATTATCAAACTTTGGTGAGTTCACATCAGCATTAGTCTGGAATGGTGGTGGTAAACAACGTTGTGGGGAAAACCCAGTGTAGACAAATCTCGACCATAATAAAGTCTTAGCAAACAAACCTAACCTAGAGGCAATGCTCCTCATTATAAACACCCGAAATTAGTTCAAGGAATGTCGGTGTTTAAATAATACGACGGAAGTATACCAAATACTAAATTATTTAATTTATTTTAAATATCTCCTAAGTAAGGACAGTCTTTTTTAAGAAAAGAAAAATATATTTTACAATTGGAAATTTCTTTTGTATATTTGTGACCAAAAGGTCCAAGGCGTTAGACTCATATTATCTTTGATGAGGGGTAAAAAAAAAGTTATAGCTGTCCGTCACTTGTCATCAGAAAGGCTTGAAAAAACTTATCTTTTCTACCTCACAGGAAAGCCTTCAGAATATGACACACTATCCGATCGTCATGCAGTCGATTTAAATTAATCTTGATATAAGTAGTTGTTCCTCTAAATCAATCGATCTTTTGTTCTTTAGGGAAATGATCACGCGTAGATATATCCTGGTCAGACTACTAAGGATGATATTACACTGATTTCATTTTTTTTAAATACTTATTTTATAGATTAGAATATATATGTTTTGACGTTATCTTTTATAAAATAAGTGTTATTATATTTAATCAGATTTCTTTCAAATTCTTGCAATACTTTTTAATCCCCCGCGTCTTAAGTTACTACCTGTTTAGGTTATATGCATATATGATACTTACGCTAGTGAGTTAGGTTTGAGTAAGGTTAAATTTTTGAGAAAGTATACCCAAATTTGCAAGGAGGGAGAGTAGAAAATCATTTAGAAAAATCACCCTCATTAGATCGCATTGAGATTCGAACCTTGATTTCATCATCATCGGCAGTATATATTCTATTGCGAGAGTGTCGCTTTAGAGCAGTGATTGGCAAACTTTTCAGAGAGTGAGCAAAAAAAAAAAAAGCCAGGTGGGCGAACACAATTTATTAAAAATTTAAAATGGTACATTTTACACAACTATTGTCCAATTAAGTGTTATTAATTATTAAATGAATTTGTATTATAATGATTTCTAATTCTAATACAAAGTGAGTGGTCTAAATTATTTAACAAATAAAACAGATACCTACATTACTTAAATGAAGGGTGTGTGATGGTGTGTGATGAGTGTGTGATGGGTGTGTGATGAGTGTGTGAGTGTGTGAAGTGTGTGATGGGTGTGTGATGAGTGTTGATGGTGTGTGATGAATGTGTGAAGTGTGTGATGAGTGTATGATGGTGTGTGATGAGTGTGTGATGGGTGTGTGATGAGTGTGTGATGGGTGTTGATGAGTGTGTGAAGTGTGTTATGAGTGTGTGATGGGTGTGTGATGAGTGTGTGATGGGTGTGTGATGAGTGTGTGAAGTGTGTGATGATGTGTGTGATGGGTGTGTGATGAGTGTGTGATGAGGGTGTGATGAGTGTGTGATGGGTGTGTGATGGGTGTGTGATGGGTGTGTGATGGGTTGGAGTGTTCTAAAAGTTTTTTTATAGTCTGGTTCCAACTGGAATGAAGGGACTCTCAGAAGTGAAGTTAAATGCTTGTAGGTAAAGTGTAGGGATATGTTAAATTCTTTGTAGATTTACCTTGGTCATTAAGATCTAAAATAGAAATAAAAACTAACGAGTGCGAAATGCACTTTTCTCCCTATTTTTTGTTGTTTTTTTAACACATTTTTATCAGAATTTGGAATCCTTTCACGGGCCGTATTGAACCTGCTTGTGGGCCACATCTTGCCCGCGGGCCGTACTTTGCTCATCACTGCTTTAGAGCTTGCACAGCAACCAAAGTGGATTTTGTTTAATATATATAATTACAACAATAGAATCCCAAGGTTTTTTTTCTGATGCGACTGTGAATGCAATTGTTTCTTGGAATTTAAAAAAAACCTGTAAGAAACGGATGCAGTTTCATACAAGGTATATTAGACGTAATACAATAGTGATTAATAGCTGCTTGCTAAAATAACTTAAAGTTGAACATCCAGAATTACGTCAACAATATATATTAATGTACATTGAAATTGAAAAATATATATATATATATTTCACCAAATTAATCATCATCATTCATCAAAGATAAATTATATTTATATCATGGTGACCTGGTGGTCTAGGGGTAAGGTGTCAGACTTCTATGCTGGCGGCCGGGGTTCAATCCTCGGTCCCGGCACAGAATTATCTGATTTCCAAACCCTTCCTTCACCTCTGACAAGACATCTTGTGAATGTGGGGAATGCCAGGCCTCCACCGTGGTTCGGATTCCACGTTAAACTGTAGGTCCTCCATTTCATCTCACAATCACCCTATCATTACACATTAGCGTAAGTGCGTATAACCCGAACGGGTAGTAAGACGCGGTGCTAATAATAATAATAATAATATATTTATATCATCAAATAACTTTTATAATATATACAAATATAAGACGCCTCTCTCTCTCTCTCTCTCAATATATATATATTGAGAGAGGGGTGTAATACCGCCCTATCCTCGAGCCCACGTTAATAAAGCTAAAGTTGAACGGTAAATAAGTTCTGTTCTTACCAAATAAAAGGACATAAAACTATCTCAAAACTTTTTACAACAATAGTTTTTTTAAATGTAATCGTTTACCCAGGCAAAAGGCCTTCTTTTTATCTGGTATGCTTTGCTTAAATATAATTCTTCCAATTGTACAGCGATCAATGAAACGCTTAATTAAATATATCAAAACACTAATCAGTAAAAAGAGTAACATTTAAACACAATTAAGATTTAAATATTTTTTTCAATTAACATTATGTCTTTAAATTGTTAGGAAAATGTTTAATATTACAAAATCAATGTATAAAATAAATCCCGGAAATTGTCTGTAATAATTATTCGAAATGCAGCTATTTCTAATACAATTTGCTTAAAAATGTACACAATATAATAGTTTAGAACCATAATTTCATAAATATGTTGCTTTCAAACATAAATCTATAATTAAGGGGTTCTAAGTAAATAGTATTCAAAATTATTTGTTTGTTTTTTTACTAGGAAATAGTGTTTCCGTTTAGTAATAATTATATTTCTTTTTGTTTATTTATTATGTTCTCTAAATTAAATCTATGTTCGTTGTGCATTAAGCCTTTAAACAAAGCAGTGGATGAATAATTTTACAAATTGGATAACCCGATCGGGTAGTAAGATGCGGTGTTAAAAAAACAACTTTTTTTAAATTACGTTTGTCCAATTGTTCAAACATGGTAGTTACATATTATTTGTCTACAGTGCTTAGTTAGTTGACAAAATAATAACTATTTAATGCATGGAATTTCCAGTCGATAGACCACAACACGCGAAGTACAACCCCAACAATAAAAAATAAAAAATTGTATACAACAAACACGCACAGTAATTGATTCCTTTTAAACTGAAAACTATATATATTTGTTTGCACTAATTCCTGTTCATTCAAGTTTAGTTTCAGCACGAGGCCTGCAATATACCGGTGGACACACTCTCTAAGGAACCATAATTTCAATTAATTAATTTTTTGGATGATGGGAAAGTCAAAGTTCTAGTTTCAGCCGGGTGGTTTTACACATGTGGTTTATAACTTTGGTTTTCCATTTTCCTCTCCACACTCATATGGCTGTATTTCCTCTAAACAATTTTTCTAATCTCTAATCCTTAGATTGAGGTGTTGATTAATTTATTTATTTTTGTCATCGAGCCTTACTACATTTTCAGTTTATACGCATATGCATTAATTACGCTAATGTGTTAGGTATTAGTAAGGTAGAATTTTGAGCCAACGTACCCGAATTTACACGGAGGAAGAGTGGTATAACATCTAGGAAAATAAAACCTTAAGTCCGATCACCTGGGATTCGAACTTTGACCTCCAATTCACCGAAAAACAACACTAAATGAGCTTGACATTTATACCACGAGTCTATAATCGTGGATGAGGTGTTCATAATAGCCACAATGTTATATAATGGTAAAAAAACAACTACTTTATGTGTGTGTTTTTAAACCACTTGTTGAAGAGTAAATAGTGACGCTATTTCTCTCCAGCCACTTGGGTTTCGCGTTTCATTGTGGACGGTACCGGTGACGATTATAATTCTTACATCTACAGTCCCATTTAAATAGGAAGGAACTTTTTTTGACAGTTAAACACAATACTAAAATTGTTTTGTTTTTTTTAAATAGATATATATACCCGCCTCGGTGGCGTAGTTGGCTAACGCGCTTGTCGTGTTGAGCTCGACTGCTGAGGACGGGGAGATCGAGGTTCGAATCTTGGTCGGGTGAACTGGGGGTGGTTTTTCCTAAATGGTTTTCCACTCTCCCTCCACGAAAATGCGGGTTCACTTCCTCTAATTCAACCTTCCTAATTCCTAATCCATTAGCGTAATTAGTACTTAAAGCGTATAACCCGAATGGTTAGTAAGAAGCGGTGCTAAATAATAATAATAATAATAATAATAATAATAATAATAATAATAATAAATAGATATATACGTATAGTCATGTGATTTGCAACCGTCGCGATTGATAGATATTATCAATACCTATAAAATGAAACTAACACTATGGTAAAATGTTATCAAGATTGGTCGTAAAGAATATATATATGTAGCCTATTTTTAAAAAGTTGGTTCCTACCAGAATATTAGTACACATCTTCCATCTCACATGGTTAGCATCGATCGTGGGCGTGGGAATTTAATCTACTTTAAAGTAGTAAAAGAGACAAGAGAATGTAGCAAATGGGAATTAGGAGGCTTAGGGGCAAGTAGGGGGGAAATATACAGGAGTAGATTGGATCAGAGGATTTTAGGTCAAATAATAAATATAACGCAGGAGTGAAAGGCATCTATTGATAATGCAGGTGAGTTTAGTTTGAGAAATGTGAAGAGAGATGTTTTTTTTTTCACACACGCGAAGAATGATGAAAGTTTTCTAATACTGAACACAATATTATCTCGGAAGAAAATATAAGCTTTATTTACCCTGAAAGGGAGCAAGTTTATCTTGACGGGTAGCAATATAACTTAACATATAAGATAGGTCCATCATGTAATCGGCTAAGGTTAAGTTTTAGAGTAAGCGAAGTGTACTTTTTACTATTCTTTGATTTCGAAAGAATGGTTTTTGACAAGCCGTTTGTTTTTCTCTATTATATTCTTTGGTGCCCAAAGCCATTCACCCGATTCCTTACTGTTTGGAATTAATAAATTTATCTTATTCTGGTAGTACTAAGAATATAAACAAAATTGGCATACAAATTAAGAGTATTCCTTTTACAACATTAAATCAAAAGGTTGTACTTTTTTTTTAGTTTAAAGTTTATTTTTATCCTTTATAAAAAGTAAGGCACAAAGTAAAAGAATAAAATAGTGCACAATTACGTTTTACAGTAAGTAACCTTATCTGCTGTTCCCAAACGTATTTGACGGTTTATTTCTATATTTAGCATCTGCATCGGTGGCCTGATGGTATGTGGTGTTAGGCTATTGTTACATCAGTTCACCGTTGATGGAGATATTGGGTTTCGAATTTCGGTCGAGTGTACTTATAAAGTAAAGGATGGAAAATTGGTTTACATGGAATTTGATAGTAAAGGTGTTATTTTAAGGTGTGATTTTCCCATCATTTCTCCACAGTGAAATGGGTGTGCATTTTCTAATCTATAGAGTACCTATGGCAGTGAGATATAGGTGGTGACATCTAGGAAAATTTACCAGAACTCCTTTCATTTATCCATTCGCTAAACAATATGATCTGTAAAACAATTTTTTGTCGAGTTGTTGTTAATTTTAACAATCAAAAGGTGACCTGGTGGTCTAGGGGTAAGGTGTCAGACTTCTATGCTGGCGGCCGGGGTTCAATCCTCGGTCCCGGCAAAGATTTATCTGATTACCAAACCCTTCCTTCACCTCTGACAAGACATCTTGTGAATGTGAGGAATGCCAGGTCTCCACCGTGGTTCGGATTCCACGTTAAACTGTAGGTCCTCCATTTCATCTCACAATCACTCTACCATTACACATTAGCGTAAGTGCGTACAACCCAAACGGGTAGTAAGACGCGGTGCTAATAATAATAATAATAATAATAACAATCAAAAATTTAACAACAAACGATCTGTTTATAATTTTCTTTTTTTTTTAACAAACTTTACATGATTGAAATATCAGTTTATGAAAATAACCGTTTGGATGTTTCTTTTTTTTTTTTTTTGTAGAAGCGTCGTATGTGGTTCCCTTTGAAATACTTTTATTTCTTACCCGCCTCGGTGGCGTAGTCGGCTAACGCGCTTGTGTTGAGCTCTACTGCTGAGGACGGGGAGATCGAGGTTCGAATCTCGGTCGGGTGAACTGGAGGTAGATTTTTCCTAAATGGTTTTCCACTCTCCCTCCACACAAATGCGGGTTCACTTCCTCTAATTCAACCTTCCCAATTCCTAAATCCATCAACGTAATTAGTATCTAAAGCGTATAACCCGAACGGGTAGTAAGACGCGGTGCTAAATATTATTATTTTATTTCTTTTTCTTTAGCATCGCATCCATCCAGGTTATATTCCTATATACTAATTACGATATTGGTTTTAGGGATTAGTAGGGTTATTTGTAAAGGAAGTGTACCCTCATTTGTGTGAAGGAAAAGTGGAAAATCAGTTTGGAAAAAACCCCTTTGTACCTCAGCACACCCAAACGAGATTAGAACCTCGATATTCCTGTCATCGGCAGTATATTATACTGCGAGAATTGTGGCCTAGTCCGTGCGACCATTGAAGCGGGTAGTTACGCTAATGGGCTAGGTAGGTAGAATACCTAGAGGATTGTACCAGTATTTACGTTTAGGGAGAGCGGAAAAAATATTAATAAATATAACTACAAGTTGCTCTAGCATTAAATCTTGTGTGGCCATATTTCAAATATTCATCTTGAAGAAAATTTGATGACACGTCCAATGCTTGAAGGTTCATTAAACGGCCCCCAGGGGATAAATAACTTACCCCTCATACGGAGGGTTGTTAGTTTGCCGAGGACTCCCACTTTAGGGAATATTGTACCTGGTTCAACTCGATTCATCAGGTGGTACAAGCAGGGCCTGGCAGTTTGCATAACAATCCTTCAAGTAAAGGGGAGGGGGGGGGGGGGGGGAAGGAGGGTTGCAGTGGTACATGGTTTTAGGGGTCTGTGGCAAGAGGGGTAGCTGGATCGATACGCGAGGAGTAGGTTTTCCCAGGGGAGTTTTAAATTCACACAAAAAAACAACTATCGTTGCTGCAAGCTGGATACATTGTCATTCACAAAATGATGATTATAGTAATAATAATAACAATAATAATAATAATAATAATAATAATAATAAACAGGTGGCCCTTCCTCAACTCCTTACCAATCTCCTAATATAAAATTTAAAGTTTTTTTTATATACCAACGTACTATTAACGACTGCCTATGTGACCTTAGAAAAGCAAATATAATCCACATCGGTGGGCTCGCGGACTAAATGTTGGGTACACCTAATCTGGTTTTCCTGTGTCGGGGAAGTTCAGGGTTTAAATACCAGCCGGAACTGTTTTTCCTGAATGGTTTCTCTATCTTTTCCTACTCAAATGTGCTGCAATTTTATATACATTCTACCATTTTCACCCTAGCCCGTAAGCGTAATTTTATAGGTATAGCCTGAACGGGTAATAAATAAGACACAACTCCTTTCATTCGTTTAGAGAGAGAAGGGGAAACCACATTCACATTGCAATAATTTAATTTAATACTAGCACCGCATCTTACTACCCGTTCGGGTTATACGCTTTAAGTACTAATTACGCTAATGGATTAGGAATTGGGAAGGTTGAATTAAAGGAAGTGAACCCGAATTTGCGTGGAGGGAGAGTGGAAAACCATTTAGGAAAAAACCACCCCCAGTTCACCCGACCGAGATTCTTACCTCGATCTCCCCGTCCTCAGCAGTCGATCTCAACACGACAAGCGCGTTAGCCAACTACGCCACCGAGGCGGGTTCCACATTGCAACTGAATCAAAACCCATATTCCATGTCAGTGTCAGTTAAATGTGAGCCACCCTTAGGATAAGCATCCTTTTGCCCTTCAAGGCTGTTCACATATTAATCAACGTTAATGTGGTAGAAATGAGGAAGATAGAATTTAGAGGAAATGTACATCCGATTGCCTGTGAGGAGAGCTAGAAACTATTCAGGGGAAATCATTAAGTATATCCAGTAGAGATTCAAATTACGACATACCCATCACATGTAAACTTGACAAGACGATACTGGTGCCTTTTGCCACATGCCTACTGGTGCAGGTAATAGTAACTTTTTTAAAAAAATTTTTTTATCACGTCTTACTACCTGTCCAGGTTTAACGTTTATAATATGATAATTACCCTAATGGGGTAGGAATGAGAAAATAAGCATTTTAGAGGCACTCTACCCGAATTTGCATGGATAGAGAGTGGTAAACCATTGAGAAAAAATCACCCTCTGTAGACCCTACCAGGATTCGAACCCTGATCTCCCCATCGTCAGCAGGCCCGTTGCAATAAACTGGTGGACAGCCAATAAGGTGGAGATCGGGGATCCCGGTCGGGTCTACTGAGAGTGGTTTTTATCTAAATTGTTACCCTCATCGGTGGCTTAGTTGGCTAACGCGCTTGTCGTGTTGAGTTCGACTGCTGAGGATGGGGAGATCGAGGTTCGAATCTCGGTCGGGTGAACTGGGGGTGGTTTTCCACTCTCTCTCCACGTAAATGCGGGTTCACTTCCTCTAATTAAACCTTCCCAATTCCTAATCCATTAGTGTAATTAGTACTTAAAGCGTATAACCCGAACGGGTAGTAAGACGCGGTGCTAAATATTATTATTATTATCTAAATTGTTTCCCGATCTCCTTCCACACAAATTAGAGAAGACTACCTCTAAAATGCTTCCCTATTCCATTAGAGTGTTAATCATATTGGCCTATATGGGTATGATCCGAACAAGTAGTAAGACGCGGTGCTAATAATAATAATAATAATAATAATAATAATAATAATAATAATAATAATAATAATAATAACAAAAAAGATAGCACGCCGCCGCAAAACTGTGTTGGTCAGTGTTGCATGAAAAAATCTGTTCTGAATTTGTTAGCTTTGTTTTAATTTTTTTATCTAAATAGATTATTCAAAAGAATGTGTCAAGGTCGCATGCTCGCCACAATCGCGTAACGAGATTATCCACTGTTTGTGATTTATCCTATTTGAGCGAAATTAGCGCATGCGCAGGAACGTCAGGAGTGTGTCGTTATGTACACAGGAATAACAGCGATATCGTTAAGTTGGATAATAACAGGGCTTGTCGCGCACGATAGTAGAGCGAGCAACGTTCTATTACGCCATCTGACTGAAGGTTATAAAAACTTAAGAGTAAATGTTTTCTTCACGCCAAACCACTCACCTCAGGTGATAGCACGTTTGTCTACTGAGTTAAACAGTCCAAGGTTCAATTTCAGGTTTATCCGAATGTATTTACCATGGTTTATTTATCAATTATTTACCAGGTTCGGTAGCTGCGTGGTCTACTCTCGCAGTAGGATAGATTGCCGATGACAGGGGAGACCGAGGATCGACTCTCATTTAGGTGTAATGAGGGTGGTTTTTCTAAAATGGTTTTCCACTCTCCTCCAAGCAAATGAGGGAACATTTCCTCTTATCTAATCACTAAAGCCATTAGTGTAATTAGTAGGTACATAAGCATATAACACAAATGGTACAAAGACGCGGTGCTAAAACTATATATATATCTATTTTGAGGTTTTTAAAGTGCACTTTCTAAACCGACTGATTATATCAGAACACGACTTATAATTTAACCTAAATCTAGAACAAACACAACATCTAGCCCCCGGGCGTTAATACATCAATATGAAAAATGTAATCCCACATTTCAACGATACATTTTTTTCGACCATACTGGAAATCAAACCCGGGACCCTTAGCTCAGTAGACGGACACGCTACCCACCGAGCTAAGGTGTTGGATTGTGAGATGGACTCATAAGTAGGGAGTAAATATTTGCCCTTGACCATACCAATCTCCCGAAACCTGCTGCGGTAGAGGCAAACGTTCTTTTCGAGGTTCCTGCGTACGGACAGTCAAATGGCGTGTCACGTGACAGCTGGAAGTAACAAGGGGCGAGATACCGTGCCGCACGCCATAGCCACGCGCTCCGGGGAACTTGCCCGCCCGCGTCTAGCTATTGAATCATGGGACTGTTTGGCGTTCCACGACGGCGGAGAAAATATATATTAGGATCTTGGTAGAGACATACTTACAAAAAAAAAATTACAATTTTTTTTTTTTGCGGTGAGCCTTGATAATATTTTAGAATATTAGTGTTATTTTATAGGTATCGATACTACTTACGTGACAGCTACAGATCACATGACTGTATGGTTAAGTTAAATTTGATCTATCTATATACTATAAAGCCACACGTTGACTCACTCACTCACTCACATTAATGTTTATCCACTTCCAAATGAGTTAGAAAATTGAAATTTGGCAAACTTATAGCTGCTAGCCTGTAACCGATGGGAAAATTCCAAAATGTTAAAAAAAACACTAATTTTTAATACCCCAAAAAAGATTCAAAATGGTGGAGCAACTTTAAAGTCTGTGCGGACCTTTCTTTGGAGGTCATCTTGTGGCTAAACTGTAATACTATCAAAAAACGCTCTGGAATTACATTAGTTTACATCCACTTACTAAGAAAACTCACTGGGGGTTGGGGGCGGAGCCCCAACGAGCAAAGTGAGTATATATATAAAATCATATATATATATGTTTAACGTGGGATCCGAACCACGGTGGAGGCCTGGCATTCCACACATTCACAAGTTGTGATTAATACACGTCTTGTCAGAGGTGAAGGAAGGGTATTGATACTCAGATAAATCTGTGCCGGGACCAAGGATTGAGCCCCGGACCCCTGACACAGGAGTCTGACACCTTACCCCTAGACTGCCAGGTCACCTACTGTTTGATATACTTCCGATTTTAAATATTTGACGTTTGGTCTGGGTTTTCAGTCGACGACGAGTTGAGGTTCATATCTCGGCCGGGTGGGCTGTAGTTTTTCTACACTCTCTCTCCACTCAAATGCGGGTACAGTAAGACACGGCATGAAAGATGCTGTGAATTAGATGGACTGATAAATTATTAAAATATTTTCAACTGTTATAAAAAAATTGCAAGTCATGTCATGAGAATAGCGGTTTTAGATAAGAAACCTTTTAAATGAAGATATAAAAAAAGAATTGTCATTAAATTCCAGGACATCTTTGACAGATATTCTACAACTGTTGAATCACCATGTGAAGAAAACTAAACTCTTTTTTTATGTTGGATAATTAGTTGATATATTTTGACCAAAAATAAAAGTTTTGCCATAAAAATTTAAAAAAAAACACTGTATTTTTCTCGCAATCCCTTCCAACCCACCTTAAAAGTCGGTGCGTACCGAACGAGCCACCGACTACTTCTATCAAGGGGTTTTATTGCACTCCGTAAATCGATGCTCGTCTCTGTCCTTCATGTTAAATATTAAAGGCGATGTGTTATTTATGTGTTCCTCCAGAGACAGTTAACAGTCATTCTTTGCGGTAGTGTATCTTAAATCTAGGGTGCAAGGTTGTAGTATTGTAATATTTTATTCGAGGGGAAAACTCGTTTAACCTTGCAAGAGGGGATGGGTGACAGTTAGATAGGAAGAAAGGTTTATGACAGCCACACAAAAATTACCAAAACTATTTTCACATATTCATACGTCAGTTTATGCTATACTTTTGATGGATAATATCAATATATATAAAATACCATTAATCATGTGTTAAATTTAAAAAATATCTTACTATAGTTAAGTTTTAGTTAGTACTGGTATAATTGGTAAAGAGGCAGGGAGGGATTGACATTATCCGGGTGCAATGTGGTATTTTTTTCTCTCATAAATTTAAGTTTTCCATTATATTTCTATTCACCCTTATAACCAAGTTCCCTCAAGTTAGCAGTTTAAGTAACTTACTATTATTATTATTATTATTATTATTATTATTATTATTATTATTATTAGCACCACGTCTTACTACCCGTTCGGGTTATACGCACTTACGCTAATGTGTAATGGTAGGGTGATTGTGGGATGAAATGGAGGACCTACAGTTTAACGTGAGATCCGAACCACGGTGAAGGCCCGGCATTCCCCACATTCACAATTTGTGATTAATACAAGACGTCAGAGGTGAAGGAAGGGTTTTAGCAATCATATAAGTCAGTGCCGGGACCGAGGATTGAACCCCCGGACGCCAGCTCATAAGTAACTTATAAAGTAGTGGTTCCATAGAGCTGAGATGAAAATATTATTGTAATATTTAGGCACACATTTTCAAAAAACATCGTTATATCAACATGCTACTAATATATATATATATCTTGGGTAACGCTAAATAATTAAACCAGGAACATTTGAATATACAATTAATTTCATTCTTTATGGTCGGATTTATTGGAGATTACATTTTTATTGTGATCAATTGATTGACAATAAGGATGACCTGGTGGTCTAGGGGTAAGGTGTCAGACTTTTATGTTGGGGTCCGGGGTTCAATCCTTGGTCCCAGCACAGATTTATTTGATTGCCAAACCCTTCCTTCACCTCTGACAAGACGTGTTTTAGTCACAACTTGTGAATGTGGGGAAAGCCAGGCCTCCACCGTGGTTCGGATCTCACGTTAAACTGTAGGTCCTCCATTTCGTCTCATAATCACCTAAGCAAAGTTGAGATTCACGCCTCAACCACTTCCCAACGATGGCAATCCAACCTATTGCAAGCTTGGCACCTTGTAAAATTAAAATTATACCACCGCGTCTTACTACCCGTTCGGGTTATACGCTTAAACACTAATAACGCTAGTGGGTTTAGGAACTGGGAAGGTTGAATTTAGAGGAAGTTAACCCACATTTTGTGGAGGGAGAGTGGAAAACCTTCTAGGGAAAAATCACCCAGTTCACCCGACCGATATTCAAACCTGGATCTCCCCATCCTCGACAGCTTAGCACAACATGAAAGAAGCGCGCTAGCTAACTACGCCACCGAGGTGGGTTGGCACCCTGTACCTTGTGATCACGTATAGGGGTGTATATTAATAAAAGTTTTTCTCTTTAACTAAGTTGAGACTGTATTTATATAATCATTGTTTTTAACTAGACAGAACACACCAGTTATTTTAAAGTTGCTTACCTACAATTATGTAACTATTAATTATATTTTAAACAATAATAATCATAAGAAAACTTGTGTTAGTGACTTAAACTATATAATGTAGGTTATATTGAGGAAGAAGATGGATTCAAGTGAACGGAAGTCAAAAAATCACAATGCGCTCAGAAACTAAACTCAGGCCTCCCGCGTCAGAATTCACTACATTTTCCGTGTTCGAATCCGAACAACTGGGCGCTGCCATCTGGGCACTAGGAAAACTGGGCGCCAAAAGTAACCCCACTTTTTTTCTTTTTTAAAAAATCACTTTTTTTCAAAAGTGATGGGTAAAAGAATAATAATGTGCAGCATTATATTTTATTTAAATGTTCTTTGTTTTGTATTAATGCATTGCAATATTATGTGCAACACCACGTAAAAAACGAAATAATGTATCTATTATTATAGTCCCCAACTAGTCTTAAAATTCTAGCATCGACTTCGTTAGGTTAGGTTAGGTTAGGTTAGGTTAGAAATAATAATGGGGAAGTGGGGGATTTCTAAGAATAAACAAACCCAATCTCGTCGCAACTTCACCAGAAATAAGTCATAGCTTGAAGGTATTATAATATCGGCGATATTATTTTAATTTGTACATAGGGATGCACATAAATGCTACCTATTATTCTTCTTTAGTGGTTTATTTTACGCACAATTCTTATTTTTCATTTTTTGTGGAGTTTTTTTTTTTAGAAATTTTATCATCTCAAATAGTCTAACTTTATAATATAAATTAATTAAGTATCTTCTACTAAGATTATTTTTTTAAATACTCCAAGAAAAATATATGATGTTGCGTTGAAAAATATGATTAATTAAAAAAGTTCATATTTAGTTTTTATCCATCACTTTTTAATTTTAATTGAAAAAATATGAAAAAAATGGTGCATTTTTATTCTAAAAAAAATTGCAAAAGTTGATAAAAAATTAAAAATTTGGTTTTATTTTAGCGCCCAGTTGTCCTGGCACCAGTTCGCGCGCGCCTGGTTGCGCGCCAGTTGTCCTAGACCGTTCCATGTTAAGTCCCATTTTCATAAAAGTAACCTTATATTAGAGCTAGAGAAAGTTACTTGATCTACTTTTACGTTTTAAAACGTTCACCTCATGTTATCTGCCTGTTACTTGTGTTAAATATAATCAATACTTATGAAACAACAATTTAAATAATATAATAAAATGTTATCAATTTTGGTCGCAAAAAACAAATGTTTGTATTTACTAAAAGGTTCTTCCTATGAAATTGGACTGTACTAATAGTAAACATTAATTTTGTTCTCACTATTACAACATTTATAAGACATGTTTGCTCTTAGGTTAAGGCTACAAGCTACTCGCAAAAATGTAAATACAGTACTCGTACACTAAGACGAAAGTGTTCAACGCCGAACTAAACAAATAAAATAGCAAAGTGTCGAGTAAACATTTACTGAGTCAACCAAATTTAGCCGTTGTTATAACATCCTCTACAATATTGTAGAACTGTTGACACTGAAAATTGAAATGAAAGAAAGGTTGGGATGAGTTATGAGACTTGCTGAGAGCAAATTAAACCGCGGGTTCATACGAGATGCAAGCTAGCCATGTCCTAGAGTACTTGCAAAATTACATGAAAATATACCTACGCGTTCAGACGAGATGCAAGCTAGCCATGTCCTAGAGTACTTGCAAAATTACATGAAAATATACCTACGCGTTCAGACGAGATGCAAGCTAGCCATGTCCTAGAGTACTTGCAAAATTACATGAAAATATACCTCGCGTTCAGACGAGATGCAAGCTAGCCATGTCCTAGAGTACTTGCAAAATTACATGAAAATATACCTACGCGTTCAGAGAGATGCAAGCTAGCCATGTCCTAGAGTACTTGCAAAATTACATGAAAATACACCTGCGTTTCAGATGAGATGCAAGCTAGCCATGTCCTAGAGTACTTGCAAAATTACATGAAAATATACCTGCGCGTTCATACGAGATGCAAGCTAGCCATGTCCTAGAGTACTTGCAAAATTACATGAAAATATACCTACGCGTTCAGACGAGATGCAAGCTAGCCATTCCTAGAGTACTTGCAAAATTGCATGAAAATATACCTGCGCGTTCAGAGAGATGCAAGCTAGCCATGTCCTAGAGTACTTGCAAAATTACATGAAAATATACCTACGCGTTCAGACGAGATGCAAGCTAGCCATGTCCTAGAGTACTTGCAAAATTACATGAAAATATACCTCGCGTTCAGACGAGATGCAAGCTAGCCATGTCCTAGAGTACTTGCAAAATTACATGAAAATATACCTACCGTTCAGATGAGATGCAAGCTAGCCATGTCCTAGAGTACTTGCAAAATTACATGAAAATATACCTGCACGTTCAGACTGAGGATGCAAGCTAGCCATGTCCTAGAGTACTTGCAAAATTACATGAAAATATACCTGCGCGTTCAGACGAGATGAAGTCCATGTCCTAGTATACTTGCAACATTACATGAAATATACTGCACTAGCATACTCTCAGATGAAAGCAAACCTAGACATTTATTTAGAGTCTTGCAAATACAGTAAAGTATTACCTGCCTTACAATGATGGATCAAATGACAGATGTCTGGAGATCTGCTAAAATTACCCTGTGCGTTCAGACGAGATGAAAGTCATGTCCTAGTATAGTAACAACATTACATGAAGATATAGCTGTATAAAAAAAAATCACTATTGCAATACTTTCTCTAGATGAAAAGCAAACCTAGGTACATTTATACTTATTTTGAAATCGTTAGTGGCCACACAGTATAAGGTATTACTCTCACAATGGACTGGATCACCAATGACAGAGTGGTCTGGGATAGAATCCCGGCGTAATGTTTTCCCCTTAAATGGTTTTCCACTCTTTCGCCACGAAAATGTAGGTACATTTAATCTCAACAGATCTTGAATATTTGTCACAGGCGTCACCATATTCAAAAAGGTTATTATCTTGATTAAAAAAAGTTTATGTTCAATTGCTCTTATACTCATTACAAATATTTAAGAATTGTTGAGTTTACTATATTTAGATAATTAAATTTGATATTGCGACTGAAGAAATATTTTATTTATTTTAACCCTTTCTTTTTCTACAAAAAATATGGGCTCTTAGCTCTCGTGGTTTCCCACCCCACCTTAAAGATTCTGTTTCCCGAAGTAGAGGCAAAGAGAAACAAAAAAAAAGGGGGGTATTAAAGTTTACGTAAGGCAGGGCCTCGTCGGATCATTCGTTTTTAACTTTTAGACACAGCTTACACATACATACGACGTCATATGTAACTTGGTTATATTCAACAAGTCCGCCTCGTAGAACCGGCCTACGGTGGTTTTATAACGGCATGACCTTTATTAAATGTGTATTCGATACTTTTATTCATTCCCCATCACGTCTTATACTATCTATCCTATTTTTTTTAAATCACCACGTTTTACTACCTGTTCAGGTTGTACACATATATTATAATAACTCTAATGGGATAGGTAGGAGGAAGGAAACATGTTAGAGGTAATCTACCCAAGTTTGCGTGGAAGGAGAGTGAGAAACTATTTAGGAAGAAAAAAAAACCTCATTAGTCACAAACGGGATTCAAACCCTGATCTCCCCATCTTCCGCAGGTCAGTCTAACATGAGAGTGACGCCTTAGACCATAAGACCTAGGAAGTGGGTGCTATCTACAATAGTCTTCGTTCTTCTTTATAGGCTTTTGGCCGGTTCCATTACCAAAGTCTCTAAAGGCTTTCCTTACATTTTCTACTTGGTCTTCCAGGTATTCTCCTTCCTGGAGGTAATTCGTCTCTTTATATTTTGAACGATTCTGTCTTATTGCGTTCTGTCAATATTTTTGTTTCATTCTCTCCTTCGTGAGCACTGCTGATTATCAAACCCTTCCTCCACCTCTGTCAAAGTGTGTGCTTTCACACTTTGTGAATGTGTGGAATGCCAGGCCCGCACCGTGGTTCGGGACCCACGTTAAACTGTAGGTCCCCCTCTGATTTTCACCAACATCATTTTCACATATCATCACTATCTGAGGATAATGGAATTCGCCTTAATGGTGTCACCACCTCAGAAATGAATTACACCAGGAGAGCAGAGGTAAGAGAAGGTTGAATGGCCAGATCTAGAGTATTAATTTATATTATTCATGCAAAAAATAAAGCGCAACTATTCTCCTATATCTAACAAGCCCTTATCTACTAATGGCGTATCTTAACGCCAGCACTTAACGAGAAGACGAATACGTAAACAAAGTTGTTTAAACACACATTCCAAATAGTGTTTTCATTAAGATAACAACTTTTCCATTTTGAAATCATAATGGATGCTGTCCCAATATTAATCGGTGGGAATTCCTACAATTATTGATGGGTATTTATTTGTGTTGGGTAAAATACAACCAGGGTAATTAAGAGAATTTTTAGAAAAAAATAAATGGTGCAGTGTACCACACAGACTTTTTCTAATTTTTTTTATTTCAAAATATACATTTACTAAAAGCTCGTAAGTTTCGTGAAACGAAATAAAAGGTCTATACCTTTTTGTAGAAACACTACACCAAAGATCATAAATGAAATAATTTACATTGATACTAACTCTATGTTAATTATTATTATTATTATTATTATTATTATATATCACCGCGTATTACTAACCGTTCGGGTTATACGCGCTTACGCTAATGTGTAATGGTAGAGTGATTGTGAGATGAAATGAAGGACCTACAGTTTAACGTGGGATCCGAACCACGGTGAAGGCCTGGCATTCCACACATTCACAAGTTGTGATTAATACAAGTCTTGTCAGAGGTGAAGGAAGGGTTTGGAAATCAGCTAAATCTGTGCCGGGACCGGGATTGAACCCGGACCTCCAACACAGAAGTCTGACAACTTACTCTTAGACCACCAGTTCACTTCTATGACATTAGGAACTGGGAAAAATTAAGGAAATAGAAACATCTTTGTCCACCAAAGGGCATAAGAACCAAATTCATTTTAAAATACCTGAATTAAAAAGTACATAATATATTTGATTATAGGTTAGAAACTATTGGTTTTATAAAAATATACTTCAAATAAGAGACGTATGTCTTTAATAGTACTGTGACGATACAATGGTGAATTTTTTCGTATTTTGAATAGTTGCGAGAAATGATGAAAATGGGAAAATATCCCTCATGTAAAGTACCCTCAAAGTAATTTTCACGAGAAAATGAGAATTTACATCTTGTTTATAATGATACACAGTGTCTAGGTATAAAATTTAATCAAAATCTTTATAGCGAGTTTTGAGAAATACGATTTGTTCTCTTTTCGCCCTTCAGTAAACTACCCTTAAATTTAAGATTAGACGTCTAATTACAAAAAATACCCTTGGGGGGACCTTAGGGAAGCCCCAGATATAAAGTTCTAGTCCAATCGGTAGAATAGTTTCAGCTCTAGCCCAAGGTATAGACAGACAGACGGTACTGCTAAAACAACCTTTTTCATTCCAGGTGGTCATGAAACGTCGACAGTTATCAAAATTTTGAGTTAGATTTTTTTTACGATCACAATACTTTCTCTTCGAGGTGTAGAGAGAAAGTAAATAAGGGAATACCCATTTTAACTAAAATTCAGCTAATACTTCCATCTGTTAGATAATCACGAGATCTTTATAATGCACTTTTAGATTAATGTTAAAAGAGGTCTCTGTCATATTTACATTAATTTAAAAATAAAGGTGTTTGCTGGGGTCCTCATAGGGCTTGAGATATTGAATTTGTTGTCCTGGGAAATGTGTATTATGAGACTTATTCCCTTTTTTACCTCAACTCTTGATTTGAACTGAACGTTTCAATAACCCCGAGTTCTGGTCGAATTCACTGGAGGTGATTTAACTAATGTACCGTTGATGACCTGGTGGTCTAGGGGTAAGGTGTCAGACTTCTGTGCTGGCGGCCGGGGTTCAATCCTCGGTCCCGGCACAGATTTATCTGATTACCAAACCCTTCCTTCACCTCTGACAAGACATCTTGTGAATGTGGGGAATGCCAGGCCTCCACCGTGGTTCGGATTCCACGTTAAACTTGTAGGTCCTTCATTTCATCTCACAATCACCCTACCATTATACATTAGCGTAAGTGCGTATAACCCGAACGGGTAGTAAGACGCGGTATTAAATAATAATAATAATAATAATAATAAAATAATAATAATAATAACTAATGTACCTTTGAATGTGATTTTCCCACACTATCTTCACACTAATGCCGGTGAATTTCCTCTGTTAATCTCCCCCACGCCTGAGGCTAGTTCAGAAATAATCCTTGTGTTAAACCTACACATTTAAAAATATTTCCAAAAAAAGTTGGAAGTCCAACTACAGTCTAATGTTCATAGAAAGAACCCTATCTGACGGCTAGAAAATATACTTTAGCTACTTTCACGTATTCATACGTCAAGTTATGTGATATTCAGCTGTAACTCTCGTACCCAATTCAGGGGCTAAATAGTCTAAGGCATCACTCTAATGTTAGACTGGCCTGCTGATAACGGGGAGGTCAAGGTTCGAATCTCCGACGGGTGTACTGATGGTGTGATTTTCCTAAATGTTTTTTCACTCTCCCTCTACCCAAATGAGGTTACACTTCCTCTAAATATAACTTTCCTCTTATCCATAATATCATTAGCGTAATTGATTCTTCAGCGTTTAACCCAAAGGGTAGTAAGACGTGTTTTTTTTTTAAAAAGTAGAAGAATGAAATACATTTTGGGTGCAAATAAAAGTTAGTATTTTCTTGAAGAGTATTTATGTCAAAATCTTCTAAACGTCCTTTGAAGGTTGCAAGCGAGTGCTGTAACCATTCAAAAAACACATTTACACATTTGTTTTTATTGTTTAGGATGAATTGTCTGTTTATGACCTTGAAATAGTTGTATTCGGATAAAAATAGCCGCGTGTGGTGAAATCTGAATCATAACAGACAGACAGACGCATGGTGATGTTCGCGAGTGTTAAGGCGTTACACTCTAATTATACTTAGCCGATGTTGACGGCCAAAGTAGGGCTCAAACCCCGGATCGGGTGCCCCAGGAATGGCTTCCCAAACGTGATTTTCACTGTGGTTTAATCCACCCATCTTTTTTCTCCGTGATAATGCAGATGTATTTTCTCTAAGATATACTCCTCCTTCTTATTCCCTAAAATAAATTAAGTCATTAATATACTTCATACTTATCGTGGAAATTTGAAAATAAATACATGGTACCCACACGAGTGGCCATGCGGACAAGTTGGTCTTGTCAGGTTTTGGTGACGGAGATATCTGGGTCGAACTATTAGTTCAAATTATTTCAAAATATTCTCGCTTCTCTACTAAATTCGAACACACTTCTATAATCTATTTCCATATACTCCATTAGTTGAATATACGATGTAAGGCGTGGAATCAAACTACATCTTCAAAGCCTATATTTAATACATTTTCCAATACCCCTTCATCACGGAGGAAGGCTTAGTTGTTAAATCATAGCAATATCGACTTATTACAAATTAAAAATTTTAACAGGCTTCAATTCTTGGAGGCAAGGTTTCGGTTTTCAAGTGTGAGGCCTTGAGTATTGTGTCAAAGCTTCAATTCTTGTGCAAGATTCGAGTCTTAGTGTGCATAATTTATTCCTGATGTGCAAGCTTCAGTTCTAGTATGTAAGATTCGATACTTGTGTGCAAACTTTGAGTCCTGGTGTGCAAGATTCGAGTTCTAGTGTGTAGGCTTCGAGCTTGGTGTGCAAGGCTTAATTCGTGGCGATTGTATTTCTGAGTGTTGTAGGGCGTTCTCGAGACCTTCGGGTGGTGAGTCTTCTAATTTTCACATGTTTATAATGTTATAATAGTTTGAACAAGTTTAAAATTCAAATAATCATCATTTAGAAGTTACTTATATCCTTGAAAATTAAAATAAATCGTACGGCCCATTGCACAGATTTTCTCTCACTTTTATCTTAAAATATACATGTACTAAAAACTCGTAATAATTGTGAAACGAAATAATAGAAACACTAAACCAAAGATCATAAATGAAATAATATACACTGTTACAGAAAAATTGAGAAAAGAGAAACATCTTTGTCCACTTAAGGACATAAGAATCAAATTAATTTTCAAAAAACTGTATTAAAAACTTAAAAGTATATAGCCTATATTTATATTAAAAGTTTGATTATAGCTCAGAAACGATTGGTTTTATAAAACTATTTCTCAAATAAAAGCTATCTATAATAGAACTACAACTTTACAATGATAGGTTATTTTGTATCTCAAATAGTTGCGGAGAAATGATGAAAATTGGATAATTTACCCCAAGTAAAGTACCCTCAAACTCATTTTCAGAAGAAAATGAAAGTTTCCATCTTGTTTATAATGATAAACAGTGTACAGATATAAAATTTAATCAAAATCGTCAGAGCGAGTGTCGAGAAATTTTTTTCCCCTCTTTTTTGCCCTTCAGTAAACTACCGTACCCTTAAATATAGGTTTAGACATATAATTCCAAAACCCCTCGGGGGATCTTATGAAAACCCCAAATACCAAGTTTCAGCCCAATTTGTTAAATAGTTTAGGCTCTAGCCCAACAAATAGCATTGTGAAAATAGTTGTGTTTTTTTTGTTTAGGAGCTTATAAAACGTCGACACTTATCAAAATCTTGGAGTTCAATATATTTTATGATTACAATACGTTCTCTCTAAGGTGTCGATGGAAAGTAAAAATATGTCTGTTTAAATTTCCACAAGTGATTCTGTCAATATTGAACGTTTCTGTCTTTGGTACGAGAAGAAATGAAAATTCCAAGAGTTTCCCTTCCTCTTTCATATGACTTTCCCCTTCACTCCCCCTTGTCACGTGAGTGACGGAAATGACCCAACGGACCCGGTGTTACCCTACATTAAACGTACACCCTGGGACCGAATCAACCTCGCTATTGATCCGCCATGGAAATGTCTCTTGTACGTACCGGTGTAATAGTAAAACCAGTACGCAACATATATTGTTCGCACCTGTAGCATTTACGTACATTATGTTTGTTAAATTGTAACGTTTAAGACCTGTAGGAAATGGGAGTGAAAAGAACGTGAGAAAAGGGTGGTGTATATATATATATATATATATATATATTTTTGCAGTTTTTATAGCAAAACATTTATTGGTTAAAACAAATCTAAAACTGTTTCAGTAGAAACCTTGGTATAATTTTCTTTAAATAATGATATCAACAGTTGTTGAATATCTGTCATGAGCATAGCGGCACTAGATGAGAAAATTGTAGGATTAAGAAAAAAGTCATTAAGCCCCCTAAATTTTAGGCACATCTAATCTAGTTTTTCCAGTGACAGGAAAGTTGGGGTTTGAGTCCTGGCCTGGTGTACTTAGAACGATTATTTTCTAAATGATTTACCACAATCCCTCCACCCAAATGTGGGTGCATTTTCACAAATTATTCCTTGTAGCCCCCCTATCTCACACTTTAATATTGTAAATATGACGAAAAACCGAACCGGGGGGGATGTGGGGGGGGGGGGGGGGGGTTGAGGTTCGTGTTCCAGCCAGTTACAATAAGGGTGCTTTTTTTTCTTCTATCTGTGAAGTTTACTTTTGTTTTCCCATCCTCTTACGAATATCCTTTAAACTTATCTTTTTAACCCTATTTCTTAAAGTAATTCTTTGATTACCCTTTCATTAACTGTCATAGCTATTAAGAAAAAAAAGTTTGTGATACTTTTATTTAATTTTTATTTCTAAGGGCACTTTGAAATGAAGCCTTCACAGAATTTATCATAATTTAATTTAAGTATCTAAATCAAGGGAACTAAATAGCCTGTTTAAGGTAGATAATACGGATCGTAGTGTGTATTTTTGCTATCTAGCTTAGTTTAAAAAAACTGTGGATCAGTTAGTAAAACGCGATGATAATAAATATATAATATAAATAATTAAATAAGCTGTGGAATTGAGACAAGAGAAACCAATTTATAATATTAAAATTTTTCTTGGCAAAATTTAAAAATAGCTGTTATAAAATGAAAAGGAAAAAAATTTTCTAAACTGTCCCCAAAATTTTTCTGTCATAAAATGAAGCATGCAGAAAACCGTACGCGATTAAATACGTTTTCTGGTTGAAGTTTAATCATGAATTTTATATCTCGGTCAAACAGTTTGTCTTGGGTCAAAGGACTAAAAACTAAGGGTTGAGGAACCACAAAAGAATGGGGGGATAGTGGTGGGGGGTAGGGGGTCAGGGTGGGGGAAGCCCACAGCATCCTAGACCCCTGAGTAAATGACCTCTGCCATTTCCGTGCGACAGTCTCTGTTGATCGATGCACTTAGTATTGATTTGTTTTCCCGCTAACGACACATTATTGAGTAACATTAACAACTCCATTAATTCAAGAGGATTGAGGAGGAGGCGGGGTAAAAAAGTAGAAATAATCTGTGACATTAGATACAGATACGACATTAAGTAACGAGCACGAAACACCCAAGAGCTAACAGGTACACTCACTTTGAACAAAATATGGGGACACATTCTAGGTTGTTTTTTTATTTTATTTTACCTGTTTACACCATACCTTACTACCCGTCTAGATCAGTCTCATACTTTCTATAATACGGCGATACGTCTAGTATTTGGTGGGGATTATGTAGCGATATCAAGTATTATTTGATTACAAATTGAATAGTTGGAACCTGGACACGGGAATCAAACCCAAAAATATTTGGATTTAAATTGGCATGGTAATCCCCCCCGCCCCCCCGCGGTTCAATTCCCTTGCTCAAGCACCATTTTTCAATCTGTATTTAAATGCATTAATCCGTAATATATATATATATATATATATATATATATATATATATAAAACAAGCATAATTAAATGTGATTTTTTTAAAATCCAAATTTGGAAGAAACACGATAGCTTTTTAAGTGAAGAGTATAAACTTATTTTCCCAAAACAGAATCGATGAGTACGCGGGCTAGGATGCCAAAATTTTCTAGTTTAATTTTCCAGTGAGTTTTTTTGTTCGAATTCCGGTCGGGTATTCTGAAGATAGTTTTTCCTAAACGATTTTTAACTCTCCCTCCACACAAACACTGATACATTTTCTATAAACTCAACCTTCCTACTCACTTCCTAGTTTGTATAATTTTTTTTTTGATAGGAACAAACGGGTAGTATAAGGCGCACACCTAAAACAATATTTGTTATCCTCTTAGCACTGTGTCTTACTACCCGTCCGGGTTATACGCTTATGTATTAATTACGCTAATGGTTTTTTTAACGATTGGAAATGTTATATTTCAAGGAAGTGTACCCAAACTTGCACAGAGGGAGAGTGAAAAACCATTTTGTAAAAAACACCCTGAGTACACCTAACCGAGATTCGAACCTCAAACTCTTCGTCATCGGCAGTCTAGTCTACTGAGAGAACAGCACATTAAGACCATGAGAACACAGAAGCCGGTGTTATACTATCGGTCTCAATAGCAATCGAACCCGGAACTCTTTTATCAGTAGGAAGAAGAGCCATCGACTGAGCCAAGGCGCCTGAAAAACACGAAATAAAGATACAAGCTTGCGAGAGTCGGGAGAAGCGCTTGATAAGCGGGATACACTTAAGATAAAACAGAAACGATCCAAAATAGTTTGGACACGCGCGGAGAATGTACGATGGAAGGGAAGTGTAAAACAAGTGATGAAGGTTTGATAGACCATGTGGGGAGGAAAGGACTTAGGGAACAGAGAGGACGCAACCAGATGGAAACATGCAGCCAATAATTTCAGGGTAGGTAGGCACATCCTCCAATTGATAGAAAAAATTCTAATTATTAAACACCTTTAGAAGCTATCTGAAGTGCTTTTTATGGTAACCTAACTCCTTAATTTGTAATATTAATATTAGCACCGCGTCTTATTACCCTTTCGGGTTATACGCTTTAATTACTAATTACGCTAATGGATTAGGAATTGGGAAGGTCGAATTAGAGGAAGTGAACCCACATTTGAATGGAGAGAGTGGAAAACCATTTAGGAAAAAAAAAAACAGTTCACCCGCCCGAGATACGAACCTCGATCTCCCCGTCCTCAGCAGTCGAGCTCAACACGTCTAGCGTGTTAGCCAACTACGCCACCGAGGCGGGTCTTAATTTGTACTTGTATCTTATTTCAGATAATGTTTGAACCATAAATAAAGCCATATATATTTTGTCTATAAAAATTTTTTTTGGGGGGGGCCTTGAACAACCAAAACCCTCCCTGGGTACGGCCTTGGAAAAAATCTACTAAATAGTAGGGATGTGTAAGAGTAGAAAATATATCGATAAAACGAGAAAATAAATATCTTTATCTCGAAACTTAAAACTGAATCCCGAAAATTCGAGAAATTAATTTATTTTTATTTTTAACACAAATAACTGGCCTAATAAATTTACAAAGCAAATAGATAATTTTCTATTTCTGCTAATACCATAGAAATCCGAAAATTAGCACCAATACCCCCCCCCCTTTCCCCCAAAAAACTTCAGAAGGAAATGTTTAGTTTATTAAAATTGTTTTTCAATATCAAACTTTGACATTTTAAGCCGTTACACTATCAAATTAAAATTAAATTATAAAATGCTGTTACACACACTACAAAATTAAATTATAAACGGTATTAATTATTGCAACTATCACCATTTTTTTGATTGTATTTAAAATGTGTATGGATTATACAGGGTGGGGCGGAAACGATTAGACGATCTATACTGAGGAAAGTGATGGACAACGTGCTGAGGTTTATCTGACGTCTGTTGGAGCTCACCTGAGTGACATTATTATTTCAAAAAGTGAAAAAGTATAATATGTCATTTGCTTTTATTTATCGAGTAAATATTTTACTTTTCAATTAAAGTTTTAGTTTTCAAGTTGCCAATCGTCTAATTGTTTTGGCCTCACCCGGTATATGAAGTTTTTGACTTAGGTATGTACCTAAATTTTGACCATCAGAAGTGACAGCTGCTAAACACATGTTTTTTTGTAGATCATATGGTTCGGTGTAGGGATACATAATTTGGTCTGATAACATTTCAAAGCTTTTAACTGTCAGCTGGGAGCTGTCACTCTGCACCAAAGAAGCCATGGGGCTACTACTGTATTTATACTATTATAAACATAATTTACATTTTATTATTTTAAAAGGAGGTTTTCTCGTCTAAATATTTCTTTCATATTCTCGTCTCGATTTTATCTCGAATTTAAAAAGTAGTTCTCGCACATTCCTACTAAATAATAAAGAGAAGTGAGGGAGAAAGGAAATATAAATAATAAAGAGAAGTGAGGGAGAAAGGAAATATAAATAATAAAGAGAAATGAGGAGAAAGGAAATATATTGATAAGGACAAGATACAATGAAAAAAGATGGACTAACACAAGTCTTCGTTATAAGGACAGGTGAGAAATAAAAATAAAGAGCTTCCAAAGGTTTACTTTTAGTCTTGCACTTTTTAATTGCGTTTTCGGGTCAGCACACGACACGCAGACTAGCTAAATCTCAGGTTTGCACAGTTATTCAATAACATCAGTGCTGCGCTTACAGGTGGTATGTTTATATTCTTATACTTATAATCTCTAGGGTCAAGCTGGCTACAGATACAGAGGTACAGGGTTTGATTCCCCGCACTTCCAGAATTATTCTATGTATCAGTGAATCTGGAACGGGGCCAAACTCAGCCTCTTGCGTACTTGAATTTAAAAAATAGCAACACTGGTCTATAAAACTGAGATTAACTGTGTAAGGGTTGGTTGTAGTGACCACATGACACCCTATATCAGCAAATGTTGGTATGTTGGTGCTCTTATCACTAACAGTGGTGGCCGTTTGGTCGGTAGAGTTCGATTGTGGGCCAAAGCCATGGTAGTATAATACATATATAATACAGTATTTAAATACATATGTAAGTATATACATGTATAAGTATGTATATAAATAAATATATTGTTTTTGACTTTGATGCTATGTGTGCAATGGTCTCTAGTGACCTTGGTTGAATTGATGTTTACTCCTGTGTTTAAAACGTAAACATAAATGACCCAACTTAAAATTAGTATCAAAAAATAAATGATAAGTTTTTACGAAACAAATATTCTCGCTTTTTAACCTAAAAAATGGAACTATTTACTCTAAACTCGTAAATATGTAAAACAAAATATAAGATATGATTGCAGAAACATTCCAACAGAGTCCAGAGAGCATAAATGAAATAATATACAATGTTACAAACATATTGAGTAAAAAGTAACAATCTTTGTTCATAAAATATAATAACTATCAAACTTTCCAAATCTCTATTTAAAAAGTATACTCTACAATATATAAGAAATTATTGGTTTTATATTTAAAAAAAGCGCTTTTGAATAATGGTTTTTAAAATTTTAATTGGTAATACAACTTTGCAATTATAAGTTATTTCGTATCACAATTATTTTCGGAGATATGATCAAAATTAGAAATTGCCGCTGGTGTAAAGTACCCTCAAAGTTATTATCATGCCAAAATGAGAGTCGCCATTATATTTCTAATGTTAAACAGTGCCTAGATACGAAATTTAATCAAAAGATTCCATATGTTGAAAACCTCGGTTTATTTTCTCTTTTTCATCTTTAAGTAAACTACCATTAGTTTTAGGGTTAGATAAATAATTAATAACAAAAACACGTCATGGAACCTTTTGAAAACCCCAGATATCAAGTTTCAGCTCCATCGGATTAATGGTTTCGGCTATAGCCCCAGTAACAGACGGACAGATAGAAGAATTGCAAAAAAAAATATTATAGGTTAAAAGGATCATGAAATATTTAGATATATCAAAATATCAAGTTTTTTTTACATTCACAATAATTTCTATACTCGAGGAATGTGAGAAAATGAAAATATTAATTAAAACAATCGACCTCTGCTAAACGACATAATATGCTACGAGGTACACAGTCCTGTAACTCTGGTTGCAGCATTATATTAAAGGGGCTCTGGGCCGATAGGTGTTTCATGGCGATGTATTTGTCGAATAACACAGGATTAACTGACAGTCATATCCGAGCTTGGATATCCTGACTCAATGAATAAATCATGAAGGTATCCCTCTATCCACTAACCGTGGTCAAGTTAACACAAGCTCACTAGTAAGCTAAAGTTTATAATAACAACAATATTTCCCACATTTGTGGACACGCGATCTAAATATCAAGCTCAATTAGAATCTAATTTTCATAGAAAGAAGAATCTTACTCCACAGAAAGAAAACATACTATAAATATAACTTAAACTGTGGATGTATGTAATGTGAGAAAAGGCTAGTGTGTTTGAAGTTGTTATAGCTGAATTTTTTTGTTTGCCAAAATAAATAAAATATTTCTTCAGTAGAAAAAAAATTGACTTTAATTTTCTCCATATGGTGACTTCAACATTTGTTGAATGTCTATCATGAGCATAGTGGTATTAGAGGATAAACTTTTTAAATGAACAGAAAAGGCTATCATTAAATTCTAGTACACCCTTGACAGATATCCAAGAACTGTTGAGGTCAGCATGTGAAGAAAATTAGCCTCTATGTTTCTACTAGAGAAATATTTGATTTCTTTTGGCCAAAAAAAAAGTTTTGCTATAAAAACTGCAAAAAAACACTGCCCTTTCCTTACGTTTTCTATACTACCACCTTAAGTTAATGAGCAGGAATTTAATATGTAAAATCATCACGTTCCAATGGCTATACTAGCTATCAATTGTTTAAACTATCTATCCTAAGGTAACAAAGAAAGGAGGGTGAATTCTAAGGAAATTTATAATAGTGTATTTTTTATAAGGCACAGGAAAGTCAATTATAGAAACACAATACTTCAGTTCACCTGGCTGAGGATCAAACACCGGACTTCCAGGTCCTGTCACTGCTGGAAGATAATGGCATGGTCAAAGGAAAAGAGGGGACTATTAGGTTGGAGTTTCTTTTAATAATTATTAATAAAAATTTTATATGTGGCTCAACTCAAGAAGAGACTCCAGCTCAGTTCTATGTTGGGCCCAAGTAATTTACTATAAAGCAGATAAAAACAGACTTCTGTTTTAATTATATTTGTAACACTTTTTTGCTACCCACCACATAAGTTAGCAATTTAAATGGCTGACAATTATAGATTTCAATGTTTGGTTGTTGTTTATTTTTGCATTATAGTTTTTATTATCACTATTTCACAGCGTCACACAATCTATTTAGCCTGAACATTTTCTCTGACGTTTAATATATGATCTGTGTTGTTTATATCTAATTTATTCCGGCCATAAATATGCACACACATGTCCTATCAATATGCTACAGGATGTCCCAATTAAAACCGGCCTCATACCTGCAGTATTTCAAAGTCTGTGTTTGAAATGTTCGCCACCAACCGCTTTGTATAGTTTTAATAAATAAACATTTATTATTCAGCGAGCGGAAACATGTATAGCGACTGGTGGCATACATCTCGAACACTCACTTTGAAAACTGTGCGTTCGGGGTTGTTTTATTTGGAACACTCTGTATATCATAGGTAAAATGTTAAATAGTCTTGTTGCCCATCTTACAGTTTTGACGCAAGGGAGGTTTGATATTCACTATGGAGATTTTCGCATCCTATCTCACTACCCGTCCGGGCTATATGCATTTAATTACAGTTATGAACCAAGGATGATTGTATGCTTAGAAGGAAATGTATCCACATTTTATTGGAGAGAGAGGGATGAAACCATTAAAAAAAATATATCAATATATCCAGCCTGGATTCAAACCTTGACCTACCTATCCTAGACAAACCAGACTAAATGAGCCTGGCATTAAGACTGCGTGCCCACTGATGCGTGTTGTTTGTAATTTAAAAATCTCATGAATAATTAAAGAACAAAAATTGATATAGTGGAAATGTGATAATTTCTTTTCTTTTTTTTATCGTATGGCATATGTGTCCGGCAGGGAAATGATATCTAAGGGCTGTTGGTCGCCTTATGTGTAAACTATTCGTCGCTCTGGCGGCAGAGACCGTTGCTCAGGGTATAACATAGGATCTTGTGTCACGTCTTATCCGCAATTAGATTATAGGATGATAGTTATTATTAAGTCGTGGAACCGGTGAGAGTCTTAACTTGACCTAAGCCTTATTAACCAATCACTGGTGACCTTAAGGATCATTTCCCTTAAAATAAAAATATACCAAGTACCAGTCGGGAATCTAAATGTTCATAGCCAGGTGCAATAACCACAAAACCAAAGCGCCAGATGTAATTTTGTTGATAACTAAACAAACAATGAGGATTTCGTGAACGGTAAATATTACAAGTTCATTTTTAAAAAAAATTGCCTTAATGTAATTATTTGATAACCATCGGTCCTGCACTTTTAGTGAGCTCAGAATCACTTGTTCTGTAAATCTCATGATTTCCCAACAAATTAATGACTAAATTATTTAACTTCCCCAGGATCCGAATTCAAGTTTGTCAAAGGTTTTGTTGAACTTGTACTCAGTAAAAATGTCTCGAAAATAGTCCACACAGCCATAGACTTCCCTACCCCCATCTCCCCCTTACAGATGATCCTAAAGGGTTATTGACTCAAATGGAGCCACGTGGTCTATTTAATGCGTGAACATTACGCAGATATATTTATTTATTATAGTAGCTTGGGGAGCTAAAAAAAATCTCACTTTGCTTGTACATATATTTAAAAAGAAAGAAGAGAAATACTCACGGTCCTAAGGAACGAAACATCATCCTGTTCAGAGCCTCCTTCGCTGTCAGCCATCCTGTTGGATTTAGAGGCACTCTCTTCAAATTAAAAAATTGTAAAATCAAAATAATCTTATATCGTTTCTAAAAGGATGTAGAAACGTAAAAACAAAATATTTAACTAGTCACGTCATTCTTTGTTTGTTTCACAATCACTTGATATTCGCACTTTCGCGTTCATCGTCGCATCCCCCTCAGAGGGAGGGGGGGAAACTGGGTAGATTTTATATAATTTTCTTTTAAAAATTATTTACTTCATAAAAACACCCATAACGAAACACTTTCCACGGAAGATGAATACATTTTATTTTTTCGAGTTCGATATTTATTCTTTTTTTCTTTCAATTCGTGAATTAAAAAAAAACACTTGATACTATGAGACGGTTCTCATTAGGGGATTGATTTATCAATCGTGCTGTAAGGAATAGAAAAAGAAAATTGTGAGTGTGGGTGCTTTTATTTTTTATGTTCTCTTTCTTTCCAATTGTAGCGCCCAACACCCCTGCTCTTTTAGCGGGCGACTGCAGGGCAGAAAGCGGCGAAGGGGTAAAAACTAGGGGGTTAAGCGTGGAGGGGGATCATCCTCATCTACCACCCCCCTTTATCACTACTGCAGCACCGCGGCGCAGTCGAGATCGACGCGACTCCGGAGAGGGTGGGGGGAGAGGGAGAATGGGTGAGGGGAAGGAGGTTGGGTGGCCAGTTCTTTCTCACCCTCTCTTCAGACAGTCATCACACATTTCTTGATACATAAAATAAAAAAAAGAATCGTTAAATGGGTAAAGAAAAAAAATCTTTGAAGTATACCTTAACAGAAACGTAGAAGTAAAACTTTCGCAATATGATACACTGCACTTAAAGGTGTAATAGATTCAAATAATATTAATAAAACAAACAAAACGATAAAAAACAAACAACACCGAAATGGGGAGAGATAACACGACTCACATAAACACTAACAAAACGAAACGTTTACTTATTTTTCTTATGTTACTTTGAAATTATAATAATATTTATTTTAATGTAAAAATAAAAATGGCGTGGTTAAAGGGAACGTTCTAGAGATGATCTTCGAAAAGTCCCCGGCGGTGGACTAAATAAAATTCACCGCCAGAGGTGCGGTTGACGAATGTAGAAGGCACACACACATACACACACACACACACCACACACATCGGAGCTGGTCTGAGAGGTAGCTATTTCTGTCCCAACCGAACCGAAGGGGACCCCGGCGATACTCAAAACCTTTTCCCCCAATTCATCCTAAACTCTCGAGCTCTGTGAGAACATCTTGTGGGAAGACCGTCAGGCACCCTACAAAGTTTCTCAATCACGGTGGTAAGAGGAACAGGTATATCTCTCTACGTAGCCTCAACTGATTAGTGAGGTCACTCGATTATACACCTTTAATTTTTATAGAAAAACCACTTTCAAACACCAACATTGATCTAAAGTCAATTAAATATATTGTTTGAATTAACATTTATAACACGCTTCGGTAGCCGCGTGATCTAAAGCAGTAGAATAAACTGCCTATGACGGAAGATCGAGGTTCGAATCTCGGTCGGGTATGCTTAGGGTAGTTTTTCTAACAGTGGTTTCTCCCTCTCCTTCCATGCAAATTCAGGTACAATTCATCTTAATAAAACCTTTCTAATCTCTTAAACAATTAGTGTAATCAGTACATAAGCGTATAACACGAACGGGTAGTAAGACGCGGTGCTTAAAAAAATCTAACACTTCCTTACGGTTGCTATAGAGTTTCTCTATACAGATTATTTAGTTTTTTTTTAGCACTGCATCTTACTACCCGTTCATGTTGTACGCTTATGTACTAATTACGGTACTGGTTTTAGGTCTTAGGAAAGATATATTTATTGGAAGTGTACCACTATTTGCGTGGAAGGAGAATGGAAAAAACATTCTCGGTACATCAAACTCCCCGTCATCGGCAGTCTAGTCTACTGAGAGATTAGTGTTTAGACCATGAGGCCACCTAAGCGGGTAGCATTTATATTAAGGGCTTGATATATCAGGTAGTGAATTATAAGGTTAATTTAGAGAAAATGCACCCACATTCCTAAAGATGGTAAAACTCCCGGATGCACCCCGTTTACGTCTTACTATTTGTC
Organism: Timema cristinae; assembly: GCA_039000515.1. Classification (NCBI taxonomy): domain Eukaryota; kingdom Metazoa; phylum Arthropoda; class Insecta; order Phasmatodea; family Timematidae; genus Timema; species Timema cristinae. The sequence goes on along the minus strand of JBCFYV010003508.1, from coordinate 35,951,795 downwards.
CGAGCTATCTGGATATGAATAATAGGGTAAGAATAAGGAAACTATGACTCAGAGTAAATGTACACGCATTTGCGTGACATCAGAATGGGAGAATATTTAATAAAAAATAACACCTTGGTACATCCAGTAGGTATTCGATACGTCATCAGCAATTCAAACGATATGAGCTCGACATTTAATCCAGTTGCCCACCGAGATGGGTTTCCTCACTGGCGTTCTCTTAACCTCTCTCCAAGTGGTTACGGGTTCATTTAACCTAAGATTACTTTTCCCGTTCCTAACTACAATACCGATATGGGTTTCCTCACTAGCGTTCTCTTAACCTCTCTCCAAGTGGTTACGGGTTCATTTAACCTAAGATTACTTTTCCCGTTCCTAACTACAATACCGATATGGGTTTCCTCACTGGCGTTCTCTTAACCTCTCTCCAAGTGGTTACGGGTTCATTTAACCTAAGATTACTTTTCCCGTTCCTAACTACAATACCGATATGGGTTTCCTCACTAGCGTTCTCTTAACCTCTCTCCAAGTGGTTACGGGTTCATTTAACCTAAGATTACTTTTCCCGTTCCTAACTACAATACCGATATGGGTTTCCTCACTGGCGTTCTCTTAACCTCTCTCCAAGTGGTTACGGGTTCATTTAACCTAAGATTACTTTTCCCGTTCCTAACTACAATACCGATATGGGTTTCCTCACTGGCGTTCTCTTAACCTCTCTCCAAGTGGTTACGGGTTCATTTGACCTAAGATTACTTTTCCCGTTCCTAACTACAATACCGATATGGGTTTCCTCACTGGCGTTCTCTTAACCTCTCTCCAAGTGGTTACGGGTTCATTTGACCTAAGATTACTTTTCCCGTTCCTAACTACAATACCGATATGGGTTTCCTCACTGGCGTTCTCTTAACCTCTCTCCAAGCGGTTACGGGTTCATTTAACCTAAGATTACTTTTCCCGTTCCTAACTACAATACCGATATGGGTTTCCTCACTGGCGTTCTCTTAACCTCTCTCCAAGCGGTTACGGGTTCATTTAACCTAAGATTACTTTTCCCGTTCCTAACTACAATACCGATATGGGTTTCCTCACTGGCGTTCTCTTAACCTCTCTCCAAGCGGTTACGGGTTCATTTAACCTAAGATTACTTTTCCCGTTCCTAACTACAATACCGATATGGGTTTCCTCACTGGCGTTCTCTTAACCTCTCTCCAAGCGGTTACGGGTTCATTTAACCTAAGATTACTTTCCCCGTTCCTAACTACAATACCGAACATATAACATTGGTATTAAATGCATTAAAAAAATCCTTATGAATTAAGTGTATTACGAAAATGAAACATAAAAAAACAACTAAAACACGTGGTTGACGCCTTTGTCCATGTGAACACCGGTGGAGGTCAGACGAGTAAGAATCCCCAATTGATCTCCGAGTCACAGGGAATCTAAGCTATTATTATTATTATTATTATTATTATTATCACCACGTCTTACTACCCGTTCGGGTTATACGCTCTTACGCTAATGTGTAATGGTAGGGTGATTGTGAGATGAAATGAAGGACCTACAGTTTAACGTGGAATCCGAACCACGGTGGAGGCCTGGCATTCCCAATCTAAGCTATTCATGAGCCTGACCTATTACACAGCGTAGCCAGTGGTGCAGGTGGCTAGGTTCCAAGTCAACGAGGTATTTTTATCCAAAGTCCCCCACTAGAAGAGCAAAGGTTGGACCTGGGTTGGACGTACGCCACTCGAATCTTGATGGGGGAAGCTATATGAATTACAGTATGACTTATAAGTGTCCAGGGATATTTGTGGTGTGGGGATACTGGGTACGGGAGTCAAGGTCAGTATTTTTTGCAGTTTTTATAGCAAAATCGTTTTTGGACAAAATAAATCAAATATTTCTACAATAGAAACATAGAGATTAATTTTCTTCACATTGTGATATCAACAGTTGTTGAATATTTATCAAGGTTGTTCTGAAATTTAAATATGTTTCTACTAGAATCCGACATCTTATCAAGTTGGTAGCGCGTCTGTCTACTGGGCTAAGAGCTCCGGATTCAATTCCCGGTAAGGCAGAAACATTTATTATTGGTGAAATGTGGGTTTATCCTTTCATATTGATAAATTGATGGCTGGGGACTGGATGTTGTGCCTGTCCTAGTCTTAAGTTATATTATAAGACATATGAAGCTACGACAGGTCTAGCAAGCAGGTAGTGGACAAATATATGGCTTGAATAAAAAACTGATCCAGACCATAGGTTGGAAACGGTAAATAGTTTCTACTGGAGCAATAATTGATTTATTTTGGCCAAAAAAATGTTTTGCTATAAAAAAACTTGCAAAAAAACACTGACCTTCGAATGAGTCCCTTGAATCTCCACCTTAACGTCTGTCCATCTTTGAAGCTAAAAAATTCAGATATATTTTGAAGTTAGGTTATGTTTTCACTTAGTGACTAATGTCAACATTTGAAGTCTGGCTTTTTAATTTACCAAACATTTGTTCATAATATTTTAACTGTCTTTGAAACGTTCTAGATGATTGACACCGCGTCATATGTCCGGGTTAGCCACATATTCTATTCTATTATTATTATTAGTACCACGTCTTACTACCCGTTCGGGCTATACGCACTTACGCTAATGTGTAATGGTTGGGTGATTGTGAGATGAAATGAAGGACCTACAGTTTAACGTGGGATCCGAACCACGGTGGAGGCCTGGCATTCGACACATTCACAAGTTGTGATTAATACACGTCTTGTCAGAGGTGAAGGAAGGGTTTGGGCAATCAGATAAATTTGTGCCGGGACCGAGGATTGAACCCCGGACCCCAGCACAGAAGTCCGACACATTACCCCTAGACCACCAAGTCACCCTATATTCTATTAAAGACTTTACTGGGAAAAGGACAAGGAAGATAGAATTAAAAAGGTAAAGTGCCTGAATTTTAGTGGAGGGAGGATAATAAACTATTTAAAGAATAAAAAAAACATCATTTCACTCAACCAGGATTCGAATCCCAACCTGCCCGTCACCGGTAAACTAGGCTAAATGAGCTTTGCATTTAGACCAATGCAGGTATGTTTAAGTTAAAAGTAACAATTCTCCATTTTAAAGTAGGTTTAATTCTTTTCATTGTTTGAATTAAAAGACGCAATAAGAAAATTAATTGAATGCGAGCAATATAAATATAACATTTTAGAAAACATTCCAAAATGGTGATTAAGTAAGGAGCGTAACAATACAAAATAATAAGACTTGAAAATTGATCTACTAATATTATTTTAATGTAATCAATGACCCGCCTCGGTGGCGTAGTTGGCTAACGCGCGTGTCGTGTTGAGCTCGACTGCTGAGGACGGAGAGATCGAGGTTCGAATCTCGGTTGGGTGAACTGGGGGTGGTTTTTCCGTAATGGTTTTCCACTCTCCCTCCACGCAAATGCGGGTTCACTTCCTCTAATTCAACCTTCCCAGTTCCTAATCCATTAGCGTAATTAGTACTTAAAGCGTATAACCCGAACGGTAGTAAGATGCGGTGCTAAATATTATTATTATTATTATTATTATTATTGTAATTAATGGATGAAATCAATGAAAATTCATTAATGATTATGAAAAGATTTTGCGATAAATGGATTAAAGTTAATAAAAGATTGACCTGTTTAGAGATCCTTCTTTTAAAATTTGAAATATAGAATGTTTAGTAAAAAAATGTTTAACACACAATAGACATATGACTAAACAAAAGATTAGGTGTGCGATAAAAATTTTAACATACAATAGAAATGTGAACAGACAAAAGAGTGAATGCGCAATTTTTTTTTTGCATATTTAATCTTAATCTTTTGTTTATTCAAATTTATATTGTATTGTATGTTAAAAAGTGTTTTATTCAACATTATCTACGTTTTAATAAAGGATCTTGACACAGGTCAATCTTTTATTACGTTTAATCTATTTTTTGCAAAATCTTTTATAATCGTTTATGAATTTTCATTGATTTCTCCCATTGAACTGAACTACGGTGGAGGCCTGGCATTTCACACATTCACAAGTTGTGATTAATACAAGTCTTGTCAGAGGTGAAAGAAGGGTTTGGCAATCAGATAAATCTGTGCCAGGATCGGGGATTGAACCCCGAAACCCCCAGCACAGAAGTCTGACACATTACCCCTAGACGTCCAGGTCACCATCCATATTTAAAGTAAAACCAAACTATTGACATATTTTAAATTCTTGATGATAATGATTACGATGGTTTCGAACTGTATGGCAATGGTAGCATATTGAGCAATCCATTGGGGTTCTGTGGTCGTAAAAAATATTAAAAACCCCTGGACTTCACGGCGTTACTCTCACAATAAACTTCATTTCCGATGTTGGGTAGATCGTAGTTTGATTCCCAGACGTGTGTACTGACGCTAGTTTTTGTAAAATAATTAAATATTGTTTCATTATTTTTCTATCCGTGCAGATACAGGTGCACTTCCTATAAATTAAACCTATATCACACCACATTAGCATAGTCAGTACGCATGCGTACAAACCAAACGTGCAGGCCTAATATAAAACGTGGTGCTAACAATAACTTAAAATGCCGAAGACGGGGAGATCGGGGTTCAATCCCGGTATATTGTGAGTGGTTTTTTTCTAAATGATTCTCCCGTTTCCCTTCACGCAAGTGCGGGTGCACTTCCTCTCAACTAAACCTTCCTAATCCCTAACCCGTTAGTGTAATTAGTACATAGGCGTATAATACGGGTAGTAAGATACCGTGCTAAAAAAAACACTTGAATTTTGTTTAAGTGTCTTAGAGATTAACTTTTAAACAAACTGGTTTATGAAAAATTCTTCGCTATGAAGTAAGTATTATTTACTTTTTTTTATATTCATAGCTGTCCAAAGGGAAAAAGTTTCTTAGAAAATAATAGGGCGTTGTTACAAAACGACATGCTTAGTAACTTGATACGAGTGAATTGCTATACCTGTTATATAATTCTTATTATTATGTGGGAACTATGGCCTATTTAGCAGCCCAAGTAATCTTTAAGTATAGCTATTCATTTTTGTGGTGGTTTCCACATTTATACACACGCGAAATAAATGCAGTACTGCCACGGGAACAAGGCAGTTCTGAACTTTATTCATGTTGAAATAACTACTGTCTAATAATGTCGGATATTTTCTGTGACGTTATTCAAGTTGATTTGTTACGTGAATGATATATATCATGTACATTGATTTCACGTTGGTTTTAAGAGCACAATGGAACGATTTTAAACGTGAATTCTAGACCTGTGTTGTCGTTAGTACGACCAAGACGACTCGAGGTGAATCATCTTTTACAGGTCCTCCATTAATAGACGTGTTTCAGGTACACTTATAGCTTCACTTACACATTTTTAATGTTTTTTTTGCACCGCTTTTTATACTCGTTTTAATTACACGCATATGTGATAGTTACTCTAATGTGTTAAGGAAGAATAAGTTTGAATTTTGATTAAGTTTATCTGCATTTGCGCGAAAAAATTGTTTTAAAAAAAAACATTTTTAGGTACATCCAAACAGGCTTCGAATCCCGATTTAACCATCAAAAGCAGCCCAGTCTATTGCAATAGCGACACATTAGACCATGCGTCCACCGAAGCGGGTTTCACTTTAATTACCGGCGGAGTAGTATGAGTACATTCCTTTTATATTCTTACGCACAGCTGGCCAACCTTTTTGAGAGCACGTACCCAATGTTTTTTAAAATAATTTTCGTGGAGATTATTTCTCACGGCTACGGTAATTTTGAGCACCACATAACTTAAGGGTCCCGAGTTGGATTCTTGACTTATATGAAAAATGTATCATTAGTTATCCCTTTCATAGTGATGAATTAATGCCTGGAAGACTGGTTGTCGCGTCTGTTAAAGATTTTTTTAAGTTAGTTTATAAGTCGTTTACTTGTATTGGTTAGTTTGAAAATTGAACGTTAGTACTTCAAATCACATTCTAAAAGAGTGAGCAAAAATATGAAACACTGAAGTATTAATTATAACTAATGTAGACCTACTTTAATAATAATTGTTTATTATTATGTTTACTTGAATATATACTATAAAGGTAGGCTTAATGGTGACGATGAGGTTGAGGATTGAACCCCGGGCTGTGGATTATTTTCCTTAAATGGTCCCCCACTCTCCCTCCAAGCAAATGCGGATACAGTTACTTTAAATTCTACTTCTTTATACCTACCATATTGATGTTAATGTTAGCACATCTCGGGCGAGTAGAAATTCTCAGAACACACGGAAAGGAGGATAGGAATAATAATAAAAATATATATTTACTACAATGGAATAGTTCGAATACCCTAGAACAGAACTCGTGCATAGCTCAGGGACACCACGGCTCTAATGTCTGGGAATTTACAACCAGTGAAGGCCTTAAAACAAATATTGTGTCAAAAGATTCTTATTTGTTAATTTTACCTATGTTATTCTTTCACACGGAATTGTATCGTTCAAACTTTCACACATAACTGCGAGGTATACCATGTTTATATATATTTCTCACTTGAATAACAAGAACATTCCAGCTATCGACAATATTGTTGAAAAAAATATTAGGTTTATTTGCTAAAAGGGTTCTGGATGTGGGGAAGGTCATCTTAAAGGTTCTATTCCGATATTTTTGAAACGTAATTAACGCTTACACTGAACATTTTATGAGAAGAAGCTGAGTTTAATCACAGAAACAAAAGAAAAAAACCTATCATTTGAGCTTATACGTATTGAGAGTATACCATCTTAGTTCTGTCGTTAATGTGTCTGCCTACTGAGCTAAGAGTCCCAGATTCAATTCTAGGCAGGGCTGGATAATTTATCTTTAGTGGGTTTACCCTTTTACAGTAGTGAAATAATGGCAGGAGCATGGGTGCTGTGTCTGTTATAGTTTTAAGATAGTTTGCAAGTCGTGTGTAATCAGTCGTTTCAGAAAGGCCACGTTAAATACCTTAGTAAAATATATAAATACTTATTGATTATATACACACAATATATATAGTTAATTCACAATAAGAGTGTCCTCCCCCCTCCCCCCTTCTTTCACAGTGCTGAACATAATTTGATCAATACCTGTATGGATGGTCACGCTGTTTTAGCAGGTAAAAGTTGTACTCACATACGGATTCACTGAAGGGGTGGTTTTCCATATGTGATTTATCACTGTGTTTTCTTTTCCATCCCATCTCAAAACTAATTTATTTGTAGTTTTCTTAACTACCTATCTGGACCCTAACCACTGAGTATTCAGGAATCGTCCCATGCTCAGACTTATTTTTCACTCATATTTTAAGACAGAGCCTGTGATGGACGCGAGGAAATCGTCAGTTTCAAATGTGTGATCAATTAAGATCACGAGTACTAGGTCGAAGATGCTGCGTTATCTGATAGCTCTTGATCTTAATTGATCACATAATTGAAACTGACGATATCCGCACATCCATTACAGACTCTGCCTTAAGATATGAGTGGAAAATAGTTCTGAGCATGGGACGATTTCTGGATAGGTCAGTGGTTAGAGAATATTGGCGTGTTAAGCCAGAGGTCCCATGTTCGATTACCATGTCCAGGCTTCATTTTTAAATTTGAATAATATTATATTTATACGGCTATAACCGTAATTAACAAATATAATAGCCAAGCTGGAATTAGAGGATGTTTACCCACGTATGCGTAGAGGGAAAGTGAGGAAACAAAAATGGAAACCCTCTCTCAGTTCACCCGACTGGTATTCAAACCCCAACCTCTCTGTTGCCGTTGTCTACTGTTCACAGAACTACTAGTAAGACTGTAGTAACGATAAGAACATGAAAGAAGTGAGGTGTTCTGTTCTAAAAAATTATTTAAAAGGGGGGAGGGGAGCTGGTATTGAAACTTTTACATTGTAAAAAAATATTCTTAGAGCAGGAAGCTAGCTGGTATTGAAGCCAGGTCTTTAAAGCTAAAGTCAATCTTATAAATTATTATTAAGTTTAAGACCAACAATGAATTATTTACATAATTATTCACGTAATTACTTACTTAAATACTATCTCTCTACTAAAATTTACTTGGAATTTTATTTAACTTGTTATTTAAGCTACTTTGTATTGTGTTATTAAGCAAGATATTAAAAAAAACTGATGTTAGAAAGGTAATAAAGAAGGCTACACTAAATGATTTTCACACTCTCACACAAAACTGCTATGTCTTAAGTCGACAAGACATAAACAATTATTGTGGCTACCTACGTCACATGTTATACGCATCTCAGTTTATTGCCAAAGATGACGGAATCCTAAACAGTAGAACTATTTGTATAACCTGTGATGATTGAATTATGACATCCTGGTTCAACAAATACTATTCATTCGTGTTATGTGTTGAGAAGTACAGAGAAACAAATGTGGCGAAAACTACGTACTATGTATTGGCTCTTAATTAGTACGTTAAATAAAAGAGTTGTTTATTCACACTAGGGCTCACTCATTACCTGCGCAAGCTATCTACATGAAGTCACACAAATAAATCTTAGAGGAAATATAGGCCTACTATCATTTTCAGCGAAATAAAGTAGTAAACCATTTAAGAGGGGAAAAAAACTAATTACACTCGCCTGAGTTTTGAGCTCCAACCTCTACGTCAACGCCAAATTGGACTAGACTAACTTGCGTGCTCACCGGATGGAGTAGTACCATAGTTTTTAACGGTCTCATCTAATTGATAGGAGGATAGTTTTAGAGTAAATGCGATCGCATTCACTTGGATATGCGATGCGATGTATCACTTCCCAGTATCTCGGCAGAGACTCGAACCTCGGACTCAAATAACCAGTCCTATACAAACCTTGAGCTATAATATAGAAATAAAGAGGATAAGTTTAGAGGAATTGCATCTAACTTAACCTGGAGATGGGATAGGAAAAATACAGTGATAAATCACATGTGCAAAACCAACTTCCAGTACATCGAGATGAGATACGAACCCCTAACTTCACTGTCAGCGGCTGCGAGTTCAATGGGAGTACTAGGTATTAATGAATTACAGCGAATAATTATATACTAATGAATGATAGTGTGACATTATACACTATGGATGACAATGGATTATCAAACTCTAATGACAACTAATAATATACACTAAGAATGGCAGTGAGACACTAGTCACTAATGAATAACAGTGGGACACTATACACTAATGAATTACAGTGAGACACTATACACTAATAGATGACAGTGGGACACTAGAAACTAAAGAAGGGCGATGGGCACTAGACACTAATGAATGGCAATGGATTATCAGACTCTAATTAATGACAACGTAATAATATACACTAAGAATGGCAGTGAGACACTAGACACTAATGAATAACATGGGACACTAGACACTAATGAATTACAGTGAGACACTATACACTAATAGATGACAGTGGACACTAGAAACTAAAGAAGGCGATGGCACTAGACACTAATGAACGGCAATGGACTATCAACTCTAATTAATTACAACGTAATAATATACACAAATGAATGGTGGTATGACACTAAAAACTAATTAATTACAGTAAGACACTAGACACTAATGGACAACAGTGGGACACTAGACACTAATGACAATGGAACATCATACACTAATTAATGAAAATGGAGCATTAGATACAAATAAAGTATAATAGAACACTAGATACTAATTAATCACAATATAACACTAGACACTAATGAAGTACAATGGAGCATTAGATAATAGTGCATTACAATTGGGCACTAGACATTAATTAATTACACGGGTACATTAGAGACAAATGAAGGACAATGAAGTTTCTAGACACTAATGAATGACAGTGGAGCACTATACACTAAAGAATGCCCGCGGACCACTAGACACTAATGACTGACCGCAAAGCTTCTAGCCCACACTAACAGCACGTGGCTTAAGTGTCAAGCTCATTTAGCCTGGCTTTATCTGTTACAGGTAGCGGCGGTTCAAATTTAGGTTGGTTAGATTTTAAGTTTTTTTTTCTACCAAACGGCTTCTCCCTCTACCTCCACACAAATGCTTGTACATTTCCTCTCAATTCTAACTTAACCATACCGACCCTAATAACGTAATTAATATATATTCATATACTATTATTAATTGTAGCTTTTAGGTGGAAATAACCCCATAATACTAAAAGTATAACCTAAAATAAGTTTAACTATACATTAGGGAGAATATGAGTATACCGTACACTTAAAGTTAAGCTTTAAATCTCTTAATATTTACGAACTTCACCACGGTACCTAATAAGTTTAGGCGTTAGTCTCACGTTTAACTTTATTGCCGTTGATAGGTAAGTTATTTCGATTCCCAGTCGGGTGAAGGCAGGTTTGGGTTTTTAAATTCAATTTTACCTTTAATATCAACTCTAATGTGGGTTAATTTGATCAATTTCTCCCTACTCATCTTCACCCCTTGGATTAAGTCATCAATAAACCCCTGTGTTGGATGTTTACATCAAACATGAAGTAATAGTCAGCTACTTTAGTCGGGCCTTTTAAATCCGAGCCATTTATTGAGATTTTGACATAGAATTTGATAATTTGGTTTGAGTGTTTTTGTTTCAACACCACGTCTTACTACCTGTTCAGGTTATACGCATCGGGTATTCTTTAAAAAGAAATGTTTTACATCACGATTAGGTTCATATATATTTTTTAATTTCACCACGCCTCATTACCGATTTCGATAAATCCCGGTTTGCAATTTTCAGATGTAAATTCCACCCCAGCATTATAAACACTGATGTAAATTCCATCCCGTAATTCTAATGACACTATGAAAATTACGTCCTTATCTGATACCAAAGGTAAACATTTACATTACACCTTTTTGACTAAATAAAACATCGATAGAACTTTACAATTTATTTACTAAATCATTCTATCAGCTTCTGAGGTGTCATTTTCGGGTCAGACTGACCTTATGATGACGGGAAGAACAATGGTTCAAATCCTGGTTAGGTCTACTGAGGATGTTTTTTTTCCCCTAAATTGTTTCCAACTCTCCTTCCCAGAAAATGCGGGTGTATTACATTTAAAAATGTTCCGTCTTATCCCTACCCCACTATCGTGTATGCGTTTAACCTGAACAAATATTAAGACGCGGTCATTAAAAAAAAATTATTTGACTGTTTGCTGCGTAAACAAATGTAGACATCTTTCAACAGTACCACAAAATTGTGTGTAAATATTGGGTTTGGGTGTATGTATGAGCCTAATCAGTTTTGAGTGAAACGATTCATAAGAATTTGTTGTGCGGTTCACGGACGATGAGTATTCAACCTCGAGTGGCTGGAGGGAGCCATCGTATCCCAAGAAATATAATGTTTTGAAAACGTAATCACAAGAATTCTGCGGTTGTACGTCACCAGTAGGTTGGATAGCCGTGATGTCATTATGGAAAACAGTTGCCAACATCGTTAGGAGTCTTTGACCAATTTAAGAATATTTTTTTATTTTACCTATCTCAAATTTTAAACTAAGGAGCTACGTTAAAATAAAAAAGAAATATTTTAAAAAATCAATCTAGAACTGGAAGAATTTACACAGAAACGGGGTATATTATTATTTTTTATTATTATTATTAGCACCTCGTCTTACTACCCGTTCGGGTTATACACACGCTAACGTGTAATGGTAGGGTGATTGTGAGATGAATGGAGGACCTAAGTTTAACGTGGAATCCGAACCACGGTGGAGGCCTGGCATTCCACACAGATACAAGTTGTGATTAATACACGTCTTGTCAGAGGGAAAGAAGGGTTTGGTAATCAGATAAATCTGTGTCGGGACCGAGGATTGAACCCCGGACCCCCAACACAGAAGTCCAACACCTTACCCCTAGACCACCAGGTCACCAAGGGGAAGTAATAACATCTTCGTGGCGGAATTTACTTCATTCCCTCGCTATCCGTTCTGATTGAACGCATACTACGCTAATGTATTAGGAATAAGGAGAGTGTAAGTAGAAGAAATATACCCGAATTTGATGGCGAGAGAGTGGGAAACGATTTAAGAAAAAAAAAACATTAAGTACCACCCTACTGGTACTTAAATCCCAACCTAACCATCACTGGCAAAACAGACTAAATGAGTTTGATATTTACTGCGTGCTTACCGAAGTAGGTGATAGTTACCCACTTTGGTGGCCGCATGGTCTAAGGTGCTACTCTCTTAGTGGACTAGACTGCCGATGACGGAGAGATCGAGGTTCGATTCTCGGTCGGGTGTACTGGGTAGACTACCTCTAAATGCTCTAAATGCTTCCTTACCCATCCTTGATCCATTAGAGTAATTATCATATAGACATATTCGTATAACTTGAACAGGTAAGACGCAGTGATAGTAACCCCCCCCCACCCCCCCCCCACCAAACTCTGGTTCCAAGTCTAACACCTTAACTCAGCCGGTATCTTGTCTATATACTAAACATATAAGGTAATGGGTTCGATTCCTGGCAAGTTTGAAAACTGGTCTTCTCCTTTGTGAAAGATGAACTGACCACCAAGAGACTGTGGGTGCTGTGTCGGTTGTAGAGTTAAGCTAGTTGGGTGATATAGTCGATTGGTTCAGAAAATTTACGTTCATTGTCTTTGATAAATAATAATAAAAACCTATTTAAAAATAAGAGCATAAAATTGTTATTAAAACGAACTCATACACAAAACTAGAATAATTGGGCACCATCTGAAAATGAACCAGAGGTCTTCTAGTTTGGTAAATAATCTAGCCAACCAGCCAACCATGAAGACAGGACTTATTGGGTGATTAGCAGCTTTAGATGCAGAAATCTAACTTCAAAATAAAATTAATAAAGTGGGTAAATTTTATTAAATTCCATCGGTGTTCTGCTGATAGGGAGAATAGGAAACCACATTATGGAGAGAAATAACCTCACATTTCCGTGGTCGGTGTTCGAATATCGGCTTATCTACTGAGAGCTAAAGGCATGACTGCACACTTATAAGTCTTTTTCTGTAGGAAGTATTTAACGTGCATTTTCTGAAAAGACTGATTATATCAGAACGTGACTTACAAACTAACTTGACTCACGAGCAGATACAAGACTCAGCCCTCCGTCCATCAAATCATTGTTATAAAAAGAACTCCAATTTCAGAAATAATGTATTTTTTGACCATACTAGGAATATAACCGGAGACGCTCAGCTCAGTTGGCAATACCTAAATTTAATAAAGCATCCCCACAGAAATAGGTCTTCATTTATTTCAACTTGGAAAAAAATAACAACAACAAAGCAACCAAAACCTTCCAGATAAACTATTAATGGTGGGTTATCCCCGAAAGATGTCCTCAGATATTCTGATAAACCAAACAACAAGTTCGCCCCCCCCCCCCCCCACCACGACCATAAACCCCTAAAAACAAAACCTTTAAAAGCCCATCCAAAGTTCTACGTCCAAAAACAATCCTATAGTATCACCTTGATGTTGAAATACGAATGACGGTTGCCGCAGGTTTTGTAAACAAGGGTTGCTATATCTTCCTTTTCTTACGTCACGTGCCTTAACGTTTTCCGGCGGTTACTTCTCGGGACGATATAACCTCTCGTACCTCTGTGGTCCTACCTTTCAGTCTTGCTCCGACTTTCAGGCTGACATATTAAGACGTGCGTGCTATATCGTTTGTGAGTGTGTGTGTGTGTGTGTGTGGTGTACGTTACGCGCGTGTGTGTACACGTGTGAGGAACGTCAACAGACAAACATGGTGAGTTGTGACTTAAGGATCAAGTGTACATCTTGAATTGGAGTGGTACTAAATTATTTTTAAATTTTCACCGCGTCTTAGTAAATGATCAAGGAAGGTTCGGATTTTAATGAACTAAACATTATCAAAAGACCTATAAAATTACATAAAAATTCTAAAACATGACTTCAAATTTAAAAAAAACTAAAAATATGAACAAAGCGTCGTAATAAGTTCACACGAATAAATTAAGCGTGTATTTTACAAAATAATGTAAACTAAGAATAATACATTGATAGTGAAAATCTTTTAGCAACAAAACTTTTGTATTCTGCTAAATATAATATTGATTTACAAATATCTGCTCCAAAAGTAATATTCATCCCTTTTCAAGGGAACTCTTTCCAGCTTAGTTGCAGTGTCTCACCAGGTATTTGTATTTTACAACCACCCCCTTCAGTGGCCGTTTGATTTAACGCGCTACTCTTGTAATAGGCTAGACTACCGATGACGGGGAGATCAAGGTTCGACTCTCAGTCGGGTGTACCGGGGTGTTTTTTCCAAAATGGTTTTTTCACTCTTCCTCCACGCAAATGCCGGTGCACTTTATATTAATATAACCTTCCTATTCACTAAAACATTAGCATAATTAGTACATAAATATATAGCCCAAACGGATAGTCAAACGCGTTGCAAAATTTTTTTTTTTTACAACCATACAGGACAACGTTCATGGCCTTCATTATATTCTCATTACGACAAAAGTGGGTTGAGAAAATGTAGTATTAAAAAATATACTTATTCAACATGAATACTTTAAAAATGACTCAAGAATTCCTAAAAATTCTTAAAAATTTATAAAAATGAATCTAAAATGACGGAAACCAAGAAAATAACACCTAAAATTCCAAAATGACCATAAAAAAAAACTATAAAATATACATTTCTATAACGAGGGAATAATGAGCAGATCTTGTGTGCGCATGAGCTTTGTATGTGACTGATGAACTAATAACAATTTGACATTGATCAAAATTCGGGTTCTGGACTGATCACGTACATATTATATTAATCATCTGAGAACCGCGTCTTCTTCGTTCTTATATAGGCTACTAAATTACGCAAGTGTATTAGGGACGATTAAGGTTAACGATAGAGAAAGTGTCCCCGCATTTGCGTGGAGGGAGAATGGAAAGCCATTTAGGGGGGAAAACCACCTTCAGTAGACCTGATAAGGATTTGCACCCCATTCTCCCCGTCATTGATAGTCCAGTCTACTGCAAGATTGATGCCTTAGACCATGCGGCCACCAAAAAGGGTAATATATTAATCACGCTAAGGGAATATATGTCAGAAAGGTATAATTTTAAAGGAAATTCACCCACATTTGCGTGGAGGCATAGGAGGGAATTATTTAGGGAAAAAACATCCTTACTAGACTTGGTCTTTGATTTCACCGGCGATTCATTCCATCTATATAATGACGCGCTAAGCCATGTGACCACCACTGTGGGCAAAGTACCGATTTGAGGTGTTTTATTATTCCGGTGGTCGAATGGTCTAAGGCGTCACTCTTGCAACATACAGAACTGCCGATGACGGCGAGATAGAGGTTGTTATCCTGGTCTGGTGTAATTAGAGTGGCTTATTCTAAATGTTTTTCCACTCTCTTCTCTAAGAAAATGCATTTAATTTTTTACTAGCTTTCCAACAAACACTGCATCATGCGTCAATTTATCTATGACAGCTTTCAGTCGTAGCTTTTTAAATTTCAGGAATGTAAACTTTATTTTACATCCATTAATGTTCACAGCCTGTGACCTGGGCCAGATTTTTATTCAAGCCATATATTTTTCCACTACCGGCTTGCTAGGCCTACCGTATCTTCATATGCTTGTAATCTATCTTAAAAACTAGGACAGGCACGACACCCAGTCCCCTGACCGTTAATTCATCACTTTGAAAGAGGGTAAACCCACATTTCACCAATAATACATTTTTCGGCCATGCTGGTATTCGAATCCGGGACCCTTAGGTCAGAAGACAGGCACACTACCATCTGAGCTAAGGTGTCGGATTAGTAATGTAAATGGTAAAATTTTAAATATAGATCTTCATAAAATATAGATTTACAGTTAACATATCTCTATAAAATTTGATAAATGAGATTTAATTTAAAAAGTTATTATTTAAATCGGTTTGGTATGCGAGAATAATTTTTATTAAATTAATTCCTTGCTATTGAAAATTTGTCAATTTAAATAATATATTTCTTAATGCTAGAATATTTTATTTTTATTTAAAAAAAAATCAGTTTTGTAGGACTTAAAGAAATTTATTTTAAAGGTGATCAAAGACTATAGTTTATAAGAGCTGAGGTAAGTTGAACTACTGACGTAAGCAAAAGTATATAATAAACAATAAACATTATGTAAGAACTTTTGTTTGGTTTCGTTGAACTATTTTAAAATATCATCCGTTCAGCAGTGGAAGGAAAAAAATAACTGCTGTATTGTACTCACATAAATCTAACTTTTATTTTGTCTTACTACGCCTTTGAGTTTTACAAATATATAGTCTACTAATTACTCTATGCGTTAGGGAAGAAGAGGAAGGCTGAATTTAGAGGAAGTGTATCTGCATTGTGTGAAAGGAGAGTGGATAGAATAACACCCTTGCTACACTCGACTGGGATTAGAACCCCGATATCCCCGTCATCGGCAGCCCATCGGGACGTCTTTGACCATTCGGCCGTCGATGTAGGCCCTTTTTTATTATTCTGTTTTGTTTAGCACCACATCTTACTACCCGTTCGGTTTATACGTCTATATACTACTTACACTTATGGGTTAGGAATTAGGAAGGCCTAATATAATTGCGAGGAAATGCACCCGCATTAGCATGGAGGAAGAATGGAAAACCATTTAGCAAAATCACCCCTAGTGCACCCAACTGGGATAAAACCCCGACTTCCCCGTCTTCGGCACTCTGGTCTAACACGAGAGTAGCGCGTTAAACCACTCAGCCACCGAAGTGGGCTATTATTATGTTAATTGTACAATAATTGTAATTATTAATTATTAACTAAAATTACAATTTTTGTTAGAAGTAGTAGATATTAGTAGTCTAGTATGATACCTGGTACAGCCTCTAGGCTATTTTTCGTGAGCGAGAGTGTGTATTGTGATGTCAATCAACCTACTTTCCACATCCGCTGATTCCCCCACGCTCATTCGAGACCATTCCCCCCGATAGATGCCCCCACAGAAGCTCATGGGTTTAGCCCATTAGTTTTTAATGTGTATCCCAAGGGTTTTGGGTAGGGGGGAGCTTTCAGTCTTGGGCACTCCTCCCGCGACGTGCCTACATGGGGGTACAAACCCTGGACCATAATTAAACAGTGTTTGGAGCTCGCCCCTCGGAATCCACAGACGGAGGAGCGGACTTGGGCATTGGGTCTAGTGTGCCCCAGGGTGTGCACTCCGTGTGTCCGGGTAGTTTTTATTTATTGGTGGGGGAACGTGCGGTCCATGGTGTCAGGCACTCCTCCCGCGACGTGTAGAGAAGCCTCCTCTCTCGACGAATATCAAACATCAAGTGTAAGCTTTAGGCAATGTCTCGCCGTGATTTTAATTCACCCCCTTTCCACATCCGGATGCCCCACTGGTGGTGATTATACTAAACATGTTCAATCAGGAAAACACTGGCTGGCACTGGCACAGTACAACGCTATGATCTCCACATCCATGAGAAATTAACCGTTATTCCCCGGGTGGGGGGGGGGGGGAGGGGCAATGTCATTACGCGGCCTGGGTGGTAAGGCTCAAACAACGTGACGTGGATCTTTGTGTGTCTATCGAGGGCCACCCCCCCCCCCTATCCACTAGCCAGGGCTCAAGGGTATAGCCCAATGGGGCATTTGATTTTGAAGTGTGCACCGGTTTAGGTATCCATCATGGATCCTTAGAGATGGCGCACGAAGATAATGTGGTAGGGAGGAGTAAGGAAATGTTCCAGCGTTTACGTGGAACTACCAACAGTAGACATTGGCAGGTATTCAAATCCCCACAACCTCACCCACCACTAGATTCGAACCCTATATCTTTCACCGGGTGCGGGTCCACAATACACATTTTCTCACGGAAAATAGCCTAGAGGCTGTACCAGGTGGTCATACTAGACTACTAATATTGAAAAATATAAAATGCTTAGTTTTAAACTAATGGAAATAATATTTAATTAAATATTTTTTAGTTGTATTAAAATATAATTTATACCTAAAGGTGAGTTTATGTTTTTGTGGTATTGATTTAAGCGACAATATTCGGAAAAAAAAAAATATATTTACTAGCGAAACGGTATTTCTTTCTTATACGGATCATATTAAATTAAATACCTTACATACAACTAACACAGTATTTATCTAAGCGTAGGAAAAGGACATCACACGTGATATGAACCTTATACCTTTTGGTTCAGGACCTCAATGCTTTCTTTCTATTTAAAAGGCCCTTAAGTGACAGTTCACTTGATTTTCAATTTAATTTTGTGACGGGTAAAACATTTATACTCTCTTCACCCCCCACCCTCCATCATGTATTATATTAATACCTGTTCGGCTAGAAATAGGGTAGGGACGAAAAGGGGAGAATGTATAGGAAATGTTCTAGAATTTGTGTGGAGGAAGAGTGGAAAACTGTTGAGGAAAAACCACCGTCAGTGCACCTGACTGGAATTCAGACCCCGATCTCCCCGTCGAACACCGAAACGGATTTGCACTTTTCTAATAAATAAACTTTTGTTTCAAATAAAACATTTTTGAAGATTTTTGTCTAGTGCTCTCATTGCTATGTAAAAATACTATTTTGTTAATTGAAGCTTTAATGATGTTCTAGATAAAACTATAATGAAAATATTCAAATTATTTCATAAAAATGTTATGGAAGGTTTCCCCAAAAATATAATTATTTTTACACAAAAGTTTGTTAGTCAAACGTGTACGAATGACTTCCCTAAACAAATAAAAAAATAAAAGAACGTAAAAAATAATTAAGGACTCACCTTTCACTGGATTTATGGTGACAAGAAGACTGGAGTGTGAATCCCTGTTGGGTCTACTGAGAACGATTTTTTTTTGCCTTAAATACTTTACCATTTTCCCTTCATGCCAATGAGAGTACATTTACTATAAAATTATGGCTTCCTTGTATTTATTACATTAAATTAATATATGTGTCTAATTCAAACGGGTACCAAGATGCGGTGAAAAAAACACCTAAAAAAAGGTTGTTAATAATTTAATACTTAAAAAAAAAAAAGCAAGAAATTTTATCGCATTGCGGTGATAATTATTTTTTTTACCGTCAGTTATGTATAAAAATGATAATTAGTAGGTGTATGTTGAGTGGGTTGTGACGTAAGGCAATGTTTGTTGATGTGCGTGCTATGAAAGGCGTCTTTTTCTAGTCAATATTATTCAACGACGAAGGTTTAGCTCGGACAATAAAAGGCACGAGTGTGAAGGCGGTCCAAATCTTTATTCAAATTAAATGATGTGACGGCTACAGACGCAACGAGCGTGTCACCCATAGTTTAGTTTGTAACCTTTCTGCGTCAGACAATACATTTATAGTGCGACACTTCATCTGTTTGCTAACGCTTCTGCCTACTAGCCTCATGGTAACGGGCTCGATCCCCAAGCATATAATATATTTAGCACCTCATCTTACTACCCGTTCGGGTTACACGCTTTAAGTACTAATTACGTTAATGGATTTAAGAATTGGGAAGGTTTTTAATTAGAGGATGTGAACCCGCTTTTGCGTGGAGTGAGAGTGGAAAACCATTTAGGAAAAACCACCCCCAGTTCACCCGACCGAGATTCGAACCTCGATCTCCCCGTCCTCAGCAGTTGAGCTCAACACGACAAGCGCGTTAGCCAACTACGCCACCGAGGCGGGTGATCCCCAAGCAAAGTGAAATATTTAAAATTTTTGAAAATAGTGTTTGTTCCTATTCGCAGAGTGGTACGTTGCCCACCTGTTGACGTCATGGCCGGTTAAGATAGGATTTCCATTGTTAGTTAATTTACGTTTTATTCAGCGGGGTTTTAAGATATAAAGTTGAAACAAAAACCATACATTCTTAAATAATTCTAAAAATATTCCTACAGTGTCACAAATTATTTTATTTTAAAGATAAAACTTTGAAACAAAAACAATTTTTTTAAATATAAAATTAGTCCTACAGTGTCACAAAATTATTATTTTTACATTTAAGTAGTTTTTTGTAAACGTATTTTTTTTATAAATCCTTTACAACTTAGGCTATTTGTTTTGGTCATGAAAATGTCCTGTAGGAATCTTCCTGCCAAGATGTAGATTAAAAAAGTCCTTGGTATCAAATGTCTATCTAGAATAGGAAACAAGATAAAGGTGAAATTAAAAAGCAGATTAATGTTTTCAAGTAGCTAATATTAAAGTGACTGTGTAAACTCGTCAGAGGAAGAGGGAAAGGGTTATCAGCACATAGACAAGAGCCCTCTGAGGGTGAAATTATAATTTTTTTTCCCCCTCTCTTTCTATTTCGCACATTGGCGTTTAAGTGTGATACTGCTTACACTGCTTAGGTGCGTCAAGTTAAGATGCAGCCCGCTTCGCAAAATAGCTTCGAAATCTCCAAATAGGCAACGTTGTTAACCAATATAATGGATTAATGGTGAAGGGTAAGTAGGTATAAGTTCGAATCTTTGCCGGGTTAGGTTTAAGATTTTCTACTGATTTCACATTCACATACTCACTATCATCTCATCTCATCGGTACATGGAAAGAGCCTCCACGGAAAGGATGTACGATTAGTACATTAGTACGTCCCCTGAGAAAAGGTACATTAGTACTGGCTAATGTTTCTACTACCTGGCTACGATTGATGTAGCCCGGACGCGCAATATAATATAATAGTTCTAAGTTTATTAGAATATTAAGTGAATAATATAAAATCTAAATATAAAATAACAACCTAGAATCTAGTTTACAATAATTGATCACGAGGCTGATACATTTTAATGAAATATGTCTTAATTTTAATATGTTTTGAAATATCGGTACAAAGTCTCTTATGTTTCATGAATATCTTACAAGTTTGTTTGGTTTTTAATACAACTCTTTTTTGATACCTGTTATATATATTTTCCTAAAAAATTGATTGGTTCATAAATAAGTAATTATTATTAGTTGTTTCATCTGAATTGAGATGACTTGCTATATTTAAGGAAATGCTGACCATTGAAGCAAAACACAAGAGGCGTCTTATTGACCATTATGATCCAAATGATAGTCCCAGAAAAAAAAAATCCACAATACAGGCCCGGATTCTGCACCAAATATTCTTGCTCCAAAATTATATATACAAGCCTTTTATTATGATACTTCCCTTTTAAAAATATTATATGTATAATTTAATTTAAACTTTTTTTTATAAAAGCATGATCATTAAACTTCAAGGCCGATTTCGAAAAAATTCAAACATTTTATAATTCACTGTAGGTAAACTACCCTTATATTAATTTGTTAGCAAAATAAACATACATTATTATTGATCATGTAAAATAGTCCGCGATGCCAATTTTGAACAAAATCATTAGTTGTTATAATTTTTTTTTTACAAAAATCAGTTACTGGTAAATTAGCTACTATTAAACGATTTTTTTTAAAAACAAATAAATATATATAAATAAATATTTATAGGGTAAAAAAACTTAATGGATACCCAATTTGAACCTAATGGCTAAATGATTTTTGTAGAGTTATGGTCACTAATTGCCTGCCAAAAGCAAGTCCTGTATATAGTTTTATTTGCCATGTAAAATACTCCCCAAATAGGCATTTTAAACAAAATATCTTGAATTTTCGAAAATCGCTCATCAGTAAACTATTCACTAACGCAATTTTAGTCACTAAACCAAGTATACTGTGCTATTTACTAGTTGAGAACGCAAACACTTCCTATATATTAATTTTAAACAAAACTGTTAGAGCCATTTTTGAAAAAAATTATAATCTAAAAAAAATCACTGATCAATAAGCTACCCTTAATTTAAGAGCTAGGGTTAAAATAAGAAAAAAAAAGTTTCGTGCTATTGCCCAATAACATCTATATATCAAATTTGAACAAAATCCATCAAACCGTTTCAGATAATGTAGCCAGTGGCAGACAGACAGACATGCATACATAAGGGCAGCGGGTGTTTCTTAAACACATAGAACGTAAAGATTCATCAAAAGCTCAAGGTTGAATTTTTCATTTTTACAATATTTTCTCTTGATACGAAAAATTCAAAAATTCACTTGACCTGGAATTAGTTTTGACTAGAAATAATTAAATTATATTTAACTTGCCCAAAATAGGTTGGCATAAAATGATTTGTCCTTTAATAATTTTGCTTAGAGTTATTTCGCCTACACTTTATGCCAAATTACTTAAAAGTCCCACCGTGGTTCGGATTCCACGTTAAACTGTAGGTCCTCCATTTCATCTCACAATCACCCTACCATTACACATTAGCGTAAGTGCGTATAACCCGAATGGGTAGTAAGACGCGGTGCTAATAATAATAATAATAATAATAACTTAAAAGTCTATATACTTAAAGGTAGATATCCGCAAATATGGATATTGTAATATTTCATAATAATCATTGTCATAATAAAAAAAATAATAACAATAATAATTGTTGTTATGTTATTTTATTTGCGTGTCACAACTTATTCGAATTATTTGCAAATAATTATATAATTATATGTTAATTACGCCAACAAACCACGATGGAAATAATTATAATTTGTTTGTTTACGTCTTAGCTAATTGCAGTATAAAGACCGGTAGTAAAGCGAAGTGAATCGCGAAGATTTGTGAGAGAATGATGCAAGGGCCGTGTAATATATATATATATATGTGTGTATTACACGGCCCTTACATCAGTCTCTCATAAATCTTCGCGATTCACTTAAATTCACATTGATATTTGGTAAGCCACCGAGATTTATATGGTATATGTATATTTTGTATTTTCTTCTAGCCCACTTCGGAGGTCGAATTCTCTAAAAAAAAAAGTTTCCAACCTGGGAATCCGCGGAACAAATCTAGATTTTTATGTTTGTTTTTACTTTCTCTCTACCTTGAAGGTATAAAAAGTATTGAAAATGAGATGAGCCCCCAAATCTGAAAAAGTTGTTTTTACAATGCCGTTTATCTGTCTGTCTGTACCTCGGAGTAGAGTCTAAACCATTTTTCTAATCGGGGCAAGGCTTGGTATCTAGGTTTTTCATAAGTTTTCATAAGTTTTTTTTAAAATTGAATTATCTAACCCTAAAATTAAGGTTAGTTTCCTTAAGGGTGAAAAAAAAATCAATTTCAACAAAATTGGCTCTGAGATTTTGATTAAATTTCATTACTGAGCATTGATCAATATTAAAAACAATTTTCGCATAACAATATGTGGATGGTGTTAGTAAAAAATTAATATATGCGTTATAATTTTTTGTTATTTGTCGATCACACCGGATCTGTAACCAAAAGTATGATTACCCTGGTTCGGATGGGAATAATTAAATATGCAACGGTCATTTGATAAAACGCGTTCAGTTGATAAAATATGTTTTACCTAAAAGAATTCATGAGGACACTCAAAAAAGGTGTTTATCGAGGCACATATTGGGAACCGCTGGGCCTGGTTGTCGGTAACAGTAAAGTCTCGATTCAAATTTTAGTCGTACACTGGGTATGATTTTTCACGGGTAATACACAACACTGTTTTTTTTTTCCTGACCTTGCTTTATACTAATAAGGGTGAAATATCCACTCAACTACCCTCCTCGTTCGATCATAACCCTATATCATTATTATTATTATTATTATTATTAGCACCGCGTCTTACTACCCGTTCGGGTTATACGAACTTACGCTAATGTGTAATGGTAGGGTGATTATGAGATATGGAGGACCTACAGTTTAACGTGTAATCCGAACCACGGTGGAGGCCTGGCAGTCCCCACATTCACAAGATGTCTTGTCAGAGGTGAAGGAATGGTTTGGTAATCAGATAAATTTGTGCCGGGAACGAGGATTGAACCCCGGACCCAGCACAGAAGTCTGACACCTTACCCCTAGACCGCCAGGTCACCGTCATAACCCTATAGTCTTTAATTATTGTCCTTATGCTCTAACGCAATAAGGTCGATATTACACTGTCATAATTCTTTTATAAAATAAATATTATGTAAATTAGACGTTCCATAAAAGTTATTTTATAGATTAGTTAATTAATTAGCACTGCGTCTTACTACCTGTTCGGGTTATACGCTTATATACTAATTACTATAATGGTTTTAGGGTTACGGAGGTTTTATAAACATATATGGAGGAAGTGTACCCGAATTTTCGTAAAGGGAGAGTTGAAAACCATTTTGGAAAAACCACCCTCAGTACACTTAGCGGAGATTCGAACCATGATCTCCCCATCATCGGCAGTCTATTCTACTGCGAGAGTAGCGCGTTAGACCACGCGGTCACCGAAGCGGATTATAAAAATATGAAATTATTTAAGAGCGTCGATTCGAACAAGTGTCCCCCACAGGCTCAATGTTGTACTTCGTCTTACAACTATGCTATAAAAGATAAGCCCATATTGTGTGAACATTACAGTTTGTTTATGGGTTGGACACCTTAAGGTATGCAATTTTTGTGTGACTAAGCTGTTTTGTCAATTATTGTGTAATGTTTCCTTTCGAGCATATTTTGGAATGCGGGTCTTCCTATTATAAAGAAGAAGGTCACATCACTATACGAAAGTAAACACAGTTTAAACCTTTTAAGCCTTGTTTATTAGCCCTCATGTTTATATATTAACTAAAGCAGACTACACACTGGGCATGAGGTAGGGTTCAAATTGAAGCTTCTTATTAATTTTGCGATAGTCAGCTGTGCAAGCGAGTCTAAAATATTTTTTAATAACTAAATAATTTTTTTTTTGTCGGGAAACAATTTGTACTCTTTTGATTAACAACATTTTGCTGAACGAGTGTGATGAGGTCTTGTTTTAACTCGACAATTTGACATTTCGTCTGTCTGTATGTTTAGAGATTACTGACAAAATTTATGAATCATTCAAACGAAACTGACAGGAATATTGTTTGAACTTAGGCCGAAATAATTTTTTTTTTAGATCTATTGCGATAAAAACATCTTAAACCACGAGACCAACGATTATTTTCCATAATATTGACTATAGTAGCCTATTCATTTGTATTCTATCCAACTTGAGCACCAAGGAAGAATATAAACTTAACATCCAAGGACAAATAAGGAGTTATTTCAACTTGAAATCCAAAGATAAATGTTAACAATGTAGTAATTTAACATGGAGCGAGCTAGGTCTACTTTTCACAGAACTTCTAGTAAGACTGTAGTAACGATAATAACATTAAGCGAGCGAGGTCTACTGTTCACAGAACTACTAGTAAGACTGTAGTAATGATAAAACATGGAGGGAGCGAGGTCTACTGTTCACAGAACTACTAGTAAGACTGTAGTAACGATAAAACATGGAGCGAGCGAGGTCTACTGTTCACAGAACTACTAGTAAGACTGTAGTAACGATAATAACATGGAGCGAGCGAGGTCTACTGTTCACAGAACTACTAGTAAGACTGTAGTAACGATAATAAAATGGAGGAAGAGAGGTCTACTGTTCACAGAACTACTAGTAAGACTGTAGTAACATAATAACATGGAGGAGAGAGGTCTACTGTTCACAGAACTACTAGTAAGACTGTAGTAACGATAAAACATGGAGGTAGCGAGGTCTACTGTTCACAGAACTACTAGTAAGACTGTAGTAACGATAATAACATGGAGGGAGGAGGTCTACTGTTCACAGAACTACTAGTAAGACTGTAGTAACGATATAAATGGAGCAGCGAGTCTACTGTCACAATTAAGTAAGACGAGTACGATATAACACGAAACATGAGTAGATTTTCACAAAATTACCAGTTCTAAAATAAACATTATTGTAACCTTGCTTATTATATTTATTGCCTATAACGTATTTATATCGTAATTAGTATTATTGATTTTTAAAAAATATACAATAATTACGGTTGTATCAATTTTACACATTAATGAGAATTTTAGAGGTCGCCAACAATGTTGATTTTAAAACATAGGTTTGTTAATTGACTGTCTAATTACTTCACAAATATGTATATATGTTAAAAATAATTGAAAACTCGCCTGTACACCCTTGGAAAGAATATTTGTGAGAAATACACACCGCTATCTGTTTGTCATTTGCTTTGTGAGTGTTTGAATTATTGATAGTGATTAGGATCTATAGATCACCTTAAAGATTTTTAAATTATTTTATTTTTCAATTCACACACACACACTTGAAAATCACAAGAAGTGACTGGCTATGAAAGGTACAGGGAGGGGGAGGGGGGAATGGGGATATTAATATTTTAAATCAAATTGAGTTTGTGCTTTCATATGTTAGACAATCATGTGAGCTTTATAATTCATTTTATATCAGTATCTTTATCATATTTAGATTAATTTAAAATATAAGTATTTGCTGGGTTCCTGGAACAAGGGCTTAAAGGTTTGACAAATAGTATAGGGGTAAAACTAATAGATAAATCAAATGCAACCTCATTTAGGTTAAGAAAACGTGGAAAAAAAGTGATCCCTTTAGGAAAATCATCCCCAATGTATTCAGCCAGCATTTGAACCTCGAATTCCTCCAGTATAATACAAGCATGACGCCTTATACATTGTGATAACCAGTTGTAGGTCTTGTAAGCTTTTCCAGATTAGATTCCAACTTAGATGGATAAGTAGACTTAACCAGTAGAAATATGATCTATGTATAAATATACCTCACATGGTGATACTCCTTCTCAACTCCAGGTGACGTCCACGACGATGGAGAACCACCCGGCGCCTCTAGAGGAGCCTTGGGGTGGCGTCCAAGCGGGAGAGAGGTCGACGCCGATCCAAGAGTTCTACAGGGACCGCTCCGTGTTCATGACCGGAGCCTCCGGTTTCTGTGGCAAGATCTTGCTGAGTAAGTTGCTGCGCTCTTGCCCTTACATCGGCAACATCTTCATCCTGATCCGGCCCAAGAAGAACAAGAGCATCGCACAGAGACTAGAGGCCCTACTTAGCGAGCCGGTCAGTACACCCCTGGTCTGAGTTCTTGCTTCTATTATAGCAGTCGAGTGAGTTCCAGAGGAGTTTGCTTTGACAGATTACACATTTGTCTGACCACCATCCATATTCACAAAACCTGCCCCCCCCCCCTCTCCCATGGCTCTGTGTCAGTTCGAGTCGGACGAGTCCAGATAGGATTTACATTTCTAAGGATATATATATATATATATTAAATAGTTCTAAGGATATATATATATATCACCGCATATTACTACCTGTTCAGGCTATAAGCACATATGATATTTACCGTAATGTGTTAGGGAGGAGGCAGGAAGCATTTTAGAGGTAATATACCCGCATTTGCGGGGAAGGAGGACGGGGGAACATCTAGGAAAAAGCCACCTTCAGTAGAATAGACCGGGACTCGAACCCAATTCCTCCCTCATCATCAGGTCAGTTTAAAGTGCTGAGCCAGGCGCCTCTTCTTATTTTATTTGTGTGTGTTCCACGTCTTACTACCCATCCTTACTGTCCGCACATGAACAATAATGGAAGGTAATGACGAGGACGATATGATTGAGAAGAAATGTACTCCCATTTGCCTGGAGCAAGAGTGTAAACCATTTATGAACCCTCTTTAATTTACCCCGCTGGACTTTTATCATTTTATCCACTGGTCACCGTTGGGATAAATAAGACCGATTTACACCTTGATACATGTGACCATCGATGTGGTTTTCCTGGTGTTCGTTTACTGACACAAGTAGTGACACAAACACTTTATTCTTGTGTTGTTTGTTAACACAATTGTGGTCACAACAGCTACTTCATTGTGTGAAGTGTAACTTGACTTAATGAACATGACTGGTTGCTCAGGAGTACCTACCACTTAAATTATAATAGCACCGCGTCTTACTACCCGTTCGGGTTATACGCTTTAAGTACTAATTACGTTAATGGATTAGGAAAATTGGGGGAGATTGAATTAGAGGAAGTGAACCCGCATTTGCGTGGAAGGAGAGTGGAAAACCATTTAGGAAAAATCACCCCTAGTTCACCCGACCGAGATTCGAACCTCGATCTCCCCGTCCTCAGCAGTGAGCTCAACACGTCTAGCGCATTAGCCAACTATGCCACCGAGGTGGGTACCATCTACCACTTAATGACCTTGAGTTCTATAAGGTAATAACTTGTAATGTGAACTCAGCAAATGGTTTATGAACAGGTGATTTCAACCTAGACAATCTTCCTTGCCGTGATAAGGTAGGAGTGTAAGGGATACGAGAAAAGTTCAGTATTTTTGCAGTTTTTATATCAAAACATATTGTTGGTAAAAAAATAATCAAATCATTCTTCTATAGAAACATAGAACTTAATTTTATTCACATAGTGATATCAACAGTTGTTGAATATATGTCCTGAGCATAGTGGCATTAGATGACAAAACTTTTTAAATGAAGAAAAAAGGTTGTAATTAAATTCCAGGACACCCGTGACAGATATTCAACAACTGTTGATATCACCATGTGAAGACAATTAAACTCTATATTTCTACTGGAGAAATATTTTATTTAGTCTGGCCAAAAAGTGTTTAGCTATAAAAACTAAAAGTCAAAAACAAAGCAAGTCTCTATTCTAACCATTTTATTCTTTCATTCATCTCTAGTTTACAGAAATTAGTGTAGTGCTGAAAAAATATAACTCGATATTTTGAATAAAATGTACTTTTAATGGGTCACCAAGTCCCAAAAATGATTTTCTTTATCATATCGTCGGTCATGTAAAACCTAAATGTTTGGTATATTATTTTTCAAATTTGGGTTGTATACATTTTTCCATACTATTTCGGTGCATGATGTATATGAATTCAGGACTACATCAAATAGATATTTTACTTGAAATAAAAGAAATAAAACCTGTTTCGGTGGCTGCATGATCTAAGGCGTCACTCTCGCAATAGACTGGACTGCCAATCACAGGGAAATTGGGGTAATAGTCTCGGTCGGGCGTACTAAGGTTGTTTTCTCCTAAATGGTTTTGCACTCTCCATACACTTAAATGCTTGTTTCTAAAATACAAATATAACTACAAACTAAAAATTTATTTGTGACCCGGTATAAACGATCTCACGTATTGGTGCCAGGTCCAAGGACCACTGGTTGATAAACATTTTTCTAGAGTAGCTCAAGTGGAATTCAAACCCCGAACTTCTGGGTCAGAAACAAGGGCCCTAACGTTGCTCACCATGTTGTTCAGGTGTTGGTTGACTTGATGGAATCCAAGAAGCATCAGGATGTCCTGAAGAAGATTGTGCTCGTCCCAGGGGATATATCCCAGCCAGACATGGGGATATCTCCGGAGGACAGGGAAAGGCTGCGTCGAGAGGTGTCTGTGGTTTTCCACCTCGCGGCGACCCTCAAGTTCGACGAGAACCTCAAGCTCGCCCTCAAGACCAATGTAGGAGGAACACAGGCCGTCATTGAACTCTGCAAGGACATGAGGCACTTGAAGGTAAAGTACAAGGGGTCTTTTGAGTTATTAGCTTAGTGAACTAATGAGGAACACCACGGCCATCATCAAACTCTCAAAGGACATGAAGCACTTGAAGGTAAAGTGCAGGGGTCTTTTGAGTTATTAGCTTAGTGAACTAATGAGGAACACCAAGGCCATCATAAAACTCTCAAAGGACATGTAGCACTTGAAGGTAAAGTACAAGGGTTCTTTTGAGTTATTAGCTTAGTGAACTAATTAGGTAAACCAAGGCCATCATAAAACTCTCAAAGGACATGAAGCACTTGAAGGTAAAGAACAAGGGGTATTTTAGGTTACTAACATTACGCCCGTCAGCCAATCTTCCATTCGTCCTGAACTGTTAATTATTTGTATAATCAAAGATTAATTGACTCCCAAGACGAGACTATAAAAACGGCCATAAGTTTTATCACAGTGGAACACATCCCATGATTCTTACCATGCACCCGTCGTGAGTCCTAGTTCTGTTGCTGACCGTAGGCGCTAGTGTACGTGTCGACAGCCTATTCGCAGTGCCCCCTGCAAGAAATCGAAGAGAGGGTCTACCCGCCCGCCACGAACGTCAAGGAACTCACTCAGAAGCTGGATCCTATGTCTCTGGAGGATGTGTCCAAGATCGAAACCACGTGAGTGCAGTTATCTTTTTTTTTTACTTCAACTTGTATTAAAGTTCACTTAGAATAACTGCCGTAGCCGAGAGTTGTTTGACGTCACCCGCATTGATGGTTGTATGGACTTTGTCATCACTCTCGTTTTGGGATGAATTCTTAAGGGCGTGAAGGTCGGGTTTCAATCTCGGCTGGATGCACTTAGGGCAGTTAATCCTAAATGATATATCCCGCTCCCTCCATAGAATTTCTATTACAACTCCACTAAAATATTAACTTTCTCATCCCTATTCTATTAACGTACTGCCCGAACGTGTACTAAGTCGTGTGGGAAAATAAGTCCAGTTTTGCTGTCAGTATCTTAGTGTTGACCTGCGACTACTGAGGTTTCCCAGGGGATTCGTATTCAGGAGGTACATCGTGCTAATAGCTCAAGAGGTGTGTTTAGTAGCTGTAAAGGACACAAAAAACTATATATTTCAACGCAAATTAATGTATTTCAGTTGCATGGGCACAGAAAAGTTTGAATCAGAAGGATCTTTAACCCCTCCTTCTGGATTTTTTTTAGCACTGCGTCTTACTACCCGTTCGGGTTGTACGCTTGCAAATTGTTGAAGCTCCCTTGGTACTGATGGACACCTTAAAGTGGGCATTACACATATATGCCTTAACATAAAATAATTTATTGTTTTTAGTTTATTACTCAACATTCAAATACACAAATATTTGATTAAATACTATACAAGGGTTTGTTACATATAAAAAAATGTCTAAATCTAATAAACTGTATTATTTTTCATATTCAATGGTCACATTTAATTTGGTAGATTTAACATAATAGTATACAACTCACCCATTTATTCACACACACATACAAACCCCGGATTATCAATTGGAAGGCCCTTTCGTTTTCACTCATATAAATTCAGAGTGGAAAGCAACGAGGAACCACCGCACTCTCTGAACTCCTATAGTATAGGAGTTATACCAGATGGTGCAGGTATCACTAACCAGCTGAAGGGCAGAGTGCATGCCCAGCTCCGGATGGATAGAATTTCCATCAAACCATCCTTCAGGTTGTCGACTTAAGAATAAGATAAAAACAATATTGTTATATTTCGTCACCCGCCTCGGTGGCGTAGTTGGCTAACGCGCTAGTCGTGTTGAGCTCGACTGCTGGGGATGGGGAGATCTAGGTTCGAATCTCGGTTAGGTGAACTTTTTCTTAAATGTTTTTCCACTCTCCCTCCATGCAAATGCGGGTTCACTTCCTCTAATTCAACCTTCCCAATTCCCAATCCATTAGCGTAATTACAGTAGCCACATGGCTTCTTTGGTGCTGACTGACAGCTCACAGCTGACTTCTGACAGCAAACATTTAGGTATATACCTAAACTTTGACTGTCAAAAGTGACAGCTGCTGAACACATGTTTTTCCAGATCATCTGGTTTGGCGTAGGGATACTTAATTTGGTCTGGCAACTTTTTAAAGCTGTCTGAAGTCAGCTGTGAGCTGTCAGTCAGCACCAAAGAAGCCATGGGGCTACTGTAGTACTTAAAAGCGTATAACCCTAACGGGTAGTAAGACGCGGTGCTAAATAATAACAATTAAAAATATATTAAGTCCACTTTCTAGGGGGCCTTTCATTCTCCTCCACTAGTTAACTTTCCACACCTCGCTTTATAATTAACACTCCAAAACTGAAAAAAAATCTAAGAGCTAAGTCAATAAGAGACCATATGAAATAGAGACAGTGTCTTTTCTCTTATGGATCGGTTTTATTAGCCAAAGAGTAATGTAGAAGGAGTAAAATAAATTAATGGTTGAAGCTATTTATGGGAGGGATGCTGTCGTAAAGATTAAAGAGGAAATGATAATAAAGGTAAATGGGAGAAAGGAATGAAGGAACGAGAGATTTAAACAAAAAGTGGAGGAATTATTAAACACTGAACTAGTTAAAAGTTGTGTAATGTTCCAACAATTCGTTGAAGTTTTTATTGTTACTATACATTAATTTTTACCTAAGTGTGTCAATAAAATGTGATTATTAATTAACCACATAGATTGTGCTGTTTGAATTGTTGTTTTAAAAATATTATAATTTATAATAAGTTTTTATCTATAAATAACTTATAACAATCCAACTTAAATTTTTCAGGATAATTGGGGAGTGGCCTAACACATATACCTTCACAAAAGCACTGGCAGAACACGTGATCGATAGATACAGCCACGAACTACCTGTCGCCATTTTCAGGCCATCAATGGGTAAGAAGTTGTGACTCTAAAGCCGTGTCCCCACTGTCACTGTTTACAATGTCGACTCAGTGGTGACTCGGCTTAACCCAAAAAATCTAACTCTAAAATTTGTATAATTTTGCCTACCCGCCGCTTCGGTGGGGACTCGTTCTAAATGTACAACTAATTTAGTTTGATTTTTCGGAGACGTGTAGGTTGGGGTTCAAATCATGACTAGGTTTACTGTGGTTTGTTTCCCATACCAAAAAATACGGGTACATCTCTTCTGAATTCTACCTTCCTCATCCCTACCACACTAGCTTATAAACTGAAACTGGAAAATATATGCCTTGAATAAAAACTGAACCCAAAACACGGGCTGAGAACAGTAATGGAAATAAAAATCTTTAAACTATGTATGTTAAAAAATAGTTAATTGTTTCATTAAGTTATTTTGATTGTTATGATTCCATACCTTAAAAATCCTATTCTATAAAATTAGAATATTCAACCATACATTTCCTTATATGCACGTCTGTTGAGACCGTGAAATACTTGCTGCTGAAAAAAAAAAAATTGGGGGAAGTTGAGGGGGCTCTCGAGTAACGGGGGTTAGGGAAATCTGCCCCATTTCCACCCCTCCATCCCACCTACACACTCATTTTCCATCTCTGGGTGTCTATGTGTGTGTTTTCACTTCAGCCTCACTCAAGCATGTTCTAGCAAATGCTTCTACCCGGCTAAAGGATACCGGGTTCAAATCCTTTAGGCGTGGTCGAGAAATGTATCGTGATAGATACTGGGCCTTCTTTAAGGTGATGGATTAACGTACGGGGACCTGGGTGCTGTGTTTATTTTAAAGATAGTTCTTTTTAGAAATTCATGTGATGATTTCAAAATTTGGTATAAAAAGTGCATGTTTTGCCGTTGCTTGGGTTAAAATTTCGACTGGATATACTGAGAGGTATCTTCCCTTAAAGATTTCCTATTTTTATTCCACGAAAGTTTGTGTACATTTTCTTTAAATTGTACCTTTCTTATCCCAACAATATTATTGTAAACATGCAGATAGCTCATACGGATGGTATGAGGCGATGCAGGTAAATACACAATACCAGTTTTAGTTAAATTTATTGACATTACAGATCCTCACGTACTTGTGGTCTTGATAGTTATTTCAGTCTGGCGGGAACCAGTGCCAGGCTGGATCGACAGCCTTAATGGACCAACCTTGCCTGTGTTGGGTGGCCTGTTGGGGAAGATGCGTTGTGGTCACGTTGACGTTACCAAACTTGCGGACATCGTGCCTGTGGATATGGTAGTCAACTCCCTCATCGCCACTGCCTGGGACGTAGCCAGCGCTCCCGACAGGTAACTAGCTACACTATGATCCAAGGTTCTAGGACCTGGATGGATTTATTATATTGATGACCTTGTATTGACCAAACTGTCCACTTTTAATAATGCCATCAGTTCCTGATCTTTGTAGACCCGTGATTAATTATGTCAATTTATTTCATATACATTTTTTTTATTACATTTAAAAAAAAACATTAAGTATTTAATAAAAAAACTTTTCAAAATGTATATTAGCTTAAAACATAAACGTTGTTAGAGCTAATACTACTTTTATTTCATTTTAATTCTCTTTAGAGACAAGAGATTTGGGGAATGATTCACGTGATTATAATCGCCTTGATTGCTCAACGAAAGGGCTTATCCAGTTATCCAACTCGTTCTTGACCAATTACAGGATAGGAATAATAAATAGAAAAGTAGGACGGGTTGCAAGATCAAAAATTTGTGTCTCGGATTTCTTCTTCAGTAGTAAATTATCTTTGATTGCCCCATCACATTTTTATGCGCAGGACGTCGAATGTTATTCCTGCACTGCGCATATAAAGCGTTTTGTTTTTCAGAGTATGATAAGATGTAATAATTTCCTATTAACTGTCTGCATTAATCAACAATCAACTTTAAGTACCAGGTCCCTCCCCCCCCCCCCCCCAAGGTGAGTGTCGAGAATTTAAATTCTTGTGGGGGGCCCGAGTGAGGTTACTTTCATAAAAAAAAAAAGTGACATAAACATTTGTTTTTGGGTTTCTTAAACATAATAATCAATGAACTGCGACCAGCATCTTGGTACAGTGGTTAGTGACCCTGTTACTCACCTAGACGTCCCGGGTTCGAGTTTCGGTGGTACCATAAATATTTTCCTGGAAAGAGGAAGTGTATTTATGGTCACCAAAGTTAGGTTTAAGATCACTCCTGGCTGCTAACCTTCAAATTACTATCATAACCTTATCTTATTGCTGACACGACGTTAAGATAACCTCCACGGTATAACCAGCGCAACGTTCTGTGCCAACAGAATGGCTAAAAGTCTACATACACTGTGAAAACTAGATACTGCATCTCTCTCTGTCAAATATGCCGTACACTAAAAAAAATATCTGATAGCTTGGTTATTTCAATCCTTTCATGCTATGCTTACTCGTACAGCTATAATTGTAATATCATATTCTGAAAATTGAAAAATGACACCTCGACACGGGAATCGAACCCGGCACCTTTGGCTTAGTACGCCGATGCTTTTACCACCGAGCTATCCGAGATTCGTTCCGTGCCCAGGGTCATTCTTCACTCATATTTTAAGGCAGAGTCTATGATGGACGTGCGGAAATTATCGGCTACAAATGTGTGATTTTATTAAGATCACAAGGTATCAAATAACGCAGCCACCTTAGGCTCGGTAGTTGGTTTATTGCTGCCACTTGTATAATTATTATAATTGTAAGGGATAGCATATTTAAGAATCAAATAGACAAAGCTATTATTTATGCATTTTAGAGAGGATTACTCCATCTACATATCTTAATAAAAATCACACATTTGTAGCCGACGATTTTCTCACGTCCATCATAGACTCTGCCTTAAAATATGAGTGAAGGATGACCCTGGGCACGGGACGAATCCCGGATAGCTCAGTGGTTAGAGTATTGGCTTACTAAGCCAGAGGTCTCTGGATCAATTCCCGTGTCCAAGTGTACTTTATCAATTTTCAGAATATGATATTAAGATTGAGTAATTCTCTATAAAAAGCATAAATAATAGTTTTGTCTATTTGATTCTATAGTTGTAATATTGGTGGCATAAAGCCCTCCAGATTCGAAGGTGGCTGCGTTATCTGTTAGCTCGTGATCTTAATTTATTTTAGCACCACTATCCATTAGGCCAAAGGTTATGGGTTCATATTTATTTATATCCTTCAAACCCAACTTTCTAACGTGATTCCTAAATTGAGAGGACAGGGCCGCGTGATGATAGGTACTTTGATTAAAAGATAGAAATCAAAAATTCTCCTCAAATTCAGTGAGCTTCTTCTTTGGTGCACCCCAAAAATATATAAACACTTAAAAGCCCCCCACTAGATACAAGACGGTAAAGGTGTGAGGAGGAAGAGAGAGAGGTAATTATAGTTTTTAATTTCACATTTTATGTACTTTAATGTTTAACTAATTTTGACTCACTTCAATGGTCAAATGGTCTCAAGCGCTACTCTCACAATAGACTAGACTGCCGAGACGGGATGATCGGGGTTTGATTCCGGTCAGGTGTACCGCAGGTGGTTTTCCCTAAAAGGTTTACCACTCTCCCTCTACGGAAACGAGACTACACTTCTTCAAAATTAAACCTTCCTAATCCCTAGAATACTAGTATAATTAGTACTACGCGTATAACCCGAACGGGTAGTAAGACGTGATGCTAAATATATATATATATATTTTTTGAACATTTTTAAATTCAATTTTGTTTTTATTTAAATTCAAACTAAATTAATTTGTTTTTTAACAAGTGAAAGAAAGGTCTGTTTCTTAACGCTTAATATACAAACGTAAGCGTTGGTCATCCTCTTAGCTATATGGCGCGAGGTGTACTCATATCTATCTACTAGTAATGCACGCTCACGTACTCTCTATGTTGTATCCAACTGCTTTCACTATTGTTGACACACTTCGTATCCGTAATTACGTCATTTATGTTTGTAAGACATTTTAAGTGACGTACAGTAAACGTCTTACAAGCTAATATAGATAAAACAGACACCCACATTCCGAAGGTAGAAGAGTAGACTTTGTAAATATTTTAGTGCGTGCGTGAGGACTTTATATTCATTACATTCATCACTATCTTTTTTTTTTTACTTTATGAACGGTTCGTTAAAGTTACTTTGTAATTTTATCAGATGTATGTAAAAAAAAAAAAAAAAAGGCACGGAACTCCATACGGACTTTCTCGCTCTAATGTTTAAAAATGGAGATATTTACTCTAAACTCGTAATATATGTGAAACGAAATAATATACACTAGCAAACTCAAGAATAATTTGAAATACACTTACGTAAAACTTTTTCTAAGCGCCAACACTTCGTATTAAAATTTCGACTTCTGGTTAAAATTTTAATATTTTATTAGTCGTTTCACATCTTCAGGTCATCGCATTGCTATTTTATTCCTCATTTATAAATTTTGACAAATAAAAACGTAAATATTGACTATTGAGTCTAAAATGGAGATAGATTATTGTTGTACAAACATTTCTCCTAAGAGTTTAAGGAAAAATAACAAACTTTTTAAAAAACTTACTTATATTTAATTACTCTATGGCGTTGCAGAATTATTGTGTTAAGACTTATATCTCTTTACAACTAAAGCTCACAAAATTGTATTAATGTTTTGCCAATATCTCAGAAACTGTTGATTTTATAAAAATAAATTTCAAATAAAAGTTTTTTATTTTTAATAGTACTACGATTTTTTAATGATAAGTTACTTAGTATATCAAATAGTTGCGGAGATACGGAAATTTCCGCTTTTGTAAAGTACCCTAAAATTAATTTTCATAGAAAAATGTCATAGCCATTTCATTTATAATCTTAATCAACACCTAGATACGAATTTTATCGAAATCGTTAGAGCCGATTGTGAGAAAATAGGTTTTTTCCTTTCTCGTTTTTTATTAATCTACTCTTATTATAGGGTTAAACAGACACACAGAATTGCAAAAACACTTTTTAGGGTTGGGGTGGGGGTGTAGGTGGGGTTAATGAGACGTCGACTTTCTATCAAAATTTCGGGTAATTTTTTTTTACTGTCGTAATACTTTACCTTTAGTGTTCGAAAAGTAAATATACACACAATATATATATAATTGCGTATAGCTTGAAATCTATTGGTTTTATAAAAAAATGTTTCAAATAAAAGATTAGTATTATAAATATAACTACATATTTTCAATGATGAGTAATCTCATATCACAAAGAGTTATGATTATAATAATAATAAGAATTTACGCTTCAGTCCGGAAACCTTAAGGTTCGTTTTTTGAAATATCGAGAGTAGCTATTTTGTTTGGAATATTTATAGATGTTCATAATTAAAATTTAATTAAAATCTTTAGAGCCGATTTTGAGAGATCGATTTTTCTCTCTTTTCCCTTCAGTAAACTACCCTTAATTTTAGGGTTAGATATCTAATTCCAAAATATCTCAAGGGAAACCTATGAAAACCCTAGATACCAAGTTTTAGCCCAATCGGTAAAATATTTTAGGTTCCAATCTGAGGTACAGAAAGACGGGCGGAAATTCAAAAAACACTTTTTTGGATTCGGGCGTTCATTAAACGTCTACATTAATCAAAATCTCGAGTTCAATTTTTTGTCTATCACATTACTTTCTCTATTTGTAATATAGCGAGAAAGTAAAAATAGTTGCGTGTGAGCGAACAATTGACTCTTTTTGTTTGTTAAATATTAATTTATCTTAATATTTCAATGTTGTAACCAAGGACGTAGAAAGCTTTTTTCTTTCAAGAAGTTGGGGCAGGAGGAAGGGAAGGTGTCCGCTAACAAATTTGACTATAACTTTTAAATTTTTATTGACCCCCTCCCTTCCCCGGGGGGGGGGGGTAGTCCATCAAATTTAGGGAGTGGAGCGACCTTGGTTGTAACCCTTTTCTGTGGTCGAATGATTAAGGACGTAACTTTCATAATAGACTGAACTACCGATGGCAGGAGACTGGGTTTTAAATCCCAGTAGGGTGGGTACTGAAGTTGGTTTTCCACTCTCCCTCCAAAAAAATTAGGGTACATTTACTCTAAAATTATATATTCCCTATCCTTACCTCATATTAAATTAATGTATAAACATACATAAATATATACCCTGTTTATGGTAGGAATGGTAGTCTGAAAGGCCTTTTCTCCCTGCCAGAAGTCTACCTTCCTACCATGGGGATGGGGTACGTCAGTGAAAAAGATTGTTGGGATACTATTTTTTTAAATATGATGGCCACCATATGACTTGGTTAATACTGCCACCAGCAACCAAATGATAATTTAAAAACGCCACAGACTTCTCTACCCTCAAAATGGAGGGCAGAAATAAGATCAAGAGACAACAATGATGTTTATGAAATAACAGACTGAATAGGGAATATATGATTTTACTAGCTTTAAGCAAGGTTGCCCATTTTATGGTGGTGAATAAGGGGGAAAGGGGGAGAGTTAATCTGTAGAATAGTTTTCGTTTCTCTTATTATAAACTTATTGAAAATATTGATTAGCTAAAAGGTATAGTAGGCAAGTGTTAATAGTGGGCTACTGCCGGCGAATTCATCGGACCTTAACCTTGAGACCCTTAAGGTGGGATGGAAAGGAACGCGAGAAAAGGCAAGTGTTTTTGCAGTTTTTATGGCAAAACTTTTTTTTTTTGCTAAGATAAATAAATATTGCTCCAGTAAAAACTTAGGGTTTAATTTTCTTCAGGTGGTGATATCAAGTGTTCCTGATTATCCATAATGAGTGTAGCGGCATTAAATGAGAAACTTTTTAAATAAAGAGAAAAAGTTGTCATTAAATTTCATGACATACATGCATAGATATTAAAGAAATTTTGAGGTCACCATTTGAAGAAAATTAAATATATATGTTTGTACTGGAGCAATATTTTATTTATTATGGCAAAAAAAAAATCTATAAAAACTGCAAAGACACTGGCTTTTTCTCGCATCCCCTTCCATCCCACCTTAAGGAAGTCAAAAACGTTGAGTGGTGAAGATTTTCAAAACTCATGTTCAAATTTCTTATTGACCGTGATCTAAAGTGCATTAGAAAGGTCTTATGTTGGTCTAACAAAAGGTTCTTCAACACGCGGTCCACAGGCCACTTGCGTCCCACCGTAACCTTTTTTCGGACCACCGTCTCATGAAAAATATAAAATTATTTCAAAATAAAAAAGAATGACAAATACAGATTTATATTTTACACAATTAAATAATAAAAGAAATAATTATTTTAAGTAATTTTATCAAATCTTTTTTATTTATATGTGAAGAAAAATATTAATTTTTTATACACATTTATCTTGAACCGACAAATTACTACTATAGTAAACAAGGCAAAGAGTACTATTTCGGATGTTTTCGAACACAGTCGGGAGTATTCGAACATAGTCGGAAGTGTTCGAACATAGTCGGGATTATTCGAACATAGTCGGGAGTATTAGGATATAATCGGGAGTATTCGAACACAGTCGGGAGTATTCGAACATAGTCGAGAGTTTTCGAAAATAGTCGAGAGTTTTCGAACACAGTCGGGAGTTTTCGAACTTAATCGAGAGTGTTCGCGTTCACTCATTATCACTGAGACAGTCGGGACGCCAAAAGAAGAGTAATAATTATATTATGTGTTCTATCCTAATATTGATATTGTCGGTACAGTAGTGCGGCCCACGAGCCAACAAAGAGAAAGAAACTTTGGCCCTTAAAACTTAAAAGGTTGAATACCTCTGATCAAGCAGATGTAAGTTTAAGCTCGATATGACATTGAACACGTCAACAATTAATCGATAATTTTTGTGGGGTAAGATTACAATATATATATTTTTATTTCGACACCAATAATGAATAATGTTTCGAAACTATCTTTAAAAACCATTAACGATAACTATTTTTTTTTTCACTTTGATGTTTTATTCCTTGTCACAACCAGGAATGAAGCGAGGGTGTACGCCTTCACGTCTGGTTCACGGCACCCGCTGAGGTGGGGGAAGCTACTAGAACACCTGTTGTATAGCATGCGCATGCTGCCATCTGTTAACTGTATGTACTACCTCGTGATGGTGCTGATGAGACACCTTCTGCTTTATCGACTCTTCTCGATTCTGTTTGAGCTGGTGCCCGCGTGTTTCGCTGACGTCGTACCCTACATCCGCACAGGCAAGCACAAGTAAGTTTAGCCACCCAATACTCTATTAGAATAGCTTAATACAAATTACGCCAGAAATAAAAAAAAAACTTTTGGGGAGATGTGGACACTCTTGACATTTAAAATGGTGGTCTCTAAGGCACCAAGCTCACAAAATATACTGGAGGAGGCTAAGGTCCGAATCTAAGCTGAATGAACTTTTTTTTTTAGCACCGCGTCTAACACCCGTTCAGTTTATACGCATAAGAACAAATTACGCTAGTGGCCTAGGGCCTATGAATGTTATATTTAAAGGAAACGTACCCGCATTTTCATGGAGAAAAAGTGGAAAAAACCATTTTGTTAAAACCACCCTCAGTATATCCCACTGAGAATCAAACCTCGATCTCCCCGTTATCTGGGGTCTAGTCTACTGCGTGAGAAATGCCTTAGACCATGCAGCCACTGAAGCGAGTTCTTGATGCACTTGAATTTGGTTTTCAACGTGTCTTACCCATTCTAATTGGGGCGCACTTCATCAAAGTAGATTACTTTCATTCAACTCTAATAAGGCCCAGTTTCATAGTCAAATTTAGTACGCCTCAAGTGCGGCGCTACACTAAGTACATGACGACACCTACCTAAACCAGAATGGAATGAGCCGTTCTCGCATTGGAAACTGGCTCATTCCATTCTGGTTCAGGTAGGTGTCGTCATGTACTTAGTGTAGCGCCGCACTTGAGTCGTACTAAATTTGACTATGAAACTGGCCCATATACTTAAATACAGACTGTTTCACTCCCAGAGTTTCAAACTAGTGGACGTAATTAGTGAGTTGAACACATTATAGCATTAAAAATAATATGTTTTAAAACGCATTGGCTATATTTTAAAACATAGCTACTCGCACCATTGGGCACGTGGTCTAAGGCACCATTTTCGTTTTGAATGGTTTGCCAGTAACGAGGAAGTTGGAAGTTATAATCCTGGCCGCACGTGAAGAGGTGTCTTTAAAATAAAAATGATTTCCCTTTTAACTACCTCGAAAACAAAGTCGCACATCTAGTTAATTCTTCTTTTCTCGTCCCTAGCACCTTTTTAGGGTAGACTAGACGAGTTAAAAACGATGAAGACTAAAAAAATTGTATCATGAATGATACATTCTAAAATCAGGCATATATGAATTTATCACGAGTTCTTTCGGATAAATTAAATCCCCCAAATAAACGAACCTACCGATAAAAGCTTTCATCATACAGTAGCTGGTCCAACTCAGCTCGCGGCTCGTATATCCGTTTGTGTGTGCGCGCGTGAGGTATGGGAGTAAAAGGGAAAAGAAAAGACCTAAGATATACCAGAAATGTGTGCAGTGCATTCGTATTTGAATGATTACTCGAAATTTTCCGCGGTGACGATGGGGGACAAAGCGACAAAGTTTCTTGTTAATAGCTACAGTATGTCCCTGTTATGACAGAATGAAGATTTGTGCACAGTGATTATCTGTGTAGCCATTCTAAAATGGTCAAAAACCGGCCTTTTCAATGCAGTTTTTATCCAAATATCGTTTTATATTACAACAATGTTCAGTATTAGGAATATGTATTAACTCTTAATCGCCATCAATGTTTAATCAGAAATGATCCACATGATTTAGTGTTGGGGTAAATTTACGATTCCACATATGACGCATCCAACTGTGTTATATAAAATGCGCACAGGAGGGAATCTTTTGTGTGTATTGTCGGGAGCTCCCGTAGCTTAGCTGGCAGAGGATAGAGACTTCTAAAAATACTCCTCAGCCCAACAGACAATAAGGTACGAAGTTGATCGACCGCTGGCCAGGAATGTTCAAGGTTAGGTTAATGGTAGGACACAAATAATGTAGTTAAAATAAAAGTTTAATCTGTTGGTGATATATTTTAATTATACATGTCTTTAAAACATTTTAAATGCCTTCACACGTTATTCAAACTTACTCAAAATTAATTCTAAAATAAATAAGATAGGAAACTTGCAAATTTTCAGTGATGCGGGGTAGATAGAATACAAAATTGTATTTCAATCAATATATATTTGACCATCCAAATTTATAAAAACATTTCCTCACATAATAGTGTCCTAAATGGTGTTTTTTTTTTAGTTTAGTTATCTCGCTGGGGGAATAAAAGAAAGTTAATTTCACCCGACTTAAATGCGAGCGTAACCACGAGCAAAATGTAAAGCTCGCTTCGTCTTGTTTTTCTGGTACTGGGGATGTCGGGGTCAGAGTCTCAATCGGGTGTGTTGAGGGTGTTATTTCCAAAATGTTTATCATTACTACAATAAAGTAATTAACATCTAAGCTTATAGCCCATGTGGGTCATATCTAAAGAAGAACATTTTCTGAGGTGGTGGCTTGCGGTGAAGGGGTTAAATTGTAGAGGTGGTACCCAGAGCCTGTAATACTTCAAAATATAGTGTGTTAAGAAACGAGTGGGTTATATGAAGGGGGGGGGGGCAATGGGGTAGCGGAGGGGTAGATAAGACGCACGGAGGAAAGGGGGTGGGGGTATACATACCAACTTTAAAATTATTTTAATTAATTTATTGATGATAAAAAATTGAAGAATGATTTATGAATATAACAGATTTACAAGGGCTCGCATTCATTTGTTTCTTTACTACTTTTTTTTTTTTAGCACCGCGTCTTACTACCTTACTTTACCAGTTCGGGTTATACGCTCATGCATTAACTATGCTAATGTGTTAGGGAAGATGAAGGTGGAATTTAGAGGAATTACACCCACATTTACGTGGTGTGAGAGTGGAAAATCTCCCTCAATGAAACTAATCGGGATCGAACACCGATCTCCTTGTTATCGGCAATCTAGTGTGTTGCGAGAGTAGCGCGTTAGATTATGCGGCCACCGAAGCTCGTTTGATGTTGCTTCTGGTGTTAACGTCCTCAGGAGAAATTAATCTCAAGTATAATAGTTGACATTTGGGATATCTATATCTCGATTACATTA
Source organism: Timema cristinae (assembly GCA_039000515.1). Classification (NCBI taxonomy): domain Eukaryota; kingdom Metazoa; phylum Arthropoda; class Insecta; order Phasmatodea; family Timematidae; genus Timema; species Timema cristinae. The sequence continues at coordinate 35,908,166 of JBCFYV010003508.1, read as the reverse complement.
GTTCAATTTAATCAATTGAAATTATTTTATAGAAAAAAAAAATCCGGAAAAAAATATAGGATACATTTTCCAAAACCTCATAACCACCAGACAAGTTATTATATAATTAATCTTCCACGTGTTTTTAACAAAATAGTTTATGTATATAATATATATATATATATATATATATGACCTAAATATTGCGCGTCTGGGCTCTATCATTCGTAACCCAGTAGGGGAAAGATTATCCAGTACTAATGTGCCGTTGCCCAGGGGACGCCCGATTGTACTAATCGTACATACTTTCCGTGTCCCGATGAGGTAAGGGGATGATGGCGTATATATATATAAATTAGTAGAAACACAACTAACTTAAGCCTAACCAACCAAACCCTGTATACCGTTGGAGTAGTTCCCTTTTTTGAGAAAAAATTATTATGATACCAGCCGAGAATCGGACCCGGGACCCCTAGACTTGTAGCCAGGTGCACTGACCACTTACACCATGGGGCCGGTTAACACACATAGTGAAGAAAAAACAAACGGTTTTTAGGCGAGAGTTTGTGCTGTGGTATTCTACCCATATACATTTCAGTCTATCATACTAACCAACACTTCCGTATACAACAATTAATATTATATATACTTCCGGAACGTTACACAATTAGGCTACTTAAACATAACTTTAAAATTAAATATTTGTCAATAAGATTATTTGCTGTGTTTGTTTATTTTTAAATGAAACTTGCTCTAAATACTTGTCTTTAACAGAACTTACTCATGGAACTACCATATTTTAATTAAAAATAAGTCACCTTTATAAGTCGATGACGTCACACACTAACGACCACCTGTAGTAAGGAACTGAAATAGATTGTTTAATTGTTTGCAGTGTTTGCATCAAGATAAGCTCTCTTTCAATGAGGCACTGTTAAAATGAACACCAAAAGAAATAGCATGAATTTTCTTTATAAGAAACCAAAACTAAATAAACCTTAATTTATACGCAAAATCATAAAATAACTGAAAAATTACTTAAATTAAAGGTGTAAATGCAAGCACACTAACAATGGCTCTTCAACGTAGAGGTATTGTTGCAATGAACACCAACATAAATAGTCATATTGTGATATAATCAGTCGGTTAAATACGTTAAATACCTATTCACTGTATATATCTAAATATAATTAAGTTGGGCTTTTTTTTTAAAGTATATTTCTGTCGTAAGAGTGGATAAAGTGAAAGTGAACTAAATTATATATTTTTTAATGGCTTATAAAATGCTATACGAAAAGAGCAGGTACAAATTGGCCCTGGCTTGAGACGGTCTTGGGCAGATATATATAAACCCTATCCAAAGTTTGACCTTGAAACTAATTAATAACAATTATCTTAAAATAAAGGGGCTGTCATGCTCTACAGGTACCAAATCTATTGTTGGTAAGAAAGATACATTCACTTGAGATAAGCCTGTTCAAATTGTTGTATAGATCTATAGCTTTGTATACAGTTTTGTCACTGTTAGACAACTCACTGACATAACCCTCTTTTTTAAGTACTCAAGGAGCGTTAGGTTACTGCTTATTTTTAAGTCCAACATGCGTGGCTGTATTCCAGATGTCGTCAAACTGTTTTAAAAACTTTACTGGATAGTTGCCTGTTTCCCGCTCATCCTTAAAGTCAATCGCCCTCATGATAATAATGGACAGAGCCCCTGACTGCTGATCTAAAAGTCCCGGGTTCGATTCCCAGCTGCTACCGGGTGATTTTTCTCGAAAGATAAAAATACCCATGGTCATCAGGGTTGGGTTAATTAACCTTAAGTTAGGTTAAGACTTCGTCATATTTACTACTATGATTCTCTCTCTCATCTCATCGGGACATGGAGAGAGCCTCCACGGGGAGGATGTACGATTAGTACATTAGGGCGTCTCCTGGGTAGGGATGTGAAAAAAGTATTGATACTTTACTTATATCGATATTTTCCTTTCTATACTAATATTTTTTTTACTCTATACTTTTTTTTTTCCAATACTTTTAATTTGGTATTATTACTCACACTCCGGTATCGGTTCGGTATCGAAAGAAACAACTTTTTTGTTATCCTTGTGGTCCTTGACCTGATTAATAAATCTTTCAACTTAGCTCTGATGTTCAGAAAAGAAAACGGCTTATAACTAACAATCTCCAGTAGTTTGATAACCAATTATTCGTATTAAAATACATATTTTTTCTATTATTACTTACTAAAAAATGTTAGTCCTATGTACAGTACATGTTTATTACTCTTATTGTGACAGTGACTTTGGTTTTATGGTTTTTGTATTCAAAATACAAATTTGTAAGTAAAAATTGTGTTTAATATTATACATACATACTACATACATACATACATACATACATACTATACATACATCATACATACATACATACATACATACATACATACATACATACATACATACATACATAACATACATACATACATACATACATACATACATACATACATACATACATACATACATACATACATACATACATAATACATACCATACATACATACATACATAATACATACATAACATACATACATACATACATACATACATACATACATACATACATACATATACATAACATACAACATACATACATACATACATACACATACATACATACATACATACATACATACATACATACATACATACATACATAACATACATACATACATACATACATACATCATACAATACATATACATACGTACATACGTACATACATACATACATACATACATACATACATACATTACAACATACATAACATACGTACATACGTACATACGTACATACATACATACATACATACTACATACATACATACATACATACATGCATACATGCATACATACATACATACATACATACATCATACATGCATACATGCATACATACATACATACATACATATACATACATACATACATACATACGGCACCAGTGGTATTGGATTTGTCCTCTACTTTCAACAAGACTCGATCCAGGACTGAACTGATATGTCTGGTGTTGACGTGCTTAGTAAAAAATAAACTGGTGTAATAAATAACCTTTAAGCTTGGGACTTATTGATGCCACTCGTTTCGTTGAAATATATTTCTAAAAATAAATGATTGAAAAATGTCCAGTAAATTTTCCAAAACAAAAGATTTCCTGTGGAAAATTCTCCCTCTTAAAACACTACGATGCGGCTAAAAGCTCGCAGACTTGACTTAATTCGTTAATTTACCCTTATAGACTCACTCGCCTTCAAAGATGAGCTTAAGTTGTGTGTACACTCTGTGACGCAGAAACGTGGATCTGTACTGGAAAGCCACCAAGTTCCACGGGATTGTGGCGTACTTCTCCAACCGGGAGTGGAAGTTCCACGACGCCAACATGGGAGCGCTGCTGGGAAAGACCTCCCCGGAGGACCGCGATGTCTTCTATTTCGACGTGCGCAGCATAGTGTGGAAGGACTACTTGTACGAGTACGTGAAGGGGGTGAGGACTTACCTGGTAAAGGAACCCCTTGACACTCTGCCACAAGCGAGGAAAAACTACCAGAGGTAAGGCTGAGAGAGGAATTACTTTCTGTTGCAGTATTTTATAGTGTTTTGTTTATTAGGACGCAAATTACCTCGTGAATGGGACGTTGCTTAAGTACTCTAGACATCGGTGGTTTGGGGTAAAGGTTTCGCCCTGCTGTTCATGGGTTCAAATCCAGAAGAGGTCAACAAACTCTTCTTGAGCGATAAAAATCCGTTGCACAACTTCCTTCGGAGGTGAAGTAAAGCAATTGGTCTCATGTCTATTGTGGCAAATGAAAATACATTTCCCGGCAAAAATTGGTAGGCCCTTTCGCTCTCGCTTATAGAAATTCTCGTGTGCTGATAATATCATTAGGTTTAGAAGTGCGCGTTTCAATACATCAAATAAATAGGATAAATAGGGCAATAATACAGATAAATCCAGCATTTTCATTAAATACAATTAGAAATAAAAAGAGTGAAACCATATTGACATATTGTCTTTTTTTTAATCCAACAAAATGTATAAATAGTTATTTAAAAAAATGAAAACACTATTTTACTGATCTCGTTCTCATTGTTTTTAAGTAAAGAATTCAGAAAAGTGTACATTGATGTGATTTATGGTCTAAGCGTAGCTGTGTATCTAATTTCCCGGTTAATCAGCCGTGATATGGGATATCACCAACTTTTAACCGGTGAAGTTAGATAAAAGGATACGTTTACACCACAAAAAGTATTTAAATGCGGTTTTCTGAATTCTTTGCCGATACAGATAAATGGCGATCATTTTGTTTATCTAGCCATTTTAAAATGGTTATTTCTAAAACGCAGGAATTTCACCTTTTCATACATTAAACTTTTTTTTTATATAAAACTTAAAATATTTAAGGTCGTTAATCTTATAGGTGCAAGTTGATACCATTTACCTCCGTTTTGGCGTGAATTATATTTTGAACTAAAAAAAAACTACTAACCACTTTATTTCCCTTAAGTTATCATCATAATCCTAATCCCTCTGATAAAGACATCTATACTAGTCTATACTAATATTATAAAGAGGAAAGATTTGATTTTTTGTTTTTTTGTTTGTAATGGATAAACTCAAAAACTACTGGACCGATTTTAAAAATTCTTTCACCAATATAATGCTACATTATCAGCGAGTAACATAGACTATATTTTATTTTGAAAATTAAATTTATTCCTCATAAAAATGTCGATAGTATATTATATAGTCGCTGGAGAAAAGTTGTTGAAGGGAAAGTGGGGTTGGTGAAGGGGGCGGGTGGAGGGGGGTAGGGACGAGGAAAGAAGAATGAGATGAATATAGGAGGGAGGATAAAAAGAGGGAGGGGGCTATACAGTGATGGTAGAACTGTATTTAAAAAATATAAGTAAAAAAAAGTTTTGTTTTTATATTGACATGATGGATGATTTGAAGCTTTGTTTTACAGGATTCTTTACAATATTTTTTTTACGGGGAAGGGGTTTAGTTAATGATATTGGCGTGAAAGGCGGTAGTACATAACTTGATTATAAAAAAAATATATATATATATTAGTAGAGTTTCTAACCGAAGTAATTTAACCACGAAATTATCGATCTTAAAATTCTAATCTTCATACTTTAAATTTAAGATACATAAATAAGAATATATCTTCTTAAAATTTGAAAAGATTTAGTATAAAAGATTGTACTTGCACTTTTTTTTTTTAACAATTCACAGGGGATAGTGTCGTTTTATAAGATAATGTGTCAAGAGACTTACGTTGTTTTTATTTTGTTGCAGGCTTTACATCATGCACTGGGCGTTGATGTTAGTGGTGATGTTCCTGTTCTACAAACTGATTTGGAGTCTCGTATTCAGATAGTTCCTATTTCTTAACAACATGACTGGGATGGCGATAAGAAAGAAATAGGCTTCAAACGTGTCGGTTTAAAGGGAACCACAAATAGTTCACGTTGAAAAGTTGTCGACCTGAAGAACTATTAGTGTGACGAGATAACCGTGAGGCGCGCTCGCGTCTCAAGATGGCGGAACGCGCCGGTTAACTTTTGATAAACATGATTAGTTTTCGATGTAGACCTCGTCTGCGAGTGTTTTCTCCTGAGTTATTCTCTAAATGAAAGAAGAAGAATTTTTCCCCACACAAAAAACAATATATAATTTTGGTACACGTCTCCTTCCTTTTATCTAACTGGGAATGGATTTCAATCAAATCTGTCCCGTTTTCTTTCTGAGAATATTGCAGGAAATCTCCCTACGATATGACGCCTTGATTTAAAATGCGATACTTTAGATAAGTTACTTGTCCCCCACGAGGGAATTCATTGTCTTAAGTTTTCCTTGTTCTTTGTTGAGAATTTTGTACTAGACAAGAACTGCGGGATAACATTATGTAAAATTCTGCTAAACATTCAACAAAAAATATGTCCATTAATGATACTTTTACGGTTATACACTGTTAAAAATAAGACAATTGAAGGACGACTAACAAAATATTATTGTATATAATAGCTTTACTCAAATATCACCTGAAAATATATTAGTGATATCACATGTTACACAAATATATTCTGGGATACCTAACACTGTATAAACATTACAATCAATTATTAAAAGTATATAAAAACATACTATTAAAGGACATTATCTCTTACTTTTGACAGATGCCTCTTCAAAGAGCGGTGTGTTATAGACTACATGTGAGATTTGGTCAATGTTGGCTACTGGAGACTCTATTATATCTTTAAAAATATTTGATAGGTATATAAAAGTGATGTCTTGTTTGCCACCTTTTTACTACACCTTCCCTTAAGTCACTAATAGTACTGTCAAGGGCACCCATGTGGATTTTACAAATTAGGGATGGATTGGTGTTCCATCTGCCGGAGATGTGGCACCCGCCCCATCCCTGAGAGAAAATTTCAGGAATGTAGCCTTTTGGGAAGGAATTTTAGAGCATATGAATATAATTCTGTGATAATTTTAATTATATGAGTTTCTTGAGACAAATTTTGCACTAAAATAAAGTGTATTAATAAATTGAAAAAAAATAAAAATGAGTTTTAGCTGAACCCATTGAAAAGGAATATTGTATGTTTCACAAGTTTATTGAAGAAAATAAAATAAAAAATAAAGCTATGGAAAAGGGAATGGGAGTAAATATAAGTAAATTTTATAATTTTTAATTCCATCAACTCGGAAAAGCTATTAAGAGAATATTGCAGCCAAATCCCGAATACACAATTTTGATTTTTTCATAAAAATTAACAAAATATTACAGAGTGATAAATGGGGAGGGGGCGGAGTCCCCCTTATCACCATGTGTCCATGAGTATTATAACTGTGAACATTCTGAAGCACAATATTTTATCCAACCACGAAAGAAGGAGGGTAATAAATAATGTGTTTGCGTGTAATGTTTGTTTGATACCACTTTTTGCCTGAACAACTAAACTTATTTTGGTGAACGTGGTATCAAATGATTCTTTATGATCCCAGAAGTGTCCTTTGATACTTTAGTCTCCAATGAACCCACTAGAGGGCGCACGAGGGTACAATTTATTTGATTGGGGTGCTAATTTTTCGAACATGACGAACAAAGAATGTGTGATAATCTAGTTTCACAAACGTTTCTCGAAAAATGATTAAAAAAATAAAAATTAATAAAAATAAAATAAACCAGACCACGGAAAAAACGCAATAAATTGAAATAATAAAAGTAAATCGAGGTATTTTATTTTAACTTTCCACTATGAGGTACTCTCTTTGAAATTCACTAGCTATGGAAACTGTGAATAGCTGTGCCCTACCCGCCCATTTCTCTATATATGTAGAGTATGTTAATTAAGGAACTTACCTACAAATAAAGACGCTCGACCCACTCCGGCATTACACTTTAATATCCTGTGACTATTCACTCTACATGTCTATAACTAATAAATACCCGAGTAAATACCTCATAGTTGTAAGCCTAAATAATTCTTTTCTCGTTTTAGTTTATTAGGTGTTTTTTTCCATAGCCGAGTTTTTTTGTTTATTAATTAATTACATTATTACAATATTAGTTTGATAACAAATATATCACAATGCGATGGACTATTATTTATATTTGTCAGATATTACATGCACACAGGATATTAAAATAGGCTCCAACTAAAATATTGTAGCCCATAATCCTGACTACTAGATGGGACTGAATAACTAAATGGTAAACATGTTACAAAATGTCATTTTTCAACACACATTCAATATTCTTAATATCTATTTCTTTTTACAAGCTAAACTGTGTATTTGAGTTGTAAAACAAGTTATGGAAATAAGTGATTAAGTAATTTTTATTTAAGGAAAAATAAATTATGCTACCTATGATCCGAAAGTAGTTTATATGGCAAACTCCCTGGCCATAAGGAACTTGAAAGTTCATGACCACCAGAAAATAAGCTCACCATTCAATACGATCCTGATAAGCAACCTCGTACGAATCCATTTTCACACTGCTTTCTCATCGACATCTCGACCTACTAAGAGGTCTTGTATATTCAGGTTTCCCAACTAAAATGTTGTGTACACACCTTCCATTACCGATACGCGCCTCATGATCACCCCCACCCGCCCACCTTAGTTCATCCTGCGCAGTTCATTAAATATTATTTTCTGTCATCCTCCAAGGTACAAATATCTTTCTCAGTATTTTGTACTCAAAACCATCTCACTTTATTCTTTTCGTACAGACTAAGAAGCGAAACTTCATATCCGTAAAGGACAACGGCTAGGATTATTATTCCGAGCTATACCAATATCGTGTGAAAAAAAGAAATCCCCTAGACGTCCCTCATGTGTCTTTGAATCAATCAAATTAACTCAATTTTGTCAGTCACGATCACGTCAATAAAACGCATGCCAATGAATATTTGGATTTTGTTTAGAGCTCTCTTTTAAGTGTAATTTTTTAATATTCTCCATGTTAATTTTTCTGGTAAACTAAGATATAGCACTGTATAAACATTGTATAATTTATTGGTTACCATAAATTGATGTATCTTAATGTTTTAGTTGGATAAGTTTTATATATAGTGTAGTTAAGACACTCATAATGTGATAGAGACTATTTCTATAAAATCAAATATGATTATATAGACATATCTAACATTTTCAAGAATAAAACATAATTTTATATTAATTATAATTTGATTAATATACATACACAACTTATTGAAACTTTTGTTTTTAAAATGTTCGTAATCTTTTATAGTTTTAACTTAGATTTCTTAGAATATTATTTTTAATTATTGGTATCTCTAACATTCATAGATAGTAATTTGTGTTATATTTATGTGTAAATTTAGTTTTTTTATGTAAATAGGCCATTAAAGTAAGCCCAACAAAATTATTTTTGTATTTTTGATTAATTGTTGAATCCCATTAATATTTTACATTTATTTATTGAATTCTTCTTTGTGTGTAAGTTTTTATTTCTGGAGGTAAGTATCATATCATCACGTATTTCTCTATTTTTCTAAGTATATAATTTAATAAAAAGCTACAACCAGATTAATCTGGGTGACTTGAATAGTTAAAATGATCTAAAGGAAATGAACACACGATATCTTAGTAAGCGAATGCAAAAAAAAACTTTTTAAATCACATAATACCAACTGCCCCAGTGCACTCAACCAAGTATCGAACCCTGAACTCTCCGTAAGTTTATTGTAAGACTGACACCTGACCATGTGACATAATGGATACTACTATCATAACTAATGATTACGTCAAAACACATGGTAAAAAATGCACTAATATTCGCTAAGTGTATTTAATCCTTAACTAAGTAAACTTTATGTATCCCTAATGTATATTAAACATTATCTGCCATCCCTAAGATGATGTATAATAGTAACAGTGATCCTTTTTAATAATTTAATTTAAAAAAACCATTTAAGGAAAAAAATATGGGTTTTTTATTTTATTTTTTTCATATTTTAAATTTATATTTAATTTAAAATAAAGTCCAATGATAGTTAACACGTTTTGTAATATTTTAGCAAATCCACAGGTTAAAACTTTATTTTAGAGAGCTCAACCAATTTTTGTTATATGAAATCGTGAACCCAGTCATAATAGAACTAAAATATTCACTAATTAACGTATATAAATATTAAAAGCTCAATTACAATAAAATAAGGTAAATATGCTAACTTAATATTTAACATTGTGTAGATTTCTCTTACTTTATCAATAACGTTGGATATAGACAAATAGGAATTATTGTGATATTAGGGTAGTTATTTTCCTCCAAAAGGGTAAGTTATTAGCATGAGATCTTGTTTGTCTTAGAAATAATAGTTCTTAGTCTATAAGTCACTAATAGCTAAACTGATTGAAACACTGAAAAATTAATTTTACGAGATTAAGATAAGAGAAATAGACATGTTTTTCCTAGTGATGTGAATAATCTTCTTTTCATCTTAAAGTTTCGCATTTTTATAGCCGTTGAGTTTTGGAGACCTATTTTTAAACTCATAGTTGTTTATTTAGGTCTCAGAAAAAGTAGTTTGAGTTAAATATGTAGAAAACCAATAAGGCTGTCTTAAAATATGTTTAAGGATTTATTTGAATCACTATTTTATTAACAGTTTTTTTTAGCATTACGTCTTACTACCCATTAATTACATTAATCTTTTGTGAATTAAGAAGGTTGGATTGAACGTAAGTGTACCCACATTTGCGTAGAGGGAGAGTGAAAAATCATTTAAGAACAAACCTTCATACACTGAATAGGATCAAACCCTGGTCTCCCCCCTTCAACAGTCTAGTCTATTGAAAGAGTAACGCCTTCAACCAACCGACCAACGAAACGCGGGTTTTTAACATATAACATTAATTATTGTTTGCTTAACAACACTTTTTAAGTGATTATGATTATTGCGTTGATGAATATAATTTTTTTTAACCTTTTGAATTTGATTTTAAATAAAATTGACCTATAGATTATTACATACTGTTTATCAGTGGCACCCATAGTCTTGTATAAAAACTCTAATCCAGAGGAAAATTATTTCTGTCTTATTTTGAAAAGTGTATTGCAGAACATTTGAACTTTTTATTTATGTTTTTTTATGACATTTTCAACTGATCAGTTGACACTTGCACTTTATCGGTCTTCAATTTACTATCCTTGCAAGATTTTCTTTTTGAGGACACATCACTAAATGACATCTCGAACTCGACTGGCACCAGAGCGGCAAGAATGTAATGCCCTGAAACTGCGGCGAGTGGCACCAATATGTCTATCATAGCCAGGAAACGTCTTTATCCTTATCAAACAGTACTGTACAAACAAAAACATGAGCGGTTCCGCTTTACCGCTCTATCGCTCGACGATCGTCGCTCACCTCCCGTATTGTAGCCGAGGCCTACGCCAATTCAACTATGCATTTGTATTGATTACGCTAGTTAATCACGATGAACATAATTTGAAGGACCTGCATCGGTGGCGTAGCTAGCTAACGCACTAGTCATGTTGAGCTCGACTACTGAGGACGGGGAGATCGAGGTTAGAATCTCGTTCGGGTGAACTGGGGGTGGTTTCTCCTAAATGGTTTTCTGCTCTCCTTCCACTTAAATGCGGGTTCAATACATCTAAATTAAACCTTCCAAATTCCTAATCCATTAGCGTAAATAGTACTTAAGCGTATAACCTGAAAAATAAAATAATAATAATTTGTAGCTGGTTGATTTAATTTTGCTTACGCCATTTTTTTAAAAGTTTATTTAGCATTGCGTCTAATTACATGTTCAGATTTACGCTTATGTACAAATTACGCTATTGTTTTTAAGGATTAGGAAGAGTTATATTTAGAGGAATAGTACCTACATTTGCGTGGGAAAATATTTAGGAAAAGAATCACTCTCAGTACACCTGACCGAGATTTGAGCGTTGATCTCTCCGTCATCAGAAATTTTGTATACTGCGAGAGTAGCACGTTAGACTAAGCGACCTTAGTATGTCTCAACCAAGTGGATGGCGTGATAGTGATAACGTCTAGTAGATAAATAATAATTAGGTTCTTCTAAACTACAAAATGAATTTGCTAATATTTTAAAATAGTGCACAACTAATTAAATATTGCGTTAGAGCGGAACGTTTGCATGGTAATTAGCTTACCGAGGCAGTCCTCCTTGATTGGTGTCCAGAAAACCAGTTGTCCCATGTACTTTAACCTTCAGGCAAATAAGGTGAAAAAGGAATTGTATGTCGTCCAAGATTCAACTATATATGCGGCCCTAGTTCCGTTTATAAATATTTATTTAATAACAAGAATATCCATGAGTTCAAGTCGCATAGTCAGCCGTGATACATAACACAACTCCTACCCAGAAGGAGTCTCGAGTATACGACCCTCTGATCAGCGGTTAACATCTCCACCGTCTTCGCGATATTCGTGCTAAGTTCAGAAACATATTTGATACAAATAAACCATCAAGATTATTTTTACTTTGTTAATAGTTTTTAAATTTACAACTTTATTCCACTACAAAGAGGATCCCTTAATCTTTAAGGTAAGAATTTTTAGTTTATTTTTTATGAAAAACATGATGATATTGTAATAAGGAAGCAATATTAATTTATATTTATAGAATTTAATATAAAAATATTTAGTATAATTAAGTATAAATGAGAAAGATTTTTTGTGAAATTACAACCTTTTACTATAGTAAGGCTATATAGGTTAATTAAAATAAAATAAATTATTGATTAATACACAAACGATTTTTGATATCAGAACATTATTAAAATAACACATTAAAAAAGTGAGTCAAGGTCACATACATGATTAACAAGTAAAAATAATGAAAAAACAAAACCCTTAACTTAATTAAACTATATAGATAATTAGTAAAAAATGACTAGAGCTGAAATATAATTGAAAAGAAAGATTAAAACAAATTGAAATTTGAAGAAATGTTGAATTATATAACAATTAAATTGAATTCTATTATCTTATTTGAAATTCCCTTTCTCCTTTGTAGGCAGCGCAAAGACAGCCTTAAAAATTCTACATGTTTCGGCACACCAACGGCGCCATCCTCAGGACTGAATAAAAGAAAAAAATGCAATAAGTTATGGTGTAAGTAACTAGGTGTTAGTCAAATAAGAGAAACAGAATGAAAATGGTTAATTCTATTCTATTCTATTCTTCGTGGAAAGAACTCATTTCAGGAATAGAATAGTTCTATTCTATTCTTCGTGAAAAGAACTCATTTCAGGATTCATTTATGACCTGAGGATGGTGACTATCGAGCGCAGAAACATGTCGGACTTCACTCCTAATTTACAAGGAACAAGGGAATTCAAAAAATCTCAGATAAGGATAGATCTCAACTTATATTAACCTTTTTTGTATTTATAATATTCCAATTTTTTGTCATTTGACCTTTATCTTATTACACTATATTATAAGTATCATCTATAATATCTCATGTTTCAACACTTGTCTTGATATATTTATGGTTTGTTAAATTGTAACTACATAAAATCCTGAAATTTTTAGAACAAACCAATTTAATAACTTTTAAGCAAAGTATAGGCTCAATTCTCAATGGAACTTTATTAATTCCTTTCTAATCATAATTATCTTGTCATCAATATTAAACACCTTATTTTATTTTAACTAATGTCTATAATACATGTATTTTAATATGTTTTATTATTTTGTTATATATGTGCTTTTTGACTCACATTTTTAGTGTGTTTGTAAAGGTTCTATTATTACTTTTTAACCTAATTAAACTTTTCTAAATACATATCTATTTTCACTCACAATTATTGATTCTAATTGATTTTTGTTTCTTGTTTTAACAACAACTTTCCCACTCAGCCATTGACTTTTTATGAAAATTATACTTAATTAATATTGTCAATATAATTTATATTAATAACCAATTTCTATCTTATTCATATCCTTCAATTTGATATCTATTTTTATCTAATAGGGTAATATTTTTAATTAATCTGTAAATGCATATGTATATTTTCGTATTTGTATATAATCAACTTCCACGCGAGCAAAGTCGCGGGCAACAGCTAGCTAGTTTAGTATAAAATAGTCCTTCTGCTCTTATGTAATAAGGTCGATATTACACTGGCGTATTTCTTTAAAAAAAATTTTTGTTTTTATCACCGTGTCTTGAACCCAATTTGGGCCATGCGTATTTGTAATAATTATGCTAATGTGCTATTGATGAGAAAGGTTGAGTTTAGAATAAATGTACCCATATTCGCATTATAGAGATATACCTCACATAGTGTTACTCCTTCTCACTCCAGGTGACGTCCACGACGATGGAGAACCACCCTGCGCCTCTAGAGGAGCCTTGGGGTGGCGTCCAAGCGGGAGAGAGGTCGACGCCGATCCAAGAGTTTTACAGGGGCCGCTCCGTGTTCATGACCGGAGCCTCCGGTTTCTGTGGCAAGATCTTGCTGAGTAAGTTGCTGCGCTCTTGCCCTTACATCGGCAACATCTTCATCCTGATCCGGCCCAAGAAGAACAAGGGCATCGCACAGAGACTAGAGGCCCTACTCAGCGAGCCGGTCAGTACACCCCTGGTCTGAGTTCTTGCTTCTATAATAGCAGTCGAGTGAGTTCCAGAGGAGTTTGCTTTGACACATTACACATTTGTCTGACCACCATCCATATTCACATCAACCTGCCCCTCCCCCCCCCCCTCTCCCATGGCTCTGTGTCAGTTCGAGTCGGACGAGTCCAGATAGGGTTTACATTTCTAAGGATATAAATATAATATATATATCACCGCATCTTACTACCTGTTCAGGCTATAAGCAGATATGATATTTACTGTAATGTGTTAGGGAGGAGACAGGAAGCATTTTAGAGGTAATCTACCCGCATTTGCGGGGAAGGAGGGTGGGGAAACATCTAGGAAAAGCCACCTTTAGTGGAATACACCAGGATTCGAACCCAATCCCTCCGTCATCATCAGTTCAGTATAATATGAAAATGACATTGGCTATTATAATACGAGTAATAATAATAATAGTAATAGCTAATAAGAAACTATAATGTATTATGTTGTTAATAATACAAGTTTTAACTTTATTAATAATGACATATACAATCAATATCCGACACCTTAGCTCAGGCGGTAACGCGTCTTCCTACTGAGGAAAGGGTCTCGAGGTTCGATACCCGTCTTGCCCGAAAATATATGATTGATGAAGATATTGGTTTACCTTCTCACCTTGATAAATTAACGGCCGGGGGGGTGGATGTTGTACCTGTTCTAGTCTTAAGTTAGATCATAAGTTATTTGAAGATGTGCCAGGACTTAGCCAGCCGGTAGTGGTGGGAAATATACGGCTTGAATAAAAAATTGACCTAGGCCATAGCCTGGAAACAAAAACGGAAGCAAAAAACAAACTTGTAACTGAACCAATGTCTTAACTCTTTATCCACAGACAGCCAAAGGTAAGAAAATAGAAAACCAACGCTCCCTTGCCAGGTAAGAATTTAGATGATAATATTCTGGTGGGAATAAACTTTTATAGTAAAAAACTAAACCAATACCGTAGTATTGTTTGTAACTTGTGTAACTGTAAAAAAAGAATCTTTTTGTCTGAATATGACTGTACCTTTGGAGACTGACTCTTCGATCAACACAATATGGTCTAGTAAACTTCTCGTCAGAACAAATTCCACTCATGTACAGAACATCTTTACTCGTACCGTATATTAAAAAAATAACACTATGGGGTGAACCCGCAAGCGAGATATACCGACGTGCGGCCGCCACCTTATCGATGAAAGTGCCAACATTTGTGAATAGAGGGGTCATGTGGTCAGCACAACGAACCCTACAGCCGTTTTATAGATCGGAGCTGTTACTTATTTTTTTTAGCATCGCGTCTTACTACCCGTTCGGTTTATAATCTTAAATACTAATTATGATCCTTGTTTTAGAGATGGTTAAGGTTATATGTATAGGAAGTTTACCCAAATTTGCTTGGAGGGAGAGTGTACATTTTTTTTTAATATCCTGTGTAAGCCCGACCGAGGTTCTAACCTCGATCTTCCAGTCATCGGTAGTCTAGTCCAACACGATAGTAGCGCGTTAGTCCATGAGGCTACCAAAGCGGGTTATTTATTTATTCAATTAACTACTCTTTGATTGTCACCGTGAGTTGAGCTTGGTCCCGTTTTAGACCCACTACTTCAAAAAAAATCTGTACACACCGGGGATCGAATCCGGAACCTCTGGATCTGTACACAGAAGCGCTGGATCAAGAAGGTGAAAGTCTTTTGATTAAATTCGGTTGAAAAATATCACTTGGTCACGGGAATGATAAGAGGATGTCACTGAATAGCAAATTGTACCTGGAGATGAGGAAGAAAGAAACTACACGTGGAGAATCGCTTTTAATGGAGTTGAAACATGGTTCATAAGGAAAACGTAAAAAAAATATTAATTTTTAAAGATTTGAGTTGTGGTTCTGGGGGAAAGTTGAGAGGATAAAGTGGACACATCGGGCAAGGCTGTAGTAAGGGGTGTGGTTAGGGGGTTCAACCCCCCCCCCTTAATTTTATGAACAAAATATATATGGCTTTATTCATGGTTCAAAATCTATCAAAATTAAGATATAAGTAAAATTAGTGGGCTGTGTTACCATAAAAAGTACTTCAGATAGCTCTAGAGGTCTTTACAGACATACATTTTTTCTTAGTCTCCGGCAGTTATGGGTTTATGTTGTGAAAAAAAGGTTTGGTAAGCTGTGCAATGTCCAAAAGGTGCATGCATCTCATTACAAGGTGAGATGTAGGGAAAGGGAAAAAAAAAACATTTAGGAAGCTTCCTTTAAACTCTTTAATATACCAGGGATGGGATTCGAAACCAGATATATCCAACACCGACAAATTAGAATATACATATATTAACACCTTAGTCCACGTGCCCATCAATCTTAGTCTTATGGCGTTGTTTGCTGACAAAGTATCAGCTCAATGCCATATTCTTATGTTAAGTGTTTGCTAACACAAGTGTGGACACAACCGTTACCTTCTTATGTTAAGTGTAAAATATAATAATTTGGCATCAGCTTCAGTGGTCGAATGATCTAGTGGTGTCACTCACGTGTTGGACTGGCCTGCTGATGATGGGGAGGTCACGGCTCGAATCATAGTTGGGTCGACTGAAGGTGGTGTCACCTAAATGGTTTTCTCACTCTCCTTCCACGTAAATGCGTTTAAATTACCCTTAAATTATTCCTTCTTCATTCCTTTCAACATTAAAGTAACTATAATACAAGTTAGGGGTCAGTAATAGGTTGATCGCGACCAACCGGTCGATCTCGCGACAATTTTCAGTCGATCGGGTAAGAAAACTACATAGTCACGAAAAGGCAAGCTTACTTCTCCCTAATTCCACTATGGTACAGCCTATAAGATAGGAGCATAGTGTAATCAGTCAAGGTATCTCAGGATAAACGGAGTGTTTGTATTTTATTTACTATCTATAAAGGCAGGGACATAAATATTGAATTTAATGAATAAATACCATATGTACAGAGAAATAAAAAATAAAAGTAGAATGGAGGAACGATGGGATCTTTGGTAAATGTAAAAATTGATCGGGAGCCAAAAAGATTGCTGACCCCTGATATAATTTATGCATACAACCTTTATCTGGTAGTAGGACCAGGTATTAGAAATAACAAAAAAAAAAAGAATGCCGACCCTGTTAATTTATGCATACAACCTTTATCTGGTAGTAAGACCAGGTATTAAAATAACAACAATAAATAAGATTGCCAACCCTGATAAGATTATAGCATACAACCTTTATCTGGTAGTAAGACCAGGTATTATAAATAACAACAATAAAAAAGATTGCCGACTCCTGATATAATTTATGGGTACAACCTTTATCTGGTAGTAAGACCAGGTATAGAAATAACAACAATAAAAAAGATTGCCGACCCCCGATATAATTTATGCTACAACCTTTATCTGGTAGTAAGACCAGGTATTAGAAATAACAAAAACAAAAAAGATTGCGACCCCTGATATAATTTATGCATACAACCTTTATCTGGTAGTAAGACCAGGTATTAGAAATAACAAAAAAAAAAATATTGCCGACCCTGATATAATTTATGCATACAACCATTATCTGGTAGTAAGACCAGGTGATAGAAATAAGCAACAATGAAAAAGATTGCCGACCCCTGATATAATTTATGCATACAACTTTATCTGGTAGTAAGACCAGGTATTAGAAATAACAACAATAAAAAAGAATGTCGACCCCTGATATAATTTATGATTACAACCTTTATCTGGTAGTAAGATCAGGTATTAGAAATAACAACAATAAATAAGATTGCCGACCCCTGATATAACTTATGCATACAACCTTTATCTGGTAGTAAGACCAGGTATTAGAAATAACAAAATAAAAAAGATTGTCGACCCCCGATATAATTTATGCATACAACCTTTATCTGGTAGTAAGACCAGGTATTAGAAATAACAAAACAAAAAAGATTGCCGACCCCTGATATAATTTATGCATACAACCTTTATCTGGTAGTAAGACCAGGTGATAGAAATAACAACAATGAAAAAGATTGCTGACCCCTGATATAATTTATGCATACAACCTTTATCTGGTAGTAAGACCAGGTATTAGAAATAACAACAATAAATAAGATTGCCGACCCTGATATAATATATGCATACAACTTTTAGCTGGTAGTAAGACCAGGTATTACAAATAACTAAAATAAAAAAGATTGCCGACCCCTGATATAATTTATGCATACAACCTTTATCTGGTAGTAAGACCAGGTGATAGAAATAACAACAATAAAAAAGATTGCCGACCAGTGATATAATTTATGCATACAACCTTTATCTGGTAGTAAGACCAGGTATTAGAAATAACAACAATAAAAAAAAATTGCCGACCCCTGATATAATTTATGCATACAACCTTTATCTGGTAATAAGACCAGGTGATAGAAATAACAACATAAAAAGATTGGCGACCCCTGATATAATTTATGCATACAACCTTTATCTGGTAGTAAGACCAGGTATTAGAAATAACAACAATAAAAAAGATTGCCGACCCCTGATATAATTTATGCATACAACCTTTATCTGGTAGTAAGACCAGGTGATAGAAATAACAACAATAAAAAAGATTGCCGACCAGTGATATAATTTATGCATACAACCTTTATCTGGTAGTAAAACCAGGTATTCGAAATAACAACAATAAATAAGATTGCCGACCCTGATATAATTTATGCATACAACCTTTAGCTGGTAGTAAGACCAGGTATTACAAATAACTAAAATAAAAAAGATTGCCGACCCTGATATAATTTATGCATACAACCTTTATCTGGTAGTAAGACCAGGTGATAGAAATAACAACAATAAAAAAGATTGCCGACCAGTGATATAATTTATGCATACAACCTTTATCTGGTAGTAAGACCAGGTATTAGAAATAACAACAATACAAAAAATTGCCGACCCCTGATATAATTTATGCATACAACCTTTATCTGGTAATAAGACCAGGTGATAGAAATAACAACAATAAAAAAGATTGCCGACCCCTGATATAATTTATGCATACAACCTTTATCTGGTAGTAAGACCAGGTATTAGAAATAACAAAAATAAAAAAGATTGCCGACCCCTGATATAATTTATGCATACAACCTTTATCTGGTAGTAAGACCAGGTGATAGAAATAACAACAATAAAAAAGATTGCCGACCAGTGATATAATTTATGCATACAACCTTTATCTGGTAGTAAGACCAGGTATTAGAAATAACAACAATAAAAAAGATTGCCGACCCCTGATATAATTTATGCATACAACCTTTATCTGGTAGTAAGACCAGGTATTAGAAATAACAAAAATAAAAAAGATTGTCGACCCCTGATATAATTTATGCATACAACCTTTATCTGGTAATAAGACCAGGTGATAGAAATAACAACAATAAAAAAGATTGCCGACCCTGATATAATTTATGCATACAACCTTATCTGGTATAAGACCAGGTATTAGAAATAACAACAATAAAAAGATTGCCGACCCCTGATATAATTTATGCATACAACCTTTATCTGGTAGTAAGACCAGGTGATAAAAATAACAACAATAAAAAAGATTGCCGACCAGTGATATAATTTATGCATACAACCTTTATCTGGTAGTAAGACCAGGTATTAGAAATAACAACAATAAAAAAAATTGCCGACCCTTATATAATTTATGTACAACCTTTATCTGGTAGTAAGACCAGGTATTAGAAATAACAACAATAAAAAAGATTGCTGACCCCTGATATAATTTATGCATAAAACCTTTATCTGGTAGTAAGACCAGGTATTAGAAATAACAAAAATAAAAAAGATTGCGACCCCTGATATAATTTATGCATACAACCTTTATCTGGTAATAAGACCAGGTGATAGAAATAACAACAATAAAAAAGATTACCGACCCCTGATATAATTTATGCATACAACCTTTATCTGGTAGATAAGACCAGGTATTAGAAATAACAACAATAAAAAAGATTCCGACCCCTGATATAATTTATGCATACAACCTTTATCTGGTAGTAAGACCAGGTGATTAGAAATAACAACAATAAAAAAGATTGCCGACCAGTGATATAATTTATGCATACAACCTTTATCTGGTAGTAAGACCAGGTATTAGAAATAACAAAAATAAAAAAGATTGCCGACCCTGATATAATTTATGCATACAACCTTTATCTGGTAATAAGACCAGGTATTAGAAATAACAACAATAAAAAAGATTGCCGACCCCTGATATAATTTATGTGTACAACCTTTATCTGGTAGTAAGACCAGGTGATAGAAATAACAACAATAAAATAGATTGCCGACCCTGATATAATTTATGTACAACCTTTATCTGGTAGTAAGACCAGGTGATAGAAATAACAAAATAAAAAAGATTGCCGACCACTTGATATAATTTATGCATACAACCTTTATCTGGTAGTAAGACCAGGTATTAGAAATAACAACAATAAAAAAGATTGCCGACCCCTGATATAATTTATGCATACAACCTTTATTGGTAGTAAGACCAGGTATAGAAATAACAAAATAAAAAAGATTGCCAACCCCTGATATAATTTATGCATACAACCTTTATCTGGTATAAGACCAGATGATAGAAATAACAACAATAAAAAAGATTGCCGACCCCTGATATAATTTATGCTGACAACCTTTATCTGGTAGTAAGACAGGTATTAGAAATAACAAAATAAAAAAGATTGCCGACCCCTGATATAATTTATGCATACAACCTTTATCTGGTAGTAAGACCAGGTGATAGAAATAACAACAATAAAAAGATTGCCGACCATGATATAATTTATGCATACAACCTTTATATGGTAGTAAGACCAGGTATAGAAATAACAACAATAAAAAAGATTGCCGACCCCTGATATAATTTATGTTACAACCTTTATCTGGTAGTAAGACCAGGTGATAGAAATAACAACAATAAAAAGATTGCCGACCCCTGATATAATTTATGTTTACAACCTTTATCTGGTAGTAAGACAGGTGATAGAAATAACAACAATAAAAAAGAATGCCGACCCCTGATATAATTTATGCATACAACCTTTATCTGGTAGTAAGACCAGGCATTAGAAATAACAACAATAAAAAGATTGCCGACCCCTGATATAATTTATGCATACAACCTTTATTTGGTAGTAAGACCAGGTGATAGAAATAACAACAATAAAAAAATGCCGACCCTGAATAATTTATGCATCACATTTATCTGGTAGTAAGACCAGGTATAGAAATAACAACAATAAAAAATTGCCGACCCCTTATATAATTTATGCATACAACCTTTATCTGATAGTAAGACCAGGTATTAGAAATAACAACAATAAAAAGATTGCCGACCACCTGAATAATTTATGTGTACAACCGTTTATCTGGTAGTAAGACCAGGTGATATAAATAACAACAATGAAAAAAATGCCGACCCCTGATATAACTTATGCATACAACTTTATCTGGTAGTAAGACTAGGTATAGAAATAACAACAATGAAAAAAATGCCGACACCTGATATAATTTATGTGTCAAGCCTTATCTGGTAGTAAGACCAGGTGATAGAAATAACAACAATAAAAAATAATGCCGACCTCTGATATAATTTATCTACACCTTTATCTGGTAGTAAGACCAGGTTTAGAAATAACAACAATAAAAAATTGCCGACCCCTGATATAATTTATGCATACAACCTTTATCTGTAGTAAGACCAGGTATTAGAAATAACAAAATAAAAATGAATTGCCGACCCTGAATAATTTATGCAACAACATTTATCTGGTAGTAAGACCAGGTATTAAAATAACAACAATAAAAAATATTGCGACCCCTGATATAATTTATGCATACAACCTTTATCTGGTAGTAAGAACAGGTATAGAAATAACAACAATACATAAGATTGCCGACACCTGAATAATTATGCATACAACTTATCTGGTAGTAGGACCAGGTGATAGAAATAACAACAATAAAAAAGTGAATATTTGAGTATTATTGTTTTCTCAGATGAAACTCACAATTAATGACCTCGAGTCCAATAATGTAAACACGTGTGTGGCGAACCCGGCAAACGGTTGGTGAACGGAGGAGTAAACCATATAGAAACTTCCTTGCCATTTTAAGAGAATTTTAAAAACACTACTTAAATATTTATTCTAACTATTTTATTTTTCTCGCCAGTTGAAGTACCCGGCGTTTCTCGGTAGAAATGTTGTTAGTTTAAATACTGTATGTATAAGGTAATTTTTAAAGTTAGTGTCTTTATGACCTGCGTTGTCCGTGGCATTTAAGATTCCAAAACGATTTTTTAATTTTAATAAATCCAATTAAAATTATAAAATTCAGACTAATAAGTGCACATGTTCGTGCATAAGGGCTACTTTTTTTCTGCTTCCACACCTACGGTAGATATTACGCAATGCTCATGACAGACAAATAGACATATCCTTTTATTATTATTTCTTGTCTTCCAACCAAGTTTTAAATTAATTTAAAAAAGCTATATGGACAATTTTAAAATTACGATTTTAATGTGAACATGTTCGTGTAAAGGGGCTACCGATCTTTATCATTTCAAACCTCTGCGTGCGGTAGATGTTCCGAAATGCTCGTGACAGACAATAAAAATCTTCATTTTATTAATATAGATTCATACATTGTACACCAAAATCAGTATTATACTGAAAAAATATCTATAGACTTTGACGAATATGTATTTTTTACACATCGCCAAGAATATACATATATTTCTATCTTATTACAAATATTTATATCCTATTAATTTGTAAAAATGCCAATATAAGAATCGTAAAACTGTTTCTTACAATATATGTATATACAGGGTGTGAAAATAAACATGTGTCAAACATCTAGGATATGTAGGGGGTCCAAAGTAGACCAACTTTTAATAAGGAGTCGTGTCCGGAAGCGCACCGTTTGCACGTTACAGACTGGAAATATTAGTATGTTCAGTAGTCTAGTAGTAATACTTTATTGACGCACATTACATAAAAAAATGTTTAGCGATGCCAAATCAGTTGGCTACAATAATAACTCAAAATTGCGTCCACCAACTGCGATACAAGCATTGCACATGCGACGCATGTTCTGGTACACTCTTTCAAAAAGGTCAGGCCTAATTTGGGTTTCTCACCCTGAAGCGATAATGCGTGTTAGGAGATCTAACTGGGGTTTTGTAGACGAGGCTTTTAATGTGGTCCCGCTAGAAAAAAATCCAAAAGAAGAGTTTTAAGTCCGGGGAATGTGGAGGCCATTCTAATGAATCAATCTGTCACCAAATACCTGGCTGGTATTCTCAAACGGCGAATGAAAAGTTTGATGACGCACTGTCTTGTTGCAGCCACATCTCTTGAGGAATTCGTAACCGCACGTCTTCCGAAAATTCTGGCAATATTTATTTCAGGAATATCAAATAAACGGGGCCAATGAGACGGGGGTGTAATTAGGTAAAGACTAATTAAAAGACCGTCAATAATACCAGCCCATACGTTGATGCTGAACTGCTGTTTGAATCTAGGGATGCGAGTGGTGTGAGGGCTTTCTTTTTCCCAAACATGACGGGAGTTGAAAATGCCCTTCCCTGGTGAAGGAAGCTTCATCGGTAAACAAAACCAGCTGTGGAAATTCATGTGTTGCACAAACTAACGATAAAAGTAAACTCATCGCGGGAAATTGGCAGGACTCAATTCTTGAACTCTCTGCAGATAATATGGGTGGAGCTATTGTTTATGCGGAACTTGCCAGACGCTCGTTTGATTAACACACACGTCACGTCCAATGGTTTGGCTGCTAATGGATGGGTCATGTTAAAACCTATGAAGTATTTATTCAAATCCTGCAGTACGTGGTTCCTCCAAGACCCGCAGTTTGGCCTGTTGACTGCGAACGTTCCTATTTCTCGCAATCGTTGAAAAACTCTGGTAAACACTGTATGAGATGGTGATGGATGACTTAAAAAACGGTCTACATGAAGCTGGTGTGCAGCCTTAACATTACAACAAGCCTTGACGTACATTAACACCATGTGACGTAATCGATAAAAGTTGTTACATTCATTTTATAACTTATTTTCGACCATTAAGATATTGAAAGTATAGGGCAGTTAGATACTAAAGGATGATACTTTTATTGCGTTGTGAATCCCTTAATCTTTAATATATAATTAATTATGTCTTACACCGTTGATATAATGGAAGGATTAAAATATTTAACACCATACACTTTATTAAGTAAATTATAATGGGAGTATATATTGAATGCTTGACAAATAGTATTAGTACTATATTATAAATAAAGTCCTTCCCGAGCGTCACAAGGTTCGCCCGAGTCCTACCCGATTTTTAAACAAGACTGACCCATTTCTCGGCCCAACCCTACTTAATACCTCGGTTGGACCGCTGTTTACTGGTCATTACTGTCCTACCCTTCTTCATCTTGTTTGAATTTTCACCAATGGGAACTTGGCAAAATCAAACGGTGAAGAAGGTAATCGAAGTTTAAGTTTTTGTTCCCCTTCCTGACGGTTAGGCCGCCGACTCAGTTCCTCATATAGTTGACCCCCCCCCCCCTTTCTCCACCAAGAAAGGGAGACAATTCAACTGTCGTTTTCTGCATCTTCAAATATTATAGATAATTTGTCCTTATCAAAGTATACCTATCCATGATCTATTGCGACTGAACTTTAAGAGAGATTAGGGTGAATAGCAAAACATTTGAAGTTTACATTGGTCGTTATATTGGTCGAGTCACCTCACGTGATCACGACGGGGCAAATACTCGGCATTTAATTTTGTTCAAACTGTTCCAGTCTATAACGCGTAAACATTGTGTTCTCGAACACAAGTTCCTTAATAAAAGTTGATCTATTTTGGACCCCGTACGTACCCTAGAAATGTTTAACATGTATTCATTTAGACCCTGTACATATAGATATAGAGTTTATATATTAACGTTGTTAATATATGCATATAAGTATAAGTACCCTTTAGATATAGAGTTAAACGTAATTATTAAATAAGCTAGGGAAATAGAGATGGGAAAGTAGAGTGTTGAGGAATTATATCCGTATTTACTTTGGGAGAGAGCCGGAAACCATTTAGAAAATAATACGCTCAATACATCCGATCGGGTTTCGAACACCTAAATACCCGTCAGCAGCAATGCAGTTTAACAGGAGCGTGACGTGGTAAATCATTAGACCCCGTCGTTCATTGATGCTGGATCCACGAACCACTGGTTGATAAACACTTCATTAGAATGATCCAACTGGATATACGACCCGAACTTCTGGGTCAGAAACAAGGACCCTAACGTTGCTCGCCATGTTGTTCAGGTGTTGGTTGACTTGATGGAATCCAAGAAGCATCAGGATGTCCTGAAGAAGATTGTGCTCGTCCCGGGGGATATATCCCAGCCAGACATGGGAATATCTCCGGAGGACAGGGAAAGGCTGCGTCGAGAGGTGTCTGTGGTGTTCCACCTCGCGGCGACCCTCAAGTTCGACGAGAACCTCAAGCTCGCCCTCAAGACCAATGTAGGAGGAACACAGGCCATCATCGAACTCTGCAAGGACATGAGACACTTGAAGGTAAAGTACAAGGGGTCTTTTGAGTTATTAGCTTAGTGAACTAATGAGGAACACCAAGGCCATCATCAAACTCTCAAAGGACATGAAGCACTTGAAGGTAAAGTGCAGGAGGTCTTTAGAGTTATTAGCTTAGTGAACTAATGAGGAACACCAAGGCCATCATCAAACTCTCAAAGGACATGAAGCACTTGAATGTAAAGTGCAGGGGGTATTTAGAGTTATTAGCTTAGTGAACTAATGAGGAACACCAAGGCAATCATCAAACTCTCAAAGGACATGAAGCACTTGAAGGTAAAATGCAGGGGGTCTTTTGAGTTATTAGCTTAGTGAACTAATTAGGGAAACCAAACCCATCATCAAACTCTCAAAGGACATGAAGCACTTGAAGGTAAAGGGCAGGGGGTCTTTAGAGTTATTAGCTTAGTGAACTAATTAGGGAAACCAAGGCCATCATAAAACTCTCAAAGGACATGAAGCACTTGAAGGTAAAGTGCAAGGGGTCTTTTGGGTTATTAGCTTAGTGAACTAATGAGGAACACCAAGGCTATCATCAAACTCTCAAAGGACATGAAGCACTTGAAGGTAAAGTGCAAGGGGTCTTTTGAGTTATTAGCTTAGTGAACTAATTAGGTAAACCAAGGCCATCATAAAACTCTCAAAGGACATGAAGCACTTGAAGGTAAAGAACAAGGGGTATTTTAGGTACTAACATTACGCCCGTCAGCCAATCTTCAATTCGTCCCGAACTGTTAGTTATTTGTATAATCAAAGATTAATTGACTCCCAAGACTAGACTATAAAAACGGCCATAAGTTTCATCGCAGTGGAACACATCCCATGATTCTTACCATGCACCCGTCGGGAGTACTAGTTCTGTTGATGACCGTAGGCGCTAGTGTACGTGTCGACAGCCTATTCGCAGTGCCCCTGCAAGAAATCGAAGAGAGGGTATACCCGCCCACCATTGACGTCGAGGAACTCATCCAGAAGCTGGCTCCTATGTCTCTGGAGGATGTGTCCAAGATCGAAACCACGTGAGTACAGTTTTCTTCCATTTTTTTACTTTTCACTCATAGGCCTAAAGGTGAAACAGTACAGTAACGTCCTTGTTTTGAAATGTTTACGTCATAGTGCAATTTTAATTTGTATTAAACACCGAACTGATTAGAACGCGTTTAGTGTTACAATGATTCGTTTTTTTTATTGTCATTATAAATTAATCTTCGCATAAGTGTGTGAATAACATGTGACTATAGCTTAGTCGTATGGATTGAGCTGCTCAAATTGTTATTTTAAAAATGTAATAAAAATGTAGTACTGGTACATTTTACTTATACATAATTTATACCCATAAATATTTAATTTTTTAGGATAGTCGGGAAGTGGCCCAACACATATACCTTCACAAAAGCACTGGCAGAACAAGTGATCAATGGCTGCAGTCACGAACTACCTGTCGCAATTTTCAGGCCATCTATAAGTAAGAAGTTTTGATTTGAACATAAACATAACATAAACATAAATATAGCATAAACAGACAATATTTATATTTGTTATTATATTTTGATTTCCCTAATCGAAGGGCACACAGTCTAAACGTAAAGCTAGTTATTAAATTTTTCTGGTCATGTCGTCAAAATAACTGTGCAGCATTTGCAGCCAGGAATCAAGGAACAGGGAACTACAGCTAATAAATGAACTCAATTTTAATTTTTCAAATTTAATAACTTATTTCTATCAATTCTCAAGAATAATATATTAATATTCAATATATGCATGGTCACATCATCCTTTGATTTTACAACTTAGTTTTATGTGTAATTATGACTCAAAAAGTCTATTATTTTAAAATGTACCGAGCTTTCAGATGGCTATTTTAACTTCTACTACATTCTTAATGAAATTGAAACATAGCTTGTAATTAATACTACAAAATCTTTTACAAATATCTTTTAAATATTGTGCATATATATTATATTAATGTTACATATTTATGTGTTTTTTTCCATGTCAATCTAATACAAATTGTTCCACTTAAATTCCCTTAAAATTGAATTTTATTTTTCTAAATATTATTAAACGTTCCTTACTAAACAATTCAAATGTTTTTCAAAATTTCTATATAGTTCATTCCCTTCTCCTTACACGCAAATTTGGGGGTAAATTTCTTCTAAACTAGCTTCTTGATCACTACCACATTAGCGTAATTAATATGCGAATAGCCAAACGCATTTTGAGACGCGAGTGGAAAAGGGGGTGGGCGGTGGTAATTGATACCCAGCCATCAAATTTTCTTTAAAAGCTGCAAAAGTTTAACAAATAAAAGCGCATTCCTGTAGAGTAGGCAAGACGGCTGCGTTAGAAAGTGACCTGATTTGTCTATAACTGCTGAGGAGGGAGACGTATACATTTCTCATGTGTATGAAAAAATATGTCGCCCCTCCATCTCTGGTCACGTGGGCATAACGTATCAGTATGAGCATTGTGAATGGGTAGTTAGGGAAAAATAATTGTGGGTTCGTTTAACCTGGATTATTGAAATAGATTAATTAAGTTAATAGAGTATAATGTGATGTAGAATTTAGAGCTTTATCAAATAGTTTGAAAAAAGGTACTCTTTGTGTCAATGTCCTTACTCACCAGTCCGTGCCCTGATTAATTATTTCCTTCGGTTATTTTGATCTTCATAATGCCCCCGACCTTAAAAGTCCTATTATATAAAATCATTAAAATAATATTAAACCAAAACATTTCATTATATGTCTGTTAAGACCGTGAAATACTTGCTACTCTAAAAGATAATAATTTGGTCATTTGGAAACCCAAGAAACGGTAATTGGGACCAAATTTACCATTTGGCACATCCTTCTTTTTTTGGGCGACCTTGCATGTCCTTCGTATTTCTTTTTCTCTCAAGTAAACATTCTCTATACATATCTTCTATTCCAGTAAAGAAATCGCATATTTAAAAATGCCATCATGGTATATAATGGGTCTTCTTTCAGAGTGATAAATCAATGGTAGGGAACTTAGTGCTGAGTTTGTTTTAAAGTTATTATTATAAAATTCATGAGAGGATTTCAAAACTGTGCATAGAAAGTTCACTTTAAATAAAAATAATAGATAATAATAGTCATAATTACCTTAATTTATCTGTTTTTTCTTTCATTAGTTTTTTGTTTTTGTTTATTATTTTATTTAGCTCTTTTGTCTAGTGTCTAATAAGTCTCTAAACCCAAATTATAAAAGTATTGATAATGAGGATGACATTAATGCCCATAGCGGTGGGTATTCATGATAAAACGCCATTATTGTCTGATTTAATCTGCCACTGAGTTTCAAATTTCGGACGGTAGCAGTGAAATGGTCTTTCCCAAAGAGGTTTCCTATTTTTCCTTTACTTAAATTTAGATACAACTCTTTAAATTGTACCTTTCTTATCCCAACAATATTATTGTAAACATGCAGATAGCTCATACGGATGGTATGAGGCGGAGCAGGTAAATACACAATACTAGTTTTAGTTAAATTTATCGACATTACAGATCCTCACGTACTTGTGGTCTTGATAGTTATTTCAGTCTGGCGGGAACCTGTGCCAGGCTGGATCAACAGCTTTAATGGACCAACGCTGTATGTGTTGGGTGGCCTGTTGGGAAAGATGCGTTGCGCTCACGTTGACGTTAGCAAGATTGCGGACATCGTGCCTGTGGATATGGTTATCAACTCCCTCATCGCCACTGCCTGGGACGTAGCCAGCGCTCCTGACAGGTAACTAGCTACATTATAACGTCATTAAAACCCGGATAGACTTTCCCAGTTTTGAATGATTAGTTATGGTTTAGACTTCGAAAGACCTAAGGTTATAATATAAAGTTGAAAGGATAGTATACAAAAGAAATTTTTTAAAAAAAAAGTTAAATTTATTAACAGGTTTAAATTATATATATTTTATTATTGAGAAACAAATCCAAGTTACGCTTTCGATAAGCATTAAAATATTTGAGATAAAAATAAAATGATTAAAAATATTCATGACATAACATAATTATCAAGTCAAATGGTGACCATCATTCAGAAAATAAATACATGAAACTATATTAAAATAATTAATATCAGAAATGAATTGAGGACAACAAACAATTAAAACAATTCAAACAATGAAGATGGCTAATTTAAATGGATAAACAAGTAAAAGTATAAAGTTACAGGTAATACAAATAATGTAAAATATTGTTGAAAACGTAACAAATTATTAAAAATGTCCAGTGTTTATGTGAAGAAACGAAGTCTAAGCTTGTTATCAGTCCCTCCTTACTCCTTGGGCAAGTTTCAGTGTTTAGAAGGGATTAAACTTTGGCCCACATGTTGCGGTAAATACGCACCATATTCATGGCACTGTAAAATGAAATTAAAAACCTTTAAAACCAATTAGGGGAACACAAAGTAAATTGAAGGAGAAGTTAAATGAAACCGTGAGAGAATAAAGACATAAGAAAATAATGATAAAAGTGATGAATCTTTATAATTATTTATAATGATTTAAAAAAATTAAACGTTTGTTTATTTTCACTAGAAAAGCAAAACTTGAATAAAAAAACACAAAAAAATTATTACTTAACTATTTTTATACTAATATCAGCTGTTATCGATATTTTTATTACGATACCAATATAATATATCGATACTATCTTTAAATACCATTAACGATAACCCATTTTTTTAACTTCCATGTTTCATTCCTTGTCACTACCAGGAATAGAGCGAAGGTGTACGCCTTCACGTCTGGTTCACGGAACCAACTGATTTGGAAGGAATTATTACAAAACCTATCTGATAGCACTCATATGCTGCCATCTGTTAACTGTATGTACTACTTCGTGATGGTGCTGACGAAACACCTTCTGCTTTATCGACTCAGCTCGATTCTGTTTGAGCTGGTGCCCGCGTGTTTCGTTGACGTCGTGCCCTACATCCGCTCAGGCAAACACAAGTAAGTTTAGCCACCCAATACTCCATTGGAATAATATTTTTATACAAATTACGTCCGAAATTTATACTTTTTCTAAGATTCGGACGGTCTTGGCTTTTAAAATGGTATACTGGATTGCCGGGAATCGTTCAAATCTTATCTGGACGGACTTGAGAGTGTTTTTTTACACGTGACCTATCCATTAAAGGCGGGTGCATTTCCTCAAACTAGTTTATTTTCCTCAAACCCATAAACTAAAAGATTATTTGATAGCATCTGTTTAAAAAAGCCTATTTAATTTGCCATATATATCCACACCTGGGGTATGGTTTCCCACTTTAACTCCACGCAAATGAAAGTAAACTTCTCCTGAATTCTACCTTTCTCATCCTTAACCAATTTGTTTAGCCTGGATGGGTGGACGATAAACACTAGGAAAATGTATTATTATTAATAGTTTTACTTTCTCTCAACAGCTCGGAGGGAGAGTATTGTGATTGTTTAAAAATATTGAACACAATATTTTGATAAATTTCGACTATTCATGACCCCATGAAACAAAAAAGTGGTTTTCGTAATGCCGTCTGTCTGTACCTCAGGTATAGAGCCCAAACTATTTAACCTATTGGGCTCTAACTTGGTATC
Organism: Timema cristinae; assembly: GCA_039000515.1. Classification (NCBI taxonomy): domain Eukaryota; kingdom Metazoa; phylum Arthropoda; class Insecta; order Phasmatodea; family Timematidae; genus Timema; species Timema cristinae. Next base: position 35,876,708 of record JBCFYV010003508.1, on the reverse strand, counting down.
TGGGGCTTTCATAACGTTCACATAGTGATTTTTTGGAATTTATATATCTAGATCTAAAATTAAGGGAAGTTTACTGAAGGGGAAAAAGAGAGTAAATCGATTTTAACGAAATTATCTCTGAAGATTTTTATTAAATTCTATATTGAGACTCTGTTTATCATTATGTTCTTATGAAAATGCCTTTTAGGGTAGAATTTTCCAATTTTCATAATTTTCATAATTTCTCCGTAACTATTTGAGATACAAAATATCTTACCATTGTAAATCTGTAGCACTCTTAAATATAAAAATCTTTTATTTGAAATATATTTTTATAAAACCAATAGTTTCTGAGCTATAAGAAAATATACATATATATTTTTTACTTCAGGTTTTGAAAATGAATTTGATATTTACTCTTTTTGGCGGACAGAGATGTTTCTCTTTTCTCAATTTTTCTGTAACATTGTTCCTATTTTCTAATGAAATAGAGTAAGTAAATAAAAGTGTATATTATTTCATTTATGATCTTTGTTTTAATGTTCCTACGAAAATGTATATACCTTTTTTTTACAAAGCTTATGAGTTTTTAATAAATGCCTATTTTAAGATAAAAGCGAGATTAAGTCTGTGTGGTGCACCGTACTATTCAAATAAAATACTAAGTAGCTATGTATCTATCATTCCCAAAGATACGATCTTAATAATCAACCCAAATTTGAAATATCAAACGTGGTGGCGAGGGAATATTTTGTGTGTGAAGTCAGGACCTTCCGTGGTTTAGCTGGCAGGAATAAAGATATCTTAAAATACTCTTTAGCCCAAAGTACTAAAAATATAAGGTTTTTTAGTTGATCAACCACTGGACAGGAATGCTCAAGTTAAAACAATGGCGGAGAGTTGATAATAATGTATCTAAGTGTAATTTAATAATTCAAGGATATTTTAGATTTTATTTTAAAAACATGTTATGCTCTCCCAAACCTTATCCAAAACTTATTCTAGAAAAAAAATAGTGTCACAGGAAACTTCCTATTCTTCAGTAATGTTCGGTACCTTGTGGGTTTCTAGTAGCTATAGTTCACTTAGCTTGGTGACTATTTACAACTAAAATATAAGGATTCTGGGAGTAAGTTATGTCAAAGATAAGTATTTAGGCTAAGACACGTGTAAAAATAAATATATAAACCACGCAAACTCTTATTGACAAACAATTAATTTCAAAGTTGTGCTACTTTCCGAAAGTATGTAGAATTATTACTGTTTGTATGAGGTATTAATGCTTGCTCGGTTGGTATGACAAACTTTAAATTGGAATACCACTCCATTATCTAGATTTATTGAGTGTTTTTTTTTGCACAAAAAGGTTTTTTTTTAAATATTCATTCGCCCTCCCCGGTCTCATTAGCCATTTGGGCTACACGTATGTTACGCTAATGTAGTAGGCGTGAAGAAAGTAATATTAAGAGGAAATTGAATGTGATGGTGAGACAGTCTCGTTCATATCCATCTGGAACTCGAACCCCAACCTCCCCTTCATCGGTAAAATATACTTGATGAAATTGCCATTTACCCACCTAAGTGGTGTAGTTAGCTAACATGCTAGTTTCGTGTTGAGCTGGACTACCGAGGACGGGGAGATTGAGGTTCGAATCTTGGTCTGCTGAACTTGAGGTTTTTTTTCCTAAACGGGTTTCCACGCTCCCTCCACCAAAATGCGTGTTCACGTCCTCTAAATTTGACATTCCCAATTCTTAACCCATTAATATAATTAGTACTTAGGTGTATAGCCCAAAAGGGCTCTAAGAAGCGTTTTAAAAAAAATCTTGGTCGTATGCTCTTGGGGTGGTTTTTCTAAGTTTCTTTCACTGTGGTTTTCCCAGTCTCTCTCCACACTAATGTGAGAGTATTTGTTGACTTAGCAAAATCGTCCCTACCCCACAAAACAAATGGTTAACGCTGGTACTGAAAGTAGGCCTACTGATTTTAAAAAAAGTTATGTTTTAATACTGGTGGTTCTAGCGGGCGATGTATGTTGATCTAATTAATTACGGATACTAGTTTCCGAGGAACAAATCACATATCTTAGTATTTTTTAGCACCGCGTCTTACTACCCATTCGGGCTATACGTTCACATGAAGAGTTGGATGTCATGCTTGTTCTACGATAGTTAGTTGACCCAGTTTCTTGATAAGCTGAGTCTACAATCAATTACACCTGACAAATTACTTTTACGCTTAAAAAACGACTTTGTAAAGATTAAGTGGGTCTTTACTTACAGGTTGACCAACTTGTGTATCAAAAATATCAAGGAGACCTAATTTCAGTGCTACTTATAGTTTGTAGTTGAAAAGAAGTAACTTTTTGGAAAATACTAACCCTTTTTTGAGGTCACATTTTATCCTATAATAATTCATAGGTATAGTAATTAATTTAGAATAGTGCCAGTCGAAATTCACATGATTTGATGTATGAATATATGAAAATTAGTTAAATAACTTTCATGACTACATAAAGAAATATCTCTTATCTAAATTTGACTAAATTCACATTTTATACATATAATAGAAATTTAGAATTCAGGAAAAGTAAATTACCCAAATATTTATAGTAATGGTTTGAGGATGAGGAAAGTACGTTTAGGTAAAGTGTGAAATAATTGAGTAAAAAAGTTAATCTCAGTAATCAATCAGGGATTTGAAATCTCAAAACTATTCGTTACCAGAAATATATTGAGTGAATTGATATTAAAATCGTTTACCATTACACACATTAAAAATATCCCTAAAATAGCCAATTAGAGGGGAAAAAAAATCGGAATTAAGATATAATACACATAATATAAACAGCTTTTGAAGGTATTCAGTGTCTACACATTTTATTGACCTCTGGTGATTGGGAGACTATGATCTACCAAAACATACTCTTCACGAAGCTGTATTACGGCTACAGGCTTGATGGATTACCTGATTCAAAATACAATCCTTGATACACAACTGAATGCGACTAGCAACTTAACAGAAGTGGCCTGAAGACTTTAATTAAACTCTTACGTGATCAGTGTGTACTTATCCTTTAGAGATGAGCTAAATATAAGTGTACACTCTGTGACGCAGAAACGTGGACATGTACATTAAAGCCAAAAAGTTCTATGGGATGGTGGCGTACTTCTCCAACCGGGAGTGGAAGTTCCACGACGCCAACATGGGAGCGCTGCTGGAAAAGACCTCCCCAGAGGACCGCGATGTCTTCCATTTCGACGTGCGCAGCATAGTGTGGAAGGACTACATGTACGAGTACGTGAAGGGGGTGAGGACTTACCTGGTAAAGGAACCCCTTGACACTCTGCCACAAGCCAGGAAAAACTACCAGAGGTAAGGCTGAGAGAGGAATTACTTACAGCTTTAGTTGTACTAATTTATTAGGGTTTTTCCTCAGGAATATGGAAATGAAAAAACTACTTGCACCAATAACCGGCTATGATAAAATAGCAATAAGAATTAATTGATTTCTACATCACAAGAAGGTAATTATTATGCTCCCACACCCAAGTAGTAGCCCATGGGCTTCCTATGATTCACTGGCTAAAGTCTCTCCGAAAAAGTTTCGTCCCAAAATTGTCGGGGCAACTTAATCAATAATACGTACTGTTAGTTTCTGTCTAACCCTCATTAACCAAATCATCACTGACACTCTTGGATAATAAACTCAAACTCGATTCATTCTCTGGTAGCAATTTATCCCGAATGTCTATGTATTACCCATTTGTTGGTGATGGTTTCCTTAGGACCCAAATGCACGGCTTCAGCTGATTGAAATTTGAAAAATTCCGGTTCCACTTGGATGATTCACATTGACGACACTTTTCGCCGGCTGTGGATTTCTGAACAGCACGTAAGATTGGTAACCGTACCTCCCAACTGATATTGAACGAGTAGGGACTAATCTTTGTCGAGTCTCACAGGCTGGATTGGTATGCAGGGATAACCAGTTGCAGAGCCAGTTTGGCCGGAGATGTATTTACACATACTGAGAAAGAAGTGATCAAACTGGCGTCCTTGATAAGTATGAAGTTCCCCTGGTATGGTGACGTGATCAGTCACTACAAGAATGCATTTATTTATTTCGACTTTTTTTTTGCAAGGTTTCCAGAATATCTTCCAATACCCACTTTTTGTGTAAGATAAAAGAGAGGTGCAATGATGTTTGAAAACCCCTTTATATGGCATCTGTAAGTGGAAGACAACCCCAGAAATGCCTGATGTTCAGTGACCTCACTAAGTATGAAGCAGTCCACCTTAGTACGATACAACGTGTCCCAGAAATTTTACAGTAGTTCTAAATACATTGCATCTCGATGGTTTCACCTTTGGACTATCTTCCCGTAACCTCAAAGATTATCCCAATAACGATGACTTAATTCAAGCACACAAACGCTTTATCTCACTGGAGGCCAGATCAAAATAGATCCACCAATCTTTGTTAAGTGCTTGGGCCATAACAAATCCCAAAGGGGTAACACCTTGAAATCCCTGTCCATCTCATATCATAAACATAGTCTTCTCATAATCCTGAGTGGCTACTTCAAGTTTCCAGTAACAATTCAACCATATCGATTGTGGAAAATAGCCTCACGATTCCCAAAGAGTTCACTAGGTCATCTATACGAGGGAGAGGATACGAGTTTTTATTTTTCCTTTCATGGAACCGTCAATAACCTACCGAAACCTAGTTACACCATATTTTTTCTTAATCACACATTCCAGCTACAAGGATGATTAAACTTATTACTTTATCCAAAGAGGTGACTAATGTTAGTCGTTACACTTGCAATATTATTTAGTTATATTTTATTAGAATGTAGACTTAACCCACGGTAACTCAGGTAGGTAATATATTTCGAACCAGTTGTTTTATCGTGGTACGGTAGCCTGGAGTGGAACTGAGACAAATAAAACCATTTTTCCTTATGGTTTAAAAAAAATGCATCAAAATGTAAAAATAATTATTTTAAAATGAAAACACTATTATTTCATTGATTTCAATCTCGTGGTTTTTAAGTAAAGAATGTAGAAAACTGCACACCGATGTTGATATTTATTGTTTGGACTCAATAATTGTGTTTGTAAAATCACAGTTTATCAGCCGTGATATGGGATAAACCGTTAAATTAGTTACAATATTATGCTAGAACCATAAAAAACATTAAAATGCAGTCTTATGAATTCTTCTCCAGACGACAGAGAAATTGTTATTTGGTTAATAGTTTTATTTATTTTAAAATTATGATTATTATTTTTTGATTTCTTTAACACGGTTTGATTGGTATCAAATCCCCTGTTTACTATTAAAGTAAAATAAAGAAAACCACACCATGATATAACGCCTGGTTAGAGCTGTAATATAACTCTACCTAAGCTCTACGTTGTCTGTGGGGTGAGCGAGGCACTTAAGGTGCTGTTGTATTTATCGTGTTGATTATAAAGTTTTAAAATCCATAAGAGTCCTCAATTATCTCAGAATACTATATCATGACCCTTAGAAAATTACTTTATTTGTTGAAGAAAAAATAAACCCTGATTTTATAGGAATCTCACTTTCTAACACCAACACTGATTGAAAGTCACTAAAATTTGGCATTATAAAAATTGTATTATTTGATTTATTAGTTATAAACATCATTTAAAAAGCATTCAATAACATCCAATAACACTCAATCCTAGATTACTGTGTGATTTCTTTTTAAATCATTAATTAAATGGACTAAGAATAGATTTGATTGTAATTTTTGTCCCACGCCATTATGTTAGCACGTGTTTCTAGTTTTCAAATAAAGTTCCTCCTTGAAAATCAGACTTTATATCTATGCTTATAAAAATTTTCTTTAATCTCAGAACCATAAAAGCTCACGTGAAACATCGTTGAAAGTGTGATTATTTCACCTTTTCATGAATTTTTTTTTAAATATTATAGAAAGTCGTTAATCCTATAGTGACATAGAACTGAAATATGAAGTGAATCATATTTTGAAATAAAAAACTAATAACCAACTTGCATTTCCTATACGCGATGCTCAAAATCCTAATCCCTTAGCTCAAGTAATTAATAACGTCAGAATAGAACGTGCTAATTCATAGAGTCCTTATCACGAATGTTAACACAACTTCAAACCCATGTAACTTATCTCGAAATTTTCAATGATAAAATCCTAATTTTCAAATATTAAATGTAAAACAATATAAATAAGAATTTGTTCTTAAAATGTAATTAGCTTTAGTTTACAAGACTTTATTTGTACTTTTATTTTATTTTACATTTTACAGAGGATTGTGTCATTTTATAATATATTATGCCAAGAAACTTGTACTGTTTTTATTTTGTTGCAGGCTTTACATCATGCACTGGGCGTTGATGTTAGTGGTGATGTTCCTGTTCTACAAACTGATTTGGAGTCTCATATTCAGATAGTTCCTATTTTTAACACATGACTGGGATGGCGATAAGAAAGCAATAGGCTTCAAACGTGTCTGTTTAAAGGAACTACAAATAGTTCACGTTGAAAAGTTGTCGTCCTGAATAAACTATTAGTGTGACGAGATAACCGTGAGGCGCGCTCGCGTCTCAAGATGGCGGAACGCGCCCGTCAACTTTTGATAAACATGATTAGTTTTCGACGTAGACCTCGTCTCGGAGTATTTTTTCCTTAATTATTGACTAAATGAAAGAAGAAGAATTTTTCCCACACAAAAAACAGTATATTTTTTTAGTGTACGTATTCTTCATTTTATCTAACTGGGAATGGCTTTCAATCAAATCTGTCCCGTATTCTTTCTGATGAATATTGCAGGAAATCTCGCTACGAACGACGCCTTGATTTAAAATGCGATACTTCAGATAAGTTACTTGTCCCCCACGAGGGAATTACATTGTCTTAAGTTTTCCTTGTTCTTTGTTGAGAATTCTCTTACCGGACAAGAACTGTGGGATAACATTATTTAAGAATCTGCTAAACATTCAACAAAAAATATGTCCATTAATTATACGTTTAAGGTTATACACGGTTAAAACTAAGACAATTGAAGGACGACTAACAAAATATTATTGTATATAATAGCTTTTACTCAAATATCACCTGAAAATATATTAGTGATAACAGATGTCACACAGATATATTCTGGGATACCTAACAATGTATAAATATTATAATAAATTATTAAAAATATATAAAAACATACTATTAAAGGACAGTAACTCTTACTTTTGACAGATGCCCCTTCAAACAGCGGTGTGTTATAGACTACATGTGAGATTTGGTCAATGTTGGCTACTGGAGACTCTATTATATCTTTAAAATCTTAAAAAATATTTGATAGGTATATAAAAGTGATGTCTTGTTTGCCACCTTTTTACTACACCTTCCCTTAAGTCACTAATAGTACTGTCAAGGGCACCCATGTGGATTTTACAAATTAGGGATGGATTGGTGTTCCATCTGCCGGGATGTGGCACCCGCCCCATCCCTGAGAGAAAATTTCAGAAATGTAGCCTTTTGGGAAGGAATTTTAGAGCATATGTTATAATTCTGGGATAATTTTAATTATATGAGTTTCTTGAGACAAATTTTGCACTAAAATAAAGTGTATTAATAAATTGAAAAAAAATAAAAATTAGTTTTATCTGAACCCATTGAAAAGAATATTGTATGTTTCACAAGTTTATTGAATAAAAAATAATAAAAATAAAGCTATGGAAAAGGAATGGGAGTAAATATAAGTTAATTTTATAATTTTTAATTCCATCAACTCGGAAAGGCTATTAAGAGAATATTGCAGCCAAATCCCGAATACACAATTTTGATTTTTTCATAAAAATTAACAAAATATTACAGAGTGATAAATGGGGAGGGGGCGAGTCCCCCTTATCACCATGTGTCCATGAGTATTATAACTGTGAACATTCTGAAGTACAATATTTTATCCAACCACGAAAGTAGAAGGGTAATAAATAATGTGTTTGGGTGCAATGTTTGTTTGATACCACTTTTTGCCTGAACTACTCAACTTATTTTGGTGAACGTGGTATCAAATGATTCTTTATGATCCCAGAAGTGTCCTTTGATACTTTAGTCTCCAATGAACCCACTAGAGGGCACACGAGGGTACAATTTATTTGATTGGGGTGCTAATTTTTCGAACATGACGAACAAAGCATGTGTGATAATCTAGTTTCACAAACGTTTCTCGAAAAATGATTAAAAAAATAAAATAATTAATAAAAAGACAATAAACCAGACCACGGAAAAAACGCAATAAATTGAAATAATAAAAGTAAGTCGAGGTATTTTATTTTAACTTTCCACTATGAGGTACTCTCTTGGAAATTCATTAGCTATGGAAACTGTGAATAGCTACAGAACATCAAACCGGAGTCGGGTGCCCTACCCGCCCATTTCTCTATATATGAAGAGTATGTTAATTAAGGTACATACCTACAAATAAAGACGCTCGACCCACTCCGGCATTACACTTTGATATCCTGTGACTATTCACTCTACATGTCTATAACTAATAAATACCCGAGTAAATACCTCATAGTTGTAAGCCTTAATAATGTTTTTTCTCGTTTTAGTTTATTAGGTGTTTTTTTCCATATCCGAGTTTTTTGTTTATTAATTAATTACATTATTACAATATTAGTTTGATATCAAATATAACACAATGCGATGAACTATTATTTATATTTGTCAGACATTACATGCACACAGGATATTAAAATAGGCTCCAACTAAAATATTGTAGCCCATAATCCTGAATACTAGATGGGACTGAATAACTAAATGGTAAACATGTTACAAAATGTCATTTTTCAACACACATTCAATATTCTTAATATCCATTTCTTTTTACAAGCTAAACTGTGTATTTGAGTTGTAAAACAAGTTATGGAAATAAGTGATTAAGTAATTTTTATTTAAGGAAAAATAAATTATGCTACCTATGATCCGAAAGTAGTTTATATGGCAAACTCCCTGGCCATAAGGAACTTGAAATTTCATGACCACCAGAAAATAAGCTCACCATTCAATACGATCCTGATAAGCAACCTTGTACGAATCCATTTTCACACTGCTTTCTCATCGACATCTCGACCTACTAAGAGGTCTTGTATATTCAGGTTTCCCAACTAAAATGTTGTGTACACACCTTCCATTACCGATACGCGCCTCATGATAACCCCACCCGCCCACCTTAGTTCATCCTGCGCAGTTCATTAAATATTATTTTCTGTCATCCTCCAAGGTACAAATATCTTTCTCAGTATTTTGTACTCAAAACACTCTCACTTTATTATTTTCTTACAGACTGAGAAGCAAGACTTCATATCCGTCCAAATCAACGGGTAGGATTATTGTTCCGAGCTATACCAATATCGTGTGAAAAAAAGAAATCCCCTAGACGTCCCTCATGTGTTTGTGAATCAATCAAATTAACTCAATTTTGTCAGTCACGATCACGTCAATAAAACGCATGCCAATGAATATTTGGATTTTGTTTAGAGCTATCTTTTAAATTGTAATTTTATTAATATTCTCTATGTTAATTTTTCTGGTAAACTAAGATATAGCACTGTATAAACATTGTATAATTTATTGGTTATCATAAATTGATGTATCTTAATGTTTTATTTGGATAAGTTTTATATAATGTAGTTAAGACACATAATTTTATAGAGACTCTTTCTATAAATTCAAATATAATTATATAGACATATCTAACATTTTCTAAAATAAAACATAATTTTATATTAATTATAATTTGATTAATGTACATACACAACTTATTGAAACTTTTGTTTTTAAATGTTCGTAATCTTTTATAGTTTAAACTTAGATTTCTTAGAATATTATTTTTAATTATTGGTATCTCTAACATTCATAGATAGTAATTTGTGTTATATTTATGTGTAAATTAAGTTTTTCTAATGTAAATAACCCATTAAAATAAGCTCAGCAAAATTATTTTTGTATTTTTGATTAATTGTTTATTTCCGTAAATATTCTTTATTTATTTATTGACTTCTTCTTTGTGTGTAAGATTTTATTTCTGGAGGTAAGTATCATATCATCACGTATTTCTCTATTTTTCTAAGTATATAATTTAATAAAAAGCTATAAATAGATTAATCTGGGTGACTTAAATAGTTAAAATGATCTTAAAGGAAATGAACCCGCGATATCTTAGTAAGCGAATGCAAAAAAATTATTAAACATTTTAAATCACATAATAACAACAGACCCAGTGCACTCAACCAAGTATCGAACCCTGAACTCTCCGTAAGTTTATTGTAAGGCTGACACCTGAGACCATATGACCACATGGATACTACTAGTATCACAACTAATGATTACGTCAAATCACATGGTAACAAAATGCACTAATATTCGCTAAAGGTATTCAATCCTTAACTAAGCAAACTTTATATATCCCAAATGTATATTAAACATTATCTGCCATCCCTTTGATATGTATAGTAGTAACAGTGATCCTTTTTAATAATTTAATTTAAAAAAATCCATTCACATCTTAAATTTATATTTAATTTAAAATAAAGTCCAACGATAGTTAACACGTTTTGTAATATTTTAGCAAATGTACAGCCTAAAACTATTTATGAGAGATCAACCAGTTTTTGTTTTATGAAATCGGGAACCCAGTCATAATAGAACTAAAATATTCACTGATTAACGAATATAAATATTAAAAGCTCAATTACAATAAAATAGGGTAAATATGCTAACTTAAATTTTAGCATTGTGTAGATTTCTCTTACTTTATCAATAACGTAGGATATAGACAAATAGGAATTATTGTGATATTAGGGTAGTTATTTTCCTCCAAAAGGGTAAATTATTAGCATGAGATCTTGTTTGTCTTAGAAATAATAATTCTTAGTCTATACGTCACTAATAGCTAAACTGCTTGAACCATTGAAAAATTAATTTTACGAGATTAAGATAAGAGAAATAGACATGTTTTTCCTAGTGATGTGAATAATCCTCTTTGCATCTTAAGGTTTCGCATTTTTATATCTGTTGAGTTTTGAATAAATATTTTTAAACTCATAGTTGTTTATTTAGGTCTCAGAAAAAGTAGTTTGAGATAAATATGTAGAAAACCAATAAAGCTGTCTTAAAATATTTTTAAAGATTTATTTGAGTCACTATTTTATATACTGTTTTTTTAGCATCACGTATTACTACCCATTAATTACACTAATGTTTTGCAAATTAAGAAGGTTGGATTGAGATTAAATGTACCCATATTTGCGTAGAGGGATAGTGGAAAATCATTTTAAAAAAACCTTCGTACACTCGACTGGGATCAAACCCTGGTCTCCCCATCTTCCACATTCTAGTCTATTGAGAGAGTAGCTCCTTAGACCAAGCGACAACCGAAACGCGTTTTTTTTAACATAGAACATCAATTATTGGTTGCTATTCAACACTTTTCAAGTGATTACGATTATTGCGTTGATGAATATATTTTTTTTTAAACCTTATGAATTTAATTTTAAATAAAATTGACCTATAGATTATTACATACTGTTTATCAGTGGCACCCATAGTCTTGTATAAAAGCTCTAATCCAGAGGAAAATTATTTCTGTCTTATTTTGAAAGGTGTATTGTATTGGGTCAGAGCTTGGACAACCCTGTAAACACCATCCCAAGGTTCTCAACAATTCACACAAATTATATCATGTCGGTAATATATGTTTAATGTTATAATGAAGCAGCATGTGGTTTTTTTGTTATAAAACTTTCGTATCTAGACGTAAAATCGTGCGAAAAATAAACTGGATTCAGGGTCATAGTTGCAAATCTTTGTTATATAAGTATTTACCGCATCCTTTAGAGAGGGGGGAGGGGGTACCGGTACGGTTTAAAATTTGAAATGTCCCCTCTAACAGATCAAGGGAGAAACACAGAAAAAAACAACCCAAATCTACCCCTACCCACAATGTTCCACAGAAAGATACAATAAATTAAAAATGATCAATAAATAATAATGGCAAATAAAAACACTAAACAAAATGTAAAATAAGACCACACACCTTGGTCAATTTTATGGAATGGGGAGAAACCATATAACCGGTTTTAGCAAACAAATGAACATTATACCAAACGAGTTTGCGCGGTTGACTTGGTTACGTCATTGTATCGAGTATTATTGACCAAATGGTTCTGACCAAGGTGGAGGGCGAAAACGACTTTAGTTGTTTTTCGTAAAAAGAAAGGTTGTTGAGGTAGAATAGATAACAGTTGGTAGGTGATAATAATGACGGGCCTGGTCTACATAAATCTGTAACTCAGTTTGTGAAAAGATTAGCCAGTACTAATGAACTTTTGCTCAGGGGATCCCCGAATCTACTAACCGTACATCCTTTACGTGGGGCTATTTCCATGTCCTGATGAGATGAGGAGTAGGGGTGACTACGACGTGGTGAAACAAATGAAGCTATTAAACCTAGTTTAGTCCTAACTAACCAAACTCTGGTGACCATGGTGATTATTACCCTTTTAAGAAAAATGCATCGGTACCAGTCGGGAATCGAACCTGGGACCTTAAGCTGAGATGAAAAAAGGATGTGAGAAAAATCCAGTTTTTTTTGTAGTTTTTATATAATAAACATTTTTCTGACCAAAATAAATAAGATATTTCTCCAGTACAAACATCGAAGGCGGCTCTGACCATTATATCGCGAAGACAGCTAGATGTTAGGTTAATTTAATTAAACGTACATGTATTGCAAACCGATAGGAAATTCCCTACGTTTTTAAAATACCTTCACCAATAATAATAATAATAATAATTTTCAGTTCATTTGGAAAGCAAAAATAGTTGATTGAGAATTTTATTTAAAGTAGCATTTTCTAATTAGCAGTTTGTCGTTAATGATACGGATGTTCCTTAAATAACTTTCTAATTTTGGTTCTTCTTTTATAACAAAAATAAAATTTTGGAAATCTAAGTTAACTCTGCTTATAAATTAGCTGAGTTTGTAAGAGTTAGTGATAGAAAATATTCTAGGATTCAAGTCGTTTAGCTTATAATTAACACCACAGAAAGTAACTTGGCTAAAAAAATAATAATTTAATGAAATGTTACTTACGCTCCTCGGTGGTCGAATGGTGTTGACTAAGGTGTCAATCTTCCAATAGATTGTACTGGCAATGGCAGGGAAATAGAGGTTCGAAGCTCTGCTGAGTGTATTGAGGTTGGTTTTCCCTTAATGGTTTTTCACTCTCTCTCTCTCTTTCTCTCTCTCTCCACGCAAATATTGGTTGCACTTAATATATATTAAATCTTACCCTTCCAAGGGCTCCAAAAGCCAGTAAGAACACACTAGGAAGAATGTATTGAACCCTTTACAATATACATTTTTTGTATTCTTAATAACGGAAAATGTCACCTGGACACGGGAATCGAACACGCGATCTTTGGCTAAGTACGCCAATGCTCTTACCACTGAGCTAACCAGGAATCTTCCCGGTCCCAGGTTCATCCTTCACTCGTATTCTAAGGCAGAGTCTGTGATGGACGTGTGGGAATCTTCTGATATATATATATTATATATATATATGTGTGTGATGGATTACGATCACGAGTTATCGAGTAGAAGGTGGCTGCGTTAACTGATAGCACGTGATTTGAATTACGACGGGGATGGGTGTCACGGTTTATAATATGAGGTGAATTATAGTCTAGATAATAAGCGATTTGTTTGTTTATGGTGACAAATACTACCCAGTCAACCGATTGTCGACTAGAGTAGCCTGCTTTGCTAACTTAATCCGTGGGTATTCAATCAATACTGTATGGAATGTAGGCTTTCAAAATTGATTAGATCGGCTTCAATCCCCGGTGCTTTCAGATTTTCCTGTGAAGCAGTGGGTCTAGAACGGGGTCAAATCAGTCTCGTGAGGACCAAAGATGAGCTACTTGAATGAAAGAGTAGCGGGTACAGTCTAGAAAACTGATATTGATGGCTCATTGTACTGATCAAATCCGCCAATGACTGCAATATCATCGCCAACAAATGGCGGCCACTCGGTCAGTATGGTATCTATGGTTGACACCAGAGAGGGTTTATTATTTAGTGTCAGAACAACAGTTGTGTAATTTTCTTCAAGACTCACTACTTGTTTAAAATATAAGGGACCGGGTAAGATACAAGAGGCGGGCGATGGGCGGCAGAGTGGTAGAGCGATAAAGCGGCAAGCGGAAGCATGAGGCGGTAAGTGGCAGAGCGATCAAAGGCTGCGCAGAGCGATAGAGTGAGAGGATTGGTAGAGTGTCAAAGTGGCAGAGCTATAGAGTGGTAGAGCGATAGAGTGGCAGAACGATAGAGTGTCAAAGTGGCAGAGCGATATAGTGGTAAAGCGGCTGAGCGGTAGAGTGTCAAAGTGGCAGAGCGATAGAGCGGCAAAGCGCGCAAGAAACGACATAGAGTGGCAAAGTGGTAAGCGATAGAGTGACAGAGTGGTAAGCGGTGCCGGCTACAATAAAAACGGTTATTTCCCACATTTCAAAGGCGTATTTCGTCCGGTTACCAACATGGAGTCAAGTTTAATGATGATCCAACCTATTCCAAATCTAGCTATGACAGTGTTCTTAAAATTGTTGTGGCAATCATTCCCCAAGCATGGCCTTGACTATACTTCTGAAATAAAGACTTCAAACTCAATGTCCGTCAATTTATGTGAACATTTGAACTTTTTATTTATGTTTTTTTTAATGACATTTGCACTTTACCAGTTAACATTTTCAACTGATCAGATGATACTTGCACTTTGCCGGTCTTTATTAATTTTGGAATTTTAGGTCATATTTTCTTGGTTCGATTCTTTTATTTTAGTAATTTTTAAGCACTTTTAACTATTTTTTGGTAATTTTAAGGTATGTTAAATATATCCTTAGTATATTTTTAAATACTATCGATATTTTTATAAAAGCATAAATACCCAAACATAAATGTTAACAGCCTATAGTTGCTGGATTGAGAAGATAATGTGGGCCATGAACTTTATATCATCTTTGCTTGATGGTTGTAAAATTACTTCTCTCTCTCTCTCTCTCTCAAGCAGGTATTTGTAAAATAATGTTATATTTAGCAGAATGCAAGATTTCAGTTGTCAAAGGCTTTTCATTGCATGTGTATTTTTCAGTTTTGTAAAGTGAGTGTCAATTTACTATCCTTGCAAGATTTTCTTTTTGGGGACACATCATCAATGACGACAACCTCGAACTCGACTGAAACAAGAGCGGCACCCAAGAATGTAATACCTTGAAACTGTGGCGAGTGGCACCAATATGTCTATCATAGCCAGGAAACGTCTTTATCCTTATCAAACAGTACTGTACAAACAAAAACATGAGCGGTTCCGCTTTACCGCTCTATCGCTCGACGATCGTTGCTCACCGCCCGTATCGTAGCCGAGGCCTACGCCAATTCACCTATGCATTTGTATTGATTACGCTAGTTAATCACGATGAACATAATTTGAAGGACCCGCCTCGGTGGCGTAGTTAGCTAACGCGCTAGTCGTATTGAGCTCGACTACTGAGGAGGGGAGATCGAGGTTGAATCTCGGTCGGGTGAACTGGGGTTGGTTTTTCTTAAATGGATTTCCACTCTCCCTTCACGCAAATGCGGGTTCACTTCCTCTAATTCAACCTTCCCATTTCCTAATCCACAAGCGTAATTAGTACTTTAACGTATAAACCGAACAGGTAGTAAGACCGTTATTAAATAAAAAATAAAATAATTTGAAGCTGGT
Organism: Timema cristinae; assembly: GCA_039000515.1. Taxonomy (NCBI): domain Eukaryota; kingdom Metazoa; phylum Arthropoda; class Insecta; order Phasmatodea; family Timematidae; genus Timema; species Timema cristinae. The sequence goes on along the minus strand of JBCFYV010003508.1, from coordinate 35,860,888 downwards.
TGATTTAATTTTGCTTACGCCATTTTTATTTAAGTTTATTTAGTTTGCGTCTAATTACATGTTCAGATTTACGCTTATGTACTAATTACGCTACTGTTTTTAGGGATTAGGAAGGGTTATATTTAGAGGAATAGTACCTACATTTGCGTGGGAAAATATTTAGGAAAAGAATCATCTCTCAGTACACCTGACCGAGATTCGACTTGATCTCTCCGTCATCAGCAGTCTTGTCTACTGCGAGAGTAGCGCGTTAGACTAAGCGGCCACCGTGGTGTATCCCAAACAAGTGAATGGCGTGGTTAGTGACAATGTCTAGTAGAAAATAATAAATTTGATTTTTCTAAACTACAAAATAAATTCGCTAATATTTCAAAATAGTGCACAACTAATTAAATATTGAGTCAGATAGAACGCCTGTATGGTGATTTGCTTCTTGTTGTTCAAGAAAACCGGTTGTTCCACGTACTTGAACCTTCAGACAATCAAGGTGAAGAAGAAATTGGATGTCGTCCAAGTCTCTACTATATATGCGGCCCCTAGTTCCGTTTATAAATATTTATTTAATAACTAGAATATCCATGAGTTCAAGTCGCATAGTCAGCCGTGATACATAACAACACAACAACTCCTGTCTGGAAGGAGTCTCGAGGTATACGACCCTCTGATCAGCGGTTAATATCTCCACCGTCTTCGCGATACTCGTGCTAAGTTCAGAAACATATTTGATACAAATAAACCATCAAGATTATTATTACTTTGATAATAGTTTTTAAATTTACAACTTTATTCCACTACAAAGAGGATCCCTTAATCTTTAAGGTAAGATTTTTTAGTTTATTATTTATTATTTAGCACCGTGTCTTACTACTCGTTCGGGTATACGCTTTTTTTTTTAGTTTATTTATATGCATGGATGTATTATTATTATTTTTATTAGCACCGCATCTTACTACCCGTTCGGGTTATACGCACTGCATGGATGTACTTATTACTAAGGCTATGTCATTTTATTAGTGAAAAAAATAATAACGCTCCTGTGGTCAGTGGTCTAACGCACTACTCTCGTGTTGGACTAGACTTCCTAAGACGGGAAGATCGGGATTCGATTCCGATAGGGTGCACTGAGTTTTCTCCTAACTGATTTTCTAATCTTCTTCCATGCAAATGTGAGTGCACTTAATCTCAATTAAAGCTTCTTAAACCCACTATACCATTAGTGTATTAGTACATAGGTGTAGTAAGATTCGGTGCTAAGAGAAAAGAAAAAAATTGGCACGAAATAATTAAATTAAACTAGACAGCTACTGCTCTCTAGAGTTTCTATATAGAACCAATTTTATTGGTTTACAGAAATCTCAGTGGAATCAATCAATAATACATTTATTGATTGCATTGTGGGTTGGCAGGAGAAGGAGCAGTAACTCAGATACCGTACATATTTTAATGACGACTTACTCTCGGCTATAAGTGAAGTGTTGGAAAAAGGATGATCTATTTATTAATCACCAAAAATAATAGATTGTACATCTTATGAAGAGGTATTTGCAAATGTATTCAGCCTTGATGATGTTAATAGCTAGGACCCGGATTCTGAAGACATGTCTTTATTCTTTTTTGCTTATAACAAACAATACGCAAACTCGGTTCATGATCCCCTGATTGTAGAAATGTATAATTTATAAGTAACTTTTATTAATTTTGGAATTTTAGGTCATATTTTTTTGGTTCGAGTCTTTTTTTTTAGCAATTTTTAAGCACTTTTAACTCTATTTTAGTAATTTTAAAACATGTTAAATGGACCATAGTATATTTTTAAATACTATCGTTATTTTATAAAAGCATAAATACCCAAACATAAATGTTTACAGCCCATAGTTGCTGGATTGAGAAGATAATGTGGGCCATGAACTCTATATCCTCTTTGCTTGTTGGTTGTAAAATACACATTCCTGGTGAGACTGCAATTAGGCTGGAGAGGGATGCGTTAGGAGGAGGTAGATATTACTTCTCTCTCTCTCAAGCAGGTATTTGTAAAATAATGTTATATTTAGCAGAATGCAAGATTTCAGTGGTCAAAGGTTTTTCATTGCATGTGTATTTTTCAGTTTTATAAAAAGCGTGTTTAATTTAATTTTAAGAATTTATTATGAGTTTTTGATCATATGTGATTTTGTGAAAATTTGAAGCATTTTTTAGAACCTTTCAGTCATTTTAAAGGACATTTTTTAAAATCATTTTTAGGTAATCAAAACGTGAAAACTGTTAATGACATAGCTTAAAATACGCACAAAAAACTCTCTCTTTTATCTTTTATAAATTATAGACCCCTAATTATAAATTGTATGATAAGTGAAACCAAATAATATACATTGCTTAATAATAATAATAATAATAATATTTTAGCACCGGTCTTAATAACCGTTGGTTATACGCTTCAGTACTAATTACGTATGGTTATGAATTTGGGAAGGTTGAATTAGAGGAAGCGAACCCCCATTTGCGTGGAGGGAGAGTGGATAACCATTTAGGAAAAACCACCCCCAGTTCACCCAACCGAGATTCGAACCTTGATCTCCCGTCCTCAGCAGTCAAGCTCAACACGACAAGCGCTATATTGCTATAGAAACACAATAGGTGAATAAGATCACCACATTTCACCAAAGAGGATAAATAAAATAGCATACACGGTACAACATCATCATCATGATTATCAAAAACTGTTTCCAGCCGGTGAATGGGTCAGTTTAGTAAAATACCTCCATCTTCCTCTATCCTTCCCCCAATATTCCTCCTTAAATTGCTTCCATTCTTCTCCTCTCAATTGTAAACTTTCTGTTAACTTTCCTCCCATCTATTTCTTGAACTTCTTTTCAGTATTTTTCCTACATACTTCAATTTCTAACATTTTCTTTGGCATCGTCTCTTTTTCTATCCTCATTACATGAACATACCATCTCAGTCTTGCTTCCTCTGCTATTCATGTACTCCCTGTACCTAACTCTTTCTCTTATAACTTCATTCCTATTCTTGTTGCTAATCGAGAGAGCTAACATACTCATCTCAAACTTAATTTCTATTATCTCCACTTTCCTAGTCTCTCTTACGTTCATTGTCCATGTTTCTGCTCGTGTGTGACAATAGGTAACTGTTAAAGGACCATATTATTATTTTAACTCATACTCTGCATTTTCAATCACACATTTTCCAAAATTCAATCTAAACAATTTATATTTGTCTATAACTCGTAAAATATTGATTTTATAAAATGGCCTTTCAAATAAAAATGATATATATCTACGAGTGCTACAACTTTGAAATGATATGTTATTTTGTATTTTAAAATGATCGGCAAATGTGTGATCAAAATTGAAATTTATACCTACGTGACGTTAAATGAAAGTGGTTTTCATGAGTAAATAAGATGCATTAAGTTGTTTGTAATGTTAAAAAGTGCATTGATATGAATTTTAATCAAAATCATTGAAGTTGATTTTGAAAACATCGATTTTTTTCTCTTTTTATCTTAAAATAAACTACCATTAATCTTAGGGTTGAAAGGATATTCCAAAAATCACCTCTGGAGCAACTTGTGAATAACCTAAGTACCCACATTTTTGCCCGATCAGAAATATTGTTTCGGTAACAGACAGAGAGGTATAAGACAGAGTGACAGACAGAGACAGACAGACATACAAAAAAGATACATACAAGAGACAAACATAGAAACAGACAGACAGGTTCTAGGTTAAAATATTGGTTGGTAGACAATAAGCTTGGTGATGATTTTTCACGTGTGATAATCATATAATTGTGTTTTTTTCTATCCTGTTCTATGCTAATGTGTGATGCAACACTGTTTTGTTTTTTCCTATCCTCGATTTATACTAATGCGGTTTAAATATCCACTCAAATACTCTCCCCGTTCATTCATAACCATTTAGTATAAAATAGTCCTTCTGCTCTTATGTAATAAGGTCGATATTACACTGGCGTATTTCTTAAAAAAAAGTTTTGTTTTTGTCACCGTGTCTTGAACCCAATTTGGGCCATGCGTATTTGTAATAATTATGCTAATGTGCTATTGATGAGAAAGGTTGAGTTTAGAATAATGTATCCATATTCGCATCGTAGAGATATACCTCACATGGTGTTACTCCTTCTCACCTCCAGGTGACGTCCACGACGATGGAGAACCACCTGCGCCTCTAGAGGAGCCTTGGGGTGGCGTCCAAGCGGGAGAGAGGTCGACGCCGATCCAAGAGTTTTACAGGGACCGCTCCGTGTTCATGACCGGAGCCTCCGGTTTCTGTGGCAAGATCTTGCTGAGTAAGTTGCTGCGCTCTTGCCCTTACATCGGCAACATCTTCATCCTGATCCGGCCCAAGAAGAACAAGAGCATCGCACAGAGACTAGAGGCCCTACTCAGCGAGCCGGTCAGTACACCCCTGGTCTGAGTTCTTGCTTCTATAATAGCAGTCGAGTGAGTTCCAGAGGAGTTTGCTCTGACACATTACACATTTGTCTGACAACCATCCATATTCACACAACAACCTGCCCCCCCTCCCCATGGCTCTGTGTCAGTTCGAGTCGGACGAGTCCAGATAGGATTTACATTTCTAAGGATAATATAATATAATATATATATATCAACCGCATCTTACTACCTGTTCAGGCTATAAGCACATATGATATTTACCGTAATGGTTAGGGAGGAGACAGGAAGCATTTTAGAGGTAATATACCCGCATTTGCGGGAAGGAGGACGGGGAAGCATCTAGGGGAGGCCACCTTCAGTAGAATAGACCGGGATTGTACCCAATCCCTCCATCATCATCAGGTCAGTTTAATATGAGAGTGACATTGGGTATAATAATACGAGTAATAATAAGGATGATCAAAATAGTAGCAATATTATGAGTAATAATAATAATAATAATAATAATAATAATAAAAATAATAATAAAACAAACAAAATAATAATATATAATAATAATATATAATAATAATAATAATAATAATAATAGAATAGCTAATAAGAAATTATAATGTATTATGTTGTTAATAATACAAGTTTTAACTTTATTAATAATGACATATACAATCAGTATCCGACACCTTAGCTCAGGCGGTAACGCGTCTTCCTAATGAGGAAAGGGTCTCGAGGTTCGATACCCCTCTTGCCCAAAATATATCATTGATGAAGATATTGGTTTTAAACCCTTTCACCTTGATAAATTAACGGCTGGGGGAAGATGTTGTGCCTGTCCTAGTCTTAAGTTAAATTATAAGGTATTTGAAGCTATGCCAGGACTTAGCCAGCCGGTAATGGAAATATACGGCTTGAATAAAAAATTGACCTAGGCCATAGCCTGGAAACAAAAACGGATGCAAAAAACAAACTTGTAACTGAACCAATGTCTTAACTCTTTACCCACAGACAGCCAAGGTAAGAAAATAGAAAACCAACGCTCCCTGCCAGGTAAGAATTTAGATGATAATATTCTGGTGGGATAAACTTTTATAGTAAAAAACTAAACCAATACCGTAGTAATGTTTGTAACTTGTGTAACTGTCAAAAAAGAATATTTTTGTCTGAATATGACTGTACCTTTGGAGACTGACTCATCGATCAACACAATATGGTCTAGTAAACTTCTCGTCAGAACAAATTCCATTCCGTACAGAACATCTTTACTCGTACCGTATATTAAAAAAATAACTCTATGGCGTGAGCCCACAAATGAGATATACCGACAGTGCGGCCGCCATCGTAATCGATGAAAGTGCCAACATTTGTGAATAGAAGGTGTCAAATGGTCAGCACAACGAACCCTTCAGCCGTTTTATAGATCGGAGTTGCTACTTATTATTTTTTTAGTATCACGTCTTACTACCTGTTCGGGTTAGAATCTTAAATACTAGTTATACTACTAGTTTTAGAGATGAGTAATGTTATATTTATAGGAAGTGTACCCGAATTTGCGTGTAGGGAGAGTGGAAAACTTGTTTAACACCCTGTGTAAGCCCGACCAGGATTCTAACCTCGATCTTCCAGTCATTGGTAGTCTAGTCCAACACGAGAGTAGCGCGTTAGACCATGAGGCCACTGAAGTGGGTAATTTATTTATTCAATTAACTCCTCTTTGATTGTCCCCGTGAGTGTGAGCTTGGTCCCGTTTTAGACCCACTATTTCAAAAAAAATCTGTAAGCAATTGGGATCGAATCCGGAACCTCTGGATCTGTACACAGAAGCGCTGGATCAAGAAGGTGAATATCTTTTGATAAAATTCGGTTGAAAAATGTCACTTGGTCACGGGAATGTAAGAGGATGTCACTGAATAGCAAATTGTACCCGGAGATGAGGGAGAAAGAAACTACACGTGGAGAATTGCTTTTAATGGAGTTGAAACATGGTTCATAAGGAAAACGTAAAAAAATATATTAATTTTTAAAGATTTGAGTTGTGGTTCTGGGGGAGAGTTGAAAGGATAAAGTGTACAGATCGGATAAGGGTGTATTAAGGGGGTGGTTAGAGGGTTCAAACCCCCTCTTAATTTTATGAACAAAATATATATCGCTTTATTTATGGTTCAAACTATATAAAAAAATTAAGATATAAATACAAATTAGGGGGCTGTGTTACCATAGAAAGCCCTTCAAATAGCTCTAGAGGTCTTTCAATATATAGATTTTCCTAGCCTCCGGCAGTTATGGGGTTATGTTGCCATGAAAACACTTCAGATAGCTTTTATAATATATATTTTTTCTAGTATACGGCTATTGGGGGATGTGCCCACCAAACAATCCCCCCCCCCCAATCAAAAATTACTGGTTGGCTACGAGCTGAGTTTGGTGTCTATTATTGATTCATTATAAGCCAAGCCCTGATGTAAACAAAGCCACGTGGAAGACTATGCTCTGATTTGCTACTGAATGGACTTCAATAGTGTAATGGTACCGTTTTGAACCCCTTTCATTTATTTAAAAAAGTCATGGATTAAATGTATTTTTCTTTAAAGAACTGTATGCAAATTTTCCTTTTAATAAATTGATCAGGCATCTCAGAATTAATTTCAATATGACACGTTTTAAAACTTTCTTTGTTCAAAAAACACCCTTCGTTCTTTTGAAAATCAGGTGATGTGCTGGCTGCCTTTATCCAATAGGAAGCTAGTCTTCACAACATCAGGTTGCCAGGAGTTGTAGCACTGGTGACAAGGGGGCCAAGAAGCAAAGGGTGGCTTATATATATAAGCAGCTTGTGCGAATACTAATCGACAGAATAAATTAACCTCTACAGAAGAATAGTAATCTTAACATAAAAATCTCAATCTGTAACAAGCACTAGCTCAGGCTCTCCGCGTCGTTTCGTAAACGAATAAAAAACTGTATCATTTTAATATTAAAATACTGAAGGTGTAATGAACAAAATAAATCGTATACAAAATTAAGTTTTACTCATTTCAACAGAAATACATATAAACAGATCGTCATAGCCGTGTGATACCAAGTGCGCAGTAAGTAATGCACGGATCATCGTCATCATCATCATCATCATTATCATAATCAAAACCGGTAACACTATAGTTGCTGCCCACCGTGGGGCATTCACGGGTCCACATCTATATTATCATCATAATTAAAAAACCGGTATCGTTATAATGATATCTTTTAACTAAATAGTCCCTCCTATGTTTTGTATAAAACTTGTTCTAAAATAACATTAGAAAATGATTGTAACTAAAATTATCCCTTTCATTTGGTTTTAGAATTTATACTTTAAGCTTTACGAGCTATATTCGAATACCCACAGATTTATCTGATTGTCAAACCCTTCCTTCACCTCTGACAAGGCGTGTATTAATCACAACTTGTGAATGTGTGGAATGCCAGGCCTCCACCGTGGTTCGGATCCCATGTTAAACTGCAGGTCCTCCATTTCATCTCACAATCACCCTAAGGGTTCGGCCAGACTGAGGGTACGGCCAGACTGAGCGCGCGAGCGACTAAAATATAAAATAGAACACATTGGTTGTAATGGGGGGTGGCCACACTGGAGCGAGCGCGCGAGCGACTGAGCGCGCGCGCTTGAAAGATAGAACTGGTTCTATTTTTCAAGCACGCGCGCTCGACCCGGTACAGTCTAGTTTACAGGCGCTAGGCAATATTATTGTATGATCGTTCATTGAGTGCTGGGGAAATTTCTCATTTTGACATGATATTTGACTTTTTTCTATCAGTGATAGGTTTAACACACTTGCTATTAATGGCCCGGTGACCTGGCGGTCTAGGGGTAAGGTGTCAGACTTCTGTGCTGGCGGCCGGGGTTCAATCCTCGGTCCCGGCACAGATTTATCTGATTACCAAACCCTTCCTTCACCTCTGGCAAGACATCTTGTGAATGTGGGGAAAGCCAGGCCTCCACCGTGGTTCGGATTCCACGTTAAACTGTAGGTCCTTCATTTCATCTCACAATCACCCTACCATTACACATTAGCGTAAGTGCATATAACCCGAACGGGAAGTAAGATGCGGTGCTAATAATAATAATAATAATAATAATAATAATAATAATGGCCTAATTTAATTGGTAAGACCATAAATAATATAATGTATATATGTAAACCTGATATGTTAAAATACTTCAATATTATAATCAAAGTAGGCCTTTACAAATAAGAATCACCATTAGTATGGAGAGAGTATGAAAAAACCACAACAATAAATAAGTTTTAAAAATCACCTTCAGTTCACTGAGCCAAGATTCGAACCTTTGCTTCCTAGTCAAAAGCTATCGAGTGCAAGGCACCATTCCGCCACTGGTGCGGCAAATCTGATTTTAAAACACTTCAGTACAGTACCATACGCATTTCTCAATTTATTAATTGGATGCACTTCTACTTTTTTCTTTTTTATAAATACACAATATTTTCTGTAAGAATTTTCGAGGAGCAGAAATGTACTACTAAGTGTGTTTGACAGATACATCTTCTCTAACTAGGAGGGGGGGGGGGGCGGTGACCTAGTGGTCTAGGGGTAAGGTGTCAGACTTCTGTGCTGGCAGCCGGGGTTCAATCCTCGGTCCCGGCACAGATTTATCTTATTTCCAAACCCTTCCTTCACCTCTGACAAGACATCTTGTGAATGTGGGGAATGCTAGGCCACCACCGTGGTTCGGATTCCACGTTAAACTGTAGGTCCTTCATTTCATCTCACAATAACCCTACCATTACACATTAGCGTAAGTGCGTATAACCCGAACGGGTAGTAAGACGCGGTGCTAATAATAATCTAACTAGGGTCCGCTAATTACGCGCTCGCTCGCGCGCTCGCCAGTTTGGCCACCCAGTCGCTTGCGCGCTTGTCAGTCTGGCCGAACCCTGACAAGCGTGCTAGCGAGCGCGCAAGCGGCTGGGTGGGCAAACTGGCGAGCGCGCGAGCGAGCGCGTAATTAGCGGACCCTAGTTAGATTATTATTAGCACCGCGTCTTACTACCCGTTCGGGTTATACGCACTTACGCTAATGTGTAATGGTAGGGTTATTGTGAGATGAAATGAAGGACCTACAGTTTAACGTGGAATCCGAACCACAGTGGAGGCCTGGCTTTCCCCACGGGTAGTAATACGCGGTGCTAATAATAATAATATAATAATAATAATAATAATAATAATAATAATAATAATAATAATAATAATAATAATAATAATAATAATAATAATAATCGAATACCAACAAACTCCTGACTCGGCGTTGAGGGACACCATGGTACAGTCCTTATAACATTTTCACGTCAAGTCAGCAACGGTCAGTCGACAGTTCTTATCGGTAGTGTTAAAGTTTCTCGGTAAAAATGTTGTTAGTTTATATAATGTGTGTATACGGTAATTTTTAAAGTTAGTGTCTTTAAGAACTGCATTGTCCGTGGCATTTATGCTTACAAAACTGTTTTAATTTTAATTGATAAAATCCAATTAAAATTTTAAGATTCAGAATAATAAGTGCACATGTTCGTACATAAGGGCTACTTTTTTTTCTGCTTCCGACACCTACGGTGAATGCTCCGCAATGCTCGTGACATACAATAAAAATCTTCATTTTATTAATATAAATTCATAAATTGTACACAAAAATCAGTATGATACTGAAAAAATATCTCTAGACTTTGACGAATATGTATTTTTTACCCATCACCAAGAATATACATATATTTCTAACTTATTACAAATATTTCTATCCTATTAATTTGTGAAAATGTCAACACTAGAATCTTTAAACTTTTTTTATAATATATGTATATACAGGGTGTGAATGTAAACATGTGTCAATCATCAAGGATATGTAGGGGGTCCAAAGTAGACCAACTTTTAATAAGGAGTCGTGTCCGGAAACGCACCGTTTGCACGTTACATACTGGAAATATTAGTATGTTCAGTAGTCTAGTAAGAATAATTCTTATAGTACTTTATTGACGCATATTACATAAAAAAAATTGTTTAACAATGCCAAATCAGTTGGCAACAATAATTACTCAAAATTGCGTCCACCAACTGCGATATCAGCATTGCACATGCGACGCATATCCTGGTACACTCTTTCAAAAATGTCAGGCCTAATTTGAGTTTCTCACCCTGAGGCAATAATGCGTGTTAGGAGATCTAACAGGGGTTTCGTAGACCAGGATTTTCATGTGGTCCCGCAAGAGGTAAGTCTACAGGAGTTTTAAGTCCGGGGAATGTGGAGACCATTCTAATGAATCAATCTGTCTCCAAATACCTGGCTGGTATTCTCAAACGGCGAATGAAAAGTTTGATGATGCACCGTCTTGTTGCAGTCACATCTGTTGAGGAATTCGTAACGGCACGTCTTCCAAAAATTCTGGAAATGTTTCTTGCAGTAATATCAAATAAACGGGGCCAATCAGACGGGGGTGTAATTAGGTAAAGACTAATTAAAAGGCCGTCGATAATACCAGCCCATACGTTGATGCTGAGCTTCTGTTAGAATCTAGTGGAGCGAATAGCGTGAGGGCTTTCTTTTTCCCAAACATGACGGGAGTTGAAAATGCCCTTCCCTGGTGAAGGAAGCTTCATTGGTAAACAAAACCAGCTGTGGAAATTCAACTTCCAACAGGTGACGATACAGAAACTAACGATAAAAGTAAACTCATCGCGGGAAATTGGCAGGACTCAATTCTTGAACTCTCTGCAGATAATATGGGTGGAGCTATTGTCTATGCGGAACTTGCCAGACGCTCGTTTGATTAACACACACGTCACGTCCAATGGTTTGGCTGCTAATGGATGGGTCATGTTCAAACCTATGACGTATTTCTTCAAATCCTGCAGTACGTGGTTCCTCCAAGACACACAGTTTGGCCTGTTGACTGCGTACGTTCCTGTTTCTCGCAATTGTTGAAAAACTCTGGTAAACACTCTATGAGATGGTGTTGGACGACTTGAAAAACGGTCTACACGAAGCTGGAGAGAAGCCCTAACATTACATCGAATCTTGCCGTACATTAACACCATGTTAACCTAATCGATAAAAGTATAACTATACATGATCTATTGCGACTGAACGTTAAGAGAGATTAGGGTGAATAGCAAAAAAAGTGACGTTTACATTAGTTGAGTCACCTCACGTGATCATGACGGGCAAATGCTCGGCATTTGATTTTGTTCAAACTGTTCCAGTCTATAACGCGTAAACATTGTGTTCTCGAACACGAGTTCCTTATTAAAAGTTGATCTATTTTGGATCCCTTACGTACCCTAAAAGTTTGTAACATGAATTCATTTAGACCCTGTACATATAGATATATAGTTTATATATTAACGTTGTTAATATATGCATATAAGTATAAGTACCCTTTAGATATAGAGTTAAACGTAATTATTAAATAAGATAGGGAAATAGAGATGGGAAAGTAGAGTGTTGAGGAAATATATCCGTATTTGCATTGGGAGAAAGTCGGAAATCATTTAGAAAATAATACCCTCAATACATCCGATCGGGTTTCGAACACCTAAGTCCACTTCAGCAGCAATGCAGTTTAAGAGGCCGGTCAACACTTGTTTGCCCATCAAAACATGGTAATACTAAATAAAATATTGTGACAAAACCGTTCTATGGATTTGAAATCGGTTTTCACCAATAAAAATATATTTATATTATCTAGAAAGAAGACTCTGTTAAACATTTACTAATCATACTATCTAAATTATACAATGAAAACTATCACATTTTCAGCCTCAAACTATTTTGCTTATAATTACTTCATTTAGTGATATATTCAAATTGAATTTTACTATATAAAGCAGAACTATGTTTACTTCAATTTTCTTAGATTAGAATTTTTATTTATTGTTCTAATAGTTTTTTATATTTTTTAAAACGAATAATTACTTTAATTAGATTAATATGGATGTAAGTATTATTGTTGGAAAAAGAAGAAATCACAAGACTAGATAATATTTTTTCTCCTGATTTAGTTATTTTTTTATAATTTATTAGTTTAATACTGGGCTTTAAAACATTATTTTAAGAATTAAAATTTTAAACAGTTTGGTAGCCGTAGTGTAACGCTGTTTGTTGTCAAACAAGGAACTATGTGTACCTGCTGGCAACTGTCCACTGTCTTTCATCTACAGCGTTGCCACGATCGTTTTCAAAGAGAAGAAGAGAGAAATCGTTTCTTCCAACATTTTTAATCTTTAAAATTGTGTCTCAAATGTTTTAAATAAAACATAGGAATCAATGTATCTGCCTGAGTGTAGTTGGCGTTCAATCTGAACCACTGGTACATTTTGAATTAAAAAGGATATCATTACTGTAAAGTGTTTTTTCGAAGTATTTATTTAAATTATTAACTTTTTTCTATACACCATGTCTTAGCACATATTCGGGCTATCCACAAGAACATCATAAACGTGAAATTAAATTACTTTGTATTGAAAGAATGGGAAACAAAAGTCAACTTTGTTTAAGTGCACCGCGAAAGAAGCGGCGTAAAATTAGTTTAGAACATTTAAAGAGAAGTTAAGTTAAAATACTACTTTAGAATATTTAAAAAATAAGCTAAGCTAAAATATTATTTCTGGACACCATATATTATCATTACTTTGTTTTGGCAGTGAGGTTATTATAGCTAATTGATAAAAATTATTAGACATAATTGTAGAATTCCACTATGGACGTCACGTGGCCTAGAATCTTAGGCTTACTTTGACTATATTTTCGGTTATGAAGAGACCAAGGTTCAAATCCAGCGCACTATGGATAGTTTTATTTGTAAATATTTATCACCCTCTCTCCAAGCAGCTACTGGTACATTTCCTTTGGAACTTTGCCTCCACTCCATTGTGTTATTAAAACAAGTATTTAGTTACAAGGGTAGTCTAAATAGATGGTCAAATAGTTTAATTCGATTGACTCGCAACACATTGGGCTGTTCTTAACTGAGCTTGAACTTATAATCTCAACTGTGTGAATTGGATATATCTTACTGATAAAAAAAATTAAACAACCGCTGTATTCAACGCACTTATTTGAAAAAGTTTTCATAATTAGCGCGGCCCGGATTTTGATGACCCAAAAAGAATAAAAAATAATCTATAGTATCACATTAAAAATGCCCAAAAATTAATTTAAATTTACAAAAAAAAAATTTCAAAAAGACAGTGAAAAATTAATTAGCACGAGACTAAATCAAACACCCACTTGACAAGCGGAAACTAAAATGTTTGCAATGCAAAACCACAATAATTACACTTGTATTTTGCTAAACAATCAACCTTGATTTACAAACTCTAGCTACTTCTTCCACTGATGTCACCATTTCAGTTTCGTAGCAGCGGCTCATTAGGAAGATGGCTTTTCCAACCATGTAAGTAGAGAAGGCATAGATTAATTTGAAATTTATATTTATTATCTTCTCATTCCAACAGTTGTATGAGGAATAATAAAATGTTTGATTAGTCCGTTTACAAAACTTATTAATATTCAACATAACCGTTTAAAAATTACCAAAATATAAATTAAAGCATGTAAAAATGACCTATAAATTAGACATCTCTACAATCAGGGAATGACAATAGTTTTTTTAGCACCGCGTCTTACTACTCATCCGGGTTATACGCTTATGTACTAATTATGCAAGTGGGTCAAGGATGAGAAAGGTTGAATTTAAGGGAATTTTAGTGGAGAGTGGGAAAATATTTAGGTATAAACATCCTCAGTGCACCCGAACTGGATCAAGCCACGATCTCCCTGTCATCGGTAGTCTCATCGTACAAATGAGTATTGTCTGTGATGTAAAGAAAAATCAAATAAATATCATACCAAAGATGATTCTTTATATAAAGGAGAATAATAAGGAACATAGGAAGGAAGAGCGATTTGGAAATCAAGGCTCCCAGATGATGGGACAAGGTGGGTTCATTAGAATAACTCCAGGTGGGGTATCAAGACCTTAAAAATAAATTTGCAAGGGTTTTTACATTTGTAACTGAGAGGGTTATCTTAATTAATATTGTCTTGTTTTCTAAATAGTTCATACAAATATATTGTATTTACTTTTTTCTAGATAATCTAATGAAATATTTCACCTTGTAGGCTTTAGGATATAATTGAGACATTGTACTACTGGAAATCTATATTATCATAAGGTTCAAATATATTTTTATCAAAAATACAACTGCATGAATAATCTTGAATAGTTTCTCATATAATAAACCAATTTCTACTATTTACGAGTGTGGTATAACCACAATTTAAACCTTTATATATTCTGTGCTGATCTAAGCGAGCGTATCTTATTAATTCTTAAATGTATATTTTCAAAATAACTAGAGCAAGGACCATTATTTTATGTGTATTTTTTTGAAACTGAATAAAGCAAATCTATTTTTTTGAAATAATTTTGTTTTTATTAGACTTAGGTCGTTCGTGTGGTTTTTTATTTGCCATATTATAATTTTAAAATAATTATGATTTACTAAAGGCTTACTATGTATCTAGAATGCCTAGATTGGTTAAGGTTGGATAAAATACGTTGAGAGTTTTTTTCGCGTTTTTTCTTTAAACGCTTGTGCCTAGCTATGAGAAAGAAAAATAGATTATTATTTTTCCTGAAAATACTATTTGTATACTGAGTTTTGTTAAAATTGGAGGACATTAACTCCTTATTTAAGTATTTTTCTACTGTTGTAAACTTGTTTACAGATAATCAATGTGACTAGTAGTTTGTGCCAGGGTTAGCAAAGCTTGAAACTTGACAAGGATATTAGTAACAAACCAGAGCCCTTAGCAAAAAATATTTTAGGCAAAGTTCCTCCCAGTTTATTCCAGAGAGACCGAGTAATAATAATTACTCTATTAAGGTAGGAATGAGGAAGGAAACATTTTAGAGATAATCTACCCGCATTTGCTTTCAAGCTGAGTGGGACAACATATAGGTACAATACAGCTTCAGTAGACCCGACTGGGATTCGAACCCCAATCTCCCCATCATCATAAGGCCCGTTTAAACACAAGAGTGACGCCTTAAACAATTTGTCTACTACAGCGGGTGAGACCGATAATTGCGTGAGAACTTTGACATGTTTTTTTATCACGTCTGAAGATGATAAAAATAGTTATATATATTCTATGAAATTTTATTATTTCTCGCTACAAAATTGTGGGCCAAAATAAGATCAAAACTCAAAAATATTTGTATCTTATTGGGTGTTTCTGCAGGTTCAAAACTTGGCCAGTTTCCATTAAATTAGTTTCTTACACGTCAAAACTTCTAAACGAGTTTTGACCGAAATATCAGCTCTGGCCACTTCACACTTTGCATTACTAGCAGTACCCTTAAGGATTAATAAAATGAAATAAATATTTCATGTTTTAAGAAGTAGTTCAAAAGATAAAAGGAGATAAAACGAGCACACGTGTCATTAAATAATTATTTGATTTCTATATTATAGGCGAATATCTAAAAATTCAATATTTGTATGCACAATCGTGTAACATTTGATGGTTTCCCCATACTGAAAGCATTGGGCATCTTGACAGGGGAACTCACATTTCGAATTCAAGTGGCCGAAGAAAACTGAATTCTAAAATTGTGTATTTTTCTCATCTACTAACAATAGCTAGCGTGGATGATTGGTTTGTATTTTAAATTTGTTCCCCGTGGGATGTAAAGCTGCTAATGACCAACCAGATTTTATAATTAATAGTGAATCACATAAAATTCGTTCCTTTATGTTAAAGCTACAGTTGACACATTTATTTTAAAAAAAATTGTTGTACATAGTATTTAATAGAGCTTTTATTTGTTTACAACCACTTTTTTTTTTACCAGAAAATTCTTTATTTTTCCAAGTTTTCTAAAAGGAATTCTCATTTTATCGGACACTTAATGAGAGTATATAAAAATGAAACCTTATTCTTTATAAAATTGATTAGTGAGGTAATGAAATTGGTGTTTAGAACAGAGTGATTTGATTTTGATGTAGAAATATATGCAGTCACTCACAATCACTATTTTTCAGGAATAAAAGTGGTATAGAAAGGAAAGGGTGTGGAAGGAGAAAAATAAGAGTTATTCAGTTACCTTTTTTTACTATACAAAAGCTCACTATATAAATATTTCAATTAAATGTTACTAACATTCCAGTATTTTTAAGTTGTTCCTGAATTTCTCTCTTTTCCTGGCTCTTCAGGAGTGTGTAAGTAATAACTTGCTTCGTACTTTTATATATTTCTTGTATACTTTTGTTTATCCATTATTTACTCTTATTTTAGCACGACGTCTTACTACTGCCTTTTCAGGCTATAAGCTTATTTCTGTTGAAACAGTTGATAGCTTTCATATTCACGTAATCCAAGATTTTATAAAGTCATATTCCCTGGACTAAATTTCAAATTTAGAATACCACTATAGTATTTGTAAACTATTTTGAATTAAGCCAATACATGTTTTAAGATGACATTCTGATGGAGCGATTGTGTAACGATAGAAAAATGACACACGAACGGGGATTCGAGCCCTGGTCATTCAGCTCTACTCGCCAACTGTTGTACCTATTGGATTATCAGGGATCTATTTTCACTTCCATCACCTACATGAACCTCCAAGCTTACTAGTGTAGATAAATACCAACAATAATTATTGTTACAAGGTAACTCTTATTCAATGGATAATCGTATATTTCCTTTGTGTAATTTATTTTGATTGCTTTAGCATTTAAATAATATTACCAGTTTATAGTATTTGTTGCTTTTAATCGTGTGTCGGAGTAATATTTAAGCAATAACATTTAAAAAAATATTTGTGTTATTATTATTTATCCAATAAAATGTTGTTTTAAAATAAATCACCATTTAACTATTATTCCATGTTTTTAATGTAATAATGTATAGATACAAATACAATTGTATTAATTATTCAATTAATTTTTTAATTTAATGTTTATTCTCAGTTCTGGCATAGTACAGTTTCTACTTTACGGGATACTTTTGTTTATCACTTTAATATTATTATTGTTCATATTGTATTGTGTACAGCTAATTGTCTGATATATTCCCATTTAAATGCATTAATAGGGTAGGGAAAAGTAAAGTAAATTTTAGAAAAATGTAACCACATTTGTGTGAAGATAGAGTGGAAAACCTTATAAAACACTCTTTGTGGGCATACACCCAGCCGGTATATGAAGCCCAACCTCTCCATCACTGGCAAACCAGACTATAGCCCAATTTTATTACGAATGGACATATTATGTAGGAGCCTGAAAACTTCAAATTTGTTTATGCTATGGCCAGGATGAGTTCCAATGAAAGCCCAAGCCAGTTGACAAATGTAATCAATGCCTTATATTTGGGACAATCTTAGATTATTGCCCCTAAAAGCCCTAGTCAAGTCTTTGTACAAGTTTTGGACTTTGACTCCTTTCAATAAGAAGGTGATTGCTACCTGAGATAAAGGTTGCAGAGGATTAGAGCTTTGTTTGCCAACTCTGCCCACTCTGGAAGGGTGAGGGGTAGAGGTGGGCTATAAAGTGCCGATAGCTCTGGCAACACTGTAGATTTGACTGAGCCACCGAGACATAGTAAAACTCAATTGCTTTCTTCTGCTACCGTTAATTGGGGGCTGGCGCTGACGCGACTCTTCACTTCCAACGACCATTGACCGGGCCCTTAACAGGAGCGTGACGTGGTAAATCATTAGACCCCCGTCGTTCGTTGATGCTGGATCCACGAACCACTGGTTGGTAAACACTTCCTTAGAATGATCCAACTGGATATACGACCCCGAACTTCTGGGTCAGAAACAAGGACCCTAACGTTGCTCGCCATGTTGTTCAGGTGTTGGTTGACTTGATGGAATCCAAGAAGCATCAGGATGTCCTGAAGAAGATTGTGCTCGTCCCGGGGGATATATCCCAGCCAGAAATGGGGATATCTCCGGAAGACAGGGAAAGGCTGCATCGAGAGGTGTCTGTGGTTTTCCACCTCGCGGCGACCATCAAGTTCGACGAGAACCTCAAGCTCGCCCTCAAGACCAATGTAGGAGGAACACAGGCCGTCATCGAACTCTGCAAGGACATGAGGCACTTGAAGGTAAAGTACAAGGGGTCTTTTGAGTTATTAGCTTAGTGAACTAATGAGGAACACCACGGCCATCATCAAACTCTCAAAGGACATGAAGCACTTGAAGGTAAAGTGCAGGGGGTCTTTTGAGTTATTAGCTTAGTGAACTAATGAGGAACACCAAGGCCATCATAAAACTCTCAAAGGACATGTAGCACTTGAAGGTAAAGTACAAGGGGTCTTTTGAGTTATTAGCTTAGTGAACTAATGAGGAACACCAAGGCCATCATCAAACTCTGCAAGGACATGAGGCACTTGAAGTTAAAGTACAAGGAGTATTTTAAGTTACTGCAATGTCGCCCGTCAGCCAATCTTCCATTCGTCCTGAACTGTTAATTATTTGTATATTCAAAGATTAATTGACTCCCAAGACTAGACTATAAATACGGCCATAAGTTTTATCGCAGTGGAACACATCCCATGATTCTTACCATGCACCTGTCGTGAGTCCTAGTTCTGTTGATGACCGTAGGCGCTAGTGTACGTGTCAACAGCCTATTCGCAGTGCCCTCTGCAAGAAATCGAAGAGAGGGTATACCCGCCCACCATTGACGTCGAGGAACTCATCCAGAAGCTGGCTCCTATGTCTCTGGAGGATGTGTCCAAGATCGAAACCACGTGAGTACAGTTTTCTTCCATTTTTTTACTTTTCACTCATAGGCCTAAAGGTGAAACAGTACAGTACAGTGCTTGTTTTGAAATGTTTGCGTCGCACTGGAATTTTAATTTGTATTAAACACCGAGCTAATTATAACGCACTTAGTGTTACAAAGAGTAGTTTTTTTATTGTCATTAAAAATTAATCTTCGCATAAGTGTGTGAATAACATGTGACTATAGCTTAGTCGTATGGATTGAGCTGCTCAAATTGTGGTTTTAAAAATGTAATACTGGTACATTTTACTTAACCATAATTTATACCCTTAAAAATTAAATTTTTTAGGATAGTCGGGAAGTGGCCCAACACATATACCTTCACAAAAGCTCTGGCAGAACACGTGATCAATGGCTGCAGTCACGAACTACCTGTCGCCATTTTCAGGCCATCTATAGGTAAGAAGTTTTGATTGTAACATAAACATAACATAAACATAGCATAAACAGACAATATTTATATTTGTTATTATATTTTGATTTCCCTAATCGAAGGGCACACAGTCTAAACGTAAAGTTAGTTATTAAATTTTTCTGGTTTTGTCGTCAAAATAACTGTGCAGCATTTGCAGCCAGGAATCAAGGAACAGGGAACTATAGTTAATAAATGAATTCAATTTTAATTTTTCAAATTTAATAACCAATTTCTATCAATTCTCAAGAATAATATATTAATATTCAATATATACATGGTCACATCATCCTTTGATTTTACAACTCAGTTTTATGTGTAATTATGACTCAAAAGTCTATTATTTTAAAATGTACCTAACTTTAAGATGGTCGTTTTAACTTCTGCCACATTTTTAATGAAATTGAAACATAACTTGTAATTAATACTAACAAATCTTTTACAAATATCTTTTAAATATTGTGCATATATATTATATTTATATTATATATTTATGTTTTTTTCATGTCAACCTAATTACAACTTGTCCAACTTTAATTCACTTAAAATTGAATTTTATTTTTTTAAATATTCTTAAACGTTCCTTACTAAGCAATTCAAATGTTTAAAAAAAATTCTATAAAGTCCATTCCTTTCTCCCTACACGCAAATTTGGGGGTAAATTTCTTCTAAACTACCTTCTTGATCCCTACCACATTAGCGTAATTAGTATGCGGATAGCCCAAACAGTTATTATACTCGAAAGGGAAGGGGGGATTGACACCCGGAAATAAAATTTTATTTAAAATCTGCAAAAGTTTAACAAATAAAAGCGCATTTCTGTAGAGTAGGCAAGACGGCTGCGTTAGAAGGTAACCCGATTTATCTATAACTGCCGAGGAGGGAGACGTATAAAGTTCTCATGTGCATAACCCCCCCCCCCCCTCCGGTCCCATGAGCATAGCGTAGAGGATGAGCATTGAGGATGGATAGTTAGGGAAAAATAATTGTGGGTTCGTTTAACCTGGATTATTAAAATAGATTAATTAAGTTAATAGAGTATAATGTGATGTAGAATTTAGAGCTTTATCAAATAGTTTGAAAAAGGTACTCTTTCTGTCAATGTCCTTACTCACCAATCCGTGCCCTGATCAATTGTTTCCTTCGGTTATTTTGATCTTCATAATGCAACCCGACCTTAAAATTCCTATTATATAAAATCATTAAAATAATATTAAACCAAAACATTTCCTTATATGCACGTCTGTTAAAACCGTGAAATACTTGCTACTCTAAAAGATAATAATTTGGTCATTTGGAAACACCAAGAAACGGTATTTGGGACCAATTTTACCATTTGGCACACCCTTATTTTTTTGGGTGACCTTGCATGTCCTTCGTATTTATTTTTTTCTCAAGTAAACATTCTATATACATTTCTTCTATTCCAGTAAAGAAATCGCATAGTTAAAAATGCCATCATGGTATATAATGGGTATTCTTTCAGAGTGATAAATCAACGGTAGGGAACAGATTGCTGAGTTTGTTTTAAAGTTATTATTATGGAAAATTCATGATAGGATTTCAAAACTGTGCATAGAAAGTTGACTAAATAAAAATAATAGGTAATAATAGTCATAATTACCTTAATTTATCTGTTTTTTTAATTTCATTAGTTTTTTGTTTTTGTTTATTATTTTATTTACCTATTTTGTCTAGTGTCTAATAAGTCTCTAAACCAAATTATAAAAGTATTGATAATGAGGATGACATTAATGCCCATAGCGGTGGGTATTCATGATAAAACGCCATTATTGTCTGATTTAATCTGACACTGAGTTTCAAATTTCGGACGGTAGCAGTGAAATGGTCTTTCCCAAAGAGGTTTCCTATTTTTCCTTTACTTAAATTTAGATACAACTCTTTAAATTGTACCTTTCTTATCCCAACACTATTATTGTAAACATGCAGATAGCTCATACGGATGGTATGAGGCGGAGCAGGTAAATACACAATACCAGTTTTAGTTAAAAATCGACATTACAGATCCTCACGTACTTGTGGTCTTGATAGTTATTTCAGTCTGGCGGGAACCTGAGCCAGGCTGGATCAACAGCCTTAATGGACCAACGTTGTAGGTGTTGGGTGGCATGTTGGGAAAGATGCGTTGTGGTCACGTTGACGTTAGCAAGATTGCGGACCTCGTGCCTGTGGATATGGTAGTCAACTCCCTCATCGCCACTGCCTGGGACGTAGCCAGCGCTCCTGACAGGTAACTAGCTACACTATGACGTCATTAGGTTCTAAAACCCGGATAGACTTTCCCAGTTTTGAAGGATTATATTAATGACCTTGTATTGACCAAAAACTACCGATTTTATTCGTGTGATTATAGAGGTTTTAAGGCTGAATTTTATTAAAGACCTTTGTTCAAAGTAACCATAGTTTGATTCACTTAGGAAGAAACATTATTTATATATATAAACAATTTTTTGATCAACATTGATATTATATTATATTATCAGAATTTGATTTTAAGTATTGAAATAATCTATCAATAGTGACAGTTGCAAATAACATGAAATGACGTATAAATGTATGCGTATTTTATGGGAACTTTTTAACAGTTAAAAGTGTTAATTCATATATAAATCAGACTGGCCATAGGATACTCGAAGAGATTGATCGGTAACCTTAAGTGTAAGTATAAAATCCTACAAAGAGCACTTCGATTGTAAGGTTAAATAGCTTGTAGAACGCTCAACCTTGTTTGAAAGAACGTATGCTTTTTTTTTAAATTGCCCAAACCATTCTCGAACTAATTCTACACCAGTTTAAGACTCTAACCTAGCCCATAGCTTATTCTCACCCTTCTTGTCAGCTGTACCCTATTGCAGTATAATGAGCTCCAAAGCTAATCGACTGTCCACTCCAGTGCTTCATGAACTCTCAATCTCTCCCGACTCCATTATTCTAGGGAATGCTATGTATCCTTCTCTCCATTCTTCCTCGTTCTCTCTCTATCTCATATATTATTGCTCAGACCGCCCCCCCCCCCCCTCAATTCGAGTGTCTACGGCACTGTTCCATATATATATATATTTTTTTTTTTCGAAATTCTTAATGAATTTGAAACAAATATATAATACATTGTTGCAGAAACATAATGGAAATAATTGGTATGACACAATAACACAAATTTTCTCGTATTGTATACTTGCAAACCCACACCGCGTTGCCCGTGACCCACTGTGGTATAATAATTATATAAGGCCCCCCCTTTCCCCCCCACCTACCCCCACAAAAATGGTTTAGAATTAAGTCGATTTCATACACATTTATTTTACCGAGGAGAATGTGACATATTTTTTGTATCACAGTTATCTCTGAAACGTAATTATAAACCAGATTAACAATACTTTCTTCAAAAACTTGTTAAAAATAGCCTTATTTATAAGCTAATTAATATCAGCTGCTATCGATAATTTTATTTCGATACCAATATAATGTATCGATAACACCTTTAAATAACATTAACGATAACTCTTTTTTTTTCACTTTTATGTTCCATTCCTTGTCCAAACAGGAATAGAGCGAAGGTGTACGCCTTCACGTCTGGTTCACGGAACCAACTGCTTTGGAAGGAATTATTAATAAACCTATCTGATAGCGCTCATATGCTGCCATCTATTAACTGTATGTACTACCTCGTGATGATGCTGACGAAACACCTTCTGCTTTATCGACTCAGCTCGATTCTGTTTGAACTGGTGCCCGCGTGTTTCGCTGACGTCGTGCCCTACATCCGCACAGGCAAGCACAAGTAAGTTTAGCTGAACTTTAGGTGGTTTTCCTAAACGGGTTTCCACGCTCCCTCCACGGAAATGCGTGTTCACGTCCTCTAAATTTGACCTTCCCAATTCTTAACCCATTAACCTAATTAGTACTTAAGCGTATAGCCCAAACGGACAGTAAGAAGCGTTGTTTAAAAAAAATTATGTCGTTTGCACTAGGGGTGGTTTTTCTAAGTTTCTTTCACTGTGGTTTTCCCAGTCCTCTCCTCACAAATGCGAGTGTATTTGTTGACTTAGCATAATCGTCCCTACCCCACAAAACAAATTGTTAACGCTGGTACTGAAAGTAGGCCTACTGATTTTTAAAAAAATTATGTTTTAATACTGGTGGTTCTAGCGGGCGATGTATGTTTATCTAATTAATTACGGATACTAGTTTCCGAGGAAAAAATCACATATCTTAGTATTTTTTAGCACCGCGTCTTACTACCCATCCGGGCTATACGTTCACATGAAGAGTTGGATGTCATGCTTGTTCTACGATAGTTAGTTGACCCAGTTTCTTGATAAGCTGAGTCTACAATCAATTACACCTGACAAATTACTTTTACGCTTAAAAAACGACTTTGTAAAGATTAAGTGGGTCTTTACTTACAGGTTGACCAACTTGTGTATCAAAAATATCAAGGAGACCTAATTTCAGTGCTACTTATAGTTTGTAGTTGAAAAGAAGTAACTTTTGGAAAATTCTAACCCTTTTTTGAGGTCACATTTTATCCTATAATAATTCATAGGTATTGCAATTAATTTAGAATAGTGACAATAGAAATTAACATGATTTGATGTATGAATATATGAAAATTAGTTAAATAACTTTCATGACTACAAAAAGAAATATCTCTTATCTAAATTGGACTAAATTCACATTTTATACATATAATAGAAATTTATAATTCAGGAAAAGTAAACTACCCACATATTTATAGTAATGGTTTGAGGATGAGGAAAGTACGTTTAGGTAAAGTGCGAGATAATTGAGTAAAAAAGTGGCCTCTGGTGATTGGAGACTATGATCTACCAAAACATACTCTTCCCGAAGCTGTATTATGGCTACAGGCTTGATGGATTACCTGATTCAAAATACAATCCTTGATACACAACTGAATGCGACTAGCAACTTAACAGAAGTGGTCTGCAGACTTTAATTAAACCCTTACGTGATCAGTGTGTACTTATCCTTTAGAGATGAGCTAAATATAAGTGTTACACTCTGTGACGAGAAACGTGGACATGTACATTAAAGCAAAAAGTTCAATGGGATGGTGGCGTACTTCTCCAACCGGGAGTGGAAGTTCCACGACGCCAACATGGGAGCACTGCTGAGAAAGACCTCCCCGGAGGACCACGACGTCTTCCATTTCGACGTGCGCAGCATAGTGTGGAAGGACTACTTGTACGAGTACGTGAAGGGGGTGAGGACCTACCTGGTAAAGGAACCCCTTGACACTCTGCCACAAGCCAGGAAAAACTATCAGAGGTAAGGCTGAGAGAGGAATTACTTACAGCTTTATTTGTACTAATTTATTAGGGTTTTTCCTCAGGAATATGGAAATGAAAAAACTACTTGCACCAATCACCGGCTATGATAAAATAGCAATAAGAATTAATTGATTTCTACATCACAAGAAGGTAATTATTATGCTCCCACACCCAAGTAGTAGCCCATGGGCTTCTATGATTCACTGGCTAAAGTCTCTCAGAAAAAGTCTCATCCCAAAATTGTCTGGGCAACTTAATCAATAATACGTACTGTTAGTTTCTGTCTAACCCTCATTAACAAAATCATCACTGACACTCTTGGTAATAAACTCAAACTCGATTCATTCTCTGGTAGCAATTTATCCCGAATGTCTATCTATTACCATTTGTTGATGATGGTTTCCTTAGGACCCAAATGCACGGCTTCAGCTGATTGAAATTTAAAAATTCCGGTTCCACTTGGATGATTCACATTGACGACACTTTTCGCCGGCTGTGGATTTCTGAACAGCACGTAAGATTGGTAACCGTACCTCCCAACTGATATTGAACGAGTAGAGACTAATCTTTGTCGAGTCTCACAGGCTGGATTGGTATGCAGGGATAACTAGTTGCAGAGCCAGTTTGGCCGGAGATGTATTTACAATACTGAGAAAGAAGTGATCAAATGGCGTCCTTGATAAGTATGAAGTTCCCCTGGTTTGGTGACGTGATCAGTCACTACAAGAATGCATTTATTTATTTTCGACTATTTTTTTTGCAAGGTTTCCAGAATATCTACCAATACCCACTTTTTGTATAAGATAAAAGAGAGGTGCAATGATGTTTGAAAATCCCTTTATATGGCATCTGTAAGTGGAAGACAACCCCAGAAATGCCTGATGTTCAGTGACCTCACTAAGTATGAAGCAGTTCACCTTTGTGCGATACAACGTGTCCCAGAAATTTTACAGTAGTTCTAAATACATTGCATTTCGATGGTTTCACCTTCAGACTATCTTCCCGTAACCTCAAAGATTATCCCAATAACGATGACTTAATTCAAGCACACAAACGCTTTATCTCACTGGAGGTCATATAAAACTAGATCCACCAATCTTTGTTAAGTGCTTGGGCCATAACAAATCCCAAAGGGAAATACCTTGAACTCCCTGTCCATCTCATATCATAAACATGGTCTTCTCATAGTCCTGAGTGGCTACTTCAAGTTTACAGTAACAATTCAACCATATCGATTGTGGAAAATAGCCTCATGATTCCCAAAGAGTCCAGTAGATCATATATAGGAGGGAGAGGATACGAGTTTTTATTTTTCCTTTCATGGAACCGTCAATAACCTACCCGAAACCTAGTTACACCATATTTTTTCTTAATCACACATTCCAGCTACAAGGATGATTAAACTTATTACTTTATCCAAAGAGGTGACTAATGTTATTCGTTACACTTGCAATATTTTTTAGTTATCTCTTATTAGAATGTAGACTTAACTCACAGTAACTCAGGTAGGTAGTATATTTCTAACCAGTTGTTTTATCGTGGTACGGCAGCCTGGTGTGGAACTGAGACAAATAAAACCATTTTTCCTTATTGTTTTTAAAAATTGCATCTAAATGTAAAAATAATTATTTTAAAATGAAAACACTATTATTTCATTGATTTTAATCGCGTTGTTTTAAAATAAAGAGTGTAGAAAACTGCACACCGATGTTGAGATTTATTGTCTGGACTCAATAGTTGTGTTTAAAATCACGGTTTATCAGCCGTGATATGGCATAAACCGTTAAATTAGTTACAATATTATGCTCGAACCATAAAAAAAAAACCATTAAAATGCAGTCTTATGAATTCTTCTCCAGACGACAGAGAAATTGCTGTTGGGTTAGTAGTTTTATTTATTTTAAAATTATGATTATTATTTTTTTATTTCTTTAACATGGTTTCATTGGTATCAATTCCCCTGTTTACTATTAAAGTAAAATAAAGAAAACCACACCATGATATAACGCCTGGTTAGAGCTGTAATAACTCTACCTAAGCTCTGCGTTGTCCATGGGGTGAGTGAGGAACTATTGTATTTATTGTGGTGGTTTTAAACTTTTAAAATCCATAAAACAGTCCTCAATTGTCTTAGAATGCTATATCATGACCTTTTGAAAATTACTTTATTTGTTGAATGAAAAATAAACCCTGATTTTATAGGAAGCTCACTTTCAAACATCAACACTGATTGAAAGTCACTAAAATTTGGCTCTATAAAAATATGTATTATTTGATTTATTAGTTATAAACATAATTTAAAAATCATTCAATAACATCCAATAACACTCAATTCTAGATTACTGTGTGATTTCTTTTTAAATCATAAATTAAATGGACTAAGACTAGATTTAATTGTAATTTTTGTCCCACGCCATTATGTTAGCACGTATTTCTAGTTTTCAAATAAAGTTCCTCCTCTGAAAATCAGACTTTATATCTATGCTTATAAAAAATTTCTTTAATCTCAGAACCATAAAAGCTCACGTGAAACATCGTTGAAAATGTGATAATTTCACCTTTTCATGAGTTTTTTTAATATTATAAATCTTAACATGGAAAGTCGTTAATCCTATAGTGACATAGAACTGAAATATGAAGTGAATCATATTTTGAAATAAAAAACTAATAACCAACTTGCATTTCCTATACGCGATGCTCACAATCCTAATCCCATAGCTCAAGTAATTAATAACGTCAGAATAGAACGTGCTAATTCATAGAATCCTTATTAACGAATGTTAACACAACTTCAAACCCATCTAACTTATCTCGAAATTTTCAATTATAAAATCCTAATTTTCAAATATTAAATGTAAGAAACATAAATAAGAATTTGTTCTTAAAGTGTAGTTAGCTTTAGTATATGATTGTATTTGTACTTTTATTTTATTTTACATTTTACAGAGGATTGTGTCATTTTATAATATGAAATGCCAAGAAACTTGTACTGTTTTTATTTTGTTGCAGGCTTTACATCATGCACTGGGCGTTGATGTTAGTGGTGATGTTCCTGTTCTACAAACTGATTTGGAGTCTCATATTCAGATAGTTCCTATTTCTTAACACCATGACTGGGATGTCGATAAGAAAGCAATAGGCTTCAAACGTGTCGGTTTAAAGGGAACTACAAATAGTTCACGTTGAAAAGTTGTCGTCCTGAATAAACTATTAGTGTGACGAGATAACCGTGAGGCGCGCTCGCGTCTCAAGATGGCGGAACGCGCCGGTTAACTTTTGATAAATATGATTAGTTTTCGACGTAGACCTCGTCTCCGAGTGTTTTCTCCTGAGTTATTCACTAAATGAAAGAAGAAGAATTTTTCCCCACACAAAAAACAGTATATAATTTAGGTACACGTCTCTTTCCTTTTATCTAACTGGGAATGGCTTTCAATCATATCTGTCCCGTTTTCTTTCTGATGAATATTGCAGGAAATCTCGCTACGATATGATGACTTGATTTAAAACGAGATACTTTAGATAAGTTACTTGTCCCCCACGAGGGAATTCATTGTCTTAAGTTTTTCTTGTTCTTTGTTGAGGATTTTTTGTACTGGACAAGAACTGTGGGAAATAAATGGTGTTATACGACTCATTCGTATAACATATGTAAAATTCTGCTAAACATTCAACAATAGATATTTCCATTAGTGATACGTTTACGGCTATAAACATTTTAGACTAAAATAGCTAATGGATGACAAACCAAAGTATTATTGGATATAAAAGCGTGTATTCATATATGACCTAAAAATATATCGGTGATAACATACCTCACACAGATATATTCTGCGATACTTAAAACGCCATGACGTCGAGCCATACCAACCGAGTGGGCGCAGTTTGTTGGCGACGGATTATAGTTATAACAGTTATAGCAATATTGGAGTTAAAAATATGTTTCTCCTAAGCGTCCCTCATGTGCCGGTGAAATAATCTAATTACATTAATTTGGAGTAATGATTAATCTTTAGTAAGTAATAACACATTTTTAAAAAAAAAATTATGTCAATAAAAAAGTGCCGATGAAAATTTGGATTTTGTCCAAGGTTCTTTTTTAAACTATAATTTTATTAATATTCTCCATGTTAATTTTTCTGGTAAATTAAGACATTACACTGTATAAGCATTGTACACATTATTTGATCCAGTAAATTGATGTAACTTAATGTTTTAGTATAAGTTTAACAAATCTATTTCTATAGAGTCAAATAATATAAAAATATTTACTATTTACTAAAATAAAAACATGATATTTTCTTATTAATTATGTTAATCATTTACGGTACATTTATAAATTATTCTAGCTCATGTTTTTAAATTATTCATAGCCATTGATAGTTTAAATATAATCCTATCCACAAATCATGTTGAATTGTTCTCTCTAACAATAATATATTAATATGTGTTATATTTATATTAAAATTAATTTAATATATAAATTCAATTCAATAAAATAATCCGAACAAAATTAGTTTGTTTTATTGTTTAATAGGTTTACCCCATTAATATTTTGTTTCTATTTATTAAATACTTCTTTGTGTGCCCGTTTTTTACTTCAGGAACTAATACTACTACTACGCATATAAATAGTTTTCTTAGTAGCACATTCAATACAAAGGTTATTAACGACTTAATCTGGAGGCTAATAATAGAGAAAATGGTCTTGAAAATATGTAAACCAGCATTTGCATGGCGAAAGGCTGAAAAAAACACCTTTTATTAAATCACACGTGAAAAACTGCACTAGTGCACCCACCTGAGCTTCAAACCCTGAACTCCCCGCCACATGCAATTTAGCTTGGTTTGAGGCTGAAACCTTATACCATGTGACCACCGTCAGAAGGGAGGGGGAGGGACGGGCGGTTTCCAAGCCAAAGTTGGCCTGGTATCATTTCTACAATCTCTGCCTGAGCAAAAGTTGTCAACAAGTGGCCAAAGAGGGTGAAGGGGGGGTATTTGAGTCAATACAATACTAGAAACGGCCAAACTATCCAAATCTTACCATTATTAACACTTTCAACGCGTGGCTTTAATAAACCTATTTAAATCCAACAATCCGACACCTTAGCTCATTTAGTAGCGTGTCTGTCTACTTCGATTACCGGAATGGCCGAAAAATTTATCAGTGACGAAATGTGGGCTTACCCTTTCACAGTGATAAATTAACGGCCAGGTATTGGATGTTGTGCCTGTCCTAGTATTATTAAACTTTGACAGGCCTAGCAGACCGGTAGTGGAAAATATATGGCTTGAATATAAAAACTGACCCAAGCCACAGGCTGGAAACATTTAATGTATGCAACAAAAAAAAAAGTTTACTAAAGTGTGTGTGACATTCTCAGTTTACAACGATAAAAAACCCAACAAAACAGCCCTAGTATAATTAGTCACGAAACATTCACTGATGGCTGCATGGTTCAATACGTAAGGCTTGCCGTGGATTTATATGCTGGTAAGGGAAGCAGGGCCGTCGCAAGGGTTTCTTGTGCCCCAGATTTATTCCATACCATCTATCCGCCTATTAGTCCTACAATCCGCTATCCAACAAATTCACCTAGGGCATGTAAAATCGACTTACACACCGGCGCCCCTAGATATGTTTAATTTTTTTTTAATTTGAGGTATTTAACGTTCACTTTCTAAACTGACTGATTATATCAGAACACGACTTATAAACTAACTTAAATCTAGAAAAGATACAACACTCAGTCGTAAATTCATCACTGTGAAAAGGGAAAAACACATTTCACCAATGATAGATTTTCAGCCATGCCGGGAATCGAACCTGTAACACTTAGATCAGTATATAGACACGCTACCAATTGAGTTAAGGCATTGGAAACCTAGATGCTACTACGCTACTGAAAATAAAATAATAATAGTTTTATTCTGAGAATTGAAAAATGACACCTGGACAAGGGAATCGAGCCCGGGACCTTTGGCTAAGTACGCCAATGCTTCGGCTATTTGATTCTTAATAATAGTTTTACAATACTTTTAAATCAAATTCATTTGTGGGTGTTCAAATCACCAGTAATGATAATATAATACGTAGTTTGAGCTTTAAACATAGTTACAATAAAATAACACAACTGAAATAACAACTGGTTCCCCGGAACGACCATGGTACGCTTGGGTGAAACAAATGAAGAAGCATCTTCCTGGGTTTCGCACCCAGTTCTAATAATAATAATAATAATAATATTTATCACCGTGTATTACTACCCGTTCGGGTTATACGCTTTAAGTACTAATTACGTTAATGGATTTAGGAATTGGGAAGGTTGTATTAGAGGAAGTGAACCCGCATTTGCGTGGAGGGAGAGTGGAAAGCCATTTAGGAAAAACCCCCCCAGCTCACCCGACCGGGATTCGGACCTCGATCTCCCCATCCTCAGCAGTCGAGCTCAGCACAAGTGCGTTAGCCAACTACGCCACCGAGGCGGGTCAGTTCTAATCGTTCACAACTTTCATCAGCAGTTAACTTTTCACCGGTACTTCGGTCTTCATTACAAATATATTATTAATAGTAGATGAAGATAGTGTTAATATTTTATTTAGAAATACTTATTCATTTATTTTATTTAAATATAAAAAAAAATCAAATCCATCTCTAGGACCCTAGGCGACCACTTAGGTTCGCCTAATGGACGGCAGCTAAAGGTTCAAATCATCGCTGAACGCAGTGGGGATGATTTTCAAAATGTGATTTACAACCAAAAACTACCCTCCTCATTCTTGGCCCTTGAAATATGACGTTAATAACTTTTATGTTAAACTACGGTTTGTGTTTGAATGTATAATAGGTATCTTGTTTATAATTTTATGTGTCTGTATATATATAATAGCCCCCCCCTACCCCCTGTTTGTGTGGGCTTAAATTGTCAGGTTGGGTTGTGGCCAAGGTTAAGGATAGTGGCGTGAAATATGACTGTGTTGGTTCGTATTTGACGTTTGATTGGCTTTTTATGTTTTTATTGTACTACATTGCTTTATAACAAAATGTGACGTATTTAGAAGCTCGTGACAGGAAGAAATATAGCAAAGAATGCTTATACAATGGCCTAACTGACCTCTACACGGGTGTGAGCCCCGGTACCTTGGGCACGACAGTAGCCCCCAGCACACATACTCAACGATCCAGCGTCCTATTCCGCTTAGGCCCCAAAACGGGTAGAGTGACCCCTCCTAGAATCGATGGTGAATCGTCAACCCGGTTAGCTTGAAACCATTTCTATTTATTCTCCCTTCTAGCCAATTTACTGTGAGAAATGTTGACACTCTAAGTTGTCAGCGCGTGTGTTCTATTGTTTACTAACTAATCAAAACAACTTGCAACACTCGTTTTGTCACTCACAATCCACAACATAAGAAATGTTAAAACAAACACATCAATTTATGCCATGTCGATTACATATATATAAAATATAAGTGAACGTTTAAAAGTCTATTTTTATGATCGAACAGAGAACACATATTGGAGACGATAATTTAGTGATCACTTTGACCAACATATCATTTGACATGTTTAATTAGTTTAAATATTTAAGAGAAATTTTAACTCGCGATAACGATACTAAGATTGGAAACTAGGGAAAGAAAACAGTCGGGAAATACATGCTATTATTCTGCCAGTAAGTTGTTGATATCTCTCTTGCTGTTAAGGAATGTAGAACTCAGAATATACAAAACGATAATAATTTTAACGGTTGTTCTCTATGGGTATGAAAGGCGGTCTCTTAACTTACATAACAAAAACAAATTTAGGGTTTTCGAAAACAAGGTGCATAGCAAGCTATTTGGTACAAAAGGGGATAAAGATACTGGGGAATAGAGGAGGTTACATAATGATGAATTATATACCCTATACTCATCACAAAACATTGTTATGATCATCAAGTCTCGTAGATTACGGTGGGCAGAAAATGCAGCGTGAATGGAAGAATATATAACCATGTTAAGAGTATTGACTGATAAACCCAATGGGAAGAGACCATTGGGAAGACCTAGACGCAGATGAGAGGGTAAGATTAGAATGTACCTGAAGAATAGTTGGACTGGATAGAACTAGCACAAGATAGACATAGTTTGCGTTCTTTGTCGGTGTAGAAATACACTTTTGCGTTCCTAATGCCACAGATTAAGTAATACTATAGTGGGCTAATGCACAAAATACTCCTTGACCGGGGTTTTTAAGGGGGTTATTTTAATTCTAAACAGTTTCCCGTTTTTCCTCTACGCATATGTGGGTACATTTACTCTAGATTATATCTTCTTAATCCCTACCATGTTAGTGTAGTTAAATGATTATAAACCTGACGGGTAGTAAGGTGTGTAGCAAAAATAAAAGTAAATAGAAAGTTCCGATAAGACTTTTTTTTTTATAAATTGTCAGTGAACATACGAACGACAGGAGTATAAATTAAAAGAAAATAACGTTCGGTGACAATTTCCTCGACACGTTATTAATTATTGTAGGTTTAAAGTCCCCAGATGTGTTTTGGTTAGTGAAGAAACCTGTGCGATTTCTTTAACAAAAGGTTTGTAAGCAGTGTGTGTGTGTATGTGTGTGTGTGCGTGTGTGTGGGTTCTATGAAATTATTTCTTGAAAAGTTTAGAAGTGTGAAATTGAATTGATCTATTAGCATTATAGATTTATCTGATTTCCAAACCCTTCCTACACCTCTGACAAGACATCTTGTGAATGTGTGGAATGCCAGGTCGCCACCGTGGTTCGGATTCCACGTTAAACTGTAGGTCCTTCATTTCATCTCACAATCACCCTTCCATTACACATTAGCGTAAGTGCGTATAACCCGAACGGGTAGTAAGACGCGGTGCTAATAATAATAATAATATTAGCATTATAAATTTAATCAACATTATATCTGTTTTTACTTTCTAATAGAGAGAAATTATTGTGATCTGAAAAACTAATGACCTTAATATTTCTATAGATCTTTACATCTAAAGTGTCCACGAACTCTAAAGAGTGGGTTTTAAAATTATTTCTGTTCCCATGTCTGTCTGTCCGTCTATTTGTCTATCTGTCCTTGGAACTACAGCTATAATGGTTGGCTATATTTATTAAAAACTTGGTATTTAGTTGAATTACGGTCATATCGCAAGATTAAATCGGGATTTAAGTTCCAGATACAAAATTAAGGGTAGTATATTAAAAAAATTAAAAATGTTCAAAAATTGATCTAAAGATTTTGTTTAAAATTGATACCTTTGGAGTATTTTATATTATAAATAACAAGGTATTTTTATTCATCGGATAAATATGCATTCAAGGATAGATTTTTTTAGCACTGCATTTTACTACTTTTTCGGGTTATATGCTTATATACTTATCCCACTAATGGTTTTTGAGGACTAGGAAGGTTATATTTAAAGGCTCGAATTTCACTTTGGTGAACTGGGGGTGATTTTACACTCTTTTTTCACGCAAATGGGGGTTCATTTCATCTATATTCAACCTTACCAATTCCTAGCCCATCCTATTAAACTGTCTCAGTGCTTCTCAAATTTCTCCATATCGTGGCCCCCCTGAAGCCAATGATAATTCGCCCCGGCACTCCCTTAATATCCCCCCCCGTCATACGAGGGTGGATTAAAAACCCACGCACACATTTCTAGTACTATACGTAGCCCATTTCATATTGATAAAAAAAAAGTGTTGTTAAGTGGAAAAAGAACCAGATGTTCAAGCAAATTATGACTAGACAATGGTTTTTTATATGGTGTGGGTGACCTGGTGGTCTAGGGGTAAGGTGTCAGACTTCTATGCTGGCGGCCGGGGTTCAATCCTCGGTCCCGGCATAGATTTATTGATTACCAAACTCTTCCTTCACCTCTGACAAGTTATCTTGTGAATGTGGGAATGCCAGGCCTCCACCGTGGTTCGGATTCCACGTTAAACTGTAGGTCCTTCATTTCATCTCATAATCACCCTACCATTACACATTAGCGTAAGAGCGTATAACCTGAACGGGTAGTAAGACGCGGTGCTAATAATAATAATAATATATGATGTGTAAAACCGAAAATACACAAAAAAAAATAACTTAAAAATTTATATTTCTCTTTCTTGGACCCCCATTGGTTTCTTCACTGACCCCAGGTTGGTAACCCCAGCTTTTTCTTATAGAGAACACCACAGAGAAACCACGCTATATCCTACTCATGGTAGGAAGGGTAGTCTGAAAGGCCTTTTCCCTTATTAAAATTCTACTATATAGTAGGATTTTGATAGGAAAAAAGACCTTTCAGTTGAGACCAATCAGGATAAACGAGGTATATATATCAATTTATAACATTATGATCCAAAAGATCCACACTTGTGGGCATACGGACTATATGTGACTCTCATATAGTTTGGTTTTATGCTGACGTAGAGATAGGTGGCTCGAATCCCGGACGGGTTTACTGAAAGAGCTTTTTTTTCTTTTCTAAATGGTGCCTCCCTCTTTATACATACTTATTACAAAGTATACCTTCCCCCTTCTTACCCAATCATTGTAATTAAATGCGTATAGCCAACGATGGGTAGTAAGACGTGAACAGAAAAAAACACAAATAAAAATACATACGTTTTTTTTTTTCAAAAATGACGCAACGTGGATTATTGAAGTCGTTATTGATGACATTTAACTATCGACCGCCGGGTCAGTTTTTCTTTTTCTTTTAGGAGCTGTCCCCACTTATCAATGAAGAGGTTGAGCATCAAGGAATTTTACGAAGGGCGGTCTCTCTTCATTACTGGGGCTACGGGTTTCTTGGGCAAGCTGTTAGTAGAGAAACTGATCCGTTCATGTCCAGGGGTTGGTCAGATCTACTTGCTCACACGGAGCAAACAAGGACAGGATGTTGCCGGCAGGGTGACCAGCCTGCTCAAAGACCCGGTAAGTCCCCTTGGACGCTTCATTAAAACACCGAGACATATGAAGTAACTGATATATCTTTAATATTATTATTTGGGTTTAAGGGTGTTACACCCATCTTAACTACAAGGTAGGGCCGGACTAATTAGACAATTAGTAACGTGAAAATTAACACTTTAGTTGAAAAGTAAATATTCACTAGCTAAATAAAAGCAAACTACAAACTACACTTTTTCACTGTCACTTGTTCCCGTCAGATAAAACTAAGCACGTTGTAAATCACTTTCCTCGGCATAATCTAATTGCTTCCGTCCCACCCTGAATAACTGTAGACATAAAATTAATGGTAAAGATAGACCAATAAAAAACCTAACCAATGCAATTATTTATGCTTTCTAGTGAGGATTGCTCCATCTAACTATCATATTCTGAAAATTGAAACACGGGAATCGAACCTGGGATCGTCCAGTGCCAAGGGTCATTCTTCACTCATATTTTAAGGCAGAGTCTATAATGGACGTGCGGAAATCATCGGCTACAAATGTGTGATTTTATTAAGATCACAAGGTATCAGATAACGCAGCCACCTTTGACTCGGTAGTTGGCTTATTGCTGCCATTTGTACAATTATCTCTGGCTTAAAATATGAGTGAAGAATGACCTTGGGAATGGGATGATTCCTGGATAGCTCAGTGGTTAAAGCAATGGCATTCTAAGCCACAGTTCCCGGGTTCTATTCCCGTATCCAGGTATCATTTTTCAATTTTCATAACTTATATTAAAAGTCATGAGGTCTCTATTTATTCAGATTTTTTCTCAAACTTCCCTTTAAGGTATACAAAGCTGAAATTTCACACATTGATAACTTAAGTGTTGTAGCTACCCCAAAATTCTTTAAAGTGACATTTGTTTAGGGGTGGCCAAAGATATTTCTAGTTTCTTGTGTTAAAATAAAACTTTAATAAATGCAAGTAGTGAGAAAATTGGTAATAACTCAATACTTTCTATACACAAACTCCCTCCTCATGTCCCTGTTTTAACAAAAGTAAGTTATTCATATGTTTCTGGATTAAGTGAGAGAGTAGCGAAACAATTCTCACGCCTCCAACCTGTATTTCTAAGTGTGGAGCACGAATTTTTAAGGCAAGATTTTTCTTCACAAACTAATAAGTTACTTAATAACTTTTAATAACTTGAACAACTTGTTAACAAATGTTCAAACACCGATGGGTACATGTGTCATATTGTATCCATCATGTGTTATGTGTCCGTTTCATCCGGTGTGAAAGTTGACCAACACATATGTGGGGACACCATGTGGTTATAGTAGATGGAGATGGGTTCGATTCCCATCTTTGCCGAAAAAAAAAATTGTTATTGGTGAAAGTGAGACTTTCCCTTGAACGGTGATGAACTGACAACTGAGGGATAGGTGCTGTGTTCTAGTATTAAGTTAGTTTGTAGGTCTTGTGCTAATAAAATCAATTTGTTCAGAAAGTTACGCCTGTATCAGAGCATAATTATAATAATATTTCTTTCTAATAGCGCTTAACTTGGAATTACCAGAAGAGAATCGAATACGGAATCCTTGCGGATCCCTCAATTATCTTTCATAAAAAAATATATCCTAACTAGTATCTTAAATATCACGGTCAATAAAATGGTCAACATAATTATTTCTGGTTGGTCGTGCATCAATAGTTGTCATGCCCCTCTTTTTTTCCCCCAGGCTTTCAAGCGAATGCCTGAGATGGGGCACCAGAAGGTGGTGGGTATCGCCGGGGATCTTTACCAGCGCGGACTGGGGATTTCGTCACAAGATAGAGAGCGGCTGTGTCGGGATGTGTCCGTGGTGTTTCATGTGGCAGCGTCCGTGAAGTTTGACGAGGACCTCAAGTTCATTCTTCAGACCAACGTCGGTAGCACCCAAGCCATCATCGACTTGTGCAAAGAAATGTCGAACCTCGAGGTGTGCTATATAATGGTGACATTGGTGTACAGCCCAATTTATATATGAAGAGCCCTTATCTTACAGTTAGAAAAGCTACAATATGTGCATTAATTATCCTTACAATATATATATATATAATATATAATATATTATATATATATATATATATAAATTATCCTTACAATTTAAACCTAGGTGACCTGGCGGTCTAGAGTAAGGTGTCGGACTTATGTGCTAGGGTGCGGGGTTCAATCCTCGGTCCCGGCACAGATTTATCTGATTGCTAAACCCTTCCTTCCCCTCCGACAAGACGTGTATTAATCAAAACTTGTGTCTGTGTGTGATGCCAAGCCTCCACCGTGGTTCGGATTCCACGTTAAACTGTAGGTCCTCCATTTCATCTCACAATCACCCTACCATTACACATTAGCGTAAGTGTGTATAACCCGAACGGGTAGTAAGACGTGGTGCTAATAATAATAATTTAAACCTAATTGTTTTATTTGATTAGTAATATCATAATACGTGAAAATATTTCAATCAGTGTGTGCATTTCAGCAGATTAACTTAAATTTCACATTCAATTTGATTAGAAAATAATTAGAAACTAATTTTAAAAACTGCCCACGCACACTAGTGCACTTAAATAATATTGGAACAATCATAACAGTTTTTAATATGATATTATTATTTTTATAGAGAACAAATATTTTCCTTGGAAACCTTTGGTTTTCTTTTTAAGGTATTTTAATTATAGGAAAAAAAAAATAATCTGAAAACACTTTTGCGTGGTCAATTTTAATTTAAAGAGTTCGTGTCACTCCACGTATAGCATCTTAGATAAGTAATTAGGCTCGCAGAGCGATCTTTCGTATTCTATTTTAAATAGAAAATAGATATTTTTTTAAAAATACAACAAAATTGAAAAGTAGTTATTTTCAAGTGAAGAAACAACTACTAAACCCGATTCCATTGCACTGCCGTCAAATGTAGAATGCAGAGAAACCGAGCTTCGATTCTTTTTCTATTTTTAAAAGTATAATCGTGTATTTAATTTTGCGGTTAATTATTTCGAGATACATTTAAAGTGGTCGGTTTGTGTTTAACCTTGATTTTCAAAGCGTGTGAATCATGGCAGGTTCAAACCAACTCCCGGATCGCGCGAACTATTATGGGAGTAAAAGGGGGAAAAAAAACACCTAAGATATACCAGAAATGTGTGCAGTACATTCGTATTTGAATGATTACTCGAAATTTTCCGCGATGACGATGGGGGACAAAGCGACAAAGTTTTTTGTTAATAACTACAGTATGTCCATGTTATGACAGAATAAAGATTTGTGCACAATATTTATCTGGGAAGACATTCTAAAATGGTCAAAAACTGCCTTTTCAGTGCAGTTTTTTTTTATCCAAATTCCATTTAATATTTCAACAATGTTGTGTATTAGGAACAGTATTAACTATTTATCTCCATTGATGTTTAATCAGAAATTATCCACGTGCAATAAATAGTGTTGGTGTAAATGTACGATTTCCAGCCGACTGTATCACAGAGTTGATTGGCATGTGATGCACGCTCTTGACTGTGTCACAGAGTTGATTGGCATGTGATACACGCTCTTTACTGTATCACAGAGTTGATTGGCATGTGATACACGCTCTTGACTGTGTCACAGTGTTGATTGGCATGTGATACACGCTCTTGACTGTGTCACAGTGTTGATTGGCATGTGATGCACACTCTTGACTGTATCACAGAGTTGATTGGCATGTGATACACGCTCTTGACTGTGTCACAGTGTTGATTGGCATGTGATACACGCTCTTTACTGTATCACAGAGTTGATTGGCATGTGATACACGCTCTTGACTGTGTCACAGTGTTGATTGGCATGTGATACACGCTCTTGACTGTATCACAGAGTTGATTGGCATGTGATGCACGCAATAGTTGATGTCGCGAGTGACGAAGCCGGCTGCTTTGTGTTTCAGTCCTTCACGTACGTCTCCACAGCTTATTCCAACTATCCTCGCAAGGAAGTTCACGAGAAAGTGTACTCACCTCCAATGGATCCTCACAAGATTCAGAGAGAAGTGGCGGCCATGTCAAAGGAGGAACTCGCCCGTAAAGAGAAAAGGTCACTTAAGAGTTTTAATACATAAAGTAAAGGGCGTTCGATAAGTCATAGCCCAAAATGCATGTATATACCAGTAGCTTGTTTGAACCAAAATTAATACAAAATCCCTGCACACATAAACCCGGAACAATACCATTAAATTGTGTTCAAAGTTTCGGCGTACAGCACCTGGAGAGCAAAGCTGTTCAAGCATGCATGTACAACAGGTTGCATAGTGTAACCAGTCGGTTATCAAACCACTGTTGGGCGACACTAGTAACCAATCTCCTCTTCTACATCTTCTTATTTAGATGTTGTCCGCGGCAGCCAGCCGATTCAGTAGAGCTTCTCGTGGTTAATTAAATAATGGCGGGGGTGGAGAACATAGTCGATTAAAAAAAATCGAATTTTATGAAGTCGATGCGAAAGTTTTACCTGTGAGAAAAATTAATATACATTTTAAACCACTGGTTAAATAATGTAAATAAAACAAATTACTTAATGCATGTTGTGGTAATTTATCCACACGGTCTCCATTTTCTCCCACCCATCTCTAAACTCTCCTTGGCCAACCTAAATATAACGAGACTATCCGCAATATCCGTACTTCTTATTATAGGTCTTATCAGCTCGCATGCTAACCGGCAAGTGTGTTGCTTCTGACGCTTCCCTTCCCCATAGTGTCAAACAAAGACGCTAAATCAGATATGCTGATTGGCTAGCTGTTCGCGCCAAACCTCCCCTTTCCACTGTGAAGCCACACGTACAGG
Source organism: Timema cristinae (assembly GCA_039000515.1). Taxonomy (NCBI): domain Eukaryota; kingdom Metazoa; phylum Arthropoda; class Insecta; order Phasmatodea; family Timematidae; genus Timema; species Timema cristinae. The sequence continues at coordinate 35,820,095 of JBCFYV010003508.1, read as the reverse complement.
CCACAGGTGCATCTCGCAGCTTCCGGGTACAGATAAAAATGAAATAGCACGATGCTTAGAAGTGAAAGGTAATAATAATAAGTTTAGATGACGCTCAGATTCCAACAAAGATTTTACAAGAATGAAAACTACTTGATTTAAATGTTGAAGGCCTAAAAATCTAGTTAATGAATTGAAATTTAAAACATATATTGCTTATAACTTTGGTTATGACTTGGACAACTTATAACTAACATTAAATCCCACACTTTCTTATAATAAAACATTTGATAGTACTATAGATTAAATTAGGCCTAGATTATGGGAAAACAAGGTATTATAAGTGTAGTACTGCCAGTATCTTGAATATATTAACATGATTCCTAATAAACTAAAAGGGGGGTATTTGTAAAATGATATATAGAATGTTACTAAATGTCTTTGAATATTATAAATATTGGGCACTTGCAAGCATATTGCAACCAAAGTGAATTTAATGGTTTTAAGAGTGTTAATAAATTAACAAATAAACAGTGGCACACTTATGTGTATAAAGCAAATGGTCGAGAGCTAAGGGTTTAAAACCCCAACCACCTTACAACAGGAACTAGGCGCGTGGCACTACACATCTAATCGTCATTAACGGTACCACATCACAGAAAGTGCTTGCCATTATTACATTTGCAGTACCGCGCGCCTAACTCCTAAGCAACCTGTCTTACACCCATGCTTGACGGCTTTGTTATCCCGGCGCTGTACGCTAACACACTGAACAAAATTTAATGATATTAGCATAGTTTTCCGGATGTAAGTGTATAGGGATTTTGTATTACTTTTGGTTCAAACAAGCTATATGTGCAGTCTGGGCTATGAGTTTCCGAACACCCTGTATACATCGTAATTAGTACAAAGGCACACATGCAACAGAAACATGGACATTGAATGTAACTGGGTAAGTGAAGGCCATGGGAATGAAGTGTTTGAGGAGCATGTTAGCTGTCACGAGGAGAAACAAGATTAGGAATGAAGTTATCTGGGAAAGAGTTGGGGGTTCAGTGAGTACATGAGATAGTGGAGGAAGCAAGACTGAGATGGTATGGGCAACTAATGAGGATATTGGAGTACATGAGATAGTGGAGGAAGCAAGGCTGGGATGGTATGGGCAACTAATGAGGATGTTGGAGTACATGAGATAGTGGAGGAAGCAAGGCTGAGATGGTATGGGCAACTAATGAGGATGTTGGAGTACATGAGATAGTGGAGGAAGCAAGGCTGAGATGGTATGGGCAACTAATGAGGATGTTGGAATACATGAGATAGTGGAGGAAGCAAGGCTGGGATGGTATGGGCAACTAATGAGGATGTTGGAGTACATGAGATAGTGGAGGAAGCAAGACTGAGATGGTATGGGCAACTAATGAGGATGTTGGAGTACATGCGATAGTGGAGGAAGCAAGACTGAGATGGTATGGGCAACTAATGAGGATGTTGGAGTACATGAGATAGTGGAAGAAGCAAGGCTGAGATGGTATGGGCAACTAATGAGGATGTTGGAGTACATGAGATAGTGGAGGAAGCAAGGCTGAGATGGTATGGGCAACTAATGAGGATGTTGGAGTACATGCGATAGTGGAGGAAACAAGACTGAGATGGTATGGGCAACTATTGAGGATGTTGGAGTACATGATATAGTGGAGGAAGCAAGACTGAGATGGTATGGGCAACTAATGAGGATGTTGGAGTACATGAGATAGTGGAGGAAGCAAGACTGAGATGGTATGGGCAACTAATGAGGATGTTGAAGTACATGCGATAGTGGAGCAAGCAAGACTGAGATGGTATGGGCAACTAATGAGGATGTTGGAGTACATGCGATAGTGGAGGAAGCAAGACTGAGATGGTATGGGCAACTAATGAGGATGTTGGAGTACATGAGATAGTGGAGGAAGCAAGGCTGATATGGTATGGGCAACTAATGAGGATGTTGAAGTACATGAGATAGTGGAGCAAGCAAGGCTGAGATGGTATGGGCAACTAATGAGGACGGAAAAGAGAGGATGCCAAAGAAGATGGGGAAAATTACCCATGTAGGAAAAAGACCGCAAGGGAGGCCAAGAAAGAGATGGGAGGAGCAGATAACAGAAAGTGTGTCTGTTCGCTTCGTCCCATTTCTAGTCGGTATTTCGCCGTCGGGTCAGAGGACTTGTTCCGAACTAAACACTGCCGCTGCTCTGGATCACACAAATGATAGAAATAATCATGAGTCGCATCAATGATCACGACGGAATGAGGATCGGTTCTACTGAAATTTGGTCTCAATCGTGTCCGTGTAGACAATCCCCCCGTCCCAGTCCCGATCGCGACGGGGATACGACACAAGTGTGGACACGGCTTTAGATGCATTCAGGTAGTGCATGGTTGTCATTCTATCTCCCTTCACACAAATACCGGTACATTTTCTTCCAAACTCTACCTTCCTTTTACGTATCCTAACATTGCAGTTAAATGCGGGCTGCCTGGATGGGTAGTAAGGCGTGGTTAAAATAATTTAAACTTACATTAACTTCAAAAAAAAGTCTTCTACAATCGTTCACTAGATTCTATCAACTAAAGTTTTTATCATTGCTTCTTTGTCTTATTATTTTGGGGAAATCGGAAAATTATCTTTGTATAATATAGGTATCCGTTCACCACATTATAGATAAGGAGCTTGAGTAAATAAACTCGATTTATGGTGAAAGCTTACATACACCCTTACCTTGGTGGATCCACTATGGCCCTCTCAAATTATCTGCACCATAGTGGAAATAAACAAGGTTAGAGTGTTACTTTTCCAGGTAAACAACGTGTGCATTTATATGTAAACCTGTAGTAATATTAACGATTGATGCTAAATGTTTTCTTCTTCAAGCATTATATATTAACGATTGATGCTAAATGTTTTCTTCTTCCAGCATTATATATTAACGATTGATGCTAAATGTTTTCTTCTTCCAGCATTATATATTAACGATTGATGCAAAATGTTTTCTTCTTCCAGCATTATATATTAACGATTGATGCAAAATGTTTTCTTCTTCAAGCATTATATATTAACGATTGATGCTAAATGTTTTCTTCTTCCAGCATTATATATTAACGATTGATGCAAAATGTTTTCTTCTTCCAGCATTATATATTAACGATTGATGCAAAATGTTTTCTTCTTCAAGCATTATATATTAACGATTGATGCAAAATGTTTTCTTCTTCCAGCATTATATATTAACGATTGATGCAAAATGTTTTCTTCTTCCAGCATTATCAAGAATTGGCCAAACACGTACGCGTTCAGTAAGATATTAGCTGAAAACGTCGTACTTGAGAACAGTAAAATCATTCCTTCTTGCATCTTAAGACCTGCAGTAGGTGAGAACAAAATATTGTATTAAATAATGTAATATAGATAAAGGTTAAAAATGTGATCAGTAACAAATATGCAGGACCGTCTTAAGAAAGAGGAGGGGGTATAATGGACCTCACTTTAGGGGCCTCTTGTGAGAGGAAAAAAATAAGCAGAAGATAAAAATCCAGATATTTTAATGACTGAGGGATAGATAGCACCAAAACACTAACAGGGCTACAGATAGGAAGTCAGCATTTTTATATCCTCAGCCAAATAATCACCTCCTAAATAGTTGATATAACTTTTTATAATACTATCTTATTTGAAAAATTGTTACTAAAATACGTGCTAGTTTGGTCTTGAGCTAGACTGCCTAGGATGGGAAGATCGAGGTTCGAATCTCGGTCGGGTGAACTGGGGGGGGGGGGAGGAGGGTGTCCCTAAAAGGTTTTATACTCTCCCTCCACACACATGCGGGTTCACTTCCTCTAAATTCAATCTTCCTGATTCCTAATCCATTAGCGTAATTAGTATTTAAGCGTATAACCCGAACGGGTAGTAAGACGCGGTGCTAAAAAAAAAATCTCCATTTTAAGATCCTTATTATAACAAAAATAAAATTAAGATTGGATGGATGGGAAAACCACAACAATAAATCACTTGTCAAAAAACCACCCTCAGTTCACTGAGCCAAGATTCGAACCTTTGCCTCCTCGTAAACAACTGTCAGAGCTATCTGACAATCACGCGCTCGCTTGTCAGTCTGTCCGAACCCTTAGGCCTACTTCCCGATCTGGTTTTACGCTTATGTACTAATTACGCTGATGTTTTTGGGGCTTAGCAAGGTTATATTTAGAGGAAGTGTACCTAAATTTGCGTAGAGGGGGAAGTGGACAACGATTTTGTGAAAACAGCCCTCATTACACCCGACCGAGATTCGAACCTTTATTTCCCCACCATCGGCAGTCTAATCTACTGCGAGAATGGCGCGTTAGATCACGCGGCCACCGAAGCGGGTAGTTTGAAATGTTAAACAGTGTTAAGTAAACGACACTTAATTTTAAGGCTATATATCCAATTCCAAAAACTGATCGAGAGGACCTTATGAAAACAAAGATTTAACCAGATCGGTAAAATGGTTTCGGCTCTAGCCTGAGGTACAAACAGTCATACGACAAGGCAAAAATCACTTGTTCGGTTTCGGGTGGTCATGAAACGTCGACATTTATCAAAATATCGAGTTTAATTTTTTTCACTATTACACTAATTCTCCCTACGAGGCGTCGAGAGAAAGTAAAATAGTTTTAGTAAAGTTTTACATTCCCGATTTATGTTAAACACTTTAATATAATTTTCAACCAAAGTTTTGTATGTTTGAATGCCCAGTTTTTGTGGTGCCTTTATTTTGAGGAACCCATCTATTCTATTGAGTCTCCAACAATTTTCAAAAAGGTCCATCCAGGTTCCTTATTTTACTACGTCCATCACTGTCTCTGTTAACAAAATGTCTGGTTTATAGTTACGTCCTCCGTGAAAGAACCAGTCCCGGGATGGATCGACAATCAGAATGGAATCATCAGGACTCACGTGCTGAGCAGTCAAGGGCGCATGCGCGTCGCCAACGCGCATAGGAAATATAACATAGAGCTGATCCCTGTGGACATCGTCACCAACGCCACCATAGCGGCTGGTTGGGACACGGCGTACCATAAGTAAGGATGAGAATATAGAAACCCTGATTTCTTTTATAGGAAAACCCCCCCTTTTAACTACCAACATTGACTGAAAGTAGTGATGGGCATAATCGAATGAATCTAAAGAATCATTCGAAAGCTTTTGAGAAGTAGTGATCCTAAAGAGTCGGTAATAATCGGATGTTAGCTACTTCTAACTTCAATGAATAAAATTAAAATACTACCGGAATATTACGGCCGGGCAATGTTTTATTAAATGTATAAAAAGTATATACTTATCTATTTATTAAATTTAGGTCTACGTTAAAAAATTTATCTCTCAAACCATTCGTGCTATTTGCGTTTAGTTAATTAGGAAGGTAAAATTTAAAGGAAATGAAAGAGAACAATCTACTCAGTAATTATCAAAATAAGCGAATCATTTTGTAATTTTCATTCGAATTATTTTTGGCTGATATTCGATTGTAAACTGTACAACCAATTTGTATTAAATTAGCCTTAGAATCATTCGAAAGCGTAAGGTCGATTATTGTGTAGTAATGTGGACTAGTTATTGAAAATGAACCTAATAGAAATGAAGACCTGTATAGAGATAGCCTGGAAACATTCATAATCAGCAGGTCGATTTTCCTTAACACTTCTGGCAAAGGAGTGGTAAGACAATGAATCGGTCAGCTCGCGTAAAGTCAGTTACTGTTTTCATTCGAATGATTTTGAAAGAATTGAATGAATCGATTCTATTCATCCGATTCTGTCCATCACTAAATGAAAGCATCCTAAACAAAAAATAATTATCCCCCCCGTCAATGTCTGCACCAGATGGCCAGTAAATGAGCACTGGTAAAATTCTATTCTCATTTCCCACCATGACTGCGTACGGAAATCTCTACGTAGCCCTGGTGGGGTATCATCAATCGTCCCCAGTGTCTCAGTCACCTAGAATACCCCTTACTATTGCCCCAGCCGGTCGTCGAACCGGGGTAGGGCGATCTTAATGGCTGTTTATTTTCTTTTCAGGGGGGAAATGAAAGTTTTCAACGTTACAACATCAGTTCAGAACCCGATCAAATATGGAGAGTGGATAGCCAAAACCAAGAAATGTTTCCATTTATCGCCGCCCTTGAAAGCTGTGCGGTACAACAGTATGATAATTGTTAATAACAAAGGAGTGTTCTACTCCATGTGGTTCATCCTGGATCTAGTTCCTGCTTTCATCATAGATACACTCACATTACGCAAACACAAGTAAGACATCACGTTTCTATACAGGCCGTTCAAAAAGAAACGTAACCCATGAGTAATGTATGTTTATTAGTCAATTAAAAACAATATTTATCTTTCAGTTTGGCCAGCGGCACAGATTGGTTTGGTCGGTCCCCTGCCCACCCCACCCCCCTTCCTTTACCCCCCACTCCACTTAGACCTCATGTTATTATTATTATTATTATTAGCACCGCGTCTTACTACCCGTTCGGGTTATACGCACTTACGCTAGTGTAATGGTAGGGTGATTGTGAGATGAAATGGAGGACCTACAGTTTAACGTGGAATCCGAACCACGTTGGAGGCCTGGCATTCCACACATTCACAAGTTGTAATTAATACAAGTCTTGTTAGAGGTGAAGGAAGGTTTTTGGTAATCAGATAAAATTGTGCCGGGACCGAGGATTGAACCCCGGACCCTAGACCTCATGTTATTATGCCACTTCATTGCCAAGAAACTTGCACTTTAAAAAAAAATATATATATAGAGGGTTGTATTATTTACATATATATTGTTTTTAATTTAAAAGCTTGGATATGTAATTAATGGTGTTTTTTTTCCTAATATGTCTATTTATTAGGCAAGGGTTTGAAGAAAAGAATCAGAAAGTATTATAGGATTATAATAAAGGTTTGGAATAAGTAAACCAAAATGTACAGTAAAACATAAATAAAGCACCGGTTGATAAATGTAGATTTATCTATACCTCCTTCAACGATAGTTTGGGGGAAAACGTAATACTTCATACATATACCCTCCTCAATGTGATTAAATTAAATGGTCCCTCTCATATCTTTCTTGTTTCTTCTAGAAGCTAGTGCTCTGCAAACCCTCCTAAAATTGCACCCCTCAGTCACGTATCTGTACCTCCGCCACTGATGTTTGCCCTTATGGTTTGCACATAAGTGTACAGAACCAATTATATTATATAAACGCATTTTTTAATGTCGCATTTGATGTCATCTTCTAGATGTTGATTGTTGACCTGTATCTGTATGTATGACGTTGATTTGAATACACACGTGTTCTTAAAAATCCTCACGAAAATAAATGGTTACCAAAGAGCTGGTTTCATAGTCAGACTTAGTATGACTCAAGTGTGGCGCTATACTAAATAGAGGACAGTACCTACCTAAACTTGAACAAAATGGACCAAGGATGTCCTGAAATTTAATGAAAACTCTTTATATTAATTTAAAAAGTTTCTTCTCATGTGATCACTAAAGATATTAAATAACTGTTGATATCACCGTGCGAAGGAAATTAAACTCTATGTTTCTACTGGAGCAATATATTTGATTTGATTAATTTTGGCCAAAAAAGTTTACCTATAAAAATTGCAAGCACACTTAGTTTTCTTTTGTCCCACACACACTCCCACCTCAAACCTTAATATCAAGCAGTCCTTAATCCAATTTTACTCTCATTTAATCTTTCTCAGCTTATGATAGCGCTCTCCATTATACCTTTACTTGGGTTAATTAAAACTATCCTTTCCCAGAATTTAGAATACTAACACCAGGATAAATATTAATTTCTTATCTTTATACAAATTTGATTTATTTGCACGCAAAGAGTAAAAGGTGATATGTGTGCCAAAGGACGAACATCAAGTTTTAGAATAAATGTACAAAACATAATTTATCTTTCAGTCCAGTTAAAACTTTAGAAACTTTTTTTTTAAATTTGTCATCACCTGTATCCTCTCTAGGCTCCAACACCTCCCAACACTCAGTCGGTGACATTGGGATGTCCTAGAGTTGTGTCTTGCAACTATCCTCAAATTTGGAATGTCCACAATAGAAGAGAGAGAGAGAAAAGACTTAAGCTAGTTATCATTATGTTGATCTGGTGATGTGTTCTTGAGATGTTTTAAATGTGTTCTGTTATAAGATTATTTTATCAAAGCTGCTTCAGTGTCCGAATGGTCTAAGGAGTCACTCGTATTTTAGACTGGCCTGCTGCCGCTGATGATGGAGAGATCAGGGTTCAAATCACGCTCGGGTATTATAATAGTTGTTTTTATAAATTGTTTCCCACCCTCCTTCCATGCAAATGCGGGTAGATTACCTCTAAAAAGCTTTCTTAGCCGATTATATCTCTATAAGGAAAACCTATATCCTTTTCCTGTGTTTGTCCTTTATGTTATACCTTTTACATGTTCCTATCTATTTGTCTTATCATTCTTTACAATTTTACATTTTCTCCCTTTTGTGTTTTTTGTTTGTTTCCTCTTTTAGGAAGTTGCATTGCGCGTATAGTATTATGGGATTACTCGCCACGTGTTGGGCGTCATTTATAACAATATTGAATTAATTAGCTGATAATTGCCCCGTGATCGAGCGTCAATTGTTGAACTATTGCATTAATTGCCCCACGTTGGGTGCCATTTATAGTATTATGGGATTACTCGCCCCACGTTGGGCGCCATTTATAGTATTATGGGAATGAAACACCTCGCATTGGCGCTATTATATATTATGGGATACTCGCCCCACGTTGGCGCATTTATAGTATTATGGGAATGAACACCTCGCATTGGGCGCTATTATAGTATTATGGGATTACTCGCACGTGTGGCGTCATTTATAACACTTTTGTTTTAATTAGCTGATAATTGCCCCGTGATCGAGCACTAATTAAAGCGGTACGGTACCTTGATGATATAATTGGTAATTATAGCCTCGTGATCGAGCGCCAATTGTAGAGCTATTGAATTAATCGCACCTCGGTGGGCCCCATGTATAACAATCCTGTGACTGCCTCTACGTTGTGCGCCTTTTATAAAATTATTAAATTATGTTGATGATAATTGCCTCGTGTTTGGGAGATATTTATAATCTTTAAATAATACACAATTATTAGGTTAGATGTGATTTTAATTTACTATCACTATTGTCTTTATCGTAAAACTGATCATGTCGTTAACTATTTCGAGACGCGACTGATAATGAATACACGACCGTACGTATTGAAGGCTGGAGTGACAGACATTCACAGTCAGGGTGCTAGTGAGCCAGTGTGTGAGCAACTCTATGAGCCACTGTCGATTATTTCACCACGCCGAGTATATAACTCGCTTCGAAAAGAACATTATAGAAGAAGGTGTTATAAAAATTAAAATAACCCATCTCGGTGGCGGTAGAAGGTCCGAGAGCCAGAAGCTACCACAAATTACCTTTTAAAATTTCTATTCGATCTTTCCAGAACAGGAAGTTATTATTTATAAAAACCTTAAATTGTCATATTGACTCAACAGGTCCTACGTCATGTACTCTGACGTCATTGACAATGGCTCTTGCCTTCTTAGAAGAAGTAGTGCTTTAAGCGCCACGTAATATATTATAAAGTTCAAATAAAATTAAATACGTTTATAAAATTAGGACGATATTATTGTCAATGCTCTCACATATTCTTTAGGGGCAAATCAGTAACATTACACGCGTTTCACACTTCTCCCTGATTAGTTCCGATAGAATGAAACCTAGGTCGGGGGATTGGGCGTTGACGATCGATTTTCTTTAAGAGGCAACCATTACCTCTTTGTCCAGTGGCAGCAATGTAAAGTGTGAACTGTATTATTTTTTTCACTGTAAAAGCCTTATTACCTTCGTCCCTTTTATATGTTTCTATCCACCTTACCTGATTATAGTAATTATCATACTTGGTATCAACTGAAAAGGTGGTACAACGCAGTGATAAAATACATATACAATATTACTGAGTCAAACCTCATTAACATTAAGTAATCATGAGCTTCAAATCTAACCTCTAGATTTAATTGCCTTTGAATGTTGATTTGACTATAATAATTCGTATTTTAAAGAATTTTGGGTAATAGTTAACTACTCAAAAGATGCATTTCAATGTTCCTAATTGTAGTTTGATTTTTCTTTACATTACAGAATGGTCGATTATTCTACGAAATCTCTCTCTTACAATGGACTAGTTTCACCTTTCTTCACAAGATCATGGAAGTTTTGCGATAAAAATGTCCAGAATCTGTTGAATTCTGTTTCTAAAGAAGAGCGCAGGGAATTCAACTTTGACGTCACTACAGTGAATTGGGACACTTACTCCAAATCCTTTGTGGATGGAATACACACCTTCCTTAGTCGAGAGGATCCTAAGAAACTTCCAGAAGCAAGACAAAGATACAAAAAGTAGGTTTAAACTAATTTGGTATGTATTGTATGTATCAAAGAGGCGACAAGTATTGTAACCAGAGATCCCCTTTCTCTACCTTCAAAGTTTATTTGCAACTCAACACAGTTTATTAGATTAAACCCTCCTCCTTCCCTTCTGCCATGCCGTTTGCATCTTCTCTCTTTTAACCCCCTCCTCGACTCCATTCAGCGAGCAAGTGGTTGGGAGTTGGTGGTACGCTTTTGACAAAGGTTAGTAGTAGTGAAGGAACAATCAATATTGAAAATATATTTAATTAGAATTAACTATTTTAATAGCCACTTCAATGGCTGAACGATCTGAGCTAAGGCATCACTCTCATGTCAGACTGGCCTGCTGATGGTGGAAGGGAGAGCATGTGTGGGGAATAGGAAGGGGGGGAGGGAGAGTCGACATTCAAATCTAAGAATCAAACAGCCAAAACTATTATGTATGCTTTTTAGTGAGGATTACTCTACTAGATATATTCTGAAAATTGAAAAATGACACCTAGACACGGGAATCGAACTCGAGACCTTTGACCCAGTACGCCAATGCTCTACCACTGAGCTATCCAGGAATCATCCTGTGCCCATTTTAAGGCAAAGTCTATGATGGACTTGTGGAAACCACTCGTGATCTTAATAAAATCACACATTTGTAGCCGACGATTTTCGCATGTCCATCATAGACTCTGCCTTAAAATGGGCACAGGATGATTCCTGGATAGCTCAGAGGTAGAGCATTGGCATACTGAGTCAAAGGTCTCGGGTTAGATTCTTGTGTCCAAGTGTAATTTTTCAATTTTCAAAGTCGAATTTAAGTCGGGTCTACTGAGGGTGGTTTTTCATAAATGGTTTCCTACTCTCCTTCCAATCAATTGCAGTTGAATTATCTCTAAAATGCTTCCTTCCTTGTCCCTACCCTATTAAAGGTTTTTTTCAGCACCCCATCTTACTACCCGATCGGGTTATACACTCATGTACTAGTTACACTAATTCGTTAGAGATTTGGAAGGTTTTTAATTTAGAAAAAAGTGCATCCACATTTGCACTGAGGGAGAGTGGAATACCATTTAGGAAAAAAACCACCCTCAGTGCACCTGACTGGGATCAAACCCCAATCTACCCATCTGTAGCAGTCTAGTCTAACTAGAGTAATTATTATAGTCATCTATGTATACAACCTGAACATGGAATAAAGACGCAGTGATAAAAAAAAATTAGCGATATTTTCAAATACTACATTGTTTGACAGAATCTAATTATGCATTTTTGTTACAGGTTGTACCTTCTCCACCGTTTGACACAAGCAGGATTCACTATCTTAGTGTCCACGGTTGCTTGGCAAGTAGGGGTAACAGCATTGTACAGCTGATATTTAACTATACACTACACTATCTAGTTAGTGAGCATGATAACAATAGTTTTAAAATAAGTGTTGTCTGTCTTACCTTGATTAAAAATTGAATGAAACCAAGCTTCAAGGAAAAAAAAAATCCTCAATGACTAACACACTTTAGAATACAAACCAGCAATCTTTTCTCAACAGTATGTCATCCAAACATTTTTTCTATACACATACAAAAGGTGTTTTAACATATGGAAATGTAAGCTCTTTAAGAGGCTAACTATAGGCACATAACATTTTTTTATTGATGATAAGTTACCAAAATCAAAGCTATGTTTTATATTTTTAAAGAGTATTGCCCGCAAAAGCGGCCGGCATTTAATCCAATGCTCTACTTGAAACGGTACCCCTTTTCTGTAACTAAACTGTAAATGAATTATTTTACATATGTTCTGTAGTAACTTTATTGTGCAGCATATACTTTTGATTATATTGATATGTATTGCCATATTATGATTAAATAAACACAATTAGTAAATTTTAGTAGTTTTAATAAACATCACAACCACAAAAGTAGTTATCAGGTGAACTGTTTAATTTGTATTTTTTTTTTACTCATTAGTATAGGTAAACTTTTATGGGGTACTAACGGGGTATTGATGCACAATACACGGAATCTACCTAGTGGGTGCTGCTTAGCCCTCTCTCAATCAATCCTGATCTCATTGTTAAGTGGTGTACCCCGCCCGGGATCTGAGTATCCCGACGCAGGTTGGATTGAACCCCAGCGGAAAGAAGATGTGGAAATTAAGTGTGTAGGAAAGAGACCACAAAGGACGCCAAGAACGAGATGGGAGGAGCAGGTAACAGAAAGTGTTCAAGTGAGAGGAGAAGAATGGAAGAAATTAAAGGAGGAAGAATGGTGGAAGGATAGAGCAAGATGGAGGCATTTTATTAAAGTGACGCGGCCAAAGGCTTGAAACCGTTGATAGGTAAACTTTTATAACTTCACATAAAGCTATAAGTATGGAAAAGAGGGAGAAGGGGTAGCATTATTATTATTATTATTATTAGGGTATTTAACTCACACTTTCTGAACCTACTGACTATATCAGCACATGATAATTTCTATGAGCAAGCATGAAAGGGCCCACCAATTTTATTGGCAGAGATATATTTATTTTTATACCTTCCAGGTTTTTAATATGCCACAATTGATGGCTTTACTTCCCCTCAAAAAAAAAAAAAAGTTGTGTTACAGATTTTTACCGCTCAAGAAAAATTCTTTTGACCTCCGTTTGGTTTGAACCCATGCACATCGTGTCTTAAGGAGAACCCTTTACCCCAAGATCACCGAGGTCGACCATTATACAAATTATACTACAGAAAATCACACCACAGTCCGACGTTTGGTTCGAGCTCCATCACTTCTAAGTTAGATATTATCCGTGGGTTAAGACTGACTCTTAATTTCTAGTACTTTAAGATCGACAGTTTTAATTAATTTCTCCTATTGTGGATTATTTTATACTGGTGGAAGAATGTTATTATTATTATTATTGCGTCTTACTACCCGTTCGGGTTATACGCACTTACGCTAATGTGTAATGGTAGGGTGATTGTGAGATGAAATGAAGGACCTACAGTTTAACGTGGAATCCTAACCACGGTGTAGGCCTGGCATTCCACACATTCACAAGATGTCTTGTCAGAGGTGAAGGAAGGGTTTGGTAATCAGATAAATCTGTGCCGGGACTGAGGATTGAACCCCGGCCGCCAGCACAAAAGTCTGACACCTTACCCCTAGACCACCAGGTCACCTACTGGAAGAATGTTGATGTCCACATATCAACTGGGTGCGATAAGGGTCAGTTTTACATATGTGATTTCATTGACCTTTCTCCGTGCTAATGTGGGTTTACTTCCTCTCATCCCAACCCTTTAAATGAAACCCTTGATAATCTCGGGAGAAAAAAACACTATGAAAATGTAACTCCACCAACATAAAAACTAAAACAAAATTAAAATACCATTTCGTAGACAGAATCAAATGAATAAACCGATTATTGTTTTAAATAATATCACTGTATTTCTTACACGCTGTACATTAAAAATACAATAATATTAAACTGAGTTTCCTCAAGGAAAATAAACACAAAGAATGATAAAACATTAAATACAGAACGATAATCTTCTTCCAACGATAAAGTGTTCAAATGTACAATATATACATTAAAAAGTCTAATACCAGGTATCTTAGAGTAATTCCCAAAACACACATGAAAAAAAAGAAAAAAAAAAAGCTATATGAAAATGTGCCTTAAAACACATTAAGATGAAAAAATCTTAAGATGTACAGATGAAATATAGTTTATAGCCGAAAAGCTACACTCAGTATTGTTATCAACTATTTTGCATCATTGTTTATCAATTATGGTTTACACTCTCTTTATGTCATTGTACCATGCATAAATTGTGAAAAGTATATAATATCGTTTTACAAATAAGTTAAATATATATTTAATAATTACATTGTACTTAGTTAAATGTACACATTTAAATTCACACTTTGGTGTCTTGTCTAAATGATGAGTCAATGTTAATATTATTAATTATTATTATTACACAAACAGATAATTTATTTGAAAACAGCTGTGAACACTAGATAAATTAATTAAACCCAATGTGCAATGTGGTAACAATAAAGTAAGGGTTTAAAAAGCCTCCCTAAATAAAAGAACAATACAACCTGAAAATACCTCGCTGCACTTTAGTTTTAAAATAATATCTTATATAACAGTAAATTACTGCTAGCGCTTACTATATAAGTGATTTCCTAAAGAATGTGCTGTTGATTTAACTGCAAATTGGTAGTGGATGTATATAAAATTTTGAGCTTTAGGAAAATGTCTAAAATATATTTTTACATGATTATGTAAATCCAAAGGAAAGTCCAATTTATTTTTTTAAATAATTGGTAAGTTTTCATATTAAGTATTTAAAGAAATTAAATTTTAAAAAAATATTCTGACACCTTCATGAAAATAAGTTATAATTAATTACTATTATTACCTGTTGAGATAAATAAATAAAATAATAAGCCTATTAAACACAAAACAATATAATTTTAAATGCAATATTAGTTTTAAACTATATTAATAATTTAATATTTTGACTAAAAATAAAATATTATAGTTCAAAATAACCAAACACAGGGATCAAAGTATTAAGAAAAAATAACTTGACTTATTTGCTTTAACTTGTTCTATTTAACAACATAAACCCTTTTCAGTCTTTTAAATGTTACTACATTAATATACTTTATTGAAACATGTGAAATATTTCTATTCAAAGCATGTAGGTATAGTATAAATAAAAACACCAACAATAATAAAGGAATATAAAACATAACTATGAAACCTTTCAAGTCTAGATATAAGAGCATGATTTTCATCAACTCAAATAACATATCAAATTAGGTTTATTCCAGAATAAAAACATACAAAAAATGCTTGCTTGTAATATCTGTCAGAATTCTAATAGTTATTTTTGAAACCATTTATTCAAGGAATATTAAAAATATTTATTTTTAGAAAATCATTATATAACTTATATTGTTATATAATTATGACTAATTAAGAAAATGATTTTGTTTTTGTATTGGTCACTTACCTACTTTTGTACAAGATGATTACCAATGAAAGAAAATATTGAAATAGTTAAGCATATAATTTAAATCTATATAAAAAAAAAAATTGGCTCTATGCAAGCATTTTCAGTCGACATTGTAAGGAGGAGTGGATTTGGTTTCCTATCCTCTTTCTGGTCAAATAACAAAACATTTACTTAAAATCAACAGATACCTTATTTCCTTGATAGTTTATATCCTTAAAAGTCAATAGACTAATAGTGGAGGTACAAAAAAAATCAAAATCAATGAACTATAGGAACAGTCTATCACTAATGAATTCTAGAGTTGAAACTCATCCCGAAGAGAACAAATATAATGAAAACATAGAGGATGATTCGCAAATCTCTGTATAACTTAATTGGTGGATAAGTACCACTAAAACAAAACTATTTCGTTAAAGAATCTATATCTGCAGATGTCCCCCTTTGGTGCTAGAGGCCCATTATCATTCATAGCGTAGACTTTGTACGTGTAGCATGGAGCATTCAATGGATTCCGAGATGGATGACATTCATCTAGCATATATGGAGCCGGAGTTTCTTTGAAAATGTATGAAAAACAAAGTGTTGATGCTTTGGGGAATGCATTTTACTGTTGGCGATTGCTCCTTTGAGCAATTGCTCTAAAACGGCTGTAAATAAAAATGTTGTTCACATGTTTTTGCCTTTATGTATCAACAGCACCTGCTAGCACCAAAAGGTGATGTCTGTGGACATAAATTCATTGATGAAAAAGGTTTGTTTTAATGCTACCCATTTCCCATTTAAGCTTATACAGAGCGTTTTGAGTCATCCTGTATAGTAACTAAAACTTACTCAAGATTTTAAATCACAATAGTTAAACTAAGGACAAATTATGTCAACCGAGTGGATTCATTAAACCTGAACAAACACTGTTCCCTTAGCAAAAAAATTGCAAACCACAAATAAAAACAACAAACCATGCACATATCGCAGAATAAATGCATTTTAGGGCAAATCAGACCTCTTTTACAACACAATAAAATAGAATATATATAGTGTTACACTCTTTTGTCCCTGTGAAATCACCTCTACTGATGGTGATTGATGTGTCTTAAAAATTTATTTCATCATGTTATTTGTGTAGTTTTTTTTATGTCTTTATGTGGCCCCAAAGATTTTTTGAAAGTATCTTAGAAGGTTTATAAATCACCAATCTTATTGTTTATTGAATAGTTACATTAATAAATAATACAAATCTCCAAACTATGATAAAGAAAACAAATTAATAAGAATAAACAAAAAAATATTATTTTTAGATACCAATAAGAAAATAAAATATTATGGAAGCACCTTCTTTTGTTTTATACCTTTGGGGTTATGACAATGTTATGAATAAGCATGAGCAATCAATTAACTTGTGTAAGTATAGGTTAACACGTATAACATGACACAGCAGTGGAAAAAAAAAGTGTATATATATATATATATTATATTGTCTTGCTACTTGAAATATTAAAATACAGCTAGTAGTTTTCAATTATTGTTAACTAGAGTTAGAATAAAAATATTGTGAGAAGTTAATTGCATATTTTACAAGCCTTATTGTCAGCTCCAAGAAGACTTTTTAATGATACCTCTGTGCCTTTGTATTAACAAATTTCGGGTTATATTAAGTTACAGCCATGTTATACTTTTTTTTTTTCATTTCTTAGTTAAAAAAATAAAAAAAGGCACACAAATTAAAAAAATATTACTAATCCTTCTGTTGGCCAATCTGAGCTAGATATGTCTCATCTTTAAAATACTACTGTACAGTATGAAGGTACAGAACAAATCAAAATATATGTGCTTGTTACAAAAGATACAAAACTAATACAATTTAACAAAAAAAAATAGAAAAGAGGCCGAAAATAATATAGAGATTTTCTGTGTTTCTAGTTTTGTTATATTTGGAAGAAGGTACAGGAATGGTGGATAGAAAGATATAAAAGAGATAAACACAATATGGATTTTACAATGAAATTACCTTCCTCGGTGGCGTAGTTGGCTAACATGCTAGTCGTGTTGAGCTCGACTGCTGAGGACGAGGAGATCGAGATTCGAATCTCGGTCGGGTGAACTGGGAGGGGTGGGGGGTTTCCTAAATGGTTTTCCACTCTCCCTCCACGCAAATGCGGGTTTCACTTCCTCTATTCAACCTTCCCAATCCTAATCATTAGCGTAATTAGTACTTAAGCGTATAACCGAAGGTAGTAAGACGCGTGCTAAATATTATTATTAAATGAAATTTAAGAACACGATCACACTTTACATTGCTGCCATGGACAAGGGGTAATGAATGACTGTTCTGGAAATAATCAACTGTAAATAAGTACCATCCAATTACCCCGACCAAGGGGGTTTCACTTCTATCGGAAATATATCAGGAGGGTTGTAGACAAACCGCAAGGTACATACACAAGAGGAGGGGAAACCCAAACAACATAAAAGGGACAAAAAGGAAATTTGTAAAGAATAATAGGACACTAGGATAGGATCATGTTGAAGGAGTATCATAAAGGACATAAATAGGAAATCAACATTGGCGAAAGTAAGTATCAAATTAAAATTTGTGCAAGTAAATTATGCGTCGGTGATGTGTTAATAACCATCAAAACTTGAAGATGTGTAGTATGTTTAGTTTTGTATTTAATTGTTATTATAAAATTATCACATTTAATTTTCAGTGAAAGAAAAAAAAAATCAAAATGTTTTATTGTTCTTGCTATGAGAGTGATTTATTAAATTGCTGTATTCTTAAAGATAAATATAAAATAATTCTTAAGGTGGGAATGTAAGGAGAACAAGAAACTGTGTTTTTGCAATTTTTATATCAAAACTTTTTTGGTCAAAATATATTAAATATTGCTTCAGTACAAACACAGTGTTTAATTTTATTCACATGATGATAACAACACTTGTTGAATATCTGTCAAGTGTGTCCTGAAATTTAGTTATAACCTTTTCTCTTCATTTAAAGATTTGTCATCTAACGTTGCTATGCTCCCGATAATTCAACAGCTTTATATATTACCATGCAAATAAAATAAGCTCTATGTTTGTGCTGAAGCAATATTTTATTTATTTTGGCAAAACAAACGTTTTGCTGAAAAAACCTTGTTAAAACATAGGCCTTTACCTCATGTTCCCTAAATTCTTACCTTAAACGCACACACACACACACACACTGCACGCACGCACGCCACACACACACAACAAAGTTTTATTTTGTATATTTTGAACAACCACATACATTAAATGATTCAAGATTTTAATTTACATTTAACTGCACATGTCTTTATACAATAATATTTATAACATACTTTATATAACTGTATTTGGCAAAATAAACGCTTTATATTCACAACAGTGAATTAATATTTTACACTATAATTATTCTTTGCACAGGTCGGATTAACTGGTTGTTTTTGGACTAGTATTTAACTAAACCCTGTAGAAGGATACAGGTACGCGAGATTACATTTTTGAGGAGTAGACTGGATGGGCAAGGATGGACAAGGTGAGGAATGAAAGGGTAAGAGAGAGAAAGTGAAAGAGGAACCCCTGCAATATAGGATAGAGAAGGTGAGATTGAGGAGGTTTGAACATGTGAAGAGGATCGAAGAGGGGAAGATGCTTGAAATGGAGGAAGCCAAGACGAAGACCCAGGGACAGGTGGATAAAGGGAGTGTGGAGAGGGAGAGGGGAGGATGCTTGAAATGGAGGTGGCCAAGAGGAAGACCCAAGGACAGGTGGATAAAGGGAGTGTGGAGAGGAGAGGCGTGGAGGAACAAAGGGGGTGGGAGGACAGAAGTGAATAAAGAGACTTAAGTTCGAGGCAGACCCTGCCAGTGTTAGGAACTGTGCGTGGTGGTGATAATGATAATGATTTAACTCAACCAAATATCAGAGGGAGGCAAGGCCACCACCAATGAATTTGATGATAGTTCCCCTCCCTATTTGTTGGTACAGTAAACGGCTCAAACCTAACTACACCAGGCCTCAACAGAAGATAGTTTCTTTCTTTATATAAGATTATCATTTTTCAAATTATTATTATTTTTAAATAGTTCTCTATAAATACTAACCATAGCCAAGGAATTTAGCTTTACTCCCAAAAACAGTTGGCACAGTTTTTCTTTAAATTCAGTAATCCAGTGTTTGTGTTTGATAAAGGCAACAATGCCGAAATATTATTCTATTTATGTTAAAATGTGTGTGTGACCTACTTCTACTATAGAAGACAGAAGAAAGGAAGAAGATGTCACCTTTGTGCATTGGATTCTTCCCACATTTTTCTCTTCCCCTAGGGTGGGCTTTCTTCATCAAATTTACTATTAGTAGTTTATTTTCCCTTTTTATTTAGTTCTATCAATTTCCCTTTACTATAAAATTGTTTAGCCACTGGGCCGGGCCACCTCATTTTTATACAAAAGCAAGTATTTATAAATATAGAATGATCGCAAGAGCAAGGCTCCACTAAAGTGATTTGTCTCTAAACCCAAACAAACAAACAAACAAACTTTATAAATAGTGTGATCTTCCCCTTTAAAATGGCAACAAACTCACTACAAGAGTGGTGGTGAGGGGGAGGGGCGAGTTTCCAGGTTTACAAATTATAAATAACTAGTAGATAAAATAAAATATGAATGACAAACAATAAAATCCCTTTCTTACGTTTAATTCATGCCCAACCCACCAGCTAGAGGTTCTACCTGAGGAACCTACCGGTAGATACCAATATGTTCTTTGAAATCAATATTTAATTGACACTGAATTATCTTCTTCCTTGGCTCACTAACAACGGAGTCTTATTATTTTTGTGTAGAAATTTGAAATGGGTCAAATTCTATATTTATCGAATACAAAGCTTACATTTTCTTTTAAATCTTTAGTCTTTAAAATAATAAAATTTTGGTATGGTAAAAGTATTTAAAAATGAATTTTGAAAAAGTTGTCAAAGGTTTGGTATCAGGACAAATGCTATTTTGTTTGTGATATCTATTAAATCATAAAAAAAACAAGATAGCCTATTTGAGTAAATAAATAATATTAATTTAATATTAATGTAATTTTGACCTTTTTTGTTGTAATTTTGCTACTTTCCCGAGTAAAAAAATCTATGTAATTATTGTTAACAATTACTTAAAACTTTTATTATATTTGGAAGAAAGTTATTAAAATTGTGGTTTAAAGTCAAGGTTCTTCATAATTGTCTGAGTTATCTTTTTGAGATTTTTACAATTCTCGAATACCAAAGGATTTGTGGATTTAAACGTCCAATTCCTTAAAAAAAAAAACAAGAGAATTGGGCAGTGATTGTGGTTAAAGTTAGAACGATAGTATTTCCATTATGTGCACCTAAATTAAGTGTTTAGTTATATATTAATTTGTGTGCGTTGTTTTTGTTTTTTGAAAATAGGCCAAAAAGTTATTAAAAAAATGTAAAAATTCAAGTAAAATAAGTTCAAAGAAATGGGGGTCCTGCACTTTTCCCCTGGTATTGGGCGCAGTTTGGTACTGAGCACCGGGCGGGCCTGGTAACGAATATTACAATGGGATTTCTACCTTTGGTTTTTCTTATGCAAAAAAAAGCGTCATTTAAGTAACAATTCTAAACTTTCACATAAAGGTAAGGTAAACATAAATAAAATTACACTTCACAACCTGTTGTTCAGTACGGTACTTAACAAAATATAGCAGTTAAAAATGATTTGTCTATCAAATCAACGTCAAGCTGATTAAGTTGTACAGATTTCAATTTAACATTCAAAATAAGACAAAATGTTTCCAGTGCTTTTATTGAGCAAAAAATAAAATAAAATTGGAATACTGGAATTCCACTTCACAATAAGGAGTCATAAATAAATGGTCTAAAATAATTAAATTAGTAATATGAACAGAAAATAGAAGTAAATGTAAAAAAAAGAACTGAAAAAACAAAATAACAAAATTTGCTATGTGGTTTTTACCCAAAAAAATTATTCCATTAAAAATAATAAGGAAAATAAATTAAAATAACTACACACAAATATTAGTAACAAATAATATTTATTTTCACATAACATACATTTTCAGACTTCAGAATAAAGGATAGGAAAAGTTTGAGAAGTGGAATTACAGAGCACTAAAATACACTTGGTCTTTATTTAATTTTTTTAAATAAAGAAACTTCAGTTAATCCGACCTTGCCGGTGCCTAAGAGATGTCTAATAGCTTGCTTCATGGCCAGCCAGGATGTATAGATCAGCCCCTTCTTCTGTCAATGTTCCCCCTCTAGGCACCTCTTGACATAGATGGCTCTCCAGGACTACAACCCTGTAGAAAAAAATAAGCCATAACACATTACATTGCAAAAGCCATTGTGTTTACTTCTTTTATTTGTTCTTATTCATATTTACTGTAACTTAAATAAAATGATTTCTCCCCCCATTGTATTAAGGCAAATATTGTAGTCTATAAAATAAGCTGGACGTACTTGTCGGAGCCTAAGAGCCTGTACACCCTGCTCTTCTCTACAATCTCTTGGGTCACCTCACCATTCTTGAAACTTCGGCCCTGCACACCATGCTTGTGAAATGCAAGCACGCTGTCTGGTAAACACACTGGAAATATGAATAAAAAGATAAATTCATTGATATGTTTAATTCATGTGCTCAATTTTACGGTTTATTCACACGTTCACCGAAAAACTAGCGTAGAACAGAAACGTAGTCATGTGACAATCTCAATCACAAGATTTCCGCTAATCGGAGGGAGCTGTTTCGCTAAACTTCAACTCACCTTTGCTTTGTCCGCTCTGCTTGAGATGTTAGGCACAGGAGAACTAACCAAACCTCAAAACCACCATTTCAAATCAGTGTGCATGCGTATTTGACAACTCATGCGCTCTAAAGCCAGAATCTAACAGACAGCTTCATTGGCCTTTGTGACTAGATTTGAAATAACCCGTTAATATAAAGCATGTGTATCGATGTATTGGATTGTGCCACAACACAGACTTGACAGAAGTGAAAAATTCCCATTTTTAATGGTGGGACCAATTTTTTTTACTTACTGAAGTTAAAGCTGAAGAAAATTTGATTAAGTCAGAGTTTTTGAAGCTTTGCAAAACTTCTTTTCAAGTTAAATACATTAAGATGTTAAGTTATTTACACTTACCAACTGATTCCACTGCAAAATCAAAGTGGAGTTGTGATACTAGCTTTCTATTAGACCTTAATCTGCCTTGAGGAGTGACTATTTTAACCGTATCTATAAAAACAAAACAAAAAACAATAGTAAATATTTTATTTTCAAAGTAACCGTAGTCACCACTAAATGACTAATCGATTGACATAATATTAGAGTGTGGTTCAAAAAGTAACTTACTATCATAGCAAACTAAGATTGCGTCTTTCTCAAGCTGTGTAACATTGATGACTTTGATGTTCTCTCGCCTGGGAACAACAGTAGCTAAAAAAAAACAAGGAAAACCCCATTCTTTTAAGATAAAAAATAAACCAACAAACTATTTAAGAGTAAAGCTAGGTTAGAAACTATAATAAATAAGTAATAAAAAATTAGTTAATATTTGAAACAAGAGGAACCACAATAATTAAGAAACAATCTGTATGAAATCATCATCAAATGTTCCCAATATGTGGCCGGGTCAGTTTTGTAAAATGTCTCCTCTTCCTCTATGCTTCCACCACTCTTCCTCCTTTAATTTCTTCCATTCTTCTCTTCTCACTTGAACACTTTCTTTTATACGGTTCTCCCAGCTCCATCTTGCCCTCCCCCCCCCCTCCCCCGTGGTCTTTTCCCCACATACTTTATTCTGTATGACACAAAATCTTTAAAATCTTCAAGCCCTCAAAGATATTCGAGATGTATATATACAAAAATGTTATTTAAATTAATGAGTTGGAAGGTTATTAGAGCAACATAGCTATAGGAAAAACCAAACATTAACTTACCCCTTAAATGAAGGGATTTCAAGTTTACAAAAAAAAAAAAAAAAAAAAAAAAGTTTACATTTGGTAATATTTTTACTTTCTATAGCTATTTAATATAACTAAGAAAA
Organism: Timema cristinae; assembly: GCA_039000515.1. Classification (NCBI taxonomy): domain Eukaryota; kingdom Metazoa; phylum Arthropoda; class Insecta; order Phasmatodea; family Timematidae; genus Timema; species Timema cristinae. The sequence goes on along the minus strand of JBCFYV010003508.1, from coordinate 35,796,501 downwards.
ATAAATATGTGATTAATAAGTTTTTTAAGAGTCAAATTTAAAATCAAGATCGGTATTTAGTGGATTACTCATTTCTATCCAAAACCAATACCATCTAATTTGGAGTGAATTATTCTCATTTCTAATTTATTATGTACTAATCAAGCGCAAATTAGCTCAAATAATATTGTGCATCTGAACTAACCTGTCCCATCCATATCTTCCAATTCGTCGCTGTGAAACCAGCTAGCACCAGAGTTCATGTTGATAAGGTCCAGCCTTAATCTATTTTGTTCGTACGCTTGCTTGACGCTAACACACACCATCGGATATTCCAGCTCTGGTGTTATCACCATCTCAAATACTGATAGTGGTGAAGGGACAATGCATTCAAAGTGCTGCAAGATAACACATTGATATTAAGTAAAATTTAAGGACACTTTTATTTTCAGAGTAGATACAGAACTTCTATTAGAAAGGTTAATTGAAATAGAGCACTAAGCTAAATCATGTTTTATATTAGTAGGCATACTTACCCAAGTGATATTATGTTAATTGTTAAGATAAAATAAGTTAATTTCTATTTATTTTAGATATTTAATGTGCACTTTCTGAACCAATTAATTATATATGCACACGAGAATTTATATGAGCAAGAACAGAAAGGGTCTGCCAATTTTGCCTGAAAAGGTATTTTATCATACTTTCCAAGGTTCATTTACATGGAATGACGTTATTCTCCAAAGGAAATGTGCTACGTAGTTTATTGCACAAGAAAAATCTGTTGAACTGACTAGGTTTGACCCATGAACGTCGAGTCTGACGTGAGCACTTACCAAAAATAGAGGCTGACAAAAACAAAAAAAAAAAAAAAAATTTAAGACTTAGGAGAATGGTATAGATCCCAAACGCTGGGGAAAATGTCATATTCCCGAGAACCAGGAGGGATTGAGTCTTTCTTGGCAAGAGTAGGGTGGGAAATAAAGCCAACTAATGTTCCAGAAGGTACTGCTTGACATATTCAGCTGCAAAACTAGTATGTTATTTCAACCCAAGTATATTGAGTTTCTCCTTATTTTTAGTTTAATTATCTAACCTTTTGCTATTTTTCCTTTTATAAAAAATGTCTTGACTTTAACAGCGTTTCCTTGTTTTTTTGTCTGTAACCACTATAATTTTCAAAGTTAAAAACACACACAAAAGAAATGAAATTTTGAGAATAAGATTTCAAATGTTTTGTGCACATGTCTAGAACTAAATCTTATGAAGTTTGTTTAAAACTTCTTTTCATGTCTTGTAGGAAGTTAGAGTAGTCATTTTTCATTTTGAATAGCGTTTGAATAAAAACAAGGATTATTTATTTTTATTTTGAGTATTATAGAAAAATATTTGTACTACAAATATTCCAAGTTGAGCTTTGAAATAGATTCAATATAAACCATAAGCACAAATATATATTTATAAGAATAAGAGTTTTTTTTGTAAAAATATGTATGATCACACAAATTCAAATTTTTAAATAAATCTTATATAGCTGTACAGGTTAGAGTTTTATTTTAATCAGACAAAAGGAAATATTGAGGGACTTTATCTACTTTGAAAGGATATCTTAATTTTGAATACAATTAATTAGGTTTATATTTTTGAGAAACAATAAAAAATTCCAAGAACTCAAATTTTTGAGTGCTCTCACCCCTCCAATGTCATGTGACTTTACAGTTTCCAAGACTAACCTTGAGCAGCATG